>OX422216.1:494579657-495246157 GCA_949130495.1 Sambucus nigra
GGATTGAGCACCACTTGTGTGAATAAGGGTGTGATCGATCATTTGGGTGCGTTCGGTATGTGCGTAGCCCAAAGGCTTAGGACTATGTTCACCTCCAATATGTGTTATTTGATTTTTTGTTCGAGGGTGATATCCGAACCGATGTCCTTATTTAGTACGTGATGTACCAGGACTTGATAACATAGTATGTCCACATCGCAGGTCTCCACCTAGGGATGCCGTATACGTATATATTTATGATAGTGATGTGAATATATATATATATATATATATATATATATATATATATATATATATATATATATATATATATATATATATATATATATATATATATATATACGTGGGTGATTTATTCTACTTCGGGTGCTTTAGTGGACATTGTAGATAGTGATATCTAAATTCATTTCTGTATGTGAAAACTTTATAATCCGTTGGTGACACTACATAAATAATAAAGGATTGGAAATTTGGTATCGTATTATATGGGCAGTACAGATGGACGCTGCAAAATATTATGCGAGGAAAAAGCCTTAAGTCTGAGAATATTATGGAGGATTAATTAAAGATGAGTTGTTAAGTTAATAAGATAAATGGCGTATGAATCAACAGTAAGAGTATTCGGGATAGAGTAGTATAGTAGAAAGAGGCGTGATACGGCTAGTTAGGTGGGGTAGCAGAACTAGGAAGGTTCGCAGGCAGGCGTTAGGTGTGCACATTAGATGAGGGGTTAGTTATGCCTCAAGAGAGTGCGACATTAACTTAAATATGAAGAGTGTGCATGCATATTTAATTGCTACAATTTAACTGCTTGCTAAATATTTTCAAAATATTTTACTTGGGCTCTGACCCGTGCCAAAATCTTTTTCAAAACCTTTTGGGTGTCTAGCCACAGGGACGCCCAGTTGATGATTCTATCCAAGGAAGCGCAGCTGCAGCTTATATGGAAGTTGCAGGACTTTGCTATAGACGCTTCGTTCATTTATTCCTAGTGTAGAATCTTTATTTATGTACTCATTTGGGCATGTCTCCCTCAAATTTAGTATTTCGTTATTTATTGAACTTTGTGTATCCAGGTTATGGTTTCAGTTTACTGTTATATTTTATTGTTGAACCGATTGTTGATTCGATCACCTTTATTTATATTATTCATCTGTGTTGGATTTAGTTATCAGTTTGTGTTGATGGTTCATTATTTATTTTTGCATGTTGTTAATTAATGAATGATAAAATTTGGCACCGGTCTAATTAAATTACTAGGTGATTATAGTAACTTTAAAAAGTTTTTCGACATTGATGCTAAGAATGATCCATATGAGACCAACGTTTTATTTTGATCACGTAATGGACATCCGATATTTTAATAGGCGGGTGAAAAAATTAACATCATTATTTTATGGTGACACTTAACATAATTATTTATGGTGAAAGAAAAATAAAATCTCTCTCTCGACGGTATGAGAATGCTTAAGGTCTCATCTCCTGAGAGGTAAAAAAATTATCATCATTAATTTATGATGAGACTTAAAATCATTATTCGATGGTGAAAATAAAACATCATTGTTATATGGTGAGTAATATAGTAAAAAACTATAAGTATATATATATAATAATGAAAATAAAGCAGATCATATCATTATCATTCACAAATCAGATGAAAACACCCCAACAAAGGGGCACAGAGAACATTGTTAATATCCCAAAACGTGGGATGAGATTAATTTTTATATAAAACGAGTTGGGCATCAGAGACCACAGATGATTGCCCAAAAAATCACAAATATAACAAGTCAGGTCTGGACCGCCAAGTCACCAACAATTGTAACTGATAATATATCAAAGATCTACAATCAAATGGAAAGAGAGAAAAAGAGGGGCTAGGGTTTCATATTGCCATACACTAGAATGTCTTACAATAAAAGGAAGAAGAGAGAATATATATAACCTACTACAACCACCTAATAATAATAGGAGAAGGGAAAATACTAAAATACCCTCAATGCTAAATAAAACTCTAATACCCCCCCTCAAACTCACGATGCTGCAGCGAGAAGCATTGAGAGTTTGCCAACCAAAAAACGAAAACGCTGAACTGGATGAGACTTCGTAAACAAATCAGCTATCTGTGCGGAAGAAGGAACAAAAGGCAAAGTGATGGCGCCATGCGTAAGATGATGACGAGTAATATGACAATCAATCTCAATGTGCTTAGTCCTCTCATGAAAAACTGAATTGTGAGCAATCTGAATAGCACTCTTATTATCACAGTACATAGGAGTGGGCTGAGAAAGAGAGACACCCATATCTGCAAGTAACCGACGTAGCCAAACAACTTCGCGAGTGGTAGAAGCCATAGCACGGTACTCGGCTTCCGTGGAAGACACAGAAACAACAACTTGCTTTTTGCTCTTCCAAGAAACAAGAGAATCACCCAGAAACACACAAAATCCAGTAACTGATTTGCGATCTGCAGGATCACCGGCCCAATCAGCATCAGAGTATGCACGCAGCTCCAAAGAAGAAGATGAAGGAAGTAAAAGACTCTGAAATCGAGTGCCTCTCAAGTATCGCAATATACGATGAATAGCTGCCCAATGAACTGTAGTAGGAGCAGTAACAAACTGACTAACAACATGGACAGCATGAGCTATATCTGGACGAGTAATAGTGAGATAAACCAAGCTGCCCACAATAGTGCGATATAAGGTGGGATCAGGCAAAAGAACACCATCATACGGGGAAAGATGAACATTAAGCTCCAAAGGGGTATCAACAATCTTAGTACCAGTGAGGCGAGCACGCTCAAGAATGTTCCCGATGTACTTAGATTGTGAGAGAAGATAACCCTTTGGAGAATGATCAACCTCAATACCCAAAAAGTAACGTAGGGGCCCCAAATCCTTCATCTCAAAACAACGAGATAATTCAGACTTCAACGTTGTAATTCCACCAACATCATCCCCAGTAATAATCATATCATCAACATACAAAGAGACCAGAATACGACCACCGGAAGTGCACCTGATAAAGAGAGCTGAATCATTCTCACTCGGAATGAACCCAAGAGAGGTAATCACGGCAGTAAACTTCTCAAACCAAGCCCGTGGTGCCTGTTTGAGACCATATAAGGCTTTCTTAAGCCTACAAACTTCACCAGGACCATGTGGAACACCCGGAGGAGGAGTCATATAAACCTCCTCATGAAGATCACCATTCAAGAACGCATTTTTAACATCCATTTGCGATATATGCCACTGACGAACAGATGCAACAGCAATAAGAGTACGAATAGTAGTCAATTTCGCAACAGGAGCAAAGGTTTCGTCATAATCCATACCATATTGCTGAGAAAAACCCTGAGCAACCAATCTTGCTTTGTACCGCTCAATCGACCCATCTGACCTGGTTTTGATTTTATATACCCAACGAGATCCAATTGCCCGCTTACCAGCAGGTAAGGGGACCAAACTCCAAGTATCTGTCTGATGCAAAGCAGAGAGTTCCTCAGCCATAGCCTGTTGCCAAAGAGGATCAAGAACTGCCTCTTTATAAGACGAAGGCTCAGAGAGGCAGTGAACAGAGGATAAAAATGAAGCAAAAGAATCAGAATGACAAGAATAAACAAAATCTGGTGACTGAGTGGACTTACGTGGACGTTTTGGATAGCGAGAAGGAGGTTCCACCGTTTCAGCAGGTGCTTGGGTGGCCACACGAGAAGGGGGAGCATCAGGAACATCGGATGGCAAAGTACCTGCATCAGTAGAAATAATAGGAATAGGAGCAACATGGGGTGGCACACTATCGGTGGTGCAAGGTACTTCAGATGGCACACTCTCATCATTATCAGAGAATGGATCAATATTGAAGAGATCAGATTTAGTGAGTTCATGAGGGCTATCAGGAATAGAAAAGAAGGGAATATGCTCAAGAAACACAACATGGCGAGAGACATATATTTTTTTTGTAACTGGATCATAACAACGATATCCCTTTTGACCCTCACCATAACCAAGAAAGACACAAATAGCTGACTTTGGAGATAATTTGGTACGTTCCACACGAGGTCGAAGAACAAAACAAGTACAACCAAACACCTTTAAGGAAGAATAATCAGGGGCACACCCATACAACTTTTCAAAAGGTGACAAACCTGAGCAATGAGAGGTCGGAATCTTATTAATCAGATTAACAGCAGTAAGGACAGCCTCTCCCCAAAACTCACTAGGGACATATGCAGATAATAAAAGAGAGCGAGCAGTTTCAACAATGTGCCGATGTTTCCTTTCAGCAACACCATTTTGCTGAGGAGTGTCAGTACAAGATGATTGGTGAATAGTTCCATCTAAATCAAGCAACTCACTGAAATTTTGAGAAGTATATTCCCCACCCAAATCGCATCTAAAGCATTTTATAATAGTAGAATGTTGAGTTTTGACAAAGGCACGAAATTTATTATAAATATCAAAAAAATCCGAACGTCGTTTCATGAGAAAAACCCAACAGTAACGCGTATAATCATCAATAAAGGAGACATAATATCGAGACCCTCCTCTTGTAATAATAGGAGACGGTCCCCACACATCAGAATGAATAAGATCAAAGGGTGCAAAAGTAGAGGAAATACTTCTATTAAACGGTAAAGCTGAAAATTTTGCAAGTTTACAACCGCTACAATCAGAGATATCATGGCAATGCAAATTTCCTAATTTTCCTGTAGAAGCCAAATATTTTAATCGTGAACCTGAGACATGACCAAGACGAGAGTGCCATAAATAAAAGCTAGACGAATCTGAACTCAAACGAAAGGATGACAAGTCAACACTGGAAGCTGCAACCATTGGTACATTAAGTTTCTCCATGATGTACAATCCCCCCTGCCTACGGCCTGTCCCAATCACCTTCTGAGACTGTGGATCCTGCACATGACAAAAGGTAGAAGAGAAGGAAACTGAGTAACCGGCATCACATAGTTGACCAACAGAGATAAGATTCATTGTAAGCTTAGGAATGTGGTAAACATTAGAGAGAGATAAGTTTGGTGAGTCAATAGTCCCAACACCCGTTGAGGGCATGGGAGTACCATCAGCAGTCATAACGGGCAACGAAGAAGTGGGACAAAAAGAACCAAAAGAGGACAAATTTGGTGACATGTGATTAGAAGCGCCGGAGTCTAGAATCCAAATACCTGAGGACTTACCTGGTGAAGAGATGGACATGGCGTGAGGCTGTGTGGCAAGAAACTTTTGAAACTGCTCAGCAAGAGAAGACATGGATGGAGTTAATGATGAAGAACCTGATGCAAATGAGTCTGATGGCGGTACAACTGCTGCAGTATTAGGCTGTGAAGGCCTATATGAACGCTGCTGAGATTGGTTATTGGATTTCCAACCAGAAAACTGCTGCTGGGATGGTCGACTATTTGATTGTTGTTGTGCTCGCAACTTAGGGCACTGAGACTTCCAATGACCCTTCTCCTTACAGTAGCTACATTCATCACTGCCAACTCTCGAATAAGGCTTGTTCTGATTACTGGAAAGAGGCCGAGAGGAGGCTGCGAAAACAGATGGATTAGGGTCCGAAGAAATTACCTTCCCTGACTGAGTCTTGAGACGAATCTCCTCGGCTAACAACTCGTGAACAACGGAATCAACAGTTGGAAGTGGACTACGATGAAGAATCGACCCACGAAGACCCTCAAAATCATCACGCAATGCCATCAGAAACTGAACTAGGCGTTGTTCCTCCCTATTGGCAACATATGGTGCAAAGGCCCGCAATTCAGCCGACTCTGTGAGAGCCAACTGATCCCATAGATCCGTCATAGCAGAATAAAACTCCTGAATACTCAATTTTTTTTGCTCAAGAGCCCGAATATCGCACTCCAATTGGTACTTTTTTGCGAAATTAGATTGGGTATACAATCTGCCCAAATGATCCCAAACATCCTTTGCATAATCATACTTAGCCAACTGCATACCTATAGAAGGTGCAACGGAGTTGTTGATCCAAGTGATGATTTTCGAGTTGTTTGCCTCCCAAACATCCAACAACTCTGCATATTTTTCAACGTTCGTCTTATCATTAGGCTTACTCAAATCGCCATTAATGTAACCCCAAAGCTTCTTCCCTTTCAAAAAATTCTTCATAACATAACTCCAATACGTATAATTTTTTCCATCTAATCTGACACTAATTGATTGCAGCGAATCATCTCTTTCACCAGCCATTGCGAAAATAAACAATCAAACAGTACCCAAATGAAACCAAATCAAACGAACTAAACAATTAATCGAACAAACAGGAGGAAAACGACCATAATTACCTTCAAAACAGTCGAGCGAACAGAAAAAGTACCTCCGAAAAAAAATTTCGGGCTCCGCCCCGAACCCCGGCAGGGGCGCGCTGCCCCCTGCAACCCCCAGCCAACTCACCGCGGAGTTGGATCCGCGGACTGTGTTGATGAGATTAAGCTTTGATCCCGCTCTGATACCATGATAATATATCAAAGATCTACAATCAAATGGAAAGAGAGAAAAAGAGGGGCTAGGGTTTCATATTGCCATACACTAGAATGTCTTACAATAAAAGGAAGAAGAGAGAATATATATAACCTACTACAACCACCTAATAATAATAGGAGAAGGGAAAATACTAAAATACCCTCAATGCTAAATAAAACTCTAATAGTAACTTGAGGGACGGTTGATTCCTCTTTAACAGTGGTGGACTCTTGGTCACCAACCTAATTTTCTTTTTCAACAATTTGAGTCGACTTGTCACCTCTAGCAGCGACCTCAATAGTCCTTTCATTAGCGCCCTTAGCCTGATTCTCCTATATAGCAACAATGGTCTTAGGATTAGAGAAGCTCAAAGAGTTGAGTGAGAGTATCAGCCGCTTCTGGGTATCTCGTGGCAAGGTCAGGAATCTAGGTTAACACCGATTGATATGTGGCCTTAGATCCCTTCTCTAGGTAATGAATTGCGTACCAAACAAACTCCTCAGACTCCTTCAACTGAACCACAGCCACCTCACAATTTCTCTTTAAAAGCTCATTTACAGCCTTATCCCGCTTCCTCAGAGCTTATTTATGGTCATTTTTCAATGGAATAAGACGAGTCATATGTCGGTATCGAAGCCTGATCAACTCCTCTTCATGAGTAATTTTGTCATTGGCCATCTAGTTTTTCATATAGGCCATCTTCCGCTCGGCCTGCCAGCCAGTCTGATCATTGGCTCACTCTCCACCACCCACTGATGAAGATGCTGAAGAGAAATAATGGACTGCAATAAGGCAGATACGTTAAATAAAAGTAAGTACATGACGAGATAACACTTTATAAAAAATATGAAGTAAAATTGTTACTTGAGTGTGAAATTAACCCTGTTTCTTTGTCTCAATTTTGAGACTTTATTTTATGTTTTTTTTGTTACAACATTTTGTGTTATTTAGGTCTACTAGTCTCCTACACTTTTTATTTGTGATATATATTTAATATATGATTAAAATTAATTTTGTTTACTTAATTTTTTTTTTCGACAAGTGAAGTATTTTAAATCGATTTTAATAGCTTTACATTACTTAATTTGTATTTGTTTATAATTTTTTTTGCATTTATACATTCTGTTAAATAAACAAAAACTCATTTTGTTTATATAAAATGTGTAAACAAAATCAAAAGGCTAAGTTTGTTTGCTTTCATCAGGCGGTTGTGATTGGCATTGTTTGTGCTTCTTTGGTCAATCCGCGGGTGATCGTTTGGGGAGCATGCGTTTGGTCCATGCAATTTCATCACGCGTGGATTGTCCTGGCATCTGAAGAAATTGATCGTTCTGACGCGTGTGTTTTACCATTGTGTGTCTCTCTCTCTTGGCAAATGACGCATGTAACCCTTGTGGTTGTTGTTACCCTTTTAACCTTTGACTGCCTTGGTTAATATCTTGACTGGGGTGACCCTATGTTTTGAGTATTCACTATTTTACCAATGGGATTCTCGATCCTTATTTCCTTCACTATATATACTGTCATATGGGTCCTCTTTTTCTTTAGGGTTTGAGACTTTAAAACTTAGTCGAAACTCTGTCAAATTATTTCCTCATTTTCTCTCTCCACTTTTGTTTCATATTTTACAACCTTGACACCTTGTGTTTATGTGTTATAGACTTACCTCGTTTTCATCTCATACTCATATATGAGGTCGAGTGTTGTGTTGTTGGTGGAAGGGTTGAGGTTTGCTGGTTTTAGTTCTTGGGATTGTAAGCTGGTTAATTCCTTGGGTGTACTGGCTGTTGGTGCCTTACTGGTTGGACTTTTGGTCACGACCTAATAGGTCTTGTTGCTGATCCCTTCGGCCATAGCTCATTTTAAGCTTTCTCCATGAGTTCTTTCCACTTATATATATATATATATATATATATATATATATATATATATATTTATTTATTTATTTACTGGTTTATCTTGGTTTGTTACTGTTTTGGGTTTTAAACACTACACCAAATCTGTCGAATTGTCAAGGTCATTGACCTTGACAAATCCAACTTGTCAAGGTCAATGACCGTGACATTTCGAGGCGAGACAACTTTTTTTGTCACGGTCGTGTCACGGTCATTGACCTTGACACAAAACTCGCGTTTTGTGTCACGGTCGTGTCGCGGTCAATGACCGTGACACGTTTGTCACGGTTTATAACCGTGACAAAGCCATGGCCCCTTTTAAAAAATTGTCACGGTCATTGACCGTGACAATTCTGGGCAGAATTTAAAAAAAATCTGCTGGGCAGTATGGCCACTGCCACTGCCTAGCAGTATATTTGTACCTGTTATAGCAACGTTGTACCTGTTCCAAACATCATATATCCAAACAAACTAAAGATAATGCAAATATATATTCAAAATAGAAACTATTTAAGAAGAAACAACATCACCATCAATTATCTCAAATCTACAAACTATTTGCATGGAAAAGAGATTTTGTACCGCGACGCTCGGGGACACCTCCTTATCCTTCCCTTCTCGTTCGAATAGCCACATAAGTATAGAGCATATGTGGCCTACCCTTGGGGCCACTCCCTGTCCCCTGAATTGAAATAAAGTAAAATTAGTATCCGCCCCTCAAATATAGATAAATATAAATCGTAATTGAAATCGAAATCGAAATTGACATATAAATATAAATATATTACCTGTAGTGTCACTCAAACAACTAACTTGAGCTCATATGGCACCTCCTTCCAACTAATGTACCCCGGGCAATCGTGTCAAATATAATTCTCTTCATATCTAAACACTAAGAAATACCATAATCCTATGGAGTTATGCGTTGCAAATTCCTTCCAACCGTTGTGTAGCCAAAAATCAGCAGTTGAAGTTGTCAATTCCACCTTTCAATGGTCTCCCATGTTTTGCTAGAAGTTCCAAGTGGTGGGGTATGGAAAGTGAAATTGACAACTTCAACTGGTGATGTTTGGATACATAACGGTTGGGAGGAATTTGCAGAGCATCGCTCCATAGGATTATGGCATTTCTTAGTGTTCGGATAGACGAAGAGATTCAGTCTCCTCTCCACAAATATGACACCCCAAATAACTATGTACTAATCACCTATTAAAGGCAAGAAGCGTATATTCATGGATTAGTATAAACAAAACTTAGATGCAGTTGGAATATTTATGTATTAATCTCCTCTCCACACACGCACATTACACAAGAGTGAAAATGATAAAGTGCAGATCAATTAAAAGCATTAAAAATGGATGTTTCGGTACAAATTGAAATATTTATTACAAATTGAAAAATTGTTTCAAATTTGGGTTATCATAAAAAATAGATTGATATTCGGTAGGAGCAGCCAAGTCATCCACACTACTATTTAGACGCCTTGGCGCGTGTTGGACAATTGACCACGGCTCGTTGTTGATATACTCCGAGTAAAACACTTGCTTAACCTTTTGAAATGCACAAACAAACGGCTCATCGCTCACGTGGTCGTTGCTCTTCAACTTGGACAAGTCAACCATGATCAAATTGGTGACAGGATCAACTTTACAAGCATTTTTATCCTCAACTCTTACCCATTCACAGTAAAATTCAACCTCTTTGAAGCTTATATAATCCAATTCAAATATATTTTGGATTACACCATAGTAAGTCATTTCAGCTTCAACGAGGTTTTTATCTTTTGCGCTCGCTCGAAAGAAAGTAAGAGCCTTGTATGAAATTCCCGAGTTCTGTACATTTGTACTTTCCTCGTACACTTTAGCGCCGAAAATATAACCGTTCAATCGATACTTTTTGTACTCTTGTGCCACGAACAAGGGTCCAGTGGCTAGACGAGCAAGCCTTGATGTCGCATCACCCATCTTTAGGAGCTGAGAATATAGATAAATTAATTATATTAGTGGTAAAATTTGAGTGTAATGTAACGTTATATAACGACTGTTTTCATTATAATTACCTCTTGTGTCAACCATAGCCTAAATTCGCTGTCTAATTGTACCATTATTTTTCGTCTTTTATTGTTCTCACAGGCTTCATATTTACTGCATATTACAAAATTAATCATGTATAAAATAATCTAAAATAACGTTAAACGAAGGCAAGTACCCACAATATGTTCTCCATCCTTCGAATGACTCCCCCCAAGGCAAGTACCCACAATATGTTCAACGAAGTTCTTCTCTGCATGCATCACATCCAATACATGGCGCACCAGGTTTTTCTTCCAATAAGGCAAGTCAAATAAAATTGACCTCCGAGACCATGCCTTTCTTATCTCAGTTTCATTCCCAGTTGGGGTCTTCTTATGCTTGACATTCTTAAATTTGGGATTCTTACCTGGCATATTTGGGCCACATTCAGAAGATTTACTTTCAATTTCTGAACCCGAAAGTTGTCTCGGCGGTAGCCTATGTTCAACTCCGCCCAATAAAAAATTGGAACCTTTCTCAAATTTGAAACTATGAGCTGGGGGTAAAAACCTCCTGTGGCAATGGTATACATTTTTTAAGCTAGAGGATAGACGAAGAGATTCAGTCTCCTCTCCACAAATAGGACACCCCAAATAACCATGTACTACACATCCGGATAATGTCCCATAAGCTGAAAAATCATGAATTGCCCACATCAACATAGCTTTCAGCGTAAACTCTTCTTTTCTAAAAGAGTCAAATGATTGCACACCCTCTTCCCACAACTCATTTAATTCTTCTACCAAAGGCGCCAGGTAGATATCAATGTCATCACTTGGTGACTTTGGCCCAGGTATCAATAAAGCCATCATCGAAAATTCAGGTCTCATACACTGTGAAGGAGGGAGGTTGAGTGGGGATAGGATCACTGGCCATACACTCTGATTGGTGCTTAGATTTCCAAATGGATTGAAACCATATGTTAATATATCCAAACGAATGTTGCGTTGTTCTCGAGCAAAATCGGGATACTCAAAATTCATCCTCTGCCAGGCAGTAGAATCAATAGGATGACACATGATATTACCCCCTACTTCTGCCCTTGCATGCCAAGTCATTGCCTCTGCAATCCATGGTACTGTGAAAAATCGCTTTAATCTAGGCCCAACGGGAAAATATTTCAATACTTTTTGAGGCACTTTTGAGCTTGTGCCTTCCTTACTAGTAGATTGGACATATCTAGGTTCATCGCATACCGGACAACGATCGAGATTTTCATACTCCTTTCGGTATAGTATGCAGTCATACACACAAGCATGAATCGATTTATACTTCATTCCCAAACCTTTCAAACTGTTCTTCATAACAGGATAGCTATTTGGAAGCGTATTCACCTTGGGTAATAAGCCCTTCACCCATTTCAGAATTCCCGTCACGCTATTGCCAGACAAACCATACTGCGTCTTCAAACTGTGCAAACCAACCATGGCATGTAAAGTTGTTTGATCTTTCTCACAGCCAGAGTATAACGGTTGGGTCGCCTTAAATTTTAAACTTTGGTAGTCATCGTCAAGTTTTATCGTGTTATCTTCACGAGCATTTGAATCTTCTACATCATCAGTAACTTCATTCTCCTCAGCTTCATAAACTCCGTACGCATCATCAACTAAATCCTCTAACATATTATGATCTACGTCGTCCCCTTCTACATCTATTCTACTTGTTGAAGGTTATTGTGAAGGTTGGTCGGGGACAAAAGGAACTTTCAATTCACCGTGAAAACTCCAAAATCGATAACTATCTTGCATACCCGATCTTAACAAATGTAGTTCAACCGTTTTCCACTCAAACACCTTACCATTCTTACACCTAGCACACGGACACGGAAACTCTTCATCATTACGACATCTCTTTGCATATTTCACAAATTCGTTAGCACCTCTACCAAACACATCCCCCATTCTATTAGTCTCACCCATCCACTCTTTGTATTTCGGATATCCCATCACAGCTACTACAACTAAACACCTATTAAAGGTAAACAAAACTTAGATTTATAGTATGTTTTATTTAATTATCCCATCATTTAATTATCCTATTAAAGGGTAAGTGGTCCTATCCCATTCAAGACTGCATTTTTCTGTAATATACTTAACAGCTCATGCACATTGTTACGATTTGAAAAAAATTCGACAGCATATCCCCTTAGTTCTCCAAGTACACGACGTAGATTGGCAGGTGTGAGTGTTATTTCAATTGGTCAATTGAAATAACAGTCACACTTGTCAATCTAGTATGTACCCAGAGAACATTAAGATACGACTGCAGAACTTCCTCCAAAAGTAACAACTTTAAGCCAATAAGAATATTATACAGAAATTATACAGTCTCAAACTGTCCAAACGGGACAATTCGAGAGATCTCATTACAGGGGTAATGACTCTCGAACGGGTCTAAGGGCTATTGAATGCGTACGCATAAGAACTAGAACGCTAGTATCTATGCGCACTATATTTAATTTCAAGTATGTTTCATATAATGGGTTAATTCAAATACAAAAATAAATTCATGGGTTAATTCAAATACAAAAATAAATTCATGGGTTAATTCAAATACAAAAATACAAATTCATGGGTTAATTCAAATATACACACACACACACACACACACACACACACACACACACATACACCCACCTCCCTCCACACCCCCCACTCACCACATACACACACACCACCACCCCCACTCACCACATACACACACACCCCCACCCCCACTCACCACATACACACACACACACACACAATAGCCCCCCACCCACCACACACACGCACACACACACACACACACACAGAGTAGTGACTGTCTATTTAAACTAATCTCAATGTTAATTTCATGTATTGAATTTCTACTATTGTTTTGTGCTTTTTATAAATCGTATTCAATGTTAGATATGTGTTTTGTTAAGATATCTAAGCTGTTCTATAGAATTATTTTTTGTATCTTGAAGTTTAGGTTCTAAAATAATCAACCTAAAGTTGTGGTTCATAAAGTATTATCACAAATATAAACTAAGAGTGATAAAATAACTTTGAGGCATATAAATTAATTGTGACAAAGTAAGATTATGCACCAGAACCTAAAATTTAAAAAAAGTGTTTTTATTTAAACCCCACTTTTCTTTCTATAACTCCTATTTTATTAAACTTTAAATATAATTAAAGGTGTATAGAAAGAAAAGTTAAATAGGAATAAAAACAACATTTTTAAAATATGAAGGCCTCACCAATTTGATCAAATTTTTCAACAACATAGACTAAATGATATTTTATTTTTCATGCTTTTAGCAATTTCGGATGCCATTTTAACCCTTATTGTAGTTTTTTGTTGTAATGTAATTTAAAAAAAATCATTTAGGTATGTAAATATATTGTAATAGATCTTGCCTTCCACAAAATGATATTTTATGGTAAAATTTTATTTGATGGATATAAAGTCATGTGATACCTATATGTGTTATTTTGCATCTAATAAAAACAAAAAACGCCATATATGGTTTTTTTCTCCATTAGTATAAGTATATAGCGATTATTTCACACTTAAATCACATATTAAGCCGGCGTTCATTTTTTTATGAAATTTGTAAAAAATTACTTATTTATTTTGAATGAAAATAAATTGTTATCCAATATTTTTGGATATTATTTATAATTATGAAACTCATACACAAATTAATGTTGTATCAAAATAATATTACATTTTTAACCCCCTACCCCCTACCCCCACCCTACCCCACCCCCTACCCCCACTCTGCCCCCACCCTGCCCCACCCCCTACCCCCGCACACACACACGCACATATATACACACATACACACATATATATACACACAAACATATATATAAATGGAAGAGAGAGAGAGAGAGAGAATTAAACCTGAAAGTAGAGAGAGAGAGAGAGCAGCGTCGAGAGAGAGAGAGGGAGGGAACGGCGGGAGGGAAAAAAGAAGGGGGAAAGGGTTTTTGCTGCAAACATTATCACGGTCGTGTCAAGGTCATTGACCATGACAATTATTTAAAGAATTATCACGGTCAATGACCGTGACAATTCTTTGTCACGGTCGTGTCAAGGTCAATGACCGTGACACAAAAGGCGTGTTTTTTGTCACGGTCAATGACCTTGACAAGGGTGACCAGCTGAAAGGTGACAATTTTGTCATTTTGGTGTAGTGAAATTTAAAACAAACTCTCATTTGAATGTTTACAAGGCCCTAACTCAAATCTTGTAGGTTAGAGCATTTTTAAAATTGGACTCATCTGGTGTGTGTGTGTAACTCAGTGTGTTAACTCAGTCTGTGTTTGACTTGTGCAAAAACCAGATTTATTTTTCTTGTTTACAAGTGTGGAGTGTACAATTGTTCCTGTTCGTTTTATTTAAATCACCACTTGTTATTATCCTCGTTAACTAAAATTAGACATAACCAAGTGTGTGTTTAGTCTTTTTTTTTATAAACAAGATAATTTTTTATGTTCTGATTAAAACAGACCTTTTAATTAATTTTGTGTGTTGCACAACTTCATTGGGTCTCGGGTTTGAGCGTGTGGTTGTGCGTGCATTCTAGTTGCTATTACCTGGGTGTTATTGGGTCGACTGATTTTCTGTCAAGTTGGGTTGTATTTAGACTAGGCTGGTTGTACGACTTGTATTTTCTTAGTTTAATTCATTATAAACTGGTGGACTGTAATATGTAACTAATAATTGGTAATAGTGGACTTGGGTGTGTGAGTTGTCCTGGACACGGGATTTTCTATCATGGTGATTTCTTCAAGAACAAATACTGTGTCATTTTCTACTTCACCTCATCCCATTCTAAATTATTTTATTTCAGTAGCATCATCACAAATCTGTTTTTCAATTTGTGTGTGTGTATAACAACTTCAATCAAAGCTATAAACTGAAATTATGGGTGACCATAATGGGTCTTCCGTACGTCCTCCCGTGTTTGATGATGACAACTTCGCTTACTAGAAAGTAAGAATGGTTGCGCACCTCCAACATTTGGGAGATGATGTATGGGATATGATTGAAACTAGTTTTTCTTCGCCTACTAAACCTAATGATGATGATGCTGAAATGTTTGCTCGAAAACCCCTTTCGGAATGGACTATAGAGGAAAAGCTTTGTTCACAACGTAACAACAAAGGCAAAAATTCTATTTTCCAAGCGATGGGTGCAACTGAATTTAAAATAATTTCAGCTTGCATTACATCTAAAGAGGTTTGGGACATTCTTATGACTACCCATGAAGGAGACTCTAGAGTTAAAAGAATCAAGTACCAAATGCTAGTTAGACTCTATGATTCTCTTTATATGAAATATGATGAGAAATTTGATGACTTTTAATTAAAATTGCAAGATGTCGTAAATCAATCTCATGCTGATGGTGTTATTTATGCCGACTTTGAAATATGTGATAAAATCCTTAGGTCTCTTCCTAAGAGTTTTGATTTAATTGCTCACACTATTGCTGATAATTTGGATAGTTATACTCCTCATCTCTTGTGTAGTAAACTTAAAACCTTTGAATATAAAAATACTTTAAGGGATGAGCAAAGAGGCAAAGCACCTGCACAAACTCAAACTCAAAATGTGCTTAATTTTAGATCAAGAGAAATTAGTTTAGAATTTGTATCCTCCCTGTCTAATTTAAATGAATCTGAAATGTGTTTAGATTCTTTGGATAATGAAATGGCTCTCATGACCAAACACTTTAAGAAATTTGTGAAGTTCAAAAATAAATTTACCTCAAGATAGGGCCAACCTAGTTATTCAAATTGACCCCATGAAAAATATTTTGAGAAGAAAAGCTTTGAAAAATCAGAACCTAAAAAGCATTTAAGCCATATTCAGTCCCGAAAGTGTAAGGAATATGGGCACTATGCCGATAAGTGCTTTTATAAATCTAACTGGAAACCATCCAAAAAAGCACATTTGTCTAAAACTTAGGATGATAGTTCCGATAGTGATAATGAAGAAACTTTTGATAATCTTATGGCGTTTACCTCTGTGTGTAATATCATATATATCGGCGGACATCTTTGATAGCTTATATACTCTTTCTGATATTTCTGATTTGGGTGAAGATAACTTTGATTTAGACTTTGTAAATTTGTCTCAGACCTTTCCTGCTCAAAATCACCCTAATGTCACGGCCTCTCTTTTTGATATTAGAAATATTTATGCTGATTTAGATGAATCTGATATAATTGAGGATCCTGCAAATGTTGAAGAGTGTTTGTGTGATATTTCTGAAAATAACACACTTAATAACAGCACACACTTAGGTGAGGTGAATGCTAGGTTATTAGTAAAATTGACATTTTAAATAATCAAATCAGATTAATATCTAAAGAATCCACATTTCACGTAGAAGAATTGGAAAAAGATGTTGTTTTACTTGAAAAGAGGAGTTCTATGATAACTGAATTGAATCACTCTCTTGAGACAAAAAACAAGAAAATTTTGTTTTAATTTGATGAATCTCAAATCGAGTTTAAAACTATTTTGTGTAAATATGATGAGTGTAAAAAATAACTAGAGAGTGCTTTGAAAAAGTTAAAAGGTTATTGGAATTCTGGTGATGCTATACAAACTATTAATAAGAATCTGAATTTAGATCAATCTACAAATGGTTTGGGGTTTGAAGGAAAAGTATTTGATGTTACTAACTTTTTCAATTCTAAAGAACAACTCCCTGAATCAATTGAAATTAGGATGTCTTATAAACATGTGAAAAATGAGGGCTGTTATACTTCTTTTAAACCGGTGTTTGAATGCAATTTCTATCATAAAACTGGACATTTAAAAAAATTATGTTTTAAGAAAATAGGACAGAATAAACTTATTTAAGGCAAATTTAGGCAAAGTGAAACAACTAGGAAATTACAATCTGCAAAGCCTTTTTTCAGTGTGGTTTTTGTTCTAAAAAGGGTCACTTAGAGCGATTTTGTTTTAAAAGGCAAATCAGATTAATTATAAACCTGTTTATAGAACTGTTATCCCAAATTAACCTGCTTATAAGAACTTCTTCCGTTGTGATTTTTGTTATAAAAACGGACATTTGGTAATTTTTCTTATAAATGATTGCATTATAGAACCAAACCGAGCCGGTTTTATGGTAAAACTAAATTAGTTAAGAAGCCCAATCTGTCCAACAAACAACCTTTTACAACCAAAACTATTTTTGAGAAGGCTGATTGGGTTAAAAAGTCTGAATCAAATAACACATTGAGATGTAATGTTGCTTTATCAACACTAAATGCTCGTAATAAAAACTCTCAATGAGACTTAGATTCTGGTTGCTCTAGGCATATGACTGGGGCAGAATCCAAATTTTACCACCTTAAAATCTTTTATTGGCAGTGTCGTAACTTTTGGTGATGGAGAGATGTCCCGCATCATAGGCAAAGGGTCGATTGAGACAAATGGGCTCCCTAACTTGGAAGAAGTTTTACTTGTTGAAGGCTTAAAAGTAAATCTATTTAGTATTAGTCAATTTCGTTAAACTGATCATGCTGTTAATTTCTCCAAATTTGATTGTAAAATTTTAGACCCAAATGGGAATGTTATTTTGTGTGGTACTAGGACTTTAGACAATTGCTATGCCTTTAGACATGAACACGAAACTAAATATTGTTTATCTTCTAGGTTGAGTGATTTAGACTTATTGCATGAAATATTAGGACATTTAAACTATGATAGTTTGTCTAAATTAACTAGTTAGAATCTTGTTCGTGGCGTACCCAAAATAACCAAAGTTAAACATTCTATTTGTGGTCCGTGTCAAATTAGTAAATTTCATAAGGCACCTCATAAGAAAGTGATAAGCACCCAAAAGTGTTTAAATAATACCCCATATGGAGGATTTTTAATTGCTAATTCTCGACAAAATGGGTATTATGAGCTTATATGTATATTTTGTAGGTCATCCGCCGTTTGCGGATTCAAAAGCATTAAATCAAGGCAAAATGCGACGAAGATGCAGTTAAAGGAGCTTAAACCTAACCCCTGTGCCTTTTACCTCTGTCCCGTAACCTTCACCTTAACCTATTCCCTATCCCTGTGTGTTTAGTTTGCACCCGTTATTTTATTTTTTTATTAATTTGTTTAATTTTTATTTGAGTCGTTTTTAATTTTTAGAATTTATTTTATATTTTGTTTAGAACTTTATATATATCTTTAGAATATCTTTGTGTCGGCTATTTTTAATATTTCTTTTGGTGCAAGTTTTATTTTTATTTTTTATTTTATTTTATTTTTATTAAGATAGATTTATTTTTCTCTTTTATTAGGAATTTAATTTTCTAGTTTTATTAGATTTTATATTTTTCTTTAATTTTATTTTATGAGGATTTTAATTTTTATAGATTTTAATTTCTTTTTAGTTTTGTTATTTTATTTTTTCATAAGATAGTTTCATTTTTTGGTACAAACTAACACACACACCACACTATCCTACACACTCACACACCCAAACAATCACTCACTTATACTTTAACTATCCTACACCCTATCACACCTGAAGATTATCGCACCATCTTCATCTTCCCCACCAATCCATCTTCTCTCTCCTCTCTCCATAACCAAAACCAAAATCCACACCCCACTCCATTAACCACCTTATATCCCCACATCAAATCATCCATCATATCCCAATACCCAAATCTGGAGTCCCACTTCGAACCCGCGATCTCCACAACCAGGCAAAACCCGACCTTACCCATCTGCCGCTACCCAAATCTAATTCCGACCACTTCCACATCCTTACTCGGAACCCATTACATTACCCACAATACCTTTACCCATTTCCATCCAAGTCGGCCCTTATACCTCCCTGGGCAACTCTCAACTCGAGTTCCCTTCAAACTCGACTCGTCCTTGCTATGTCCTCGACCTGTTTTCAAACTCCGAATACCCATCAACCCGCGACCTATTTTAATCCGGCCACTAATCGGACATCCGACCTAACTCAGGTTTAACCCGAGCTTTGCCCATATCCTTCCCAAACCCGGTTTCAACACCCATTACCACCTACGACCCAAAAACCTATAACCATACCCTATTTGCCGGCATCCCACCTTGTCCCGATCTGCCCCAACTCATGAACCCGAGTTTATCCCTTAACCCAACTCCATAACCCAAAACCCACCTTACCATTTCAAAACGAAATCGATTTTATCCACCTGCCAACATACCAAATAATATAAAATCCCCCACATGTTTTAAAGCCACATTAACCTTTTATTTCAAAAATAACCCTCATCACTCCCACTACACACATGCACTTGTGTGTCACCAAAAATACCCTCACCCTGATTCCTCCAAATGATCATTTGAGCCACTTGCACCTTTAAACTCCCAAATTGCCCCTAGCTCCATGGCCACATTATAAAAGGAAGACTACAAAACCCTAAGCAAGGGGGAGGAGACTCAAGAAGAGACTATAGATAGAGAGAAACACCTTTGTAGATAGTAGAATAGTGTTTTATTTTATTTTATTTCTTCTATTTTATTTTTTAGAGATTGGTGAGAGATCAAAGTGTATTGATAGATTGAATTGAGTGTATATATTGATTTAAAAATGTTTTAAAGCTCAATTTGGATGGATATTACTCAAGTTCAATGAAGATTTAGAGTTTAATTTTGCAAATCAAGGAGAGTTGTTTGAAGATTTGTTCTTTCTTCTCTTATATTTTATTTTAATGCCTTTGATTATTTGTCATTAATGTTTAATATCATGTGAGGCTAGAAAACCTTTTAAAGGGGTGGGGTGATCCAGTATTTGATGTTAATCCTATTTTAATTAGCTTATTTAAATTAAATGTCCCTTTGATGATTAACTTTGCACTCTTACATTTTAATTTACGCCTCGAGAGAAGGTAAATGATTTTCTAGAGAAAATCGATATTCTAGCCTTAGTTTCCATTTTAGAATCGAACTGGAGATAGGCTTTTCTAAAATGTGAAATTATTTCTTTCAATTTCAACTTTGTGCTTATTTCTATGATTTAAACTAATTTTGTAAATCGATCGTAGCGGGTGATTTATTAAATGATGTTTTGATATACTTTTCAAGAGTCGTCAGAGTGTTGAATTTAATTTTATAAAATGTTATTATTAAAATTACATTTGCTACAAGAGTTGATTTGTGATTTTGATACTAACTTGGGATAATTAATTTTAATGAATTAATTAATTTTGATTAACTGGAATATTTGGTGTCATCCTATCCCTTGTTGACTCTCACTTTGATTTCCTCATTCATCTCATATTTTACATTTTTATTCAGTTAGATTTCACTTATTTTTCATCACACTTTTTAGTTAGTCTTTAGATCTTTGATTTAGTTTAGTCTTATTTCACCCTCATCACAAAATTGTTTTAATATTAAAAAAGCTAAAAAAATAGAAAAAGTAAAAAATCTAAAAAGAAATTAAATAAAAATGAATTACGTTTTTCTTCTCTCATATATTTCATCCTTAGATTAGGATTGATAACCCTTACTTACCTCTACACTCTAGCTTATTATATTTTTGTAGGTATTTGAAGGTTTTGATTAACTTGGCTTAGCAACAACGACAAACCAATACGCAAGAGCTAAAGTTATCAGAAAGTGACTGATATTTTTACTTCTCACTCTTTGGAATTATTACATATGGATTTAATGGGTCCCTCTAGGACAATTAGTTTATGTGGTAATTCCTATATTCTTGTTACTGTTGATGACTTCACTAGATTTACATGGGTCATTTTTATGAAAGAAAAATCAGACACCTTTAATCATTTTTTGAAAATTTTGCTAAAAATTGAAAATGAGAAAGATACTGAAATCACTCGAATTCGTAGTGATATGGGTGGGGAGTTTAAAGACACGGGTGTCATTAACTATTGTATTGGGAATGGATATCAACATGAATTTAGTGCTCCTAAGACACCACAACAAAATGGTATTGTAGAAAGAAAAAATCAAAGCATTCAAAAAATGGCTCGTGTTTTGATTCATGCTAAGAGTTTGCCAAAATATTGTTGGCTTGAAGCTACTCAAACAGCTTGTCACATAATTAATAGGGTTCATTTAAGGAAAAATACTAAACAAACTCCCTATAAATTATGGTATGGTAGACAGCCCAATATGAAATATTTTTGGGTGTTTGGTAGTGAATGCTATGTGTGTAAGGATCGTGAACCCTTGTCTATATTTAACACTAGAGGAGACAAGGCTATTTTTCTAGGATACTCTCAAAATAGTCAGGCTTATAGGGTTTATAATTTGAAAACTAAGGCTATTATGGAATCTATTAATGCTGTGATAAATGATTGTGTTGGCCCTTTGGTAGAAGATAGCCCGGAATCATTACCCGTTGAAGACATCCCTTCAAATGATTTACCAAAACAATCAACGGATAGTGACTCAGACTCCCTTCCACCTGAAGAACTTGATGTATCCAATTGGGTTAGAGCAAATCATCCTAAAAAGAACATTTTGGGTAATGTTAAAGAACCAATTAAAACTAGAGCTCAGACTCTAAATGCTTTATTGTCTTCTTTTATCTCTCTAGTAAAGCCTAAAAATATGAAAGACACTCTTGTTGATGAATCTTTGGCTTCTTGCCATGCAAGAAGAGTTAGATCAATTTAAGATCCATGATGCGTGGTTTTTATTTTCTCGTCCTACTCATACTAATGTCATTGGAACTAAGTGGATATCTAAAAATAAATGTGATGAAATCGGTAATGTTTTACGTAACAAAGCTAGACTAGTAGCTCAAGGGTACTCCCAAATTAATGGGGTTAATTTTGATAAGACAATTTTTTCGGTTGCTAGAATAGAGTCTATTAGACTTTTACTTGATGTTTTGTGTCATTTAAAATTTAAATTATACCAAATGGATGTAAAATCTGCATTTTTAAATGGGTTTTTAAATGAAGAAGTTTATGTTGAACAACCTAAAGGTTTTGTTGATCCTTTTCTTCCCGATCACATGTTTAGATTAAAGAAAGCTCTTTATGGGCTCAAAACAAACCCCTCGTGCTTGGTATGAGCGTCTTACTTCTTTTCTTTTTACCCACGGCTTTAATCGAGGGGGAGTAGACCTAACAATGTTTGTTAAAAGAAACACAACTTGTTTGCCTATTTCTCAAATATATGTTGATAACATTGTTTTTGGGTCTACATCTCCTCAAGAGGCTGAAATTTTTGCTAACATTATGAAGTCTAAATTTCAAATGTCTATGATGGGTGAGTTGCAATTTTTCTTGGGTTTACAAGTTTCTCAAAAATCGGACTATATTTTTATACCCCAAATTAAATATGCTACTGAATTAGTTAAGCGTTTTGTGTTAACTAATGCAAAAATTTCTAGGACCCCTATGAGTTCCTCTACTAAGTTATCTAAAGACTTATCGGGAAAAAATATTGAAGTCACACTTTATCGTAGTATGATTGGTAGCCTTCTTTATTTAACAGCTACTAGACCCGATATAATGCACAGTGTGTGTGTATGTGATAGATATCAATGTTAACCTAAAGAATATCACATGCTCGTGGTTAAGAGCATACTAAAATATGTTAGTGGTACTTTAAGTTTAGGTATTATCTACACAATCGACACAAATCCTAAAATAATTGGGTATACGGATACCAATTGGGCTTGTTGTGCCGATGATAGTAAAAACACTTCCGGTGGCTTATTTTACTTAGGTCACAACTTAGTCTCTTGGTCATCTAAAAAGTAGAATTGTGTGTCTCTTTTCTCCTCCGAAGCCGAGTACATCGCTGTCGATAGTTGTTGTACTCAGCTTTTGTAGATTAAACAAATGCTCAATGACTATGGTATTATTGAACCCACTGCACTCATTTTATGTGATAATCAAAGTGCCGTTAGTATTTCAAAGAATCTCATTTTTCACTCACGTACCAAACATATCAAAAATGCGTGAACACTTTATTAGAGAACGTTTTGAGAAAAAAAAATTTGTATTGAATATCATAACGCTAAAGACCAATTAGCTGGTTTATTTACTTAACCTTTGGATAATCATCGATTTGAGACTTTTCGAATGTCCATTGGCGTGTGTGCATTTCCATCCTAATTTTATTTTAGTTTCCTCCCTTTGTCCATTTGAGACAAATTAGGGAGAATTTGAGACATGGTCGTCTAGGTTTCATTGTTAGTTGAGTCATGTATCTTATAGGACTCAAAATGTTGTTAGTTGAGTTATGTATTTGGTCTCAAAGTCTTGTTTGTCTCAAAATTGGCCCAAGGGGGAGATTGAAATTAACCCTGTTTGTTTGCCTCAATTTTGAGACTTTATTTTATTCTTTTTTGTGTTACAACATTTTGTTTTATTTAACTCTACTACTATGCTATGCTTTTTATTTGCCATATATATTTAACATAGATTAAAATTAATTTTTTTTACTTCAATTTTTTTCGACAAGTTATGTATTTTAAATCAATTTTGGTAGCTTTATATTATTTAATTGTATATGTTTATATATTTTTTTTGTGTTTATACATTCTGGTAAATAAACAAAAACTCATTTTGTTTATATAAAATGTGTAAACAAAATCAAAAGGCTAAGTTTGTTTGCTTTCATCGGACGGTTGTGATTGGCACTGCTTATGCTTCTTTGGTCAATCGACGGGTGTTCGTTTGAACCAATGGGGAGCATGCATCTGGTCCACGCGATTTCATCACGCGTGGACTGTCTTGGCATCTCAAGAAGTCGATCGTTCTGAGGCCTGTGTTTTACCATTGTGTCCTTCTCTCTCTCTTGGCTAATGATGCATGTAACCCTTGTGGTAGTTGTTACTCTTTTGACCCTTGACTGCCTTGGTTAATATCTTAACTGCCCTTATGTTTTATGTATTCATGATTTTTCCAATGGACTTCTTGTTCCTTTTTTCCCTCACTATATATATTGTCATATAGGTCTGTTTTTCTTTAGGGTTTGAGACTCTAAAACTTAGCCGAAACTCTGTCAAATTGTTTCCTCATTTTCTCTCTCTACTTTTGTTTCACGTTTTACAGCCTTGATACCTTGTGTTTATGTGTTATACACTTACCTCGTTTTCATCTCATACCCATATGTGATGTTGAGTGTTGTGCTGTTGGTGGAAGGGTTGAGGTTTGCTGGTTTTAGTTCTTGGGATTGTAAGCTGGTTAATTCCTTGGGTGTACTGGCTGTTGGTGCCTTACTGGTTGGACTTTTGGTCACGACCTAATAGGTCTTGTTGCTGATCCCTTTGGCCATAGCTCATTTTAAGCTTTCTCCACGAGTTCTTTCCACTTATATATATATATAGGATTTTATCTTGGTTTGTTACTGTTGACGGTTTAAATCTAAAACGTACTCTCATTTGCATGTTTACATGATCCTAACTCAAATCTTGTAGGTAAGAGCTTTCTTAAAATTGGACTCAACTGAACTTAATTTAAAACAGATGAAAAGTTTTTTTTTTATATTTTTTTGATCTGGTGTGTGTGTAACTCACTGTGTTAACTCAGTGTGTAAACTCGTGGTTTAACTTAATATGTTAACTCAGTGTCTATTTGGCTTGTGCAAAAACCAGATTTTTTTTTTCTGTTTACAAGTGTTGAGTTTACAAATGTTCCTGTTTGTTTTATTTAAATCACCATTTGTTATTATCCTTGTTAACTAAAATTAGACACAAACACAACACTGCCACAACTTCTCGATACTCGAAGACTTTGATCAAGACCAAAAAGATTGGAAAATTCGTTCGTCTCAACATACATAAAAGAAGAGTGTGATCGTGGTTGGTAAAATGATTTTTATAACTTCTCGGGTTTAAATATTTTTATGAGGTTATTTTTATGTAAAAGTATTTGAAATTTTTATAAGAAAAATCGCCAAAAAACTGAAGCATCGTTCGAACGAGTTTGGCTGTCATTCGAATGAAGTATACATATCGTTCAAAGTTGTTCGAATGGGATTTAAAAGAGGCATTTTCTTTCATTATTTGGAATGTCGTTCAAAGATATCATTCAAGGCTGTTCTAACAAATTACAGGGTGTCATTAGAACGACATCACGTTTCGTTCTAACTGCTAGGATCATTTTTGTTTTTTTAAAGATAGTCAATCCCAAATCTTTTGTGTTTATCTTTTTTATCCAACCTTCTTATAAAAAGGATAAACATGATTAGGCTTCTCAAGAACTATTTTCACAAAGAAAAACACCTTTTTGAGTTATACTTTTGTGATAAAAAAACCTCCAATCGTATTCCACCCCCCCGGAATTATGCACAATCACTTTACCAATAAGGTTTCTTACTGAATTATCTTGTAGAGACCTTTATCTACTGTTGTTTTGTTAAATGAGGTTTAATGGCCGAAGAAGAAGATGAGACTGATCGGTGGATACTGAGGGTAGACCACTAACTGTGGACGTCTCAGGAGCTGAGTCATATCCATTGAAGTTTTGAAGATTTTGTGCATCTAACTAAGTGTAGCTAGATATTTTGTAAATTGACTGGATTCAAAACTCTCAATAGTGCTGAATTAAAAATATTTTGCCCTTCTTAGAGAATTTTCCTCATTCAGTGTGTTTTTTGAATGCTTGGCTTGTTTATTGCAAATTGGAATTTGAAATTATCTTATACGTACACCATAATTAATTGAAGATAAAATTTGATAAAAATTGAATTGTGTGTATGGTATTTGATTATATAATTTGGTCCATTAAATTACGTGCACTCTCAAATTGGTATCAGAGTTAGTTACACCAAAATATTGTGTGATCCTTCTTTCGTGAAAGTTTTTTTGATATCAATATTTTAGGGGGAATGTAAGGACATATTTTACATAGTTTGTTTTACATTAGAGCATGTTGTATACCGCTACAACCGTCGAAGTAAAGTTTAAGTGCAATCATGCATCAAGACGGATCCGAATATCAACATTCTTCAACAAATACGCCTAAACGAGATAGATTTTGGTAAGGTTGTGTTTAAGTCACTTAATGGTTCATTTAAAGTGCTGAGATAATTTTTCTAAAATGTTTTTAAACATCTGAGGCATCTTTTTTTGTCAAAATATTTTTTTTAAGTCCTGAGGCGGAGTTTTAAAATAAAACATGTTTCGCTATGGTCGTTCAAGCGACATTGGGTTGTCGTTCAAACGACAACTTGAAGTCGTTCGAATGAGGCTTCAAGCGACATTGAATCTCGCGCGAAGCAGTCGTGAGAAGCTCGCTTAATGGTTTAATCTAAGGACATGATACTGTTTCTCATTTATCACCATTGTTAGAGGATCACGCGATCCCCTGGATCAAAAGACATTTGATGTTGTTCGGGCGACATGCCCTTGTCGTTCGAGCGACCGCACCGACCCAAGTTTTTTTTATAAATAGCACTATTTTGAGTCCTTTTTGCTTAATAAGACTTGAGAGTTTCAGTCTATGAAAATTGCGAACTGTAGAGTTTTTGTCTTCTCATTTAGGGGGTTTTAACTTTGTTTCTCAGTTCACAAATCATCCCAATAGTTTTAGTGAATTATTTTGGAACCGAAGATTCAATTTTTGTTGAAGTTTTTCTTTGTGGAGTGCCATCTCTACGGCTGACGACTGCGGTCACTTGGGAGTGCTTGATGGTATTCCTTACTGAAGATAGAACTGTGGTTCTTATAGGTTTGCTGCGGTTAATCCATTATTGAATCGAGGTTGAGGCCTATGTGATTATTCTGCAGAATAGTCATTGCAGATTTCAATATGTATGTAAGTTTCGATTTACTTTTCTTAGTGAAATAAAAAGGTTTTACCCAAATTTTTTTTCTTCCTAAAATCTGCGTATTAGCAATTTTATGATGGCATGGTTTATTCCCCATAGATGCATGTTTAGGCTTTAATTAATTTGGATAAAAAATTGATAATTAATTAAATAAGTGTTAAATTGGAAATTGCGAATTTGCTTAAATCGATATCACAACAACATTCTCAAATTGGGATCAGTTCTTTTCAAAGGATCTTACCTTCTCAAATTGGTATCAGATCCTATTGTGCTAAGTTATTGTGTTTGATCCCCTTTCCGAACATTTTTTGGGGATATTGATTTTTAAAAAAAAAAATTGATTTTGAGATTTTGCAATGTTTCCTAATTAAAACTTATATAATCTGTTGCCAGTTTTTTACGGGTCTAATTATGCATATTGGAATGCCCATATGAAATACCATTTAAAGGACATCGATGAGCGTGTTTGGTTTGTTTGTGAAAGAGGGTGGACTCCTCCCACTGTCACCACTAATAATGTCACTAATCTTAAAACCGTAACTGACTGGACTGAGGACGAATTTAAGTGGAGAACTTTTAATTCTTGTGGGCTAAGTGCAAATTCTAGAGTCGTCACCCCTAACGAGTTCCGACGTATCATGACGTTCATCACGTCAAAAGAAGCATGGGACATTTTACAACTTAGCCCATGAAGGCAAGATTGCAGTAAAAGAGTCTAAATTACAAAATTTAACTTCTCAATTTGAAATGATTATCATGCTTGAATATGAGTGTTTTAATGAGTTTTATGCACGATTTTCTGATATTGTCAACATTAGTTTCAATCTTGGTGAGCACATTCCTGATGCACGAGTGGTTAAAGATATTTTGAGATCATTTCCTAAACATTTTATCCCGAAATTGACTGTTTTGACCTCCTTAGGAAATTTGATCAATCTTAAGTTAGAAGAACTGATAGGAGACCACCAGACATATGAAATTAACATGTTTCCTGACATTGTCAAGCCTAAGGATAAATGGATAATACTTCGAGCCCAGTCTAGGAAGAGTGAGGAAGTGTCCCGAAGAGAGGAGAAAAAAATGAAAGTTTGTGAGTCCGATTTTGAGGGCGAATTTGATTTTGATGATGTGGCATGCTTGCTAAATTTTTAAAAAATTGTTTGAAATTTTCGAAAGAAAATTCATCCAATAAAAGATTTTTTGAGAAAAATAAAAAGAAAGTTGAGGTCAAAGAGAGCGGTGAGGAATAGAAATAGAAAGAGAAAGAAAAAGAAGACGTGGAAGAGGAAGAGGAAGAGGAAGAGGAGAGATATTTTGAATGTAAGGGTAAGGGGCATAAGGTGTTTGAGTGTCCCACTAGGCTAAAGAGAAAGGGCAAGAAGATTGCCACGCTAGCCACTCTTAGCGATAGTAAGGAAGATGTGAAGGATTTCGGGATGAATCTTAACATGGGATACGTGTTGCCTTTTTAGCTAGTCACGTGAGCACATCTAGTTTGTCCCATGATGATGAGGATACTTGTTCACGTGAGAGCCCCGATGATGATTTGAGTGTTTTGTGTGAGAGTTAGTTTGGAAGCGAAGGAGAAAGTGAGATCCAAATTGTGTTAAAAGATTTGTAAATCGAGACCTTAAAGATGAAGAAGTTGAATAAGGAGTTAGGTCTTAGGGTGATAGATTTGGAGAGAGTGATAGAAGTTTTGAGGGTATTTGAGGCGCCGATGAGTCAACTAGAGAAGGTGAAGGTTACTTTGAGTGAACAGTTGATCATCATAGGTTGAGAAAAGAGTGAACTTAAAGTGTGTGTGTCATAATTAGAGAGAGATCTTGAACGTGCTCGGGAGGTAAAGGTCACTTCAGAGGACTCATCTAAGAAGGGAGGAAAGATGCTCCTCGATCCCGCTTTGTGTAATATTGAGAGATAAGGAATAGGTCATGACGGTGCGTCTACTTCCCCCATTGCACTTGAGCTGGTTCCCGAGTTTGTGATTGATCCGTATGTCTCTCAACCCAACCCACCTAGGCATCCATTACCCGAGGGGATAATGCGTCCTATACGTTTTAGGAAAGGTGTACCTAGGCTCGTGTATGTTTTCACCTATTGTAAGAAGAGAGGACACCTTAGGGAATTTTGCTTTAAGCTGAGTAGTGTGTCGAATAGAGTTTTTCCACGTGTTTCCACATACGCACCCACACATGATGCTTAGGATGATGACATGATAGATTATGCACATATTAGGGAGAAAGTAATGTTTTTGGTCAAGACTTCACATGATTTGATGTATGTTTTTCATAGGATGTCACCACCTTTGAAAAACTCCACCGCACCTAACGATTGAGGTTTAGACTTGTTTGCTAGCATAGGATGATTTTCATGAGGATATTTTGTGCCTATTGCTAGTGTGTACTATTTTTGTATTTATTTTCATTGTGATATATTTTTCGAAAAACCAAAATTGGTTTTTGTTTTTGAAAATTCTTGGAAAAATACAAAATGATTTTCTATTTTTTAGAAAAAATTGCAAAGGACAAAAATATTTTATTTTGATAAAATTTTTGGAAAAAGATAAAAAGATTTTTGTATTTTGTTTACACCGTTTATGGATGGACATTTAGGATGACTAACTCACAATATTATTCCATATCTATGTGACTATTTGATAGTGTTTTGATATGCATCATCATTCCATTTTTATGCTTTATAATATTTGAAGTCATTAAGATGTAATTTGAGATTACTTTCTAGATGTTTGACTCTTAGTCTCCTTTAATGCACACTTGCACGAATTTGTTTGATTATTGTACTTGTCTATCCCATGTTGGTCGAAGTGTTTCCATCTCAATCCTATCTTTAAAATGGACCAAATGCGATATAACTTGACATTGAAAGTTGTGCATGTGAGAACCGTTTACCATGAGGAATTATATTGCATATATATTGAAAAAACGACGAGTGTTCACTGGAAAGGGATGCGAGTGAATAATAATCACGTCGTGAAAGCCACCGTTTAAAAGAGTCCGAGAAAAAATTAAGGAAATAAAAAGAATAATATGTCAAAAAGATGGCTAATAGGATTTCTTTAAGTTGAGAAAAAATAGAAACCTCAAAAGGGCTTGAAAAAGAAAATATGAATATTTTTGAGGGAGTTTGGATGAAAATTTAAAGGGGTTTTCACGTCCTGACAAAGTCTTCAAAAAGCATGACATAGTTTTAGACATTATTGGTGTTGAAATCATTTTAGACTTTGTTGTGCTGATTAGATTTAGTTAATGCCATATGAATTCACATTTTGACACCTAAGGACGATTTTGAGATCATTCGTTAGGAGTATCCATATTCATCCTTCACATATGTTATGTTTGATTGCATTAATTTTCCTATCAAATTTGTTCACACCCATTCATTCTGTTACCACGATTTGTTTATCTTAGTGTAAATTCATGGTGTGTGATTTATTTTGTAATTTATTTATATTTGAAAAATAAAAAGTAGTTGGTGGAAGATTTCAAGTTTATCCTCATATGATCGTAGTTGATTTACTTTGCTTGTTGAGACACTCCGTGTTTTTTTATTTATTCTTTTCCTTGTCTATTTCGGACAAATAAAAAGGGAGAGAACGAATTGTGATTTAATGGGAGAGTTTATATTATGGGGAAATTTGAGATTTGATCTTTGTATTGATTTATGTTTATTTCATTTCAAACTCGATACGTCATGAAGGTATTTGTTTCTTGTCTCATGTGTGTAGGTACAAAATTTGAAGATCATTATTTTGCACACCCTGATGATGACAAGGAAAAGATAGAGATTTGAAGATTTCAAGTTGAAGATCTTTGAAGAAATTTAAAAGACTTTCATTTTTAGTACCTCAATTTCGGGTTCATGGGAGGGTATTTGATTTGTATAGGACATTTGATTTGATATTTAAGATGTTTTTAGTTTGTATCGGCATAGACACAGGGGAAGATTTGTAAGGACATATTTTACATAATTCATTTTACATTAGAGTATGTTTTATACTTCTACAACCTTTGACGAAACGTTAAAGTACAATCATGCATTAAGACGGATCCGAATATTAACATTCTTCAACTAACAAGCCTCTACGAGATAAATTTTTCTAAGGTTGTGTTTAAGTCCCTTAATGGTTCATTTAAAGTGTTGGGATAATTTTTCTAAAATATTTTTAAACATTTGAGGCGCCTTTGTTTGTCAAAATATTTTTTTTAAGTCATGAGGAGGGGCTTTAAAATAAAATATTTTTCGCTAAGGTCGTTCAAGCGACATTGAGTTGTCGTTCAAATGACAGCTTGAAGTCGTTTGAATGAGGCTTCACGCGACATTGAATCTTGCGCGAAGCAGTCGCGAGAAGCTCATTTGATGGTTTTATCTAACGACATGCTGCTATTTCTCATTTATCACTGTCGTTAGAAGGTCGCGAGATCACTTGGATTAAACGACATTTGATGTCGCTCGAGCGACATGCCCCTGCCATTCGAGCGACTGCACCGACTCAATTTTTTTTATAAATAACACTATTTTGAGTCCTTTTTGCTTAATAAGACTTGAGAGTTCCAGTCTATGAAAATTGTAAAATGCAAAATTTTTGCCTTCTCATTTAGGGGTTTTTGACTTTATTTTTCAGTTCACAAATCATCCCAATTGTTTTAGTGAATTATTTTGGAACCAAAGATTCAATTTTTGTTGAAGTTTTTCTTTGTGGAGTGACATCTCTATGGCTGACGACTACGGTCACTTGGGAGTGCTTGAGGGTGTTTCTTGCTAAAGACAGAATTGTGGTTCTTGTGGGTTTGCTACAGTTAATCCATTGCTGATTCTAGGTTTAGGCCTATGTGAGTATTCTGTGAAATGGTCATTGCAGATTTCATTGCGTATGTAAGTTGTGATTTACTTTTCATAGTGAAATGAAAAGGTTTTACCCGAAAGATTTTTTTCCTGAAATCTGCGTATTAGTAATTTTATGATAGCACGATTTATTACACATAGATGCACGTTTAGGGTTTAATTAATTTGGATAAAAAATTGACAATTAATTAAATAAGTGTTAAATTGGAAATTTTCTTAAATCGATATCATAACCACATTCTCAGGGAAAATTGTTGATCCTTAAAAATCTGGAACTTAATGGATAATCTGTATAATCGAATGCTCATTTTTATGGTTCAAACTATGCGTATTGGGAATATAGGATGAGGTCAACCTTAAAATATTTTGATGAGTGTGTTTGATTGCTTGTGAAAGGGGGTGGACACACCCACCGTGACTGTTGACAATGTCAACAACCCTAAACCTATCTCTTCTTGGACAAAGGATGACTTTAAATGGAGCAATTTTAACTCGTGCAGTTTGAGTGCCATCTCGAAAGCCGTCACCCCTGATGAGTTCTGTTGCATTATGACGTGCACCATGTCTAAAGAAGCTTAGGATACCCCCCCAGCTCACTCACGAGGGAACCAATGCTGTTAAATCCACTAAGTTACAAAATCTCACCATATAATTTGGTAACCATGAAATCTCACCATATAAATTGGTAACCATGACCATGCTTGAGTCTGAATCTTTTGATGAATTTTACGCACGTCTGTCTGATATTATAAACTCGAGTTTCAATTTAGGTGAGAAAATTCCTGAGACGAGTGTGGTTGAGAAAATTTTGAAATCTCTTCTGGCCTGATTTATTCCTAAGGTTACCATGCTAAATTCATTAGAGATACTAAATACTCTTAAGTTAGAAGAACTCATAGGAGACCTTAAAATATATGAGATAGATATGTCCCTAAAACTATTAAGCCTAAGGAAAAAGGGAATTGCACTAAAAGCGCAATTTAGAAAGAAAGATGAAGTGTCGTCAGATTCCTAGTATGATTTTAACATAGATAACTTAGCCCTTTTTGCAAAAATTTCAAAAAGTTTCTCAAACTTAAAAAATAAAAATACTTCCCAAGAAAAGAAATTTTTTGAGAAAGATAAAAAATATAAGTCGGGAAAGAAAAATTTTGAAAAAGAAAAGAAAGATTTCCTAAAGAAAGACAAAGAGAGGTGTTATGAGTGTGAAAGATAGGGTCACAAAGCTCATGGGTGTTCAACTAGGTTAAAGAGCTAAGGGAAAGGCAAAGCTGCCTTAAATATCACGCTTAGCGATAGCGTGGCTAAGTCAGTGAGTTCAGGGGATGAATCACCGTATGTATGTAACTTCACTGCATTCATGGCTCGTCATGTTAGTACACAGTGTGCACCTCATATCGATAAGGAAGATAATAAACATGGACACCTTGATAGTGATTCTAGTCATTCCGATGAGAGTGGGGGGAAGATGTTTTAAGTGAGAGCGAGAGTGATGTATAACGTGCCTGTGCCAATCTCTATGATGAGTCATTTAAGACTAAGAAATAAAATAAAGGTTCAACTATGAGAGTTATAGCCTTAGATAAGAGTTGAGAGAGACGAGATCGAGTGAGTCCTCGATGAGAGAAGCTTTGGGAGAAAGAGTTTGTTTAGTTGAGTGAGAGAATGGGGACTTGACCAACAAGATATCTAGTTTTACGAGAGATCTACAAGCATCCGTGGTGGCTCGTGAGAAACTTGAAGCCCTTATATCCCAACTCAAGAAATATCTTGAACGTTCACGGTAGGTCAAGGTAAATATCGAGGATACATCGAAGAAGGTAGGTAATATGCTCATCGACCCTGCTTTATGTTTTTGAGAGAGGCATGGATTAGATTATGATGGTTCATCCACTTCCCACACCACACCAGAACCGGTTCCTAAATTTGTGATTAATTCTTATGGCCTTCAACTAAACCACAAAAAAATTTATTGTAAGAAAGCGAACCAAGGTAGACCCAAACAAGTCTATGTTTTCACCTTTTGTAAGAGAAGAGGTCACCTTAGAGAGTTTTGATATAAATTAGGTAGAACTAGGTGTACACATACTCTTACGTGACTTCACAAAGCTTAATGAAAGAATTTCAATGGATGTCTTTGTCATTTAAGAATGCTTCCAATGCTCTGACTAGAGCCAACAATGAGAAGGGCAAACAAAAGGTTACCTCCACTTAGGTACCTAAGCAAGATGTCAAAGCCGTTATTGTGCACGTTACTCTAAAGGTTTAAAATACTCCCCAATGGTATTTTGATAGTGGGTGCTCTAGGCACGTGACTAGTGACATTTCTTTTTTTTAACCCACCTTGACGATCGCAAGGAAGGTAAAGTAACTGTTAGAGATGGGAGTAGGTCCAGTAATTTAGGGAAAATAGTTTAACTTAGGCTTCATGGTTAGTTTCGCGTATCCCATTACAAATCGTCACGATAAACTGACCCCAAGATGGAAGATTTCCCTACATCCCGCAAAGATATAAATTAACTAGTGTTTAAATTTATTCGTGAAATTTATTTTGGGATGTTTTATTTTTATTAAAATTGAAACATGATTTTTTTAAGTTTAAAAATCAAGGCAATTTTTATTCAAATTTTTTCATAATTCACTGATCTTGTTCAAACAAGAAGGCATTTTCATTTGAACGAGATGTCAAAGTTGTTCAAAACGTCATTTGATCTCTACATCTAACGTCCATATAATGAGGGCATACTGTTTCGTATTGTTTGAAGCTCGTTTGAACGAGATAGCATTTTCGTTTGAACGAAATTGCTTTCATTCTAACGAGATGCTATTCTCGTTTGAATGATCCTTATTTTCGTTTGAACGAGTGACGGTGCCTCAAAATTTATGTTCACCTTATAAATAACTCCTTCATGTTTATTTTTTCTAAGAATTTATCAGAACGACTTCTGCATACCTGTTGCAAAAGTTTTCACATTTTTATGTTTAGAAAACACTTTTGATTCATAAAACTCATCCCTAAATATATTTGTGTGAACCCTTTTGAAACCTAAATAGTTTTGTATCCGTGCATACACTAGTCTTGTGGAGAGATCATCTTTACCGCTGACCTTGTGATACTTGAGTGGATCACTGCTGAAGATAGGTTAATCGGTGGATACCAAGGGTGGACCACCGCTTATGGATTTCTCCTGACTGTGTAGTATTCTTTAGAGATGTACGAAGACTATTGCGTTATACTTGTGGCTGGTATCAATTAGTATCGTAATTCGACTGTCTTGTATTATTTCTAAAGTGCTGGAATAAAAGGTTTTCCCCATAAGGGATTTTTTTCTCAAACTTTGTCTTCGTTTATTGTATGATTTACTTTACCTATTTTATCACCTAGATGTATGTCTTAGGGTAAAAAGATAATATTGGATTTGTGTGTGGACATTTAATTATATAAATAATTCCATTAAGATCGCGATAGAGCACTCACATGGATGTATTGAGATACCCTGTTTCCCTAAACTAAACAATGTATTGTATGTGAAAGGGTTGAAAGCGAACCGAATTAGCATAAGCCAACTGTGTGACACAAACTTTACAGTAAAGTTTGACAAGTTCGAATGTAACATTTATCACCAATCCGGTGAACTTCTATTACAATGTGTGAGGACCGAAGATAATTTCTATGAGATTGTGTCCAAGTCCTCTTTTGTGTTCAACAGTGCCACGGTCTCCACTATGGACCTTTGGCATCAATGACTAGGTCATGTGAACTTTAGAGATCTTGAGAGATTAGTGAAAAAGGACTTAGTTCGTGGCTTACCATCACTTGGAAAAATAACTTCCTCGATTTATGGATCTTTCCAACAAAGAAAACAAATTCGAAGCCCCATCGAAAGTTGAACACCATTACCACCTCCCGTGTTTCGGAGTTGACTCACATGGATCTTATGGGTCCTACTCACTCGGAGAGATTAAGTGGTAAGAGATATATTCTCATGATGGTCGATTACTTTTTTAGATATACTATCATAGGATTATTTAGAGAAAAGTCTGATATGATTGAGTTCTTTATAACCAAGTGCCGTGTCCTATAAAACCAACGTAGTGTCACTATTAATCGATGCGTAGTGACAATGACACTGAATTTAAAGAAGTTAAAGTGGATATCTATTGTGATGGAGTGGGCATCAAACATGAGTTTTTGGTCGTTCGTACTCCTAAAAAAAAGGGTTTCCTTGAGAGGAAGAACTAGACGATACAAGATATGGCTAGACCCATGCTTCTTGGAAGAAACATGCCTAGATATTTTTGGGTATAGGCGATGAGTACCTCATTCCATACAGTGAATAGGGTATATATTATTCTGCACACACTTCACATGCCTTATGAGTTGGGGATAGGAAAGAAGCCCAACTTATCGTATTTTCGTGTCTTTGGGATTACTTGCTACATCTTATAAGATAAAGAGCACTTAGATAATTTTGACTCTCTGAGCGATGAGGGGATATTTTTAAGATATTCATCAACTAGTAGGGCTTATAGGGTATTTAACCTCACAAGATCTAAGGTTATGGACTAAATAAACGTCACGATTGGAGATGATGAGCCACCGACGTTTGTTGCTCCTAGCCCCCAGTATGAGGATGATGCACCCCTTAGCGATGATCCCATCCTTCCTCATGCTACCACAGTGGATTCCACTTCTGACTTAGGAGATCCACCATCTTAGGTTAGAAAGAGTCATGACCTTTCCACTATACTTGGTGATCCCACACTAGGTGTTAAGACTCATGCTCAACTAGAAATTATCGTTAGCTATTTGTGATATACCTTCTTAATAGAGCCCAAGAATGTGAAAGAAGCACTAAAGGACAAGTATTGGATATATACCATGCAAGAAGTGTTGCTTTAATTTCGCAAGAACAATGTTTAAAAGTTAGTCCCCCGACCTAGCAAGTCTAATGTGATAGGTAATACGTGGATTTATAGGAATAAAATGGATGAAAATGGTACCATAAATCGCAATAAGGCTAGGTTGGTTGCTTAAGGATACACATAGATCTAGGGTAGAGACTTTGATGAGACACTCACTCCTATTTCTTGGCTTGAGTTTTCCCACTTACTACTCGCCATAGCATGTCATCTGCATTTCAAGTTTTATCAGATGGATGTCATGAGTGCCTTTCTGAATGGCATTCTATAATTGAATTTTTATGTGGAATAATGGTAAGGGATTGAAGACCCTAAACGCTTGGGACATGCTTATTATCTTAAGAAGGCCTTGTATAGTTTGAAGAAAGAACTCTATGCTTGGTACGAGAGGATCACTTCCTATCTCTTAGCTCGTGGCTTCAAGAAAGGGGAGTGGATAAGACGTTATTTATGAGGAGAGATAGTGGTGTTATTTTGCTTGACTAACTCTATGTGGATGACATAGTCTTTAGATCCATGCGCTCCCGCTATGATCAAAATTTTAAGGAGGAGATGAAGAGTGAGTTTAAGTTGAGCATGGCCGGTGAGATTACGTTCTTCCTAGGTCTCCAGGTTCACCAGCTTAAGGATGGGATATTCATATCTCAATCTAAATATGTAAGAGACCTTATGAATAAGTTTGGTTTAGACTCCGCTAAGAACTATGCACCTCTAGGAGTACATTGCTAAAGCATTGCAAAGATGCTTTAGGCAAGGACGTAGAGCAAACCCTTTATCGGAGTATGATAGGTACTCTCCTCTACTTGAAAGCTAGTCATCCCCATATCACCTTTAGTGTTGGAGTCTGTGCACGATATCGAGTCACACTTACTCGCACTTAAATGTATCATCAATTACATATGTGGAACTCTTTCATACTGTATTTGGTATTCCATGGATACCGATGATCTTTTATCCACCTATTCGAATGCCGATTGGGCTGGGGATGTCAATGGTTGTAGGAGAAATTCAGGCGGGTATTTCTATTTTGTGAGTGCTCTTGTCTCTTGGTTGAGCAAGAAACACAACTCCATGTCTTTGTCCAAACGGAGGCTAAGTATATTGTCGCTGGAATTTGTTGCCACAACTCTTATGGATGAAGCAAATGTTGAAAGATTGTGGGATTTCACAAGGCACGATGACTAATTCTTATGATAACACGAGTGTAACCCATATTGCCCGTAACCCTATCCAACATTCGTGCACGAAGAACATTAGGATACACAAGCATTTTATACATGACCTAGTTGAGGAGAAGGTCATGTCCTAGAGCTTTGCAAGCACCAATCGTCAGTTAGTTGATATATTTATGAAATGTTTAGATGCACTTCGATTTGAGGATATTAGAAAATCTTTAGGTATTTGCACTATTAAATGAGGTCCGGTACTTTATCTACTGTAGGATTCTTTTCATGATTATATCTCATATTCCTATTACTCGATTGTATCACCATTGTGTTATCTTTGTATCTGTATTTTTCATTTTAATATTTTTAGATAAATCCAAAAAAGAGTTTTGGTTTTCTAGAAAAAAATTGATCTTCATTTTTTAAGATCTTCATTTTTTAATATCTACAAAAATATCTTCATTTTTTAAGAAAAAGTTAAAAAGGAAAAATGATAAAATCTTTGAAAAAGACACAAAGGGTTTTGTATTTTATTGTCAATATATATGGATGAACATTTAAGATGTTTGGATCACCCATTCATTCCATATTTTCATGAGACTTTTTCATAGTGTTTTGACCCATGACGTTGTTTGATTAGTGTGCTTAATAATGTGTGGAGTTATTACGTTGACCTTTGATGATTACTTTCTACATGTTTGACTCCATGTATCCTTAATTGCACATGTGCACTAACTTCTTTGAACATTGTAGTTACTTGTCACATGTCGAATACGATGTTCTCATCTCAATTTTGCTTTATAATGAACCAATTGTAAAAAGAGATAAAGTTGTGCATGTAAGAACCATTGCCTGGATTTACGTTATTTTTCTAAAAAATGTTGTTATTTGTTAAGAAATGGAAAGGGGCTATGAAAGATAAAAATATATTTGCATTAAAATCCACTATATACATAAAATAGCCTAAAAATATTAGAATCACATAAAACCAGAAGTTCCAGGCCAATTTTTGATTCATTGATGCTTCGCTACACATGAGAATTAATTTCTTCAAAAATCATTGAGAGTTTATCATAATACACATGAGATTTTGAGGGATTTGAAGTTGAAGATTAATGGATTTGCATAACTAAAATGTCTCAGAAAAAAATTACATAGTTTGGCGTCATTGGTGTGAGAATCATATACGTTCATGACATGTTGGTTAAGTTGAATTAATTTCACTTGAGTTCACAATTGTTTTACAACTAAGTTAAACTTTGAGATCTTTCGTTAGAAGTGTCTCAAAATTTCGTTCACACATGCTATGGCTATAAGTGTTGATTTACCTATGGAAAACGTTCACACCCCAATATTTTGCATTCACGATTATGATATTTTAGTGTTAATCCATGGTGTATCGTATTTGTACATTTTATACATTTTTTGGGGAAGATAAAATTTTTTCAAAAAATAAAGGAAATTTCCAACCGGGTTCCCATCATGTTTATCCTTTTGATATTATCGTTATTTGTGCTAACTTGAATATTCTTATGATGATATCTTACTTCTTCGTGTGATGATTGTTTCTAACGTTTAGCTTTGACTCCTGTGTCTATTACGGACAAAAAAGGGAGAACAAATTGAGGGGGAGTTTTATTTTATGTTTAAAACTCTACGCGTCATGGTATTTTCGTTATCTCATTTGTATAGGATGTCCCTCTTGTATGATGATCATTTGGACCTAGACAATGTGAAGGTAAAACTGACCAAATGAAAGATCCACCAGTTTCGTTTTGAAGACTTGAAAAAATTACATTCCATTTTTCTTTTGCAATTTGGGAGGGTAGTTATTGTTTTGTTATTAGGATTCAATTTGGCTTAGGTTTGTGTTTTGTACCAGAATAGCCAAAGAGGGAGTTTTGTAAGAGAAAAATTTACAATTGCTTGCTATTTTATTATTTGGTTTGGCGTATCACGTTATACAAACACAAAACCATCACAACTTCTCAGTACTCAAAGACATTGTTAAAGACCAAAAAGATTGGAAGATTCGTTCGTCTCAACATGCATGAAAGAAGAGTGTGATCATGGTTGGTAAAATGATTTTTTATAATTTTTGGGGTTTAAATATTTTTTGTGAGGTTATTTTTATGTAAATGTGTTTCAAAATTTTAAAAGAAAAATCTCCAGAAAAATGACGCCTCGTTTAAACGCGTTTGATTGTCGTTCGAACGAAGTATACATATCATTCAAAGTTGTTCAAAAGAGATTCAAACGAGGCGCTTTCCTTCGTACTCTGAAATGTCGTTCGAACGACTTCGAATGACATGTATACTTCGTTCGAACGACAGTCAAACTTGTTCGAACATGCATCATTTTTATGGCAATTTTTCTTTTAAGGATTTTAAAATTCGAAGATATCGTTCGAAGACGTTCTAAAGAATTACTGGGTGCCATTCAAAGGACATCCCATTTCGTTCGAACGATCGAGCGTATTTTTTTTAAACATAATCAATCCCAAATTTTTTGTGTTTATCCTTTTTATCTAGCCTTCTTATAAAAAGGCTAAACGAGATTAGACTTCTCAAGAACTCTTTTTAAAAAAAGACACATTTTTGAGTTCTCCTTTTATGATGAAAAACCTCCATTCGCATTCCAAACCCGCTGGAACTATTCAAGATCACTTTACCTTATCATAAGGAGGTTTCTTGATGAATTATATTGTATAGACTTTTCTCTCCTACTGATTTGTGAAATGAGGTTTCATGACTGAAGAAGAAGACGAGGATGATCGATGGATACCGAGGGTAGAGCACTACATGTGGATGGCTCTGGATCAGAGTTGTATCTATTGAAGTTTTGAAGAATGTGCGCATCTGACTTAATGTAGCTAAGTGATTTGTAAGTCGATTGGATTCTAAACTCTCAATAGTGTTGAATTATAAAGGTTGTGCCCTTCTTAGGGATTTTTCCTCATTTACTGTGTTTTTTGCATACTTGGCTTGCTTATTGCAAATTGGAATTTGAAATCATCTCATATGCACACCATAATTAATTGAAGATAGAATTTGATAAAAATTAAATTGTGTCTATGGAATTTAATTATATAAACTTATCCATTAGATCACTTGCACTCTTATCCTAAGTTTCCAAAAAGCAATCCTGTTAAGTATAAGTTGAGAAAGCTCCGGACATAGTGGTCTCTCAAGGTTAAAGATGAAGTGGTAAAACAATTGAACATAGGCTTTATTCGCATGGTCTAATACCCTACATGTCTTGCAAACATCATCCCTGTACAAAAATTAGGAAACAAAGTCCACATGCGCACCTACATCTCTGAAGGATGATTACCCATTGCTTAACATCGACACGATCGTTGATAACACTATGAGTCATGCCTTCAAGTCATTTGTTGACATTTTTGCCGGATATAATTAGATCAATATGCATCCCAACCATCTGGAAGAGACTGCCTTCATCATCCCGTAGGGAACTTTTTATTACATAGTCATGCCGTTAGGTTTAAAGAATGTGGGGGCTACCTACAAAAGGGCATTAATGATCATTTTTCATGATCTTATCCACACGGAGGTTGGAGTCTATGTCGATGCCATGACCATTCAGTTTAATACTAGGGAAGGTCATATCCCTGCATTGAAAAAATTATTTAAATGATTGTGACAGTATCAAATGTGTCTCAACCCATAGAAATGCATTTTCGATGTCACGAAAGGCAAACTCCTCAGTTCATGGTCTATAAGGAAAGGATCGAATAGACCCTACTAACTCAGATCGATTCTCAAAATTCCATTGCCCTGGATGGAGAAAAAGTTTGCATCTTCCTGGGCAAACTCTAATACATTAGTCAGTTCATCAGCCAACTGACCTCTATCTATGAGCCGATTTTCAAACTTTTGCCGAAGGATTCAACCAAAGTCTAAAATGAGCTATGTAAAGAAACCTTTGAATGGATCAAATGACACCTCTCCTGACCTCTGATGCTTATGCCTCCACAATAATGTCTCCCCTTCCTCCTATATCTCACCGTCACAGACACCACAGCAGGGCTATGCTTTCCCAATACATCGAAGAATTCCATAATGAGAGGGTCATTTATTATGCTAGTCGAAATCTAGCAGGGTACGAGGTAGACTATACCGCATTGGAAAAATCACGTGTTATTTATTAATGGTCATGCAGAAGCTCCGTCACTACATGCTTTCATTCCTTATCAAAATGGTGTCCCAAATAGATCATATAAATTTTCTATTAGAAAAGACTGCCTTGTCTAGTCACATGGCCCGATGGTTGATGTTACTGGATGAATTCGACATCAATCATGTTATGTAGAAGGCCATGAAAGGAAGAGACATTTTCCAATACCTTGCCCAAAATCCCATTGAGGAAATTGAGGTTTAGATTTCTCAATTCCTAGATAAAGACATTATTTACGCCTGTCATGAAAAGTTTAGATAAAAGACGTTCTTTTACAGAGATACTAACAAGAAAGTATACGGTATTAGGATACTCCTGGTCGCTCTTGACTATTCTCGTACTCCATTACCCATCAAATTATAATTTCCTTGTACCAATAATATGGAGGAATATGAAGCATGTATCGTATGGCTCAAAATCATCCTCGAGAGAGGAATTAAGTGCATTGATGTCGACGGACACTCAACTCTCATCGTGGGTAAAATTCTCACTCACCGTGGTATTATGAAATTCCTCGAGGAATATTATCATTCAAGATCTTAAGTAATTAAACTTAAATGATAATATTGCATATAATAGATTATAATAGAAAAAGAGAATCCACATATCCCCATATGATGGGATTAAGGCAAGGATGATGATCATATGCTTGCCAAGAAAATCATCTGTTAGGGATATTACTGGACCACCATGAGTCAAGAATGCACAACTTACGTCAGAAGATGCCTCAAATGCCAACAGTTTACTAACCTTTAACACTTGCCTCCCCGAGAGTTGTACAACATGACTTATCCTTGGCCCTTTTCAACTTGAGGCATGAACATCATTGGGAAAGTCACTCTTAAGGCATCAAACATGCATGAATTCATCCCGGTCACCATTAGCTACTTCACAAAATGGGTTAAAGCCGAGTCCTATACAGTATTGATTGCAAAGAAAGTAGCAAAGTTTATTAGTAAAATCATCATCTACTGCTATGGAGTTCCTCACAAGCTGATATCAGACAATGGGATCCATTTCGAAGCTGAGGTCACATAATTAGTTAACGAGTCTGGAATCCCAAGGTATAAGTCCTTTCCTTATTGATCGCAAACCAACGGGGCTATTGAAGCTGCCAACAAAAACCTCAAGACCAATATTAGAAAAATGACTAAACGTTACAGATATTGGGCTGATTGAATCCCATATACCCTCTGAGGCCATTATACCTCCATCAGAATGCCCATCGGTGCTACCCCTACTCCCTCGTATACAATATGGAGGAATTCTTGTCGAAATTGAAATACCTTCCCTGCAGGTTATGCTCAAAAGTCAGGTCAGTAAAGAAGATTGGCAACAAAGCCATTATAACGAACTCGTACTCTTAGATGAAAGGAAATTGAAAGGCCAATATCATATACAACGGTACCATTATCGTATTGCATGATCATTCAATAAAAAGGTTAAGGACCGCGGTGTCCAAAAAGGAGATCTTGCATTTAAAGAAATCAAAGAACTCATTTGGGACCCTAGAGGGAAGTTTAAGCCCAACTGGAATGGGCCCTACCTCGTAAAAAAAATATCTCAGGTGGCGCCACTATGCTTACAGACCTCAATGAAGAGGAGATGGCACGTCTTGTCAATTTGGATTGTTTTAAGAAATTTTACCCCTAGTTTGAACTCTTGTCGTGCTATGACTCTTTCTGACTCCCCTTGTATTCTTAAAAACAAATCTTTTTGCCATGACATAGGACCGGATCTTCTAAAAAATTACATTTTTACAAGAAAAAATCACGATTTTAAAAATCCCACGAAGGTATGTAGGCAACCAATAAAAATACCTTGGGCACGGTCCTTTATCTTTCATAAAATGCCATTCTTTTCTCCTCCCTAGAATATTTGTCCCTTTCATCATTTAAACGATCAAAAGGATAATATATACCTACGCGGTCGGTATAGATAGTTCAAATAAATATAAATCGATCAAAAGCCTGACAAAATACATCGAAATCATCATCATCTTTATAAAAAAAAGAAATATGGCAGTTACATGACACATCAATGAATAGAACGAGAAACAACAAAGCACCATACAAACACCTCACAAACTCCCCAAACCTACACACATGCCCATCTATTGCTAAAACTCTTCCCCCATATTCCTTACAAGACCTGTTTCAACTGCGAGATGAACCCATCTCATTATCATTTCTAGTCCTCGAAGGATCCCAAGAATCCCAGTACCGACTACACTTTTGTGTTTTTTCCAAGAGATGGCATGACTTGATAAGTTTGGATGAAACCACAATGCCCTCCTCTAGAACATCAAACATCATAAGAGACCTTTGTTCATTCTCCTCAGCATAAACCTTCATAACCACCTTCTTCCATAGCCATTTGAAATAGTCCCCAGGTACAAACCCAACCTCCCCAGAGGATTAGGAAGGACATGTAGACGATCGACGGTGCTAGCACAAAGGTCCACAGAATCGACCTCGACCCTCTGAATGGATAACTTTTACTCTTTAGGTCCGTATAATAAACCTCGACCCTCTGAATCAGTCACTTTCATTCTTTAGATCTGCAGAATTGACCTAGGTTCGCATAATCGACTCTCTACCCTCTGAATTGGTCTCGTTAACTCTTTAGGTTCGCATAATCGTCCCCAACCCTCTAAATTGATCTTTTTAACTCTATCTAGCCCAAAAATCTCCTTGACTATCTAAATTGGTCTCTATCTCCCTTAACCCCTAGGAAAGCCCCCGACCTTAACATCAAGGCTCTACCCTCATAAACCTTTTAACCTTCCATAAGGTGTCTATCTTTCGACGACCTCCACTTGTTCTGAGATGGCCCATCAAGGGGCTCTGCAGATAACCCATTCTATTACTATCCAAATACCTCCTTAGGTACCTAACACCATTCCTTTCACCCTCAGACCCTGGGTCTTATTCTAAACCCTGATTTAAAGGCCACCGAGTGCTCTCAAGTCCTACTTAATCGTGATAAACTCTTGAACTAGAAAGAATCTCATTGAATCTTCACAGAGCTTTAAATCCCCTTTCTAATGGTCCATACCGTGCACGAATCAGCCTGCCGGTTCGCACGTACTTGCCTTTTAACTCCAAAACCTTGATCAAGAGGCCATCCGATGCTCCTGAGTCCTATTTGATCGTGGCCACTCTCCAACCTGAGCAAAGTTCATTAAACCTAGATAGGCTGCGAATCCCCTTTTCAACGGTCCATACCATGCATGAATCGCCCTTTTTATTTGCGCGTACTTGGATTTTTACTCCAGATACTTAACCTAGAGGCCACCGGGCCCTCCCGAGACCCGATCGACCTTAGTCAACTCTCTAACTTGAGCGAAGCTCATTGAATCTTCATAAGACTCTGATTTCCCTTTCGAATGGTCCATACCGTGCATGATTCGGCCTCACCATTTGTGCATTCTTTCCCTTTTACTTCGAGAACCCCCATCTAGAGGCCATTGGGTGTTTCCAAGCCTTACTTCACTTTAGTCATCTCTGGAAACCAAGAGTGGCCTAATATAATTTCATAGGGGTCTGAATTATCTTTCCAATGGGACCATATGTATGAGATTTAGGCTAGGCCTATGCTGATCGGCAGACCCTCTGAATCAAATATTTGCTATTTAAGGAGGTCATGACCTCATTCCCAAGGACCCTTGGTCAACAATGTAACATTCTTTGCCTCGAAATTAGTGCATCAACATCCTAAAAATTCCATTTTCCTTACATCACTTTTGTCCCACCTTTTACCACCTATGTCATACCTTTTCCATTCCACCACCATAAAATTATCTTACTCCTCTTCAAAAATCAGTATGAAAATCTTCTAAGAGACCTACTACTATTATTTTTTACTTAATTTAAATACCTTTTCCCACTTTTGGTACATTTTAGTCTTACTTTATTCTCTCACATTAACTAATATACTTTTTTTTTATTATTAGTATTCACATAATATATTGTTATAAAACAGAAATAAGGTCAAATATAGGGTTCACCTATAAATCCTAACATAGGATTTCCTTACTTTTTTCTATACTTTTACACTTGAGCACGTTTTCTTCAAAACCAACTATGAAGGACTCCTAAATTTGGTTTTATGGGATAAAACCCACCCTTGTGATATGTCGTAATAGGTGGAATTTAATTCTTATTTGGGCCACATAGGCGTCCCAAACCATCATCGGGATTCACGTCCTATTTTGTTCATTGCACTATTTTGTTAATATCTCATATTTAGTACTATTACGCATATGTACATGCCAACATATTAGTGTTGCTACTAGACATACATATTCACTTCCTCATAGTGAATTGTGATTCGGTGGGCACCAACATCGTATTTTTCTATTATTCTCTTTCTTTTATATACTCCTTAGGATGACTCCTCTCCGTACTTCCCATAACGTGAGTAGGATAATTTCTTTTCTCACCTATTTTCGCATCACACACATTATACACATGAGTCATATCTTGGAGAAAAAAGGGAACATTATTATAGTGCATGAGAGAAAAAATGGTGGAATAGGTGCCCAACACCTTTCCGTTCCTTAACTTAGTCCTCGGATCCTCGATTCATTTGGTTTCGTACACATCAGTTTGTCTTTTGATGCCGTTCTTTCAGGGAAGGCTACATTTGTTTTGTTTGTTTTGAGCAAAATAAGGCTGGAGACTCCATTACATATCATTTCCTTCCTTTTTGAAGAAACCTATTTATATCCCTGGTATCCTTAAAATATCGTGTGAGTGGCAAAAATAGGACCTCCTTCCTTGTATCCCTGCATGCACTGAGTGAGATTTTTCTCCTTTGGTGTCTAGTCCGCGTTGAAAGAATCCCAGATGATCATAGCACACTCGAAAGACATCTGGGGGTAAATATTGATCGAAGGCATGCCTACTGAGAATGGATAACTACACAAAAATCCTCCAAGCATTGGGGACTAATTGGGTTAGGGCAACGCCGATAACAAAAAATAACCCCTAATTCCTGGCCCGAATGGAAGATGAAAGCTTACTTTGAACATTTGCTCATAAACGACAATCCCATCACTATTCCTAAGGTCATAGGACCTATCATCCCCGTTCGACACTCTCATATGTATTGTTGGGTCAATACCATACAAGTGTCGTCATATGATAAGATCAATCTCTCAGACATCAGTCTTATAAGACGAGGCAATAATTATGTCAACCTGAAAAGCTTCCTCTTCATCTTCAACAACATGCGACTTTCCACGTTGGTCTCGACCTAAATAAGCCTCCTCAATAATTATGGTTATGGGTTGGGGCATCATATGGGGTGGAGGAATGTTATCTCCAGTATCTTCATCAGAAATATCATAGACAGGGGGATTAGGATCCCCATGCTAGTGAGATGAGGTGCTAGGATGGCCTTTTTTACTTGATTCGACAAAATCGATTATCTCAACCAAGCTAAAATGAAGAATAATCACTCTCATGGCCTCCTCAAAGAAATCAGAGTTTGCAGTTTCAACAGGAGGGTTCAAACGCTCAGAGAGGTTATAACCTTTCGAGGATAAGATATTATCAATACTAATGAAGATAACACTTGGAAAATTACTTCAAGTGTGGTGTATTGGTTGGAAAATTTTGTCAGACACAAAGGAAAATGTACAGCTGCTAGAGTTTTTGGAGTTATAGGTGTCGAAAGGATTCCCCCCTATGAGATTTATCTCAGTCGAGTTCGGCCTCAGCCTCTTCTCTCTCTCGGCGAACAAGATCACGAAGTTAATGTATCTCAAGCTAAGTCTCATATAAATTTTTATACATTCACAAACTTATACTTAAATATTTCTAAGATTTTGAAGATCAAGTAGGGGAAATGAATCATTTTTGGTGAAGAACACTCAAGAGCACCAAACCCAGAAATCGGTTATCTAAACTAGAAATGTCACCGAAAAATGATAAATTCCATGAAACCTTGGTGAAAAATCATAATTCCTAATAAAAACCTAAGAAGAAACCCAACAAAACTAGTGAACTACTAGAGATCCCTAGAATTAACCCACATAATCACCACAGAGGGAGTTGTAAACCCCATAAAGTCTTCAGAAAATAAAACATAATAGAAATTAAAGGAAAATAATAACAAAAGTTAGGAAGGAGTGATTCAGAGTTACCTAAAAGAATAACGAGATCGAAGATCAATATAACACGCCAGAGAAGGTGATTGGAGAAAAGACAAGGACACATAATCCTAGAGAGAGAGAGCTCATTTTTTCTTTGATTTGAAGAGTTTGATAAATCGAATAAATGAGAGAGAATCTCTCCCAAACCAAACTTCTATTCTCAAAATTGGAAATAATAAGGCACATTTTTAAGGGCTGGGATGACGTGAGGGTTGCACGTATGGCCAAGCTTGCTTTAAATAGTGCACCTATCCTCTTTGAAACCATACCACCTATGACATATACAAGGGGTGATCGATAGGTGGTAGATATGTCATAATGGAATGTTACCCAAGAGCACATGTGGCGATATGAGTGTTACATATGACGATATCACCATTCTATCCCCAAGGTATGATTAAAAACTAATAGATAATAAGGACACAAAAGTTATGACCTGCATGCCATTCATGACGATGAGATGAGAAATTATGCAAAGTTATCGTGAAATCAAAGGGGACATTATTTAAACCTCATCCTCTTATTAACACAGAAGGCTAAGGCCTGGGATGATATGAGTGCTGTGCGGGTGGGCTAGGCCTGCCTTGAATAAGGGGCTTAACCTATTTGAAATCATACTACCTCTGACATAACCAAGGGGTGATCGACAGGTGGCAGATATATCATAATGGAAAGTGACCCGAGAGCATATGGGTGCAATATGACCATTACGTCTGATGATATGACCATTCTATCCCAAAGGCATGACTGACAACTAATAAACAACTAGGCTACCAAAGTTATGACCTACAAGCCATCCATCAGGATGAGATTAGATAGTAAGAAGAGTCGTCCTGAACTCAAAGGGGACCTAATTTAAACCTCTTCCTTTTATTAACACAGAATGCAAAGGTCTGGGGGTAATTGATATACATACGTATAGCCTCGTCTAGATGGCATCCAAGTAGATAACCACACCAGTATCGTTTAGCAGATAAGACCTATATTCTCACCCATACCTTATATACACAAGTATGGTCTCATTTGGATGACACTTTAGTAACTAACGAGAGATGATAATATCATCCCACATAGGAGACCAACCTCATCCTTTCCAGGGGAAGAGTGTCGGCCTTAGATGACTCATGTTACAAGCCATTAGAGGTTTAGGGATAAGTGTGCTCGGCACAGATGACCAACCTATCTCCTCTTGACTTTCAGCATGGAACTGAGCACTGTACAAACTCTTGATCTGGTTGATGCCTCCGGTATCACCTTGGATGATACCTCCTGTAAACATATTCATCAAGACATGGAAATCATGATAGGGGAATTTTAGTAAATCTACACCAAATCGTTATTGGATTATATCATTAACACACACGAGGGAGTATTCACCATGATGATCTTGCTTTATGCACAGACACCTGACACTCTCTCATAGGGCACGATCTTAGCTAGGTGTGGGACACGTGTTGGGGGTGATAAATCCGCACTCACAACCTATAAAAGGCACACTATGTATTCTTCGTTGGGATTGAATTCTAGAAACCCTACTATTACTCTGTTAAACTTTTTTTATATATATAGAGAGCTTGCGTGTGTGTCTTCCATGGCCATTAGTGCCCTATTATAGTGAAAACATGCTCATACTTTGTACAGTGGATGTAAGCCAAGGCAGAACCACTTAACCATTGTGGTAATCTTATTTTCTCTCGTTTCTACTGTTAAATTTCTCATCAATTACTATTTTATTACATCTGTACAATACCTACATCCATCCAGGGTGAATCTTTTGTATGGTCTCAGCATCATCAGAGACCAAACTAGTTTTAATTCTTGAGGCGCTTATTGCATCCATTTCTTATAGTAACAAAGATTTTATCAAATGTCCATGGTATCTCCTCCAATACTCATCTCCTATCGATAATGTGTTGGAAATAAAAATAATGTATAATTTGAAAAGTAAAAATTTTGAAAAATCATGAGTCTAGCTTTTAAGTTGAAAATAAAAGGGTCTTGTATTTGAATACATTTGGTGGATGATTCTTAGAGTATGTGGTAAAGGCTATATAAGCCAAGTGAATTTCAATTGTAAAACAAGAAAAAAAGTAAGATGAAGTACAAGGGCAAAGTTCTCATATTCTATTCTCATTTCTATTAAAAAAAACTATATACTTTCATTACCAATTATAAAACAATCTCCAAAAAAGTGGTATTAGAGCCAAGTATCCAAGTTTTCAAATGGAAAACAACTCAAATGCAAGTGGGCTTAATGTTGGCCAAAGTTTAATTTCATTTTTTTGGTGGAGAACATTATGATTTTTGGAGCCTCCATATGATGAGTCAATTCGTTTCTCAAGAATTACGGGAGTTCGTCAAAGAAGGATTTGATCAACTGTAATACACCATAGTTCTTGCAACTTTAACTCAATCCAAACAAAAGGAGTATAAAGAAAATAAGAAGAACGATGCCAAGGTGTTACATATAACACCTCGCAGCATATCCTATTAGGCCGCGATCGTTTTGTCACTTGCCCTCACATGAAAAGATTTAAGCTTTAATTAATAGGGAAATATATGGAGCCCTCAACCTAACTATCAGAGTTTCTAAATAAATCAATCATCATACAGAAAAACGTCTAACAATTTCAAATTCCATTGATAATAAGTGTTTCAATTGCAAGCCTCATATCCATTATAATTGTTCGTTTCATACAATTTCTTATATAAAACTAATAAAATAAACTAAGTACAACTAAGAGTGAATTATATAAAATACATTTAAAATTTCTCTAAATGTAAAGACACTTTGCGAGCTCTACTATCCTCCACGGTCTCTATATACTTCGCAGATCCTATATCGAGGAAACAAGGTACTTAGAAGGGATGAGCTCAAATAGTTCAACATTGGTTAAATCAAATTCCTTAGCCCACCTATCAATGTTAGTATTAGAAAATAAAACATTTACTAACAATGCAATGGAAAATAATAGTGGAAATAAGCAGTATAGTGCAATATAAGAGTATGTAAAGGAAAAAGGATATAAGTTTCCTAACCCCTCAGATAACCCTCATGACCTAAGGCTCAATCTCCCTTAGTTTACCACAACACGACTTATCCTAGGGCTCAATATCCCGTGGTTCACCTCATAATCCGCATCTTTTACTTTATGTCCTTATACCTCTCAAACTCCACGACCTTATTTTAGGTATCTTATACATACTTATACCACGGTCCCCGACTGCCCCTCTTTCCCAAAACCAGAATGGCAGATCAACTGTCCATAGTGTAAACAAATAGTTAGTCCTAGGCTCGATTATATTATTAATAATGGTCTCGACCTCAAGCACTAAGCATGATCCCCTTAAAAAAGACAATGACACCTCAGCTTGGCCAAATCATGTCGCAGTCTCAGCGTCGAATCTTATCTCAACTTACCCAGGCTCAATATAATACTACCCATAAAGTCTTCGACCTCAAAGAACTAGTTAGAACTCCTGATCAACAATCATAAGGGTATTTTTATAAAATATTTTTTTAAAGCCCTAATTATCTCATAACTCAAATCTTCAAAGGTCAAAGGTAAACCCTAGATAAATCCTTAAATATCAATAAAAAATATCCTAAAAACACTCACTCTCTAACTCCAAAGTCTCACCACAAGAACCCTAATAGAAATCCTCTAAAATCAAGGATTCTTTAGATGAACCGTAACATTCCTAGGTTTCCAAATCCTAAATGAATAGTGAAACTCCATGACCTCTAAACATCGATGAATATTGACTATCCATGGACTAAAACCCCAGAAAAGCTATATGAACACAAAATGGCCATGGCCTCTAAACCCCAAACACTTAATAAATAGTAACAACTCCATGGACTAAACCCATAATACATACAAGGTCCCATCTTATTCAATAGAAAAATATAGAAGATAGGGTTTTAATCAAGGAAGAAGAGGAGGAGGATAAATCCCGTGCCTTAATGGATTTTGGTCCGACGAATAGTCGTCTTTCTCCGTAACTATATGCTTCTCCGGTGAACAGTAGGTATCCACGGCCTCTTCTATAGAAACACCTCCTTTCTCTATCAAAATCTCACTTTATCTTTCTAATGTGGGAAATAGTGTTTTAGCAGCTTTAGAAAGTGTGCCAAGGATTGCTATTTATAGGAATTTTTAGGGAGCCTAGGATTTCCTTTATGATGTCAGCTTTCCATAAATACCCCTCCATGAAGGCTTTTAGAACCTCCAAGAGACTTGTGTATCAAGTTATGACCTAAACATGACACATCATCATATCACACCTAACTTGACTTACTAAATGCCATGACCCTTTTCTATTTGTCCATAACCTTTCTTTTTACCGTAGCATCCATTAAGCTTAAGGTTGCTTCCCCTACTATGGTCTTCACTTGTGGTCGTCTACTCTTTTATGTTCGTGGCCTCCTAGGGTTTTTAGGGTCATCACAAGCTCTACAAATTAGGAAATTACGTCCTTAGAATTTTATAAACTAAAAGTAATGACTCGACCCATATCTTGGAATAAATGTGGGTTCTTTTCTCTAATGGTTTATTCATGCTCCCAAGTGGCTTCTTTTGCGGCTTGGTGTCTCCCAAGTACTTTGGCTAGAGAAATGGTTTATGTCCTCAGTTGCTTTTCTTTCCTTTCAAAAATTTCCATTGGGCCTTATCATAGCTTAAATCTCCATGGATCTAAATTGTATCACGATTAATAATATGGCCATAGTCTATAACATAGTTTCTCATCATTAAAATATAGAGTAAATTGTGTACATGGGTCAAGTTTTAGGGCATGGCAAGTCTTTAGGATGTATTTCCAATACTCTAAAGTATTTCAAAAGGTCCCACATACCGTGGAATCTACTTTCCTTTCTTCCCAAACCTCATAATTCACTTCCAAGGGGAAACCCTAAGGAATGTATGGTCCCTGGTCTCTAAGTCCACCTCTTTTACTTTGATATCGACCCAAATCTTTTGTCTGCTTTGATCATTCCACAGTCTTTCTTAAATAAGTATTACTTTGGCCGCGACTTATTCTACCATATTTGGCCCTAATATTTATCTCTCTCCCACTTTATCCTAACACCAAATGTTGTGACATCTTCAACCATATAAGGTAGTGTAAGGGGTCATTTTAATGATTTCTTAGTAACTATTATTGTACACAAACTCCATTAGAGGTAAGTGTCTTTCCCAACTAACGTGGAAGTCCACCACATAAGCCCTCAACATATATTCTAGGATTTGGTTAGTCCTTTCTACTTTCCCATCTGTCTGTGGATGGCAGGTAATGATGAATTCTATTCGTGGCCCCTTTGACCTTTGAAAACTCTTCCAAATTCCTAAAGTAAATCTAGGATCGCGGTAAGATATTATGGTGATAGGTACCTCATGGAGTCTCACAATTTCCTTTGATAAAAAGTTTGACCACACTATCAACATTGGTTGTGGTCTTGATAATTAAAAAGTGCACGGTCTTAGTCAACCTATCCATAATAACCTAAATGGATTCCATTACCCTTTGTGTCTGCGGTACCCCGATAATAAAATTCATGAAAATATTTTCCCACTTCTACTCTGGGATATGCAGGGGATATAATAACCCAGTTGTCCTCTGTTCCTCAGCTTTGACCTGCTGACATACTAGGCACTTAGTTACACATTTTGTGATCTCTCTATTCTTGTTATTCCACCAAAAAAATTTCTTCAATTCTAGGTACATCTTGGTACTTATGGGGTGAATCACAAATGCTAAGGAATGTACGTCTTTCAATACCTCGGCCTAAATTCGTCACTTTGGGGCATGGAAATCCTCATTCCAAATATTAAGGATCCGTTGTCATCAATATTGAGGTTTGTTTTGTCTCATTTCTCTACTTGCTGCGATTTGCTCAGCTCTTATTTTCCCAATCAAAATTGGTTCCACAACACTGGCCCTAAAATATTCGTGGTTTTAGGGTCTATGTCTTCAATCCCCAATTTTTCTAGATCCTTTAGGATGTATTCTTAAATACTAATATTGAAATCAGGAAGGGAACCTTTCCTACTAAGGGTATCAGCCACCACGTTAGCCTTCCCAAGGAGGTACTTAATCGAACAATCACAGTCTTTGATTAACTCCAACCACCTCCTTTGTTACATGTTTAAATATTTTTAGGTGAAGATATATGTTAAACCCTTATGACTTGTGAATATTTATCAAGTCTCCCTATATAAATACTGCCTATAAAATTTCAAGGCAAAAATTACTACCATTAACTATAGGTTATAGGTTGGGTAGTTCTTATCACGTGGCCTCTATTGTCTAGAGGCGTAAGCTACGACTTTACTTTTCTGCATCAACATACACCCAAGGCCAAAATAGGTGCGATCACTGAATTTTTCTTTAACTTCTGGAAACTTGCTTCATATTTCCCAGTCCATATAAATTTCCCGTTCTTGTGAATTAACTGGGTCAAGGGAATGGAAATCTTAGAAAACACCTCCACAAACCTTCAATAATAACTTGTTAGACCGAGGAATCTTCTAACCTTGGTCACGAGGGTTGGTCTCTCCTAATTAATAATGACTGTGAGCTTTCCTCAATCCATGGATAATATATATTTGTTCACAATATGGTCGAGGAAGGCTATTTCCTCAAATCTGAATTCACACTTAAAAAATTTTACTATATAACTTCTCTTTCTTAAGAACCTCAAAGATTATGTGGAGGCATTCTTTATGCTCTCTTGCAGTATTAGAATATATCATTACATCATTGACGAAAAGAATCAAAAATTTGTCTAGGAATTGTCTAAACACCCTATTCATCAAGTCTATAAAAGTATCCTAGATATTTGTTAACCCAAATTGCATCACCATAAACTCATAGTTACCATATCTAGTTCGAAAGGCTATTTTGTGAATTTCCTAACTCTATCACAAATTTGTCTAGGAATTGTCTAAACAACCTATTCATGAAGTCTATAAAAGTAGCCTAGATATTTGTTAACCCAAATTGCATCACCATAAACTCATAGTTACCATATCTAGTTCGAAAGGCTATTTTGTGAATTTCCTAACTCTTTATCTTAAATTGGTGATATCCCGATCTAAAATCAATTTTAGAGAAATATTTAGTATCCTTCAATTAGTAAAATAGATCACCAATCCTATGCCAAAGGACAATTATTCTTTTCGGTAATTTAATTCAATTCCTTATAATCTATGCACGTCCTCGTAGATCTATCCTTCTTCTTTACAAAAAAGTATCGGGGCACCCCAAGGGGAAGTGCTAGTGTAACACCCCGCGTAATTCTGGCGTGGGCCTCCACCAAAACTATGATGGGCGTCACTAAATTAAATATCATTATTAACATGTGACATATATGAGACATATAAAATCATTCCACAAGATAATAATTTAATCAATCCCAATATGAATAATCATTCATGCAATATTAATTCCAACACCATGCTAATCTCTAATAATATAAAACTTGTAAGGACACAAGTCTCCGATTGAGTCTTAATGTAGTGTTGGCTCAATTCTGGACAAAAACATTTGAGTCATAGGATAGTGTTCAAGTGTATCCATCCAAGCCTATGACGTGTTAGTTGAAGAAATAGCGGCCAAGATTATAAAGCTTCATCATTTGCCGATTATATGTGCCTCATTTCACATCATCAACATCATGTTCCATAGTATCCAAAAGGTATGAATGCATTTTTATATATATAGGAAGACTTGGAATAATTTTATAAAGGGTGTAATTTTATTTTAAACTGAGGTTTATTTTCAGAAGGTTTCTTTAGAACTTTAAAATAAAGTTTCTGGGCTTAAAATTAAATTTTGACCATTCTGGGACTTCGTTCAAAATTGTCGTTCGAACGAGTTTTTCGTTCGAACGAGAATGTCGTTCGAACGAGTTTTCCAACAAATTTTTCCCATTGGCCTCTAGAACTTCGTTAGAACGAAAATCTCATTCAAACGAGATTTCCGGTGGGAAATTTTTTGGGCAGTTTTCTCCACTTCTCCACACCTTTGTTCCCACTAATTTTTCCTGAATTACTTATGTGCGGGAACCAACTCTTTGTAACCAACCTTTTCATATTCTTCTATCTCCTAAAGAGAGTTTTGAGAGTTCAATTTTTCCATGAAAAAGTTCATGTTTTGAGTGTTTTGTTTTTCAAGAAAATCACACTTAAACACTTTTGGTTTGCACCCATAATAGTTTATTCCAAGTTCCTTAATATATATCCTTGCTTAGAGTGTTTGGCACCGGTTTTTTATCTACACCTCAAAGAAGAGAAGTTTGGGTTTGCTTCTAAATCCCATAAAGAAGAAGATTGTTTGCCGTGACATACCCACTTTGATAAAGGCTCCTTGTTCGGGTTGCGGTGACCGAAAAAGTTCGATCGGTGGATTTCGAGACCGCAGTGGACCTTCGTGGTTATTCGCTAGGCAGAGGCGTGTACAAGAAGGAGCGTCGGGGCTTGGACGGATTCAAGTTGGGTGTTGTAAGTCTTTATGTCTTGTACTTGTAAAACCGTACTTAGTGGATTTGAGGCTAGGGCTGTCCGAGATTTTTTCCCGTTGTGGGTTTTTCCTCGTACATCGCATTGTAGTGGTCGTTTACTTATTTTATCTTTTGCTATATCACATTAGATGCATTCGTAGGTAAAAAGATAAAATTGGTATATTAATTTGGTGCTAATTTAATTTGGGTAAAAATTAATTGAATTCTAGTCATTAATTTTATTGGATAAAATTTGGTTTGGCCTAAATTTCAAAAAGGAGATAAATTTCTAGGACTTGGGTTGAGTTAATATGTTAAAGTGAAAAATGCATTTGTGGTTTAATTTAATTTCACTTTGAGTTTAGTTTTAATTTAATTTAAAAGAAATTAAAATTTGGTTTATGTACTTGTTTAGTTGAACCATCTTTATTTCGCATCTAAAAGGAAATTCGTTTTGTAAAATTTAAAATTGGGGGTCCCATCGTTCCCAACAAAACTTAATAAAAAGATCCAACTATGAATATCTGAATAAAAATCGTAACAACCGTGGAACCGAATGGCCCACAAAATTCGTAAACGAAGTCTCAATATAAATGCGAAGGAATGGAAACTAAACTAAACTACTAAGCATAAAATAAATAACTCTAGCTTCACCTCTAAGATATATCTCCGAAACCCTTATGCAGCTACTCCAAAACTAATACCTGAAAAAGGTCAGTTAACGTACAGGGTTAGAGACCCGAGCATGAATACACACTACTCTCCTCAATTAGGGTCCGTGAACCCAGACAGTAGCATTATACATGATAAATATCACAATAGAATATTTTAATTTAAACGAGATAATTAATAACGATGCTGTAAGGACATTGTTCGTCACAATTAATTATGTCATATACCGCTACAAGTCGTCAAAGGATTGAGGAAGCTAACATCTACAAAAGACGGATTCGAATTTCAAGTGGACTTCAACATTCATGCCCAATAAGATGATTTTTGTAAAATTACGTTTAAGTTCCATTTATATTTCATATTAAAAGTGTAGGGATATTTTATAAATTTTTTATAAATGGTTTTTATAAAAGCATTTTCTTATAAAAGATTTTTTATATAAAAGTTTTTTGATCCCGTAACAGGTTTTGCCTTTTGAGGTTTCCAACTTTTTTCAAGGTCTAAAGTTTTTTGGGATTAGCACCACTGTCATTCAAATGACAACGCATCTCGTTCAAACGAGATGCTGTCTTGCTCAAACGACATCGTATGTCGCTCGAACGACATGTCTTTAGGTTGACATGTCACTACCTTAATTGCTGCTATATATTGAGTGTCAGGCTATTTGTTTTAGGCATGGAGAAGCAATGCTTTTAACATAATACTTTTTCCTAGTGTTTGTATTCTTCTCCAACTATTTAAGGTTTCAAAGTTTTTATTTTTAGATTCATAATCCCAATTAGTTTTATGTGAGTTGTTTTTGTGGAACCCAAGACAAATTTTGCTGGGATTTTATGTTGCTGAAATAGGTGCCTTTGAAGGTACTGGACTGACAATAGGTACCGCTTGAGGGAGATACTGGGCTGCTCGACTGCGTGTCATAGGATTGTAGCGGTATTCCTGGCCTAATTCGAACTGCAGTTCTTGTGGTATAGCTGAGGGTGAACCACTCCATATTTCATTGTAATCTGTGTAAGGTACTTACAAATTACAGTGAAATAAAGGTTTTTACCAGAAAGTTTTTTTCCCTAAAATATGTGTTTGTTAGCTTAATCATCGCTTGATTTAATTTATTGATCTAATTTGACACGTAGATGCATGTTTAGGGGTTGAATCAAATTGAAGTTTGGTTTAAGCAAATTTAGACATACAATTAAATAAATTTGATTTGGAAATTTGCGAATCCATTTGGATCAGTATCGCACACGACATTTTATAAGTTGGTATAAGAGCATGTTGCACTAATTTATCGCGTATTCCTATTTTTCACATAAATTGTGTGATATTGATTTTTTTTGAAAAATCCAGTTTTTTGTGAAAAATCGTAACTTTTTTGATGAATCACTTATATAATCAAATGCCAATTATTGACGGGTCCAATTATGCCTATTAGAAAGCCCGTATGAAATCACAATTAAAATCCATTGACGAATGTCTTTGGTTGCTTTGTGAAAGATGGTGGACTCCTCCCACTGTCACTGCAAATAAATCACCTCTTTGAAACCTGTGTCGGATTGGACTGAAGATGAGTTTAAAATGTCTAATTTTAATTCCAGGGGTTTGAGTGCTATTTCTGGAGCTGTCAACCCCGATGAGTTCTGTCGAATTATGATGTGCACCAAGTCTAAAGTGGCATGGTATGTCCTCCAATTGATACACGAGGGTACGGATGCGGTTAAAGAATCAAAGTTACCAAATTTGGTCACCTAATTTGAGGCTATCACTGTGTTTGAGTCTGAATGTTTTGATGAGTTTTATGCACGTTTGTCGGTCATTATTAACTCAAGTTTTAATTTAGGTGAGCCAATTGACACCACGCGTGTCGTTAAAAAGATATTGTGATCTCTCCAGAAATGTTTTATTCCTAAAGTCACTGTTTTGAATTCGTTGGGAAAGTTAAATTCACTTAAGTTAGAAGAGCTCCTAGGAAACCTGCAAACTTATGAGGTTGACATGTTTCCCCAAACCATAAAGGCTAAGGATAAAGTCATTTCTATAAAGACTCAAGTTTGGAAGAAAAAGAAAGAGAGAGTTTATGAGCCTGATTATAAGGGAGAGTTTAGTATTGACGATGTGGCCTTGTTTGCGAATTTTTTTAAAAAGTTTCTCAAACTGAGCAAAAAGAATTTTTCTAATAAAAATTCTTTTGAGAAAAATAAAAAGAAAGAAAAGGCCAAAGGGGGTAGTGAAAAAGAGAGAGACAGTGATAAAAAAGAAGAGAGTGAGGAAGAATTAGATGATATGACTTGTTTTGAGTGTAAAGGCAAAGTACATATAGCATTTGAGTGTCATACTAGGCTAAGGAGAAAAGGGAAGAATGTATCCATGCCTGCTACTCTTAGTGATAGTGAGGGAGATGAGTCTGATAAAGGTTTAACATATGGGAAGTGTATAATTTTTTCGAGTCGTTTGAGCACACCCATTTTATCCCACGATGATTGTGTACACGAGAGTGACAATGATGAGTCGAGTGTTTCTAGTAGGGGTGAGAGCGAGTTTGAGAGTGGAGATGAAAGTGAGCTATAAAAGGCTTTTAGGGATTTTTACATCGAGACCTTGAAAACAAAGAACTATAATAGGGATTTAGGTCATTGAGTTTTAGATTTGGAGATAGAGAAAAAAGGTTTAAGGAGGGAAAGGTGTGACTTGACCGACACATTGTCTAGTCTGATGACACGTGTATTCCAACTCGAGAGTGATCTCGAACGTGCCAGGGAGATCAAAGTCCCTTTATAGAATGCATCTAAGAAGGTTGAAAAGATGTTTCTCAATCCCATTTTGGGTAGTGGTGAGAGTTTAGGAAAAGGTCATGATGGTGCTTCCACTTCTTTTGTTACACCCGAGACGGTTACTAATTTAGTGTTAGATTCACATGACTCTCAACACCGACCCACCTAGGCGTCCCGTACCCGTTAGGAGAGCTCATCCTAGAGTTTTTGAGAGAAGGGTACCTAAGCCTGTTTATGTTTAATCCCATTGCAAAAAGAGAGGAAACCTTAAGGAGTTTTGTTTTAAGTTGGGTAATGTGTCACGCTTTGATTCTACACATGTTCGCACACATGCACCCACCTATGACAGTTTGCTGAAACATAATGATAGAGAGTTTGAACATATTCTAGAGCAAGTAAAGTTTTCGGTCAAGGCCTCACATGATTTAATGGAAGTTTTTCATAGGATGTCGCCATCTTTGGAAAACACCGCCGCACCTAATGGAAGAGGTTTATACTTTTTGCCAGCATAGGATGATTTACATTATGACAATTTTTGCCTATTTCTAGTATGTATCATTTGTTAGTTTACATTGTTTTCTTATTTTTGCTACCTTTTTAGCACTGTTTTTGATCTGTTTGCCCATTCCAGGAATTGTTTTCACGAAATTTTTTCACTGGACAAAACTGCATGACATTCTGGGAAATATGTGAAAATTATTTTTTTCGTTCGAGCGAGATGAGTATTCGTTCGAGCGACTTTTAATGTCGCGCGAAGCTTTTTCTCGCTAGAAGCCTTGTCATTTGAGCGACATAGCGCTTCGTTCGAGTGACCCCTGGAGATTTTTTCTCTCCTATTTGCAATCCTCTGGTTCATATTGTTATATTATTTGGTACTGCTGGGTTGATTCTGAACAGTGTTCGAAAAATACAAAATATTTTCATTTTATTTTGATAAAAGTTTTTGAAAAATTCAAAAAGAGTTTTGTATTTTATTTACACCATATATGAATGGAGATTTAGGATGACCAAGTCACAACATCATTCCATATCCATGTGACTATTTGATAGTGTTTTGAGACAATATGTTGTGTCATTCATGTGCTTTATAAAGTTTGGAGTCTTTGAGATGATATATAGTGTTTCTACCTACATGTTTGACTCATTTGTCCTTTATTGCACACGTGCACATATTTTTTTTACTTTTGTGCTTGTCTATCACATGTTTGTTGAGTGTTTCCATCTCAATTCTTTCTATACAACGAACCAAATGGGATAAAACTTGACAAAAATTAGTTCATGATATAAACCGTTTGTGAGTTTATGTGTTTTATTTTACAAACGGGGAAGGGCTATGAATGGTACTCATTTATCCTTTGCGATTAAGCCATCGTTTAAATGGACCTAAAAAAGTGGGGAATGGAAAATTATTCGGGGTCCAATGAAGTTTAAAAGAGCCCGAAAAAATTGAAAGGCAATAAAAAGAAATATATTCCAAAAATTGACCAACAGATTTTAGTTTCATCACCTCATAAGAAAAAATAAAAAGCATTATCTTTTAATGAGGGAGTTTGGATGAAATTTAAAAACGGTTTGCACGTCTTTGAAAGTCATGAAAAGCATTACATAGTTTTGGATGTTATTGGTGTGGAGATCATTTATGCTTTGATTTGTTGAGATGATTAAGATGATGTCATCTAAATTCAATAATTTTACACCTAAGGACTATTTTGAGGTTCATTCGTTAGGAGTACACTTATGCATTATGCACACATGTCATGATTGAGTAGATTTTCCTATCGAATTTGTTCACATCCATTCATTCCGTTTCCATGATTTGGTTATCTTAGTAAATATTCATGGTGTGTGATTTTTATAACATCATTTTTGCATTTTTTATATGAAAAATCTGAAAAATAAAAAATAGTTTGTTTGCTTGGGTTTACTGTGACACCCCAATTTGATTTATTCTTTTCCTTATCTATTTTGGACAAATAAAAGGGGGAGAATAAATTATGACTTTAAGGGGGAAGAATTGATTATGCCTTCATGTTTATGCTTATATCATTTCAAACTCGATACGTCACGAGGTATTTGCTTTGTCTCATGTGCGTAGGTACAATTGAAGATTTTTGGATTGCACTCCCTGATGAGAAAAGTTTGAAGTTTTGAAAAGTTAATTGTTGAAGTAAAGTTTGAAGAATTGTCATTTTAACTTTCCACATATGTTTTTAAGAGGTTAGATTTTTATAAGGACGTTTCAAGTTGATAATTTAGATGTTTTTTTAATTTGTATCAGAATAGACATAGGGAGAGATTTTTAAGGACATTGTCCGTCACAATTAATTATGTCATATACCACTACAAGTCATCAAAGGATTGAGGAAGCTAACATCTACAAAAGACGGATCCGAATTTCAAGTGGACTTCAACATTCAGGCCCAACAAGATGATTTTGGTAAAATTATGTTTAAGTTCCATTTACATTTCATATTAAAAGTGTTGGGATATTTTATGAATTCTTTATTAATGTAATATAAAAGTTTTATGATCCCGTAATAGGTTTTTCCTTTTGAGGTTTCCTACTTTTTTCAAAGTCTAAAGTTTTTTGGGATCAGCACCGCTGTCGTTTAATCAACGACGCATCTCGTTCGAACGAGATGCTGTCTCACTCAAACGACGTCGTATGTCACTCGAACGATAGGTCTTTTAGGCTGACACATCACCGCCCTAATTGCTTCTATATATTGAGTGACAGGCTATTTGTTTTAGGCGTGAAGAAGCACTGCTTTTAACTGAATACTTTTTCCTAGTGTTTATATCCTTCTCCAACCATTTAAGGGTTCAAACGGCTAGTGCATGTAGTTCTAACAACTACAAGTGAAAATTAATTTTTAATTTAAAATGCTGTTTGAAAAAGCCTCATTTTGACAAAAATCAGTTTTGAAAAATATCCCAATACTTAGTAAAAAATCTACGAAACACAATACAAAATCCATACAGCTCGTAGAATATGTTGAAGATGCTTGGTATTCGGATCCATCTTCTTGAACTTGTGAACTTGAATTGCCATGACGGTTGTAACAGGATACTCCATACTCAATGTAAACTAGACTCTATGAACAATTTCTAGGTGCTAGGGGTAATGATAATTTTTTTCCCTTACACTATTATTTTGAGGGTATATTAAGCTGAAGTGGTTCTTGATGCTGTGACTATCATAAAAGTTTTAGAATGGCCCTGTATCAGATTGCATTCCATTATCTGTGATAATTATTTTTTTCATTCCAAAGCGAGTCACGATGTTCCTCCAGATGAATCTGATCATATCAATATCTCTGATGTTTTCCAATGGCTCAGGTTCAATACACTTTTTGAAATAGTCTGCGCCTACTAGCAGATAATTGTGATTTCCTGGTGCTGTAGGTAGTGGGCTATGGTGTAATACCCCGTATTTTCTGCGTTATTTATTTTTGGGGATTAATTGAATTAAATGTTTATTAATTGGAAATTAATCCTGATAATAATATTAACGTGATGTGAGTTAGTATTTTATTATAATGTGCATACTTGGCATTATATGAATATTGGTAATATTGAAATTGTCACGTGTTTGATATATGGCAATTTGGGAATTTTATTTGACGCGTGTGACCGCCACGTCATGGTATCTTATTAATTTAAAAAGTGAATTTTAGTTCCATTAACCGTATGGTCGTTTTGAGTGCGCCAACGCGTCCGGAAGGGTCGAGATAGTCAGAAAACACTAGCCGGAAGTTTAGTTTGGGTCCCGGGATATTTGTGGGCCATACCGGCATCATAAAGGGCATTTTGGTAAATTGCATTTTGGGGAATTAAAAAGTGACGAAAATGGGAATTAAAAATCTGACTATTTCTCAACCCACTTAACCCACTAACCCCACTACATGTCATTATGGGCTACGGGAGAAGTTGATATATCAATTCAACTTCCAAATACCAAACACAACTCCACATTCCATTATCTTCAACCTTGGGAAAAGCTTGAGAGAGAGAGAGAAGGGAACCTTGAGAAGAGCTTGAGAGAGAGAGAGAAGGGAAGAATTCTACAGAAAAGAAAGAGGAGGAACAACTTAGTTACAAAGATTCTACACCAAATTCTGAGATAATTAAGGCAAGTTATTTAAACTCCTTTAATTCAAGATATGTTTCCATGTTTAGGAATTTTCGAAATTGATTTTTGGAGATAAATTAGACCCATGAATTGAAAGTTAAAAGCCATGATTTATGTAGGAATTGCATGTAGTATATTCTGGACGAATTTATATGTGATAAACAGAACCTTGATGATCAAAAGGTAGAATTAGAAGAAACTTAATGATGTTCTTGAATGGAAGAAATCTGGGAATTAGTTTGATGTAGTTTTAATCCAAAGTAAGCCTTTAAATGATGAATTATGGAATTTAGAATGTTATTACTGATGTAGGATGTTAGTATAACGTTATAGTAACCTTATCTTGAAGTTTCATGCTTAAAAATGGTGATTTGGGACGAAACTGTAACTGCAAAACAAAGCAGTCCGTAACAGACCTGTGTAATCGATCGATCGACATTCATAAGTCGATCGATCGACCACAATCGATCGATCGAAGGTCAAGGTCGATCGATCGACCTTCCCAGAATGAATAAAGTTTTCCTTAATTGAATTTTAATGATGATAACCCTTGATTGATATTATTGGAGACATTGTGATTACCCTAAATTTTAAGGAAGACCAGTAGGCATGATTTTGAGATTTGACATTAATTGGAATTTAATTTGAGGAGTTATTCTAAATTAATGAAATTCGTTATGTGAGATAATATTTGGGTTAATAGTACAAATTTGAATAATTTGATGAAATAAGGTTTGGGGCAGAAGTAAGGACCTTAGGTATAAGCGATGTTATATGAGGGAATTATGGGAACTTAATAGTCTATTCGAGACAGGTTTTAAGTTTAAGATATTACGACGTGAGACGTGTCGACTATTTAATTTATATATTGTCGGGATACTTGAAATATATGAATTGGGAATAATGGTATAATGATGTAGAGAATACCCTTATTAATATTGAAATATCTAAGATGTGTGAATGCTTAGTATATATAATCTTATGTGTATGACATACCTACCATACTTGCTATCACGGAGGTTACGCTCGCTTAGGACCTTCTTATCCTTGTGTTGCCCGGATTTAGATTGGTGCCTAGAGGACATAGTTCAAGAGAATGACTTATTTGTGAGTTAATAAGCCAGCTGACTATGGAGCGTAGGTATGTACGTGACCATGGATATGATTGAATTATGTTCGCCTCCATTTATGTGTGTGGTGTTGATTCCAACAAGTCCTGAGAGATTCGGAATTTGTGATCCTTATGTACGTGATGTACCGGGATGGATAGCAGAGTATGTGTGCACCGCAGCTTAGCCTTTGGGTGCTTGTATTGTATATTTATGATGTGAAAAAATATACGGTTAATCGAGAAGGAATTTACTATGATAAAGTGTAAGTATAATTATGGTAATGTTTTGAAAGATAAAAAGAGATCTTTTATCAAATGAATGGTTTGGTTAATAATTGGGAACTTGGGAATTAAAGTAGAACTCTCTATTTAATGGTTAAGGACGGAACTTATAACGTGAACCGAGTAGCAGTGTTAGAAACTCTTTAGATAGTTATGCGATAACATACGAATGGGTACAGGAACGTTAGGAGTGCACAATAAGATGAGAGGTGAGTATATCATGTGAGAGCACGTCCTAACATGTACTTTGCATATACTGTTTTAAATGTTTTTAAAGCACTTGCAGGTTTTTAAAATATACACATTCGGGCTCTGACCCGTTTGCTTTCAAATCTACTTTTTGTAAAACCATTTTAGGTGCCCAGCCACAAGGACACCATGCATAGGATTCTTACTCAGATGACGAGCTGTAGCTGCTTGTGGAAGCTACAGGGACTTGCTTTTAAACGCTTATATCATTTGGATTCCTTGTTCATTTTTCCTCAGTTGTAGGGCATGTTGCCCAGATTCTATTAGATACATTTCCATTTCAGTTTTCAGACTTTGGCATGTATTCATTTCAGTATTTAGTATTTCAGTATTTACTTCAGTTGTGGGATTATGTTATGAGGAGTTTTTCCTCCAATTTATTTATATCATGTGACGATTATTCTATTTACTTCATTATGGTGAATGGTGTTATTATTATTCTTGTCACTTGTTGCATGTTAATCAGTTTTTAATTAAAATTTGGCAACTTACTTTTTAAATACTAGGTGGTTAGTAATAATAAAATGTTTTCGACAGTGATGCTATTAACTGAGCCAACTTGGCATTTTGAATTAATTAATAAAGGAGTAGCTACCCGGTATTTAATTAGTCGGGGTGTCACAGGTGGTATCAGAGCATCAGGTTCTAGTGTCCATTAGGATCTGAACGGCCTATTATGTTTCCGCTGAGCTTTCTTTGATATAGAGCCTATATTTTAGGACTGTTGTATTCTTTTGTTTATGCTACGTTCTTCAGCTATTTTAAAGTTTATAACTGCGAACTTATAGACTTTATTCTTATTTCAGAATGCCTCCACGACGTGCACCACGAGTTCCCAGGAATGCGGCGCCAGAACCACAGCCCGCACCGGTTCAGGGCATGATGAACGCCGCTGAGGTTGCAGCTATTGTAGCCCAAGCGGTAAATGCCGCCATTGCAGTAGTTCAGCAGGCACCGCCTCAGGCGCCGGTTGCCGCGCCAGTTCAGGCAACTTCATTCCCGTCTGCTTGGGAGCGTGTACGTGACGCTTTTCAGAAAGCGCATCCGCCAGAGTTTGCAGGCAGCTCAGATGTAGTAGTCTCGAGCCAATGGAGGAAGGATATACAGCGGCACTTAAGGATGTATGAGTGCACGGATGTTCAGAAGCAGGTGCTAGCTACTTTTAAGCTAGTTGGATCTGCATTGCAGTGGTGGGAGTCTATTACCACCGTAGAGGAGAGGGATACTCTCACTATACATGAGTTCTGGGTGAGGTTTGACCGCAAGTACTTTCCGTCAGCTGTTTATACGGAAATGAGGAGGAGATTGATGATTCTGAGGCAGGAAAGCAAGACCGTGGCCGAGTATGAGGCCGAGTTTACTAATCTGTTGAATATCGTTCCTGATGAGATACCGACAGAGAAGAAAAAGATTGAGAAATTTACCGACGGGTTGACATGGAGGATCCGTCAGCATCTGTTGGGGAACCTTTCGTTGGCCACTTATTCTGATGTGGTTAACGCTGCTTTATTACACTGCCAGGATCACCGTTTTCACATGGCCGAGGGCAAGAGGTCGGGAGAGTCTAGCCATCAGGGCAGGATTGGAGGACATGGTGCCGGTGGGACACAATCTTTTCAGGGGTAGAGACAGGTAGAGCAGGGTTCTCAGCAGGGAGATCAAAAGAGGTTCCGTTCAGGAGGTTTAAGAAACGGTCAGGGAGGATTCCGAAATGGCCAGCAGGGTCATAACGGTCATCAGGGCCAGCAGGGTCAAAATGGCCAACATCAGCAGTTTCAGCAGGGCCAGCAGGGCCAAGGGAGGAATGGTAACGGCCACCAGGGCCGGGGACAGCAAGGGCAGAGGGGAGGGAACTTCCCAGGAAAATGTTTCATTTGTGGTAAGATTGGCCACAAACGTCAGGAGTGTCCTGATAAGGGCCGGGCCCCACAGCAGCAGCAGCAGGGTGCTCGACAGGAGCCACAGAGGCCACTCTTTCCACCAGCCCTCCCAGCTCCAGCTCAGATTATTCCAGCAGTTCCTGTGCAGCAGGGGCAGCTACAGTATGGACGTGTCTACAACGTCCACCAGGCTGCAGTTCCACAGGCACCACCCGCGATTGAGGGTACGTTTCCTATCCATGGCACTATGGGTCGGGTGTTATTTGATACGGGTGCTACACATTGTTTTATAGCTACACACTTCGCAAAGGCGTTAGGATTATTAGCCACCGCGGAGAGCACAGTTACGTGTGTCGACTCACCTTTGGGAAATGGGTCACTTATATTCTTTATATGTCGGGGAGTGGGGGTAGAGATTGGTGGTTTGGTATTACCTGCGGACATGTTGGTACTAGATATGCATGTTCACGATGTTATTATCGGTATGGACTGGCTCGCTGATCATAGGGCCATGATTGATTGCTTTGGTGGGAGCATTGTTTTTGCCATTCCGGGGCAAGAGATGTTTGTTGTGGCGATGCCTCGCCCAGAGGGAGGCTCGACCGCGCATTTATATTACATTGAGGAGGATACCTCTAAGGAGGTTGTGATTCCTTTAGAGTCGATCCCAGTCGTCAGGGAGTATTCTGATGTGTTTCAGGAGATACCAGGCCTACCCCCCAGTCGGGAGATAGATTTCGTTATAGACTTGTTACCAGATACGAGACCTATAGCACGTGCACCGTACCGTATGGATCCAGCTGAGATGAGGGAATTACGGGATCAGATTGAACAATTGTTGGGTCAGGGGTTTATTCGGAGGAGTACTTCACCGTGGGGTGCCCCTGTGTTGTTCGTGAAGAAGAGGGATGGTTCACTGAGGTTGTGTGTGGACTACAGGGAGTTAAACAAGGTCACGATACGGAACAAGTATCCGTTGCCTCGAATCGATGACCTATTTGACCAGTTGAGAGGAGCTTCTTACTTCTCAAAGATTGATTTACGATCTGGTTACCATCAGTTGCGTATCAGGGAGGAGGACGTCTCGAAGACTGCATTCTTATCGAGATATGGTTCCTACGAATTTCGGGTTATGCCATTTGGTTTGACCAACGCTCCCGCAGCATTTATGGACTGGATGAATAGGGTGTTCAGGGATTACCTAGACCAGTTTGTCATTGTCTTCATCGATGATATTTTGGTTTACTCCCAGACAGAGGAGGAGCATGCCGAGCACTTGAGACTAGTTTTGCAGACACTGCGCCAGAATGAGTTGTATGCAAAATATGAGAAGTGCGGGTTTTGGCTGAAGGAGGTTCAGTTTTTGGGACATATTATTTCCGACCGGGGAATATCGGTTGATCCGGGGAAGGTATCCGCGGTGAGGGAGTGGGGACAGCCCACGACACCGACAGAGATCCGTAGTTTCTTGGGCCTAGCAGGATACTACAGGAGGTTTATTCGGGGTTTCTCCACGATAGCAGGTCCCATGACACATCTAACCCGAAAAGGTGTGCCGTTCATTTGGAGTGATGCCTGTCAGTTGGCATTTGATGAGTTGAAGGACAAGTTAACCTCAGCACCTGTGTTAGCATTGCCGAGACCGGGAGTTGAGTACCTTGTTTACACCGATGCGTCCTTACAAGGACTTGGAGGTGTACTGCAGCAGGAGAGTCAGGCCATAGCTTATGCTTCCCGTAAGCTTAAGCCTCACGAGAAGAATTACCCTACCCATGACTTGGAGTTAGCGGCTGTGGTATTTGCCCTTCGTATTTGGAGACATTATCTGTTGGGGGAGAAGTTTCGATTGTTCACGGATCACAAGTCCCTACAGTACCTATTCACGCAGAAGGAGTTGAATATGCGGCAACGGAGGTGGCTTGAATTCGTAAAGGATTATCAGTTCGATATCCAGTATCACCCGGGGAAGGCTAACGTGGTGGCAGACGCGTTGAGCCGTAGACCGATAGATGAGGTGGCAAATGTGTGGAAGGCCAAGTGGAAAGAATTGGGACACCAGGATGCAGTGGCCCGATCATTCATGTCTGTGATGACTGTTACACCGCAGATTGTCACGAAGGTGGTGAAGGCACAGGCAAATGACTCGTTCTGTCAGGAACAGATAGTTCGATTATTAGCAGAAGGAGCCGAATCCTATACCGTTAGCTCGGACGGGGGATTACGCTTCAATGGGAGATTGGTGGTTCCGGAAGGGGAGGAATTGCGGCACGAGGTGATGGCAGAGTCGCACGGCTCACGGTTCGCGGTACATCCCGGAGGGGACAAAATGTACCAAGACATGAGACGTCAGTATTGGTGGAGCGGGATGAAAAGAGATATTGCCGAGTTTGTCTCAAAATGCGCCACTTGTCAACTCGTAAAAGTGGATCATCAGAGACCGGCAGGACTGCTACAGCCATTAGAGGTCCCGATGTGGATGTGGGAGAGCATCTCTATGGACTTTATCACAGGGTTGCCTACGTCGCAGAAAGGCCACGACTCCATTTGGGTGATTGTGGACAGGTTGTCAAAAGTCGCTCATTTTCTACCAGTAAGGACAGACTACACTGCGGGACAGTATGCCCAGCTCTTTATTGCAGAGATAGTGAGACTTCACGGTGTGCCACTAAATATCGTGTCTGACCGAGACAAGATATTTGTTTCACGGTTTTGGGAGAGTTTTCAGCAGGCCATGGGCACGGAATTGCGGTTGAGTACGGCGTACCACCCGCAGACCGATGGGCAGACCGAGCGCACAAATCAGATGTTGGAGGACATGCTACGTATGTGCACCATTGACTTTGAGGGTGGATGGGAGCAGTATCTTCCACTGGTGGAGTTTGCTTACAACAACTCCTATCAGTTCACTATTGGCATGGCTCCATTTGAGGCATTGTACGGTAGACCTTGTCGTTCCCCATCATGTTGGTTGGAAGTGGGGGACAACAAACTACTTGGGCCGGAAGTGATTCAGGATACTTCGGCAAGGATAGAATTGATTCGCAGTCGCATTCGGGTGGCCCATGACAGACAGAAGAGTTATGCTGATGCGAAGAGATTCTTCAGAGAGTTCCAAGTGGGGGATCAGGTTTTGCTCAGAGTATCTCCTATGAAGGGGATTATGCGTTTCGGGAAGAAAGGGAAGTTGGCACCGAGATATGTGGGACCATTTCCTATTATTGAGCGGATCGGACCAGTTGCGTACAGACTTGGGTTACCGGAGCATTTGCATCGGATTCACGATGTGTTTCATATTTCCTCGCTTAGGAAATACCTTAGAGATGATTTGGCTCATTCTCTCATTGCTGTGGAGGATATTGATCTCCAGCCAGATAGCTCCTACGAGGAGGGGCCGATTGCTATTCTAGACCGAAGTGAGCGGAAACTGCGGTCAAAGATAGTTCCGTTAGTGCGTATTCAGTGGCGACATCATAATGTCGAGGAGTCCACATGGGAGCGCGAGGATGAGATGCGCGAACGTTATCCAGAGTTATTCTTACCAGGTACTTTCTAGTTCCGAATTTCGGGACGAAATTCAGTTATTAGGGGGGAAGTATGTAATACCCCGTATTTTCTGCGTTATTTATTTTTGGGGATTAATTGAATTAAATGTTTATTAATTGGAAATTAATCCTGATAATAATATTAACGTGATGTGAGTTAGTATTTTATTATAATGTGCATACTTGGCATTATATGAATATTGGTAATATTGAAATTGTCACGTGTTTGATATATGGAAATTTGGGAATTTTATTTGACGCGTGTGACCGCCACGTCATGGTATCTTATTAATTTAAAAAGTGAATTTTAGTTCCATTAACCGTATGGTCGTTTTGAGTGCGCCAACGCGTCCGGAAGGGTCGAGATAGTCAGAAAACACTAGCCGGAAGTTTAGTTTGGGTCCCGGGATATTTGTGGGCCATACCGGCATCATAAAGGGCATTTTGGTAAATTGCATTTTGGGGAATTAAAAAGTGACGAAAATGGGAATTAAAAATCTGACTATTTCTCAACCCACTTAACCCACTAACCCCACTACATGTCATTATGGGCTACGGGAGAAGTTGATATATCAATTCAACTTCCAAATACCAAACACAACTCCACATTCCATTATCTTCAACCTTGGGAAAAGCTTGAGAGAGAGAGAGAAGGGAACCTTGAGAAGAGCTTGAGAGAGAGAGAGAAGGGAAGAATTCTACAGAAAAGAAAGAGGAGGAACAACTTAGTTACAAAGATTCTACACCAAATTCTGAGATAATTAAGGCAAGTTATTTAAACTCCTTTAATTCAAGATATGTTTCCATGTTTAGGAATTTTCGAAATTGATTTTTGGAGATAAATTAGACCCATGAATTGAAAGTTAAAAGCCATGATTTATGTAGGAATTGCATGTAGTATATTCTGGACGAATTTATATGTGATAAACAGAACCTTGATGATCAAAAGGTAGAATTAGAAGAAACTTAATGATGTTCTTGAATGGAAGAAATCTGGGAATTAGTTTGATGTAGTTTTAATCCAAAGTAAGCCTTTAAATGATGAATTATGGAATTTAGAATGTTATTACTGATGTAGGATGTTAGTATAACGTTATAGTAACCTTATCTTGAAGTTTCATGCTTAAAAATGGTGATTTGGGACGAAACTGTAACTGCAAAACAAAGCAGTCCGTAACAGACCTGTGTAATCGATCGATCGACATTCATAAGTCGATCGATCGACCACAATCGATCGATCGAAGGTCAAGGTCGATCGATCGACCTTCCCAGAATGAATAAAGTTTTCCTTAATTGAATTTTAATGATGATAACCCTTGATTGATATTATTGGAGACATTGTGATTACCCTAAATTTTAAGGAAGACCAGTAGGCATGATTTTGAGATTTGACATTAATTGGAATTTAATTTGAGGAGTTATTCTAAATTAATGAAATTCGTTATGTGAGATAATATTTGGGTTAATAGTACAAATTTGAATAATTTGATGAAATAAGGTTTGGGGCAGAAGTAAGGACCTTAGGTATAAGCGATGTTATATGAGGGAATTATGGGAACTTAATAGTCTATTCGAGACAGGTTTTAAGTTTAAGATATTACGACGTGAGACGTGTCGACTATTTAATTTATATATTGTCGGGATACTTGAAATATATGAATTGGGAATAATGGTATAATGATGTAGAGAATACCCTTATTAATATTGAAATATCTAAGATGTGTGAATGCTTAGTATATATAATCTTATGTGTATGACATACCTACCATACTTGCTATCACGGAGGTTACGCTCGCTTAGGACCTTCTTATCCTTGTGTTGCCCGGATTTAGATTGGTGCCTAGAGGACATAGTTCAAGAGAATGACTTATTTGTGAGTTAATAAGCCAGCTGACTATGGAGCGTAGGTATGTACGTGACCATGGATATGATTGAATTATGTTCGCCTCCATTTATGTGTGTGGTGTTGATTCCAACAATTCCTGAGAGATTCGGAATTTGTAATCCTTATGTACGTGATGTACCGGGATGGATAGCAGAGTATGTGTGCACCGCAGCTTAGCCTTTGGGTGCTTGTATTGTATATTTATGATGTGAAAAAATATACGGTTAATCGAGAAGGAATTTACTATGATAAAGTGTAAGTATAATTATGGTAATGTTTTGAAAGATAAAAAGAGATCTTTTATCAAATGAATGGTTTGGTTAATAATTGGGAACTTGGGAATTAAAGTAGAACTCTCTATTTAATGGTTAAGGACGGAACTTATAACGTGAACCGAGTAGCAGTGTTAGAAACTCTTTAGATAGTTATGCGATAACATACGAATGGGTACAGGAACGTTAGGAGTGCACAGTAAGATGAGAGGTGAGTATATCATGTGAGAGCACGTCCTAACATGTACTTTGCATATACTGTTTTAAATGTTTTTAAAGCACTTGCAGGTTTTTAAAATATACACATTCGGGCTCTGACCCGTTTGCTTTCAAATCTACTTTTTGTAAAACCATTTTAGGTGCCCAGCCACAAGGACACCATGCATAGGATTCTTACTCAGATGACGAGCTGTAGCTGCTTGTGGAAGCTACAGGGACTTGCTTTTAGACGCTTATATCATTTGGATTCCTTGTTCATTTTTCCTCAGTTGTAGGGCATGTTGCCCAGATTCTATTAGATACATTTCCATTTCAGTTTTCAGACTTTGGCATGTATTCATTTCAGTATTTAGTATTTCAGTATTTACTTCAGTTGTGGGATTATGTTATGAGGAGTTTTTCCTCCAATTTATTTATATCATGTGACTATTATTCTATTTACTTCATTATGGTGAATGGTGTTATTATTATTCTTGTCACTTGTTGCATGTTAATCAGTTTTTAATTAAAATTTGGCAACTTACTTTTTAAATACTAGGTGGTTAGTAATAATAAAATGTTTTCGACAGTGATGCTATTAACTGAGCCAACTTGGCATTTTGAATTAATTAATAAAGGAGTAGCTACCCGGTATTTAATTAGTCGGGGTGTCACATATGGTTCCCAAACCCCATTGAATGAATGGACATGGGCCAGTTAATGATATCAATTCACTGGGGGGATGGTGGAGCATGTGAGAGAATTTTAGAACTTCTTACATCTTCTGACGTAAGAGACTGCATCTTTATGCTTGTACGACCACCAATATCCTTCCTTGATATCTATAAAGGCCAAAGATCTGCCTCCTACGTGGCTTCCACAAATACCGTCACAAAGCTCGTAGAAGATTTGGTAGACCTTATTTGGGTGCAAGCATTGAAGTTAAAGACCCGTGAAAGACCTCCTATAAAGTTTTCTTAGAGTTGATAGGTAGAAATGGGTATCTTTTGTCCTGACCTGATGAACTTGTTTCTTGTCGACTAGTAGGATGTCATCTTGCAAATAAGTTGTGATTAGATCCATCCAACTAAGAATTTTTTGAACTATGAGGACTTTCGGCGACTATTGGTTTTAAAATACTGGTCTGAGTGTGAAATTCTATTTAAATTATTCTCTTAATATCAGGGCCCACTGCTGACCCCCAAATGGCTAAGGCATCGGCATGATTTTTTTCCCCCGAGATAATTATTGAATGTTGACCTTTTTGATCTTAGTAATTAAGTCTTGGCTAACCAGCAGATATGCTTAAATTCTCTTATATTTAGCAATGAAGTCTCCTGTCACTTGGTTTGATACCAACCTTGAGTCACAATATATGTCGAGGTGGATCGCCCCCAAAGAGAAGGCTTTTTGTAATCTTGTGATGAGGGCTTCATATTCGACTTCATTGTTGTAAACTTTGAAACAAAATCTGATCACTTATTCAATCATGGTCTTTTCTAGAGAAATAAATACAAGTTCTAATCCTTCCCTTTAAGTTAAAGGCACCATCTACATAGAGAGACCGCTTTTTAGATTGGTCAACTCTTGGATGATTGAATGATCAAAGAAGTCCTTGTCAATGGGCCCTCATGCTCCCTTGAACTCGACAATGAAATCTTCCAGTACTTGTCATTTTATCATGGTTCTTGGTGAATAGTGGATATTGAACCGACCATTTGGACATTCGTCCGGATAAGTCGACTTTTTTGAGGACTTCTTTGAGTGGGAAAAAGGTGATGAGTATGACCGAGTGAGCTTTAAAATAATGCTTCAATTTTAGTAAAGAAACAGGCAGAGAGTAGGCTAATTTCTAAAGTGTAAAGTAGAGTTTCTTGGTTTCGAGGGGTGTCTTGATGACATAGTAAATAGGAGCTTGGTGCTCCTCCTTCTCTCACATCAAGGCTGAGCTGAGTACGTGATTGGATACCATCAGATAAAGGTAAACGGGGTACCCTAGATTAGGGGTTAAAATCAGAGGACGTTGGCTTAGGTATGATTTGATTTCATTAAGGGATTTTGAGCATTCCTTATTCCAGGTTAGGCCTTTTTCCTTTCATAACAGTTGGAGAAATGGTCGGCATCTTTTGGATGATTTGGAGATGAATTGATTGAGATCTGCCAGCATTCCTGTTAACTTTTAGATATCGCGAAGCGTCTTTGGAGGCTAAACATTATTGATTTCCATTATCTGGTTGGGGTTATCCTTAATCCCCCCTTTTCTAACTAAGTATCCAAGGATATTCCCAGATTGGAGCTCGAAGGATCACTTGGCTGCTTTAAGCTTCATCATGTAGTATCCGAAGATCTTAAAAGTCTTTATCAAGTCCTGCAGGTGGTTGGATTTATGTTTTCTTTTGATAAGAATGTCATATATATGTACACCTACATGGTATCTCCTAGATATTTCTTTAACATTTTAATAATAATCGCTGATATGTAGCTCCTATATTCTTGTAACCAAAAGGCATGGCTTGGTAACAATACAAGTCGAGAGTGGTGATAAACAAGGTCTTATCTTGATCAAGGACAAATAAGGAGATTTAATGGTATTATGAGAATGTGTCCAGTAAACTCATCCTTTTGTCGACTAATTAGTTGATCTTTGGCAAAGGAAAGTTGTCTTTAGGATAAGCTTTGTTGAGGTCACTTAAGTCTATGAATACTCTCTAATTTCCATTACTTTTCTTCACCACTACCGAATTTCGTAATCATTTTAGTAATTAAACTTCTTTAATGGACCTTGCGTCTAGAAGTTTCCCTACGTCCTCTTCCATGACCTTTGCTTTTTTCAGGGAAATTTGGCGAGCCTTTTGTGCGATCTACAGATAAGTCAGGTCCACTTAAAGTTGATGGCACATGACTTCAGGACTGATCCCGGACATATCATATGTGTGACAAGAAAACACTTATTGATTTTCATTGAGTAAATAAATCAACTATTTCTTTTCTTTCGGTGGGTGAGATGTCGATCAGGAATTTCTTCTCTAGATGAGAATCATCGAACATTACCTCTTGCAATAGTTCCATGACTCCATGTACAGGGTCCACCCTTGTTTCTTCTACTCTTGATCTGCCATATTTTATTTGCTATTTGGATGGTATGGCTCCATCCTTATCTATTTTGAAGATGATCTCTTTGTCATTTTTCTTCTCCTACTTGGTCTTAATGGAAGCAATAAAGAATTTCCGAGCAATGACTTGGTTTCCCCTAATCTCCATTATCCTAGGGTCCATGTTTCATTTGATCTTCTACTGGTAAGTGGATGGGATAACTTGCATATCGTGTATTATTCATCTTCCAAGGATGGCATTGTAAGGAGAATTAATGTTCACAACTAAGATTTGATCAACTTCAAGATGTTCCCAGTTTGGACAGGAAGGACCATTTTTCCCAATGTCATAGTCATCTTTCTAGTGAAGCCGAACAAATGGATGGTCGCTTCTTTCAAGTCTTCCATATTGAGGTTAAGTTTGTTGAATAACTTTAAGTATATAACCTCAGAGGAGCTTCCCTGATCAACTAGTAACTAATCCACTACCCAGTTTGTAATTCTGAGGGTGATTACTAGTGCATCACGATGCAGAATCCTAATTCCGATCATGTCGTCCTCCATGAAGACTATGTGTTTTTTTATAATTTATGCCTTCTGAGTGCCGACGCTTTCCCATTGGAATCTTATCATGGACTATTTGGAAGGCCTTCATTACAGTAGTGACTTTTTAAGCTCCATCCGAATGACATTGCCTTGGATCTTCTTAGGACTTGAGGCACTATGGATGAAAGCGAACTCATGTCCTAGTTCATCTTCTAGGACATTATCTAGCTTCTGGCTGACGTTGATGATGATTTTGGCCCTTTTTTTTCCACGTAGTCACCTAAATGTCCGACTTGAGATAATTCTTCCAGATGGGACATGAGGCTTTTTAGTTATATGTTTTGTGCCCTTTCTCCTTATTATACATGCATGTAAATGTGTTATTTCTCTTCGTTAGGCCTCCCGCCATCTTCTTTATCCACTTAAGGAATTAGTGGTCCTTGATATTTCTCAAGATCTTATAAATTTGGTTCCTTAAACATGGTGTTGATTGCTTGAAAAGTCTTGGCAGGGTGTGTCTTATCCCCATTCTTAGATCCTCCATTCTTCCTTTTGCCCTCTCTCAGGGGAATTTTTTTCCATCATACCTTTCGTCGCCTTCGAGGGCATATTGTCAACTTGGAGATGGTGACCACATCTTCCACCTTGGCATATTTTTCTATGTGAGACATTAGGTTGTCGATGGTGTCCTCCTCTTTCTTTGTGAGAGATTAATGCAACATAGAGCTGCTAGGTTGACCTATCTTGAATAACGCTACAATGACCTATTCGATAAGTTCTCAACCTAATTGTATATCTTTAAGTATCGCCTGGCATATTCCCATAAGGTTTTTTGGGACTTCTTCCCCATCGCACGAAGAAAATCCATTCTCTCCGGATGAGATCTATTGGAGATGAAGCAAGTAGTGAAGGATTCAGCGAGTTGCTTAAAATTTTTGACCGACCTATACGGAAATTTCTCAAACCACTTATTCAAGATATCCCCTAGATGGAGGGGAGCATGCAGAACATAAGTGAATTGTTATGATTCCACAAGGTCATGGCAATCATGTAATAATGCACGTGGTCCATGGGGTTGGTCTTTCCATTATAAATTTTAAACCTTTGATTTGAAAACTTCTTAGGGAATTCTTCACCTTAATTTCCCTTGAAAAATGGATTGCATTTGGGTGATGAGTTCCCTCCTGGATAGTTTCTTGGTGGATCCATCCCCACGATTAACGGGGTGTTGATCCATCTCTTTCCTAACGAGATTGTGGATATCGTGTTTACGATGTTCTTCCTTTTGATCTCATCTTGTTAAATAAATCTCATGTTCAGAGTGCTCTTGATCCCAATGTGAACTCCTTCCTCGCCTGTGAGTTTTACTCGCCTTAGGGCTAGGCGTCCGACCATTTCACTTGCACCTGTCTTTGTGGAGCTCTCACTCCATCCTTTCCAAGCGTTACTGAAGATGTGTATTTTCCACCTCTTAGAGGCATGTGGCCTCATCCTTTTAGTGGAGGATCTATTCGTATGCATTTACCCAACATGAGGGTTTGATTTGATCTAGACTGATCGTTTCCTTATTCAGAGTGTTGCTCTTGTGGGTAATAACGCGTATGAGGAATGCCTCAACTCCATTGGGGTGGATTTTAGACCTCACTCTAGGTTCTGGCAGTCTACCCGGCTAGTGGCCATTGAATGACATAGATTCCCTGTGTAGGCAAGACATGGATATTTGTTTGTTTTAACTGATTTAGGGAGAGGAAAATTATTTCCCAAAGTGGCACCAATTGTAGGTGCCATTATCTCACATATAATAATCCTAAATAGTTAATAACAAACAAAACGAAAACAATCTCATAAGATAGGTGTTTACGTAGTTTGGCAATGGCCTATATCCACAGGGTGTTTCACTTTTCGTATGATACTATTTTTCTAATAAAAAGAATTATATGCCCCTTTTCCCTTGGAATGAGGGTTACATTTATGGTGAGGAAGAGATGGAGTCGCACAGGGTTTCCCTTACTTGTTAATAAAGTTACCTCTTGATCGTGCTCATCTCTTTCCGAGATCCACACAGGTGCAAATCATATTTGTGGTTATCTCTAGTTGCGATCCTCTACCCAACTATTTAGGGATGGTATTTATCCGACCCGAGTTGTTCGATATGTTCGGATTGTTCCCCCACAATCAGAATACAAATATTAATCAACTAAGTTTTCAGAAAAAAAACATACAAAATAGATTTTCAAGTCTTAATTCATAATATCATATTGATTTACATATATTTCAAGATATATAAGAATTAAAGCATAATAAGAAAAATATCGATTTCAACAATTTTCTTTTCACTTAAAAATATTCATTAAATTTCATAAAATAAAACATGCATATGTTTAAACAAAATAATCTCCTAAACATATTAGAGAAATTATCACAATAAGCATAAAATCACAACGTGCAATAGCAAAAAAAAAAAAATAACAATGATATCATCATTAAAAAAACTAAAAACATTCTTTTTAAGTAATATGTATAACACTCAACATGGAGACACGTAAAAATATTTACTCACTCGAAAAAATATTATTCTCACTGGTGAGCCTCCAAGTTCTTCTGGAATATCTCCCTCCAACTTTCCAACTGGTGACTCGTTAAAGTCTTCAAATGTCCGATCATCCAGTTGAATTAATAGCCATCTCGGCCCACTTTCTTCAAGTTACCCAAGAATTGATTAAGAAGGAGCCTAGTGACATTTGCAGTAGGTTTATAGACAAGATCAGCAATAACGGTTGCCACGCCCTAAAGCCTATAACTCATCACTGAAATGTTCGAGCGAAGTCAATCTACTGTAAAAGTGTCAGGATGACTGACAACAATTTGCTCAATCACCGAACGATGGTAGGAAAATATTTGAGGTGAGCGGCGAAGAACCATGAGGCAAAACTCGTGAGGGGCCTTCGTAGGTAAAGCAAGCTCACAACCAGATTAACTATCATTTGGAACGCCAGTCGTGGAACCTTGATCATTAAGACTTAACTCCTCAGATCTAGTTGGTACCCGAAGAGGTGAGACGACAGGCGAAAGAGCTTGTTGAGTTTCCTCTTCAGCACGAAGGGACTCCTTGGTAACCTGAAATGAGACAAAGAAAAAAAATCTTAATAAGTGGTTCTCATTATTAAGTCACCGTTACCGGTGGAGTTTGATGAAAAACAGCGTTACTGGTGGAGTTTGACAGAAAATCTTAATAAGTGGTTTTTATTGTTAAGTCACCGTTACTGGTGGAGTTTGACGAAAAATATTAACAAGTGATTTTCATTTTTAATTCACTGTTACAGGTGGAGTTTGACAAAAAATCTTCACAAGTTTTTTTTCATTGTTAAGTCACAGTTACTGGTGGAGTTTGAAGAAGTGTTTTTTCATTGTTAAGTCAACGTTACTGGTGGAGTTTGACGAAAAATCTTAACAAGTGTTTTTTCATTGTTAAGTCACTGTTACTAGTGGAATTTGAAGAAAAAACTTAATAAGTGTTTTTCATTGTTAATAGTGATGGTGTTCCCTATCCTAAGTTTTAACATGATTAAAGACAATACATGTACAAACAAATGAAGATAAGGTCAAAGTTACCTCGGGGATTAAGGGTTAAGGGATTATGTAAGGGGTAGCAAAAACATCCTCCTCCTGGTCGTCAACAGTATATTCGGGATGACAAACCTCAACCATAGCAGAGACACCCTCACTCTCGAAGGGAACAAGATCCAAGACCGGAGTTGTTCTCATGGGAGAAGTCCCAACGACAGATGTTGGTACCAAGGGGAACAGGTCTTGGGGTTAAAGAAGGAGCTCCCGAGCTAGATACACCAGCTGATACGATAGGATCCAGTGTGATCTTAGACTACAATGGGGGTGTTAATCCTGGAGAAATCTGCATATATAAAGTTAAGTGTTAGATGAAAGAAATATCATATGAAAAGGGGAAAATTGAACGTGAAACGTACCTCAGTGATATTAGCAAAAGAGGGAAACCAAAAGATGAGCCTCAATAAAGGAAGCTGAAGAAGAGAATCAATCAACAATGTAGCTAGTAATGAAGCAACTTCAACCTGAAACACAACAAAGCAATTAGAAGGTACGCAGAGATAGAAGAAATATTCGCAAATTACTTAACAAATTATTACCCCTGGAGAAGATGGCAAAACTGGAATGATATCCAGAGGAACCACTGGCAGAACGGGTGAACCAAAAGAAGCTAAGGGAGTCTTCTCTGGAAGAGAGGAAACTCCCACCTATTAAACAGAGGCAGAAGCCCTCCTAGCAGCCTCCTCTGCACGTTTGAAGTCCTAACCACGGGTGTAAGTTTGGAAACCTGTCGTGGGAGACCGAGGGGAGATACATTGGTCGTAGCAGCGCCAAAGCGGCCTCCCACGAAAAGGCTCACTGGAGGAGAAAGACCTTCTCCAGCAGCTTCCTAACGGAAATAATAAAGAGTGAACAAGTGTTAGAAATGAAAAAAAAATTAACTCACAAAGTTGTAAATGGCTGTGTGTTAGAAAAATCACCTCGTGATTCGAAGAAGAATGGGATGGTATGACCATAGGTGAAGAAGGTGGAGAAGGAATTGAGGAATCCCTATCAGTTTGGCTTGGCTGAGCATCAGGACTGTTATCCAAAGTTATAGCTTGGATGGGATTCGACAAGGGAGAAACCTCATCAGTAGAAGCATCACCAGTTGGCTGTACCTCAGGAGCATATTTACTTTGGGTCTTGGTACCTAGAGATTTTTTCCTCAGACCAGAGGGAACCCTTGAACTCTTCCTCCTCTTTGACGCCCCCTTATATGGATCTACTAAAATGGTAGGTAAAGAAGCTGCAGGAGGAACAAAAGGAGTGTGCCAGTGAAATTCAGTGTTTATTCATTCCACCTCAGCTTGAAATTTCTTTCTTAATTCCTCACTCACTTTGGTAAACATAAGAGGAGGAACGGAGGAAATGGGGAATGCATCCAAGGGAGCTTGAGGTTGAGGTTGGGACTTGGACTTTGAAGAAGTCACACTCTTGGATATCCTAGTCCTTTTGACTAGTGGCTTGGAAGTTCCCTCGCTAGGAGCCACATTGGTTGGAACACCTTGAGAAGGGGCAGGCTAATTTTGGGGGTGAATATTCTTGGGTTTGGGGGTGGAAGTTGGGACTATAGGGAAATAAGGGGTAGCTCACTTGGAGGGTTGGGGCCTTGCTCAGAGGGAAATTAATCCCAAGAACAGAATTGCCTTTATGGCCTAACTCCAAAGCAAGGAAAGAGAGAACTAGGGGGTACTGAGGGGGACTTTGTATAAACTCACGAATTAGGGCCAGTTGCATCAACCAAAATTTGGTGGAAAATGAAGTGGATACATACCCTTTCCTGGTGGCACTCGGGATGATGACACGACCATCTATGGTAGAAGTTATGCCAAGTACAGTTGCAGAAGATAGAGATTGCAAGCCTCAGCAAAAGTAGCCTTCTCATTTGTTAATTGAAATACAGGTAGAGTAGCCCCATGATCAAAAGCAAACTGCCTGATGCATCGATCGGGTTTATAAGGTTCAGAAGTATATCCCCACTCAGTGAATGAAGGATGGAACCCAGAGGTGAACAGAAAAACCACGACTAGCGAAGGATCTTCTATGATAGGAACATACTTCAACACTCGGGCTACATAAGTAAAAAACCCCAAGTGTGGACATCGTCTGACTCCATATAAGGCCTCATCACAAAAGAGTCCAGTTTGTCAAAAACTCCCATTATCTCCTTTCGACTCTTCTTTTTATGGTAACACAGGAAGATAAGGGGCTTGATGGCGTGGCCAGAAGGTTAAGGAACAATTTGGCAGCAACAACAGGAAAATGGGTGTAAAGGAAGCCCGTTAAAAGAATAGTGTTCACAAAATTAGCAAGGTTATAATGACCAAGGGACCGTTCCATGTTGAGATGGGTCTGATCCAACCAGGTGTAAAGAGATCCCTGATAAATAGCAGCTATAGGGAGGTTGTAACCTCTGGCCAAACGAACATAAATGTTTATGAGGTTCCTTCTGGGTTGGTCGTTGGGCTTCCCAGTCAAGAGGAAGCGGGTGAGAAAAACAAGTATGTAGGCGGGTAATTCGAGGGATGTACCTTTACCCTTGCCTATGACAGAAGTGGCATCTTTCACAGCAGGAGCCTCGAAGAAATAATTAATTAAGGGAGTAAAAGTAGCTTTATTAGAAGAACCAGTGCAGCTGCGGTAGATCCAATCCAACATAGCCCGATCAGTAACTTCTTCAGCATCTAAGTCCTCATCAGTATAAGAAAAATCACCCATGGGTTCAAACCCAATAAGCTCACAAACATTCTCTAAGGTAACGTTGAACTCTCCCCAAGCAGCAAAGAAGGTGTGAGTTGTGATGTTCCATCTGGAGACCAACAGTTGGAGGGAAGCGTTGTGCTTGGAAAGAGTGAACTCCCCAAACTAATTGGCTCGATGAAGACTAACTTTGGCAAGAGCTGCAGCGTGGGAGCTCTGCATATGTGCATCCAGGTGGCAAAATGAGCTGGAGATCCCCCCAGGTGCTTCAAAATCAATATGGGAGCAAGGAAAGTCACCACGATCCAATCTGAAGCGCAGAGTCCCCTATGGAGGGAGAAAACTCCATTTACCTGATTCTTTATCTTCATCACCCAATAACAAAGGGTCATACTTGGCTGAAAAGCTATAAGTCTTGCACGCATCAGAAAAATCATCATCCTTACCAAAAATAGGAGAATGATGGTAGAAATGTAGCTGTTCCTAGTGCACCACCAGCAAGGCGGTGGCACTCAAGGGGGTGACAGGGGCAAGCTTAATGCGGTTGCAAACGGAGCACTGTCGGTGGGATCATTTGGAGTGCTGGAAGAAGCCATGGCAAATAATGGTAAGAAAATCTTCTAAGGAAGAAGGAGGAGGCTGAAAGTGGTAGAGCACAGTCTCTAGAGGCGGTGAACAAGGCAAAGAAAGAAAGACCAAGAAGATAAGCTTGGTAATAATGGTGGTTCGATGTTTTCTCTCTCTAAAGGCTTTGGGAGTTTAAAGAAGATGAAGGTAAGGTAAATGAAAAAATGGCTAAGTGTTTGAATAATAGTCGTTTGAATTTTCTTAGGTTGGATTTTGAGTTTCCCACCACCGTACGTACAAAGCCTCCCTCAATCATTTTAAATGGACACGTGGCACATTGGGGGGTGACCTGACAGTTGAAAAGACAGTATCACGTCATTAATGAAGTGACGCAAGGGGAATAGACAAGGTTGCTTTCAAAACAAGTTATTATTTTGGTGCCAGAATTTTTTATCAGGCGCATCGAATATCCCACAGCGCAGAAGCTGTTACCACGGTTCAATAAGCTACGATGCCTCCTCGCCACAAGTCCAAATGGGGTTAACTTTGACTCAGGCACATCGGGGAGAAATTTTCTTTTCGAACAAGATGAAATGATGACACAACACAATCCAAATGAGAAAGTACCTTCAATTTGGGGGAATTTCATTGGGAGAATTTATGCAGGAGAATTCCAACATTAGAGAAAAGGCTCCATGCAGCGCAGTACAAAAAGATCATGATGTGCCCTCGCCACAAGCCCGTTCAGAGTTATTTCTAGCTTTGGTACATCAGAGAGAATTTTACTTTTTGAACAACACAAAACGAAGAAGAATAGCGACATGATGAAACTTAGAAGAATTTTATAGTTCAACAAGTTACTTTGGGAGAATTTTACAAGTATAAATTCTAGGAATGTTCAGAAGGGAGATTTCATACCACTAGGGGCAGTCCTAACGCAAATACTAACTTATTATAACTATGCTGCATGGTGACACGGAACAATGAAGACAGAGGAAAGTTTAACTTTTGAATAGTCAGATCGGATAATCAACAACTTCCTTAGATGTTTCAAAGAATTCCAATAGCTAGTGAAGAAGACAAAACGACCGAGGAGCAATGGCAGAAAAAGTCGCGATGTCCCCTCGCCATTCGCTGACAATGTGCAACGCTTTGGTTCAGGTACATCGGGGAGAATTTAACATTTTTCTGGCAGAGACAACGACAGAAGTTGTAACGAAGACTGGGATGCAAGAATATTTTCATAAGTAGGTGGTTCATAGGATTAAGAAGTTTTTCGTGCAGACATTTCTTGTTACCACAACAAATCTCTACACGAAGGGGTAAATGTCGGGGGGCTTGAAGATAATCTCAATATTAGAGATAATCCCCCCCCCCCAGCTTAGAGATAATCCCCCCCAGCTATTACAATAGACTCAAGGGAATCAGGCAGCGAGGCAGCTCAGCGTGGCAGCCTAAGGAGATATTCCAGCGAAGTAACTGGTCGAGAGGGCTCACTCTTTAGCTTTGTTGTCTTAATTAGTCATGTTTTATCTTTTTATATTGGATAAATATATAAATATTGTAATGATGTAACTATTATAGCGCCATTTAGTGCGAGGTCAAACGGTACTCGCTAGAGACCAGTCCTGGGCCTGGGAGAGGTTTCATTCTCTATCGGGAGACCTCGCCATAGTAACTTCAGAGGGATTTGGTTTGAAGGATTGAGAAGTGAGGCAGCGTTAGGGCTTGTACTAACCATCGTAGATACACCTGGTAAAACACCAAAAGACCTTTGATCATGGAATCTTGGGTGGAGCAACCTTGAGTTCCATTGTGCGTTGAGTTGTGAACCAAACATCCCTCTACTTAATGTCACACCTACTTTAGGTGATCTCACTAGCCAAATAAGCAATGTCAAATATGCACTTGAGTAAATCACCGTGGCATTTGGGGCTATCAGACAGTTGGTGAGCCACCTCTATAATGATAGCCCCCCGACGCCCAGTGGTTAGACAAAAGGCATGTCTTGGCATTTAATGTTTATGACTTGGAGATGACTAGTCCATTAGGCATTGAATGTTTGTGACATAAAGTATGAGGGATGTCCTTCACAGCTGTGAAAGATTGACGCACAGTGGTTAAGCAAAAAGCATGTCTTGACATTTAATGTTTAAGACGTGGCGCTGACTAGTCCACCATGCATTTAATTTTTGTGACATAAAGTATGAGGGATGTCTTTCACAGCTGTGATAGACTAAGGCACCTCGGAAGTGGTGTGGGGGGCTATTTATGGGCCCCAATAACTTCTAAGGGGGGATGTTCTTTTCAGAGTCCTTCTCTAGAGAGATTATCATCAGAGAGAAAGAAGTTATTGCAAACCAGAGCCCTTAATCACCCACCATTAACATTTATTGTAAAGATTTTAATAGTTAACCAAAGATCTTTCAGAGGTTGTTGGTGTGTTTGGCTACCTACCAAGGTGTATCTAGGGTGCTTACTCCTCTCCCCCTTTGACTGAGTTACTTATGAGTTTCCTATTATTGTTTGAGTTATACACGAGTGCATTGTGAGTCCAACCTGAGTGTTGATCAAATATAATATTGTACATTTGATTGTGTTCATTAAAGAGTTTCTGGGTTATCATTATCACCATACCTATAGGGGTTACACCTAAACTAGTACTACCATACTCCCAAGCTACAAGGGGACTACCCTCTTACACTATGAGAGTAGGGTAAAAAATTATTTCACATCATAAGAGAAAATAGATCTATAAAAGATATTCAGCAAACATTTAAGAGCCAGAGTGATTTTCGATTTTAACAACATATAGCATATAACAAACAAATCAGAATATCACATCACAAAAAATATGTATTAAAAATCACATCTAACTACTGAGAGAGATTAGTTTTTGATAAAAAACATTTGAACATTTAAAGCATAAAAACTCTCTACTACAACACAATTAAAAACCAAGTCTGGTATTAAGAATACCTAAAACCACATAATGAAAACAACTTCATGTCTTCGTATTCTAATAAACTTAAACGATTATAAGATAATAAAATCAAGTCTGGAAGTGTTTAAAACCTCTCAACAAAGAAAAAAACACTTGCAAATTAGATGTTGTTAAAGGCTAAAAGGAATCATATGAAAACTGGTATAATCATTAAAAACCCATGACGAAAAACAATGAGACTTATCATCTGATTATTTAGAAAACAATCATATGGCTCATATCAAAATCTCCTATGATCTAAAGGTCAATATCTTAGAAATTTACGGATTAAACTAATAACATATTTGTTTCTAAATAATCCTAAGCTATAGATGGTACCAACCAAAAGCAACCTAAAGTATTGATAGCCCAAAGCTAAGCTACCTAGAACTAAAATAGGTTGGGAGACAAACCAAATGGGAACAAATAGGACAACTAGCTCCTAACAGCTAAGCCTAGCTATATCAAAAGCCTACATGAATGTATTATACTCGATCAAGCCAATAATTATTGGTCCAAGGATATAAAAGGAACTTAATGCATAATGGTAATACATAAAATCTTACAAACACCTACTTAGGTACATATGTTTAAAATGAATTTGAAGGCTTACGTATCTCAAGTTTGGTAAATGATTCCTATCAATCTTAAAGCTAATGTTATGTGTGATAACTTTAAGGCAAAGTAATTGCCAGTAAACTAAATTAGATAACCCAGGGTTTATTTGGCCACAACAATTTCAAAGCAAATATAAAAGAAAACTAAATCTCCTAAAGGCATTACAACATTGATTTAAACCAATTAATCTATGTACATGTCTTGACCATACAAAGGAAGGAAACATGTACTATAGGATAAAATCAAAAATTTAATTCCCGTTGGACAGTCAATAATCACATGAATCAAGATTTGATGGCCTTAAATGTAAAAGGATATCTACGGTCCAAACGGGTCTTAGGGTACGTGAAGTATTGAAAACACATATTGTGTTTCTTTACAAGTATGTACACAAAAAATGAAAATTTTGATTAAATAAAAAATTGTTTCAAAATTTATTTTTTTTTCAAAATAAATTCTGAAAATCATTTTAAAAATAAGAAATTATATTTTTAACAAATATTAATCCAATTTTACTTTTTCAAAATTATTTTAGACACATAGTAAAATATATTCGATTGTGTAAAGCATGAGTGCATAAAACATGTCAAAGTGATATGTGCATCCACTTCTGTGTTGTACCTTTTTACCTTAGCACACTTTAATCGGATATGTACCAAAAATAGTGGATTCAAACTAAAATTATGTTTTGGAAAATATCCAATTAGTTTGAAACACTAAATAGAGTAGACTCAAGTAAGTCAACTATTTAGGGTGTTTCAATCTTCCCCTTGGATATTTGTGATAACACCCTTTGAGTACATAATGGGTACTCTTAGGAAAAAATAAAATCCTAAGTCATATACAATAATTACTAATCTACCCATCCCAAAATCCTACTAAAAATATAAGGCTCAACTATACATCAATTACCCTAACATCTTCTTGTGATAACCTGCATAAAACTTAAAAAACCAAACTCACAAGAACAAGTGTAAGATATCACAGAACTTGATAAATAATAGAAATGATTAAAGTATCAAGACGAATAAAAATGATGTACTCTCTCCCCCTTTGGTCTCAAATAGACAACGGATAATAAAAATATAACTACTATAAAACACTTAAACGGGTCTAATCAAGTGTCACTCATACATTGACTAATTTTACACGGAGTCCTTTGTATTATTAAATACCCGTTCCTTAAAATCTCAGAGGACATATAATTACCATGATTAAATTTAAAGAAGGAAAATATGTACTGTAAATGCCTGAAAGGCCGTGTGTGATACTGATTCAAATCAACTCGCAAATTCCAATCACAAACTTATTTATTTAGAGTCAATTTATGAATAAAACTAATTTAGCCCTTAACATCAACTATCTACGTGCGTGCAGTGTCAAACCAACATAAATAAAATATGTAACACAAATTTTGGGAAAAATCCCCGAAGGGCAAAACCTTTTATTTCACTATAATTGTAAATCGCAACTTACACGGTTACAATGAAATATAATTTGACAAACGAATACCCGCAGGCGTTGGTCGATGTCATCAACAATGAATTACGCACATCAATCCACAAGAAATGCAGTCCTATCTTCAACCCAGGATCACCGCAACACTCCCTAATTATACCCAGTCCTAAACTCCGTAGAGACTCCCTCTGCAATAGCACGTAACCCTCGAATGTAAAGATGTCCCCACAAAGGATGAACAATCGCAAATTTGTTCTTTGGGTTCCAAAAGATTCACAAAAATAATTAAGAATTTTATGTGTGAATCGAAAAGATGTTTGGGACATAAAAAAAATAAGTCTTGTTGTGTTTAAACTCTCAAAAACATTTTCTCAAAGACTTGCCAAAATACACCATCGAAATACCCTTTTATAGAAAATTTAACAAAACTGAGTCGGTGGAAAAATCTGCAGCGAACTGGTCCAAGAGGGCACCATCAGATCGGTCCGGTCAAATTGGATCGATTAATTTTTCCTTGAAATCAGATCGGTTCGGTATCCCAATTTATGCAGAAAATCATATGGCGCCGGACCGGTTCGTTTTTACTTTATACCGGATCAGTCCTGTCGAAAAAAAATAAATTTTATTTTTCTAAAATTGCCTCGGTTGTTTATAAAAACAATATATAAAAATTTCCTAATACTTAAAAATGAAATATTAAGAAACTTAAAACCCAAACTTACCAAAGTTAATCTCGTCGAGGCTCGAATACTGAAGAACCTTGATTATTCGAATCCGTCTTGATGTGATTATGAGATTGAACTTCAATGTCTGTGTAGCGGTATACGACATACTAAATGGTAATGGACAAAAATGTCCTTACAAATCTCCCCCTATGTCTATGCCGGTACAAAATAAAAATAACTGAATTATCAATCAAAATATGACCTATACAAATCTAACCTCCCATGATCCCAAAACTGAAAGGATAAATGATAATTCTTCATCTTTATGCTTCAAATCTTCAACATTAAATCTCAAAGCTTTTCTCATCAGGGTGTGCAAATATTGATCATCAATTTGTACCTACACACATGAGACAAGGCAAAACCACGTGACGTATCGAGCTTGAAATGATATAAGCATATAAACATCAAAGCATAATCAAATCTCCCCCATACTAAAACAAACTCCCCCATAATATTATAATTCGTTCTCCCATTTTTTACTTGACCGAAATAGACAAGGAAAAGAATAAACCAAACATCAAAATCGGGGTGTCACGTGAAATAAAACAAAGCATCATGAATATGACAAATGTGCTCAATGCAATGACATGCTCAAAAATCTTCACAAACTATTTATAATTTTTCACTTTTTTTTATACAAAAACTCAAAACAAATCACACACCATGAATTTACACTAAGTTAACCAAATCATGGATACGGAATGAATGTGTGTGAACAAAATCGATAGGAAAATCGACTCAATCATGACATGTGTGCAAGATGCATAAGTTTACTCTTAACGAATGAACATAAAAAATAGTCCTTACGTGTAAAATTGTTGAATTTAGATGATATCGTCTTAATCGTATCAAAAAATCAAAGTATAAATGATTTCCACACCAATAATGTCCAAAACTATGTAATGCTTTTTCACGACTTTCAAGGACGTGCAAACCGCTTTTAAATTCCATCCAAACTCCCTCATTAAAAGATAATGCTTTATATTTTTCTTATGAGTTGATGAAACTAAAATTATTGGCCCCTATTTTGCATATATTTTTTTTATTGCCTTTCAATTTTTTCGAGCTCTTTTAAACCTCATTGGACCCCGAATAATTTTCAACTCCTCACTTTTTTAGGTCCATTTAAACGGTGGCTTTATCGCAAAGGAAAAAATGAAATACCTTTTGCAGCCCTTTTCCGTTTTTCAAAATAAAACACACTAACTCAGAAATGGTTTATATCATGCACTAGTTTTTGACAAGTTTCATCGCTTTTGGTTCGTTGTATAGACATAATTGAGATGGAAACACTTAACCAACATGTGATAAATAAGCACAAAAGTCAAACAAATCTGTGCATGTGTGCAATAAAGGATAAATGAGTCAAACAAGTAGTTAGCAACACTATATATCATCTCAAAGACTCCAAAGATTGTAAAGCACATGAATGACACAACATATTATCTCAAAACACTATCAAATAGTCACATGGATATGGAATGAATTTGTGACTTGGTCATCCTAAATGTCTATTCATAAACAGTGCAAACAAAATACAATAATGTTTTTAGATTTTCTAAAAATTTTATCAAAAATAAAATCTTTTTGTATTTTCAAAATTTTTTATCAAAAACAAAAATCTAATACAAAAAGTACACATCATAACACTAGTAAACTTATATCTTGAATCACAACTAGCGTATGAGAAACATGCAAACACAATCATCTATATGATATAGCAAGAGAAGAATCATGTGCAAGCAAATGAGAATTAACAAGTCTAACATCTAGTACCACTAAAAGTGATTTCCTAACCCAAATAGATCTCAAACGTCGAGTGGGGGTTTTAGGAACCAAGGGAACACTAGACATAAACTTCCTAGGACTTTTTTGAAGATCAAAACAAAAACGCCTAAGGTGACCTTTCCTACTACAATGTGAACATGTGTAAACGGGTGGAACGACACCTATGGGTTGACCGTTTCTAACATCCTTAGTAATTTTTTACCCTCTAAAACAAATAATGGTTTTGGCTTTAGCAACGGAAGCATTAGAACATGACGAACCATTACCATCACTATCAATCCTACTTGAATCGTTCAAATCATTTTTCAACTTCAAAATATTTGATTCAAGCAACGAATTAGACTCTTCCAAAGATAGGAATTTATTTTTCAAATTATCAATTAAACTTAACAGTTTATCGTGTTCACCCTCAATTAAAACAAACTTATCCCTAAGAGTCTTTTCACATGCCGTAAAATCATCGATTAATTTTTTATCATCGACGACACAAACGGGAACCCTAGAACTTTTCAAATTCGCCAATTCCTTTTCTAAACAAAGGATTTTAACATCACTCTCCTTTTTGGCATTTTTAAAGAATCAAAATCATTACACAAATTACCAAAGTGCTCACGACAAATATCACTTTGAGTTTGAAACGCTTCCAAATATTCAATCTTATTTTTAAAAAGGGAAATTTATTTTTCAGAAACTTTAATTCTTTTGCAAAGTTTCAAATTCAAAAGCTTTAACTTCTCAGCACGTTCATGAATGTTATCAAACTCATCTCGATTAACACAGTTAACAACATGAAAATCCATCGAGAGAAACAAAAACAGTCACAGGAGAGATGAATGCAAAATATCACACAAACAACGCTAAACAAGATCAAATGCAATAAGATAGCGCAAACCGCTTTGATACCAATTTGTAAATACCTGAAAGGCCATGTGTGATACTGATTGAAATCAACTCGCAAATTCTAATCACAAACTTATTTAATTAAAGTTAATTTACGAATAAATTAATTCATCCCTTAACATCAACTATCTACGTGCGTGCAGTGTCAAACCAACATAAATAAAATATGCGACACAAATTTCAAAAGAAATCCCCGAAGGGCAAAACCTTTTATTTCACTATAATTGTAAATCGCAACTTACACGCTTACAATGAAATATAGTTTGACATAAGAATACCGGTAGGCGTCGTCAACAATGAATTACGCGCATCAATTCACAAGAACCGCAGTCCTATATTCAGCCCAAGAACACCGCATCACTTCCTAATGATACGCAGTCGTAAACTCCGTAGAGACTCCCTCCACAATAGCATGCAGTCCACGGTTGTAGAGATCTCCCCACAAAGGAAGAACAATCACAACTTTGTTCTTTGGGTTCCAAAAGATTCACAAAAGTAAGTGGGAATTTTATATGTGAATCGAAAAGATCTTTGGGGCATAAAAAAAATGAAGTCTCGTTGTGTTTGAACTCCCAAAATTTTTTCTCAAAAACTTGCCAAAATACACCACCGAAATACCCTTTTATAGAAAATTTAGGAAAACTGAGTCGGTGAAAAAATCTGCAGCGAACCGGTCTAGGAGGGCAGCATCGAAAATTGGATCGGTTCGCTTTCCCTTGAAATCGGATCGGTTCGGTATCCAAATTTATGATAAAAATCGTAAGGCTGCAGACCAGTTCGTTTTTACTTTATACCGGATCGGTCCGGTCGAAAAAAAATAAATTTTATTTTTCTAAAATTGCCTCGGTTGTTTATAAAAACAATATATAAAAATTTCTCAATACTTAAAATGAAATATTAAGGAACTTAAAACCCAACTTTACCAAAGTTAATCTCGTCGAGGCTTGAATGTTGAAGAACCTTAATTATTCGAATCCATCTTGACGTGATGTGATCTTAAACTTCAATGACGGTGTAGTGGTATACGACATACTAAATGGTAATGGACAAAAATGTCCTTACATGTATATATGGAAGAATAATAAATAACATACATTCTTATATCCGTTTTACAGTGAAACTCAAATAAAATATAATCAAGGGTAATTGACATCAAAATTGACCTAAATGTAATAAGATTAGCATATAAGAGAGCAATTAAAAACCAAGGATTATCACTACCCCTTAACCAATTCCAAATTGAATAAAAATATTACTAATATTTCAATTCATAATAGGGGTTCTTATTCAAATTATACGATGAGAACAATTAGAGGAGATAAAATAATATCTTCTCATCCATGAGGTCATAAACAAAAAGATTTAACATCATATCTTGAACTGTAGACATCCCATCTCGAGACCCCATAAATACCTCCTTTGGCCCTAACACTCTTCCTGCCATCACAAGACCCTAGGTCCTAATCCGAACCCTGATCTAGAGGCCACCGAGCGCTTTCGAGCCCCATTTGACTTCAACCAACTGTCCAAATTGAGTGAAAATTCTTGAAACCTCATAAGTCTCTGAATTCCCTTTCCAATGGTCAATACTATGCATGAATCGAACTCACGATTCGTGTGTACTTTCCTTTTTGCTCTGAGAACCCCCGTCTAGAGGCCATTGGATGCTTCCGAGCCCCATTTGACTTTAGTAGACTCTCAAACTCGAGAGTGGATCAATGGATTATTATAGGGTTTTGAATACCCCATCAACCGGTCCTGTCCATGCACGATTAGGACGCACGGTTTGCATTTTATGCCCATTTTTTTGAAAAATTCCTTTTCGGACGGCTTACCCAGATCCCCTGCCTATCGACATGATGTAATTTTATTCACTAGCAAGGCAAGGGTATGCCGATAGATAAGTCATGAGATATACCAATTATTGCCCCTTGAAACCCTAATTTTTTACATTTAATGTGATCATGGCGTTATTTCCAAGGGTCCCTTTCTTAAGTCGTAACATTCTCCTCGAAATTAGTGCGCCGAAATTCCATTTTCTAAAGACTCTCCATTTTCTTACATCATTTTCATCCATCTTTCACCACACTTTTTACTCTTACCTCACTGTCATCCAACCACCAAAAAATTAGCCTCTACTACTACAAAATCAGAATTAAAGTTCTATAGAAGGTCTACTCTAATCCATTTATAACTCATTTAATTAGCACTAGTTATTTACTTTTCTCTCCACTTTTTATATATATTTTATTTCATCTCTTTACTTCAAAATTAATCTCACTTTTTCTTATTTAGTACACATAAAACTTATCTTCACAAAATATAAAAAAGCCAAAAAGAGGGTTTTCCTATAAATCCTAAATTATAATTTTTTCATCTTCCACACTCCCTACACTCGTGGACTTTTCTAAGAAACAAACTAAATAATGTTCTAATTTAGGATTTATGGGTTAAACCCCACCCTTATGCACTTTCGAACTACGTGGGGTTGATGCCCTTTGGGCTACGTAAGTGTCCCGAACCAATCTTGGGATTCTAGTCCTATTTTCTCATTTAGTTACTTTATGTTTTGTTGCGTTTAATAGTATTGCGAATACGCGCACTCCTAAATATTAGTGTTTCCAACCGATATACACATTCACTATTTCATAGTGATTTTTGATTTAACAGACACTCACATTATATTTTTATGTTATTCGTTTTCACACTCCTTAGATTGATTCTGCTCCGTCTTTCCCATGATGTGAGTCGAATGATTTTTTCTCTCATTATTCACACCGCACATATGTACGCATGTATCACATTTTAGAGAAAAGGAGAACATTATTATAGCCCATGAAAGACCGAAAGTGTAGAATGGGTGCCTATAACCTTTCCATTTCGTAAATTAGTCCCTGGACCCAAGACTCATTAGGTTTAGTATGCATAAGTATGTATTTTGATGCCGTTCTCTCGGGATGGCTACATTCTTTGCCTGTTTTGTGAAAAATAGGCTGACGAATCCATTTATACACTTTTTCCCCTCTTGACGGTGGTTGATTTATATCTATGGCATCCGACCAAGACCAGTGTGAGTAGTGAAAGAGAATTCCCTTTTCCTCGAATCCCTGCACGTGTAGAGAAAGATTTCTCTGATTTTGCTCTCCCATCCAATTTTGGGGCCGGCCTGAGTCAGTGGAATATGATTTGGATGGCCATAGTGGTGACTCCGCTGGGGACTATTTTTAGAGTACTAGTACCTATTTCACATGGATTTTTTTTTGCTCCTCTTTATCTACTTTTCTACATGTGTACATATGACTCCATTTGTATGTTCTTCTTACTGTCATACTTAGATGTTGTATATATGACTTGTTCATATCTTGATGTTTATACCTTTATCCCTACCATGCTATTTTCTCATCACATGAATATATCATTTTCTTATCACATGTTTCACCTTTTAACCACTTGTATATTTTCACCATGTTTCACCCTTTATTCACTTATGTATATTCACCTTGTTTCACTCCACACATTCTAATTTGCACATGATTCACCCCACTTGTAGATATCCATGTTTAGTTACACTAGCATACACTCTCACATTCTTTTCACCCATATATATCTCCAAGCTCACTCATATGTTTCACACACCATTTGTAGATATCCATACTTAGTTATACTAGCACACCCTTACACATTTATATCACTTATATATATTCACATACATTCTTCACTCACAAATATTCACATGTCACTCTCCCACTTTGAATATATTTATAGCCCATTTGTGTATATTCATATGCCTTAGATTTTGCATCTATCACCATGATTTGTATAGTCTCCATGCTTCATCTACATATTTGCTAGTTTTACTCTCTATGTTTATCCCCCTTATCCTAGACTACTTGTATATTTTCCTTCATAGTGGTAGTATTTCTCTTATTTAGCATAAATAAAATTCTCCATAAGATGCTAATCAAGATTAATGCATTCTTGCACACTACGCCACTTGAGCATTTGATAAAAAAATTGTCTCATACTAGGGGTTCACCTGCCGGTCCCATGAGGCGCAATTAATCTAAGCGATATGATTCCCACCTTCGATTAGCCTCGTACCTTATATCGAACAGTTCCCCCGCATCGTATCGTTTGATCGAACTCATGACGGGAGGTATATAATAGAGAACTCGTTCACGTACGTCGAGTATATCGAATTACCGTCCCCACGAGGTATATCATGAGGCAATTCATGTACAATCAGGTTCATCAAATAGCTTGTCCAGATGTACCGATAACTAATTATCCTTATAGGCAAGAGGTATATCGTGGAAGTCATCCACTAAGTCACCAATTGTATTAACCTCATGTAGTTGTCTAACCTAGGGCACTCATACCTAGCCTGCTAATTCCAATACGAAACTCTTTCAAAATTTTAGGTTGCCTTACCACCCAAATTTTCGTGCTATTTTGCCCATTTTTAAAACAGGACCTTATCCTCAAGTTTGGGAACAAGTCCAACCATTTCTTGCATTATTTCTTCATTGTTTCCTTTGTTTCCTCTATAGAGTTTTATTTATCCCTCTAAAGTTTATTCATGGAGAACATTGACCAGGCTGTGAACACCGAAACAAATTTGAGGACCATCCTTGCCTAACTCAGTGCTAAGATTGATAACCTCCAGACATAATTCCAGGAAATGCGACAATATCGGGTTCATTCTCCCGAGGATCCCAATCCTGAAATCCTATTTTCCCATGCAATGGGTCCACCTGCTCCTGAACCAAAATGGGCTCCAAAAGAGTATTAGCATGTCCCTCATGCCCCACCTGCTAATGGGCTGCCGCCGGCTCATCTAGGAATACCGAATCTTGCCTAGGCAGGGGCTAATCTACCAATGCCAGTTGATCCTAAGGAGGAAGAGCTGAATAAGGTCAAAGAAGACCTTAATTTGTTGTCTAGAAGGTTCAATCAGGTTAAGATATCAAGGAACTACTTAGACTACACCCACACATCTCCCTATACCAAGGCCCAATGATCGAAAAAATTCAAAATGTCAAACAATGAGAAGATCGGAGGCAGCAGGCTTCCAATTATGAACCTACACATATATCATCATGCCATGACTCTCCTTGGGGCGTTAGAGGAGGTAATGGCCGAAATGTTCCAGAAAAACCTCAAGAAAAGTGCCCTCATATGGTTTCTATCCCTCGAAGACTCTAGAATCCGCAGCTGGAAGAATGTAGCCACAGAGTTCATGACACATCATAAGTATAATAAAGAGTGGGAAGTCAACCATCAGAACTTAGAACTTATCAAACATAATCTAGGGGAATTAATCGGTAGCTTCATTGGAAGATGGAGAGAGAAAGAAACTACCATTATGAATTGACTATCGAGGAAGAATATGTGGGTAGAGTGAAGAAAAACTTCTTGCCCTATATTCGAGCTTCAATGGGAGGTCAATACTATCCTCACTTTAGAGCCCTCCGAGAGGATCAGGTAGAAATTGAAGAGGGGTTTCAAATCATAAAGCTGAGTCTGAACTGAAAAGGATGATTGGGCAGTTTGCATCGCGAAAGTGTGAAAAATCGATCAACATCTCAATCTCGACCATCAATAACACATCCCATCGGCCACTTATTGGACACTTAAAATTTTTCCTAACCTTGCCGAAAAGAAGTATACTGAACTTCATTCTCCTCTGTCAAAAGTGTATCAAGCCCTTCTTTCTTGAAACCTCATTAAAACTTTAGAACCCTGACCATTTCCAGATAGTCTTCCCTCGAAACTTCAAACATGATGCCTATTTTGATTTCCACGAAATCGCTAGGCATAGAATTGATCAATGCTTTCATATTAAGAATGTTATTTAAAGTATTATAAATAGGGGGATCATTACCCCGCCAACCAATACTAAGCCCAATACCACTCAAAATCCCCTCCTAGCACACAAAACTGGAGTGAATGCCTTCCTTTCTGAAGGAGATCCAAAATTTGACCACTCAACTAGAATCTATTCGATTAAAACACCCAATATACTTATAATCTCACCGAAAACCTTCAAAATATATCCTTTCTTTCTCCTGCATCCTGCAAACCCTGTCGATTAAAATATATCACTCCTTACTAGAGCCTGTATTGCCATTCATACCCGCTTAAAAGGGGGATGCATAAAGCTGCCTCTATTTCCAAATCAACTTCAGAAGTTCAGGCTAAAATTTCCCTCAGAGATGATCATTGACTGTGGAAAGATCAGTGACCTATTTATGAAAGCTCAAAAATGGGCTCGATAATCTGACAAATGGGTTGTACCCGCAAAAGAGTTAAGCCTAGATGACATTGTGCTGGTAATATCAGATATGTTCTTCTAGAAGTAAGAAATATGCACCGTCTCCGAGTTGCTCACGATTATGAAAGTCCAAAGGTGTTGAGTTACTTCATTCCATCACTGCCCCACTAAACGGGAAGATCGGTATGTTGACGCCATATAGGTTGTTGAGTGAATCAATTTTTTATGGAAAGATGATATTATTGCCATCTCATGGGGGGATGATTTTGATAGTTCAGATGATGAATCAAACGATAAGGAAGCCAACTCAGTCTCTTATTTATATGGGATGATTTCCATTGAGGAATTCCTAGGAAGGGTCAACAAGGTATCCATAGCACCAGAAGAAGATGAAGATACATGTTTTTATTTTTCCCCCCACCTCCATTAACCACATGATCCGATTCGGGAGGCATTACAAAGATCTAATTCCTCCATTAGTCAGAACAAATAAGGGAAAAGGAGTCACTGGGTAGCTCCCGATGCTAAAGATAACAGTTAAAGAAAGCAGGGTCTTTGACTAGCCCCAAATGAATCAATTTAACATCACCCTATAGGGTCTCTTCATGTTCTCCCAGTTACATAGGAATACAATGATAAATATCCTCACGGGACCCATTGTTCCGCCCACTACTACTCTTGAATAAGCAGTGCACATAGTCGGATCTCTAACTACTACCAGACCCATCTCCTTATTCGAAGAGAAAATTACAAAACTATAACCTCAATATCTTATTTGAAGCCATGGGGAAGACGATTCCATTGGCACTTGTAGATAACGGGTACACCCTCAATGTCTGCCCACTCATAACCCTTAATTGTCTAGGGATAAAGGTTAGTGACCTCACTCTAATACTCGTCGTTGTGTGTGATTATGACAATACTCGTCGAGAAATTATGGGTTCCATAAATCTTACACTATGGGATGGTACTATCTTCCCTAAAACAGAATTCTAAGTCATCAATATACCCACTTGCTTTAACCTACTCCTTGGCCGCCCATGGCTCCATAGTATACCGGGGTATCTTCTTCTCTCCACAAGAAATTAAAGTTTTTTACCAATGGTTAAGTCATCATATTTCTCAGGGATGATGATAATTCGAATGGTACTGGCACTAGCAAACCAATACGGGAGATTTAGCACGGAGCCAATGCCATATTTCTCTCCAGGTTTAAGATCAACCCACTACCAGTTGGGGACAATTTCAAAGACCGAGTCTATCCAGAGCACAACTATCATGAGAATGTCAATGTAATTCAGATGTTTAAAAACATGCACTTCATACGTGGAATGGGGTTGGGTCTATGTCGACATGGAATTTTCGAACCAATAGTCCTGAAGGAAGACTTTACCCCATGCGACCTGGGATACCAACCATCACTGATTGAACTCATAGAACTCCGCTAGAAATATCAAAAGAGAAGCTTAAAACATAAGAAAATAATCTCAGGATACTCCCTGAACAAGAGGTTTGTCAAGGAAGGTGAGGATTTCCCCTTTTGAGGATTCCCCAAACCATAATATGTCCCCGTAAACAAAAAGATCAGGGATAGAGATATTCTTTGAAGATTAAGTCGCTTGGGATGAAGGACAAAATCATGAGGCGGAGCCTCCAATAAATAAAGTTATGAAAAGCACAAAAAATGCTAGTCATAGTGATACTGATAAATCCTTTGACCTTCATACACTAGGGTTGGATCTACACATGGTCCACCTGAAAGACGAACTATCTGACTTGTCCGAGAATATCATCGCTACTGATGCACCCCTCTTTAATTGGCATGCCATTCCAGTCCATCTTGTTCAAGTCCACCTGAACCTAGTTATTCACACTCTCCAATAAATACTCAAATTTATTATTTTTTCTCCTATTTCTGATGTAATTATGAACGAAGCCTCCTTTGATGAGGTCCTCACTACTGTATTCCCTGGAAACATTTTTAATGAAATAATGATGATTTCAAGTATCTTATTGTGCTTTACAATAATTTTATTGTTTCTAATCAAACTATTGATGAAGATGATTTAATAAATGAACAATTCTTAACTAATCTCAATAAGAAAAAATTAAACAATATAACTGCTTTCAAACTAATAATGATGAGAGTGTGGTTATTAATCTCGATTCTAGTAGCCATCCGTGTGAGATTAGGATAGGTTCCACCCTCGATGAGCATGAGTAATCACAGTTTGAAGATCTTTTGAAAGATTTTATGGGTGTCTTCACATGGTCCAACGATGCCATGCCTGGCATCAGCTCAGAAATAGCACAACATGAGATCCCTATATTCCCAAAGAGAAAACGTGTCAAGCAGAATTGAGAAGACTTTCGACAGAGTGGTCTCTCAAAGTCAAAGATAAAGTAGTAAAATAGCTAAACGTAGGCTTCATTTGCATAATCGAATATACTACATGGCTTGCAAACATCGTCCCTGTTCCAAAATTAGGAGGGAAAGTCCGTATGTGTATCGACTATCGAGATCTGAATAAGGCATACCCAAAGGATGATTATACTCTGCCTAACATTGACATGATCATAGATAACACTGCCATTCATGCCCTTAAGTCATTTATTAATATCTTTTTGGGTATAACCCGATTAATATATGTTTTAACCATCAGTTAAAGACCACCTTCATCACTCCATAGGAAACCTTTTTCTACACAGTCATGCCGTTTGGTCTCAAGAATGCTGGGGCTACCTACCAAAGGGACTTCACAACTGCCTTACACGACCTTATCCATAAGAAAGTCGAAGTCTATGTTGACGACATGATCATCAAATCTAAGACTCGGGAAGGTCATATTACTTCTTTGAGAGGAAATTCTTTGAGTGACTATGAAGGTACCAGATGCGATTTAACCCGTAGAAATGCATCTTTGTTGTCACCAAGGGCAAACTCATCGAATTCATAGTCAAAGCAAAATACATTGAGGTAGACCCCACCAAACTAAAATCAATACTCAATATGCACCACCCCGGATGGAGAAAGAGGTGCGTGGATTCTCGGGTAAGCTCCAATCTATATGTCGATTCATCGGCCAACTAACTTTTATTTGTGATCCCATCTTCAAGCTTTTACATAAGTATTCAACAAAAGTTTGGAACGAGACATATCAGGAAGCCTTTTATCAAATCAAATGATACCTCATCCGACCTTCAGTATTCATTCCTTGGCGACAAGGTATACCTCTCTTCCTATACTTAACTATTATTGACACTACAGCAGGGGATATGCTCGCCCAATACATTGAGGAATCTCGTAAGGAGAAAGCAATCTACTATGATAGTCGAAAGTTAGCCAGGTACAAGGTAAACTAAATTGCATTAGAAAGACGTGTGTCGTCTTAGTTTGGATCATGTACAATCTTTGTCACTACATACTTGCAGTTTTTTTATTAAACTGGAGTCCGAATGTATCCAATGAAATACCTATGGTAGAAGCCCGCCTTATCTAGATGCATGCCCCGCTGGCTGATGTTGCTAACAAAATTTGATATCACTTATGTCACACATAAGGCTATAAAAGGGAGAGCCATATCCAATTAACTTATCAACAATCCCATGGAATGAACCAAGCTTTGGATTTTCGAATTCCTGGACGAAGACATCCTCTTCACCTCTCACATGGACCTCAGGTGGCACATGTTCTTTAACGAAGCTGCAAACAAGAAAAGGGTATGGTATTGGGATACTCATGATCGCCATTGATGATTCTCACACTCACATTATGATCAAACTGAATTTCTCTTTCACCAATAACATGACAGAATATGGGGTATGCACTCTAGTACTCATGGATGTCTACGGAGACTCAATCCTCATTATGGGACATATCCTCAGGAAATGGAAAGTTAAAGACAATAGGATCCTAACCTTTCGCACTCACCTAGAAGAACTCGCCTCCTAATTCAAACATGTCACCTTATATTACCTTCCTCGCTCGAGGAATAGCTTGGCCGATGCACTGGAGACCTTAGTCTCTATGTTCGATATGCCTGAGGGGATAACATCTAACACCCCGTTTAATCTGATAAGTATGGTGGCCAACCGCCACTGTTAAACTACGCCGAGCGTCCTAAATAAGTAATAATTCTTAGCATGTTACAGATATGAGACATATAAAAATTTGTTCCAGAAGATAATAATCAGATTAATCCAATAAATATAATTATTCATGCAAATATTAAAATCCATCACCATGCTAATCTCCAAAATAATTCAACTCCAATAAATATAAGTTTAAATGAAATAATCCAACTCTGATCTGAAATAAATCGTAAATAACTTTGGAACTGATTGGCCCATCTCATCCATAAATAAATTCTCAAAATAAATACAATGGAATGGAAAAGTAAATCTAAACTACTAAAGCATCCAAAATAAATAAGTCTCCAGCTGTACCCCCAAAATATCTCGAATCACTCCTATGTAGATACTCCAGTACTATAACTGAAATGTTAGTCAACGCAATGGGTCAGAGTCCATCGCATGAATGCTAGCTACTCTCCCCAATTAGGGTCCATGAACTCAGACAGTAGCATTATACATAATAAACACCACAATAGAATTTTTTAATTTACACGAGATAATTATTAATCATGCGAGTAAAATAAACTACTATCAACTAATCACGTAATTATGCCACCCCAACCGTTTAAATCCAACTTATGTTATCACAATACGATAATATGTTAAAGTCACCATCTTTATTTGAATCGATTAATTAAATTATTTATTTATATAGCGATGCTTTCATAGCCATCCGACCCTACTGTATGTCCTGCATTTATTTGGACCCGCCTAAGGTTTTACACCACACCCTTTCCCCTCACTATAGCTAGACGGTCAAATTTCGTTAACCCGACACTTATTGATGAGGTTCCACGAACGACACGTCATAATAGCTAGTCAACCCGTATTCTGTCAGTACTGCACTTATTAATGACACCAACACACAGCCACGTTGCAATAGCAAGCCAACCTGTATTCTGTCAGTTTTGCACTTATAAATGACGCCCATCTAATTTAAAACCCATTTACTATCCTAGGCATTAATTGTAAATTTCTCATTATTTCATATTAGCCCCACACTATTATGGAGCATAAATTCTCAAATCTACCCCTAATCGAATACCTAGAGGTCTCTAAAGCACAAGTACGTACTACCCTATCATATAGTATTAATCTCTACCATTAAGTTCCTTATAGTTTCGCGCCTAGACCGTCTAATCAACGAAAAGATACAAAAATCATCCCCACCCTAGAATATCCCATTTGTAAAAATCTACACTCAGTAGTCCCATACCTATAAAGTGTTAACCATAACTAAGGCATACCACTAGTCCTATACCTAGCAAGTATTCCTAACATTAAGATGAGAGCGTGACTTCCCAAAATCCCGTCGTTCCTGCGATGTTGAATATAATTAAGACAATAAGTCGCACAATCCAACTTTATCAACAATTACACAAATTTCTCATGCGGTCACAATTAACTTTAATTTAATTCGTTCGATCCATCGTCGTAATTAACAAAATTTAATTTACTCAACAATTATAATTTCAACATCATGCGAGTTCATGGAGCATACAATAATAATTCACTTTGATCATACCTACATATTTTCATATGATTGCACAATTCCCTTTTTTCATTTATATAAAATTACTATGATTTTTACATGCAAACCTACACCCATATTAACCAAAATCCGATCTCTACCCTAGGCACACAAGGGTGACAAGTCTTGATTCATATTAATTTTTTTTCACAAAGATAGTCCCAAATTAGATTTCTATTTCTCTAATTAAGGTTGCTAATTTATTTTAAGAAAAGCATATGAATTAGTATATTGGCGATATTTAAAACGCATAATACCAAAGGGAGAGAATATAAGTATTTGCACCTGATGAAAAGTCAGTTGAAAATTCTGATTAGATGGTTGCGTTCCTCTCGAAAAATTGTTAAAGACTCGTTCTTGAAAAATCTTGAGAAAACCCGATTTAGACCTTAAAAAACTTTGGCTAAATCGTGATTTAATTTGGGGCTAGGGTTTTGTTGATGGAAGAAGGTATAATAGAGGAGTCTACTGCTCTCAGGTTATGTGTAAATGTATTTTAAATGTTTAACACCTAAATACATTTATATAATTAAGTGGAAAAGTTTTAATCTAACCCAAATTCATTAAAAAGAAACCTACGGCAGCTAAACTGACAAGGCGAACCGGTTCGCCCTACCCCCCAAATCGGTTCGGGTGCCCTGACACCCAAAAGCCGCCCATTTTATTTTAAAAGTTGCAATACTTAAAATTGAACTCCGATTTCAATTCTGATTAAAATCTTACGTTTCACAAATAAAATCCAACATTTTAAATTGCCAAAATAATTAAATCCAAAAATTTTATCTTTTCGAATTCCGAATTAAATTAAATTAAATTATTATTTGTTTAAAATTTCGGGATATTATATAATTCCCTACTAGCATAGGAATTTCGTCCTCGAAATTAGACGAAGCTTAAACGTGCAAAATAAAATAAGGCTCACATATGCCTACCCATAGATTGCCATAATCGGGCGCTCATACACCCATTCCTACACACAGATACCCCCCGATCAAAATATAATATATATACACACACACACACACACGCACATACACACACACACACACACACACACACACACACACACACACATATATATATATATATAAGTATAAGTATCTAAGAAAATAATACGTACCGTGCTACTCCACTAGCTACATCGTGGCTCTTGCGGCGTCTGCCCTGCCTGAGATTCCAGAGTCGAAAGCATATAACACATGCCCACTGCGGTTATTGCTGGTGCTCCCTGTACACCTGGCACTATCAGTGCTGGAGTCCTTTGGTCCTGCAGTCCCCGAGTTCCTTGGCTCTGCTGGCCCTCCCTATTGGGACACTTAGAATCTTGGTTCCCTATCTCTCCACAAATAAAACATGCACCCCTAAAAGGTTCGGTATGCCTACCCGGGTTTGCTCTCCCTACTGTCCCTGCCCCCGAGGGACCCTGATGGACACTATTTCCCTGCTATTCCTCACTCGCTCACTATATCTTCCATGCTTGGTCATTGCGACCCTTGTTCTCTCCTCCTTAACCATTTGGCTCCTGTCTCTTCTCCAACTTCTTTTGGTAGATCACTTTTTCCTGATATAATAATAGTGCAATGTCCACCACTTGAGTGTAAGTAGTGTACGCCGGATTTCCCAACATTATCTCTTTAATACACTAAAACAAATCCTTAATGAGTCACTCCATCTTCTTCGCCTCTGTATTCACCTCTACGGGTACAAACATCGATAGATTTATGAATTCCTACTCATACTCTAAATTCAACCAACTGTGAGATAGGCTGTAGATTTCCCCACCATGGTATGGACCAGCGAAGACTCCAGGCCCCGTGCTCTACAAGCTAAGTCACCTAGTGCTCCGCCATCGGGATAAAGCTGAAGAAATGCTGAGAGAAGAAATTTTAAATGCCCAAAAAAGGGTACTCAGGAGGATCCTCTAGGCGCAGTCTCTCAGACAATCACGTGAATAACATAATAGGGCTCCGCCATAAGAAATTAGCCTGACCCTCCTTCTAGGCATCTAGCCCATTAAGAGTCTCTACTAGTATTACAATAGCTAGACTGCAGTGGTAAGACATCCACAACACTATCGTGGCTACCTGAGGGACAACCGTCATTTTTCCTGTCACCAAAAGCAGCCTAGCAGTCAATCCCATGGCTACGATACCTGAAAATCCATTATCAGTGAAATATCTCCGGCACACAGAGTTTAACATTACTAGGAGGATGATACTTCCTCCGTAAACTAACGATAGGGAAAATGAGGGAGAGATATGGAGTGAGCCTACTAATGACACCTGAGGAGAATGCGATAATTTTGACATGGCTGCCTCTACACTGGGGTTGACACCCAAAGCCATGGAGAACTCCTAAAATGGGTCACACTTCATCCAAGATGAATTGGAAGACACGCTCTTTAGGATATGATAATTGCACCGCCACTTCTAGAAGATTACAATTTATAGGGAGATTACTCCACAAGGAGACATGACACAAGTTGAAAGCTTTGTAATTAGCATTATAGAGGCATATGGACACTAAGCTTTCGAGATAAGTTGAGAGAGTTTTAGACATCGAAAGTGCCATTTAAGAAGAAAAAATATTTCAAAAGAAAGAAGTTTGAATTGTGGTGATGAAACCCCGTATCAAAGTCCCCTTTCATATCCACAAGAACTCATAAAAACAAGCAACTCGAACTGCCAGGCCATCTGATCCTAAGTACTCATAAGTACAAAGGAAGTGTAATCAAAGATAAGGAAGTGATTTTGACTTGACCCTTATGAAGATATGAAGGCCATGGGGTATGCTGATCGTAATGCCCTATTTTAGGAAATTCTTTACTTTTCTTTTTTGTATATATCATTTCCAAAATAAAGACTTTTATTTGTTATAAATCAACCTCTTGGTAAAAATCCGTCTTCTAGCATTTCTTCTATTTATTCTATTTTATCCTATCATATCTTTGAAATAAATGAAACCTCGATAAAAAATTAAAATGCACGTAGATTAAGCCACTGAATCAAGATAATCAAACAAAAAAAATGAATTTTTATATACTTCTGAAAAACGATTACATTATTTATTCAGCTACATAAAAGTAGAAAAAGAAAAAGACAAGATAAATAAGGACGTAACCCAAACCCTGCAAAAGCTCAATAAAATCTCCACGCCAGGCTCCCCGATGAACATGCTTCCCCTGACGATATGCGGTAGACCCCATACTCCCGAGATGTCCTAAGATGTATCCAGTGGCACCACATAGGAACTGGAAACTTCCTCACATAGTCGGATACTGACACCATCTAGTCCCGAATGTCCCACGGCCAGGTTATCGATGCGTAAATAGTCTGTAAAAGAACCAAACCACCAAAGGCAAACGAATCAGTAATGATAAGGAGAATGTTAAAAAGAAGAAATGTAAGGACAAAATTTTCAATTGAGTCCATTATAAGTATTTGACTTATTCCCGGAACAAAACATATTTTTGAGTCAGAGTTAAATTTTTTATTGTCACTATCTCACACAGTCTATGACATAAAGTTTATTGAAGACGTTGTGGCCAAGATTCAAAGATTTATCATGCCGAGATTATATTAATGAACTTTTCACGTCTTCATTGTATTACGATCTTGTAATACCCCGTATTTCTGAATATTCTATTTAATTAAATTAGAGAATTAAATGAGAAAATACGGTTTAATTTAAATTACGTAAGAGGAGTAATTTAATGAGATTTATTAAAAATTGTAATTTTGAAATATTAATCGAGAGATAGATACCGATTTATATTTCTCATTCTATTTACTTAGTGCGAGTGGTAAATAGTTACTTAACGCGTGTAGGCCCTGTTGGGGTGAGAACGAGTAATATTTTTAAGTGATTCAAATGATAATTTAGAGGTCATAGATGAGTCTGAAAGGGTCAAATTAGTCAAAATAGTATACCCAGGGGTACTAGTTGAGTCTCGGGATAAGTTTGGACTAAATCGAGACTATTCGGGGGCGTTTTGGTCTTTTAAAATAAGAGGGTATGAAGACCTACGAATTTGAGAGCCTTTTTATCAGCCGTATGAAAGAGGGTTTAGGGTTATAAAACCCATGAAAACACCAATACCATTAGAGTGAAGGAGAAAACCAATTCCAAAGCTTAAGAAGGGATTCTTGAAGAATTGGACTTGAATCTTGCACCCAAATCATCCATGGAAGAAGGATGGAGGGAGAAGAACATCAACCCATCATCAACTCCATGAAATCAGATTTCCCTCTGTCAAGGAAAGTGTTTATTACAAATCAAATTCAAGTTATAATACCCATGTGTAGGAAATTTTAAGAATTGGTTGATTCTATTGAAAAACTTTGAACTAAATGTATGAATTGATCATATATTTGGGTAGGATTGCATGTAGAATGAATCCCTAAGTAAATATGAAACAAAATTTGAATATGTTTGATGATTAACATATAATCTTTATGAGTTCTTGGTTAAAGAACATGAATCTTGAATGACTTAGGGTTTAATTGAGGAACACAAGATGTCAATCTGCCAGAATTTTTGACACAACTTTAAACGTATTCCATTTGAGTTTTACTTCGAATTATAGTGTGAACCATACATTACTGGAAAGGTATTTCTCTTAGATATCCAATAAACTTGGAATCAGGTCAATCGGAGTTCTGTAGAGGGAGTAATCGATATTTTACTACAGGGTGTTTGATCTGTCAACATAGTAATCCGCCAGAATTTTGACTTGATTTAAACGTGTGCGATTTGAATTTTACTTCGAATTAGAGTGTGAACCATACATTACTGGAAAGGTATTTATCTTAGCTATCCAATGAACTTGGAATCAGGTCAATCGGAGTTCTGTAGAGGGAGAAATCGAAATTTTACTAGAGGGTGTTTAATCTGCCAGAAGAATTTATGATTCGTTTAGGCTGTGAGAAAATGTGAGATCTTTCTTTTTAAGACTCAAATGCCTAAAATTTTATCGGGGAAGTGTTTGGGACCTTGATGAAATATATTTATATAATAATGATATGGAATTAGGTCTATGATTGAGTGTTGGACCTTAATTTTGTGAGAGAATTAAAGTGGAGATTCATAGGCTTGATTGTGACGTATTCTAATTCGAGATGATGAGAATATGATTTCAAAAAAGTGTGAGCGAGCATAAATTTATTGAGTCAGTAGGTTAATAAGGGTAACTACTGAAATTATATGTAAGGGGTAACTAGGACCCTTAGATTTATGTGAATACTCAAATAAATGCGATTAATGAGATAAATCGTAAAGCGAATGTTGTACGACAAATATATGAGATTTAAATATTACGTACGTATATAATTAATAGGTCGAACGTGTACCTACTGAATTATGTGATCTTTTAGGTCAAGAGATTGATACCTAAACTAATTATGTTAGGGTCGATGAGACATTCCGAACTAACATAAAGTTATTATATGTTTGGGGTCGATGAGAAATGCCGAACCAAACCTTGAACTGGTGTCGCGATGGAAGAGTCCCGAACCAGAATATGTGTGTATATATATATTTTGAAAATAGTTGGGGTCGATGGATAATTCCGAACCAACTCTCACTTGGGGTCGATGAATCATTCCGAACCAAGAGATCTTTATTTGTGTATATAAATAATTGGGGCCGATGTATCATTCCGAACCAATTCTTACCTTGGGGTCGATGAATCATTCCGAACCAAGAGTCCTTTACGTGTATAAAAAGGGCAAAATAGTAATGACTGATATTTAGTATATATTGTGTGTGAAATATATATACTTGATGATATTCTACTTCCGTGTATTAGTAGATTGATATATATTATGTATTTAAAGATACATACTGGATTGGTAAGTTAAGTAGTGAAACTTAATTATGAAATGCACCTTTAGATAGAGAAAATCTATTTAGTAATTCAAGTAGCGAAACTTAATTACATAAGTGGGAAGTCAACAATTGTGAGAATTGTAGTAATTTTAGTAGTGAAACTAAATGGGAAGTCTTGAAAAATAACATAGATGAAATGTTACTTGAGAATTAATTAACATACGCGAGATGTTAGTGAAACGATTGTACTGTATGGGCAGTACTGGAACTTGGGTACAGATAAGTTCAGTTGACTACTTTGGTTTTAGTTAGCTTGGGAAGTATGGCTAGATAAACTAAGTGTAGATCGTTAGGTGTGCACAAAAGATGAGGGGTGAGTTAACTCAAGAGAGTGTACGAGAACCTAACATGTGTAATCAATAACCGCATTTTATATTGTGATAAACGCTTGTTAAATATTTTCAAAATGTTTTGAGTACTAACTCTTGCTATAAAATATTTTCAAAACCTTTTAGGTATCCAGCCACAGGGACGCCATGTATGATGATTCCATTACAGGGACTCGGAGCTGTAGCACAGTGGATGCTTACAGGATTTTGACTAGACGATATCTCTCATTCAGATCTAGTACGGGATCTCACACTATTCTATGTATGGACTTGTTGTCCGGTATTAGTCTCAGATGTTAGTTTCAGACTAGTGGTTATTCTATTGTTGTTTGGGATTTTTAGCCGATGGTTTATTCGGTAATACTTTTGTTCTGTTGTACTTTTACTTTGTTGTTTGAATTATAGTACATGATTATTTGTACTTCGTTCCGCATGGTTGATTTATCTGTTTTAAGGAAGATAAAATTTGGCACTGGTCTAATTTTAATTAGGGGATTAGTAATTAAAAAGTTTTCGACAGTGATGCTAAGAATGAACAATTTGAGAAACCTGTTTTAATTTAATAAAGGCCTGATCACCCGATGTTTAATTAGGCGGGGTGCACAGATCTCTCAGGTATGAAGGCGTAATATTTATGGGACTCAAAAATGTTTTTAGGATGTTATTTTTATTAAAAAAGGTTTTAAAAAAAGAGTTTTTCTTCATTTATTCTGAGATAATGATTGTTTAGAGTCGTATTGAACCTTCCCTTTGTAACAACCCGCATAATTTTGGGCTATTTTAATTAATTTATGAAAAATGGAGGAAAATAAAGTTTTTGATAAAATTATTTTTATTGCTCAAATATGTTGGTTATTATTTTTAAAGGTGAAAATTTCAAACGGTTTCGAAATCGGAGTTAAAATGGATTTTAAAATGATTTTTAATTGTTTTTAACTCTTGGAGTTGTTTTGACTTCCAACTCTTCATTTCTTTGCCTTATTTAAAGGAGTCTTCTGGATTCCAACTCTTCATTTTTTTTCCTTATAAAAGAAAGTCGTGGGCAACCCTTTTAACATACTTTTGGAACAAATTTTGACAGTAAATATATTTTATATTCCTCTTCTTTTTATATACACATTGGCCCTTGAGATTTGTGAGTTCCCAACCTTAGATTAGAGGTGTTCTTGGGGCTATTTCGTTAGAGGTTCTTGGAGGAGATTTTGTAGATCTTTTGAGTTGATCTTGAGGATGTGATTGTTGGTTTCTCATCATGGTTTGAGGTATGGGGTTTTACACAATATGCTCCTTAAATCTTGCGAGTGTCATTCTCTTTGAATTCTTGTTTAATTGAACTCATATTTGAATTGATAAATTAGTTGAAATCTGGAAAATAAGTGTTGAAATTATTTTGATTCATGTGGTATCATTATATTGTTGATGAGCACGTTGTCATGAGATTTTAATATGGCACGGATGTTGGGCACCCGCCAAAATTCCTGTTTCCCGGGCGATGGCTTGATAAAGCATATACGGATGTGGTGAGGCCTGGTGACCCGGTTAAAGTGTTGTTGAGAAATTATATTGATAAATGCTTTGAGATTTTCATTTTGATTTGAATATTCGTACTCGTGTTGTTACGCTTTATTCATTGTTAATCCATATTTGTTGAGCATCTTTCTTGTCGTATTGTGTACTTCCCCATATTTTCTTTTAGTGGCAGGTTATCGCGGATTTTGGGGTGCTATGGAGATTGATTTTAGCGAGGATTATTTGGGAAATATTTGTATTATTTTGATGTATAGAGCTTTGGAGATTTGTATTTTATTTTTCGAGTTAGATGTTGTATTTATTCGAGAGATTTGTTGTATTTATTTGAAGAATTGGGATTAGTGGATTTATACGATTGTGGGTTTATTTAGATGCTCTATACCTTGTGTATTGTGGATTTAGATTATTTTATCGTATTAGCGCTCCGTTCGCTCTCCCCGAGCGGGCGGGGTGTTACACCCTTGTGTTTAGAAGGATCAAACAACACTTGAAGTTGTTCGAGTGACATTACAAGGTCGTTCAAGCGAGATGAATATGTCATTCGAGTGACATGGCCATTTCGTTCGGGCGACATGATGATCTCGTTCAACCGATGCGCCGACTCAAGTTTATTATTTAAGGCGTGTTTTTCTTAGAATTTCGTATTGCAGAACTAGAAAATAGTTTACATACAATACATTTTTTGCATAAGTTTTTAAAGGTTTTCAAAGTCTAAACACATCCTTAGAGTTTTATGATTTGAGATTTCATTCATATATGCTATAGAGATCTTGATTTTTATCATTAGAGTTTGTTCATCACTTTAAACGTGGGGTTTTGCGATGAAAAAGAAAAGGATTTTGTGTTCAACATCATAGATTTTGACAAGCTACATCGGTGGACACTGAGGCATTCGTGGATGCTTGTGCTGTGGACAGGTATCGCGGAAGGACATCTGCATAAGCACTGTGGAGAGTGGTTGAAGGATCAGAGGAACGTCAAGACTTTTGGGGATCGAGTCACTGAGTAAGTCTATTATATGTACTTTGTAATTCCACATCATAGTGATTGTCTGGATTGGGCCGTTCGAGGTTTATTTTCTCTTAGTGGCTTCCTCGTACATCCGACATCACCTTTGCGAACTTATTTATTTTACTTGCTTTAATCACCTAGATATATGCTTAGGATTAAATAAGATAACATTGGACGTAACTAAAGTTGGTTCACATACTTTATACGGTTTAAAAAAGAAAGGTGGTTGTTGCATCCTTAAAACACATTCAAAAGTAAAGTTTTGGGGGACCTACAAATTGGTATCAGCTCTAGAAATATATTTTTATGTGTGTAGATCACTTATGTTTTTAAGGATGAATTTTAGAAATTTTGAAAGTTTTAGAGCTCCTATTTTTTATGGAACTAATTATGCTTACTGGAAAATGAGAATGAGAAGTGCTTTGAAATCAATTGATGAGCGTGTGTGGTTGGATGTTGAAGAGGGTTAGACTCCACCGGTTGCACGAGAGGGTGAGGTCACTAATTTAAAACTCGTTGAGTCATGGACTAAAGCCGAACATAGACTTGCACTTTAAAACTCTAAAGGTCTTCATGTTATTTCCTCACATGTCACTGAAAGAGTACAATAGAATCATAACGAGTGAAACTCCCAAAGAGGCTTGGGATATACTCGCACTTACTCACGGGGGCACTTGCACGATTACGGCGTCAAAACTTCAAAACCTCACTACACAGATGTTAGACAATGATTCATTTGATGAGTTTTATGCTATATTGTCCAATATTTTCAACTCGTATTTTAATTTAGGAGAGAAAATACCCAACAACCGAGTCATAAAGAAAATCTTAAGGTCGTTGCTGAGTAGATTTGATGCAAAAGTGACCGTTTTGAAATCCTCAGGTATGATGGAATCGACAAAACTTGAAGAGATTGTAGGTGACCTATAAACCTATGAACTCGATATGTTTACCTCCAAGAAAGTGCCAAAGAAAGTAATGGCATTGCTTTGAAATCTCGAAAGGAGGACACTAAAGCTTTGGATGGCGATTTCGATTTCAATTTAGATTTTGAGGATGTATCCTTGTTAGCAAAGAAGTTAAAAAAGTTTCTTAAGTTCCAAAAGCAATCGAAAGATGCCAAAAAACTTTAGAAATTCAAGAACAACAAGGTCGATCCCTCCCCTAAAGATAAGAGTGAGAAAGTTAAGAGGGATGAGTCAGATATGTGTTTTGGGTGTGAGGGGTATGGTCACAAGGTTGCCAAGTGTCCCACTAGAATTAAGAAGGAAGGAAAGAAGTCAATAGCTTATGATGCTACGTTAAGTGATAGTGAAGTGAAAGGGGGAGAGAGTTCCCCTATTGAGCATATCATTGTAACGTTAATGTCATGTCATGTGAGAGACGACGATAAATATTCCCATGAAGATTCTCATGTGCATGACACTTTCGAGGCCGTTGAGTGTGAATCCCAAGTAAGTGAGGATGAAGCAAGTGAAGATGAGGAGATCGATGTAGGAGAGTTGCAAGTTGCCTTTAGTGAGTTGTATGCGAAAGTGGTGAAGGTGAAAAAGGCAAACTTGAAATTGCAAGATAAGTTGAATGAGCATGCCGTAGAGAATAATGATGCTTTGATTAAAGATCCTATGGCACTAGAGAAGACTCTTAAGGATAAGTTAGAATATGTTGATAAAGAGAGAGATAGTCTTCAAAGTTTGATTGAGGCTTTAAAGAAATAGGTTCTAGAGTTTGAGGAGTCTAAGAGTTTGCTTGAGTTTAGGATTTGTGAGTTAGAGGAGAAATTGAGAGACTCAAGTAAGGTGAAGTTTGATTTGGAGGCTAGATTGAAGAAGTTGGATAGGATGTCAAGCACCATCCAAATCAAGGGAGATAGGTTTGGTATAGGCTACAATGATAGTGTTGTTCCCATTCCCAAATCCAATACCAATCGTGTGAGAGAGCCCATTAGGAACATTAGGAAAGGTCAAAATTTTTGTAATCATTGCCACCTTGTTTATACTTTCACTCATTGTGGTAGGAAAGGTCACCTTAGACGTTTTTTACTATGACCTGAGGAATGATCCTAGGAAATTTAGGAATAAAGTCGTTTCGCTTCCCAAAACCCCCATGCGCCAATTCACACCGACTTGGGTTAGGAAATTGGACTTAGAGGCCTTAGGAATTAAACTTCATGATTATTGTTTGGTTATACTTTATTCTTACTATGCCAAATTTAAAGGATGATTGTGTTACCATGTTTGTCATACGCTAGTCTTTGCATCATGATTTATATTTGCTAGTGTTATGACTTTTGTATCTTTTGTATTATATTTTTTTTCATTTATTGAGTCTTATTTGAAAAATACAAAAAGATTTTTTGGTTTTAAATATATTTGAGAAAAATACAAAAAGATTTTATTTTTGGGTCAAAAATATTTTTAGAAAAGCACAAAAAAAAATTTGGTTTATTTTTGTGTCTTGAGTTATTCATGTTTAATATGGCATATTGCTGTTCTTGGACCCCCGTAATTTCATTACCCATGTGGCTAGGACATTTGGTCATGACATTTGATGCGTTGAATGATCTTAACCATTGTCTTAGTAGGGTTGTTTCGAAGTTGATAGGCATTTGAATTCGACTTTGTATATATGCCATCTTTGCACACATGCATTTGTTTATATGAATGATTGATATCTCATGCATATTTGTGTTTGGTGAGACGTTATTATCTAAATTTTTTCATCTATGCATAAGTATACTTATGAGGAGGTGTGCATGTAAGAACCGTTTATCGTGAGGATTAAAATTGCATATATTAAAAAATAATGAGTGTTCATGGGAAAGGGCTGCAAGAGTATAATCAACTCGTCATGAAAACCACCGTTTAAAAGAGCCCCCAAAAAATTGAGGAAATAAAAAGAATCATATGCCAAAATAGGGCCGATAGGATTTCTCTAAGTTGAGAAAAAATAGAAACCTCAAAAAGAGCTTGAAAAAGAATATGAATATATTTTGAGGGAGTTGGGATGGAAAAATTAAATGGGTTTGCACCATGAATACTTATTGTTTGAAAATCGTATCATGACGCTATTGTTTATAGAATCGTCAATATTCTGGATTTGTGTTCTTGTTGATTGTTTAATTCTTTTATCTCAATACATTAATTGTCACGTATGGCTAAAACTTAGTTTGATGACATTTAGCTATCAATTAGAGCTTCATGAACATTTCAATGTGTCGGAGTTGTGATTCATTTGTTGTAGTTCACACCCATTCACTCCATATCCATGTTTGACCACATTGATACTATGTTGGCATGAAACTCACATCATTTTACTTGTTTTATTTTTTCTATTTTGAGTCTGTTTCGCTGCTATTTTGTTATTTTCAGTTGATGTTTTAGGAATTTTTTTCACTGGACGAAACTTCAACATTTTTAGAACAGGAATTGAGCCTTTTTGATGTCATTCAAACGACATCTAGACTTCGTTCAAGCGACAAGTCTATGTCACTCGATGATTTGATCTCACGAGGTTCGCATGACAGAATGTGATAAGCACCCAAAAGTGTTTAAATAAAATCCCAAATAGACGATTTTTAATTGCTAATTCTCGACAAAATGGATCTTATTTGTGTTGATACCAAAATTTACCACCATACATGGACTAATTACAAGCCAGCACGTGTCATCCAATGTGGCACAAGTCCAAGTCAGCATGATACAAAAGACCGACCAACTGGGAAGCCCGACCAACAGGTGGAAATTCTTTCTGTATAGCTAACAAAGTGACAACAGTCTTACAAACTGTATTGCCAATGAAGCAACAACAATTGTATATTTAATTCTCATTATCTATTGATGTAAATGACTAAAAAATGAAGAAATTCCATCTTTTCACACGACAACTATCAACACCCCTCTTGGGTTATAAATACATTGTATTACCCTCATTGCAAGGGATGGAAAAAACAACTCAAGGCAATCAATACATAACAGTGGACGTAGGCTATCCCATTGAGCCGAACCACTTTAAAAATCTTTTTATTTGTTTTACTTATTTTATCTGTAATCTATTAATTAGACCTAGTCTAGTTTTTTGTATCAACAAATTGGCTCTGTCTATGGGAACGTATTGCTAAACGTTTTCACTCATTCATTATCCATGGATGAAATTCCTTAATCAAGCACCAGAAACGAGGGAATTCTAGCTAGCTTGGCCAAGGGTCAATAGGCTATATAGGACACGATACGACAGTTGGCCCAAACTTTGCAAGCTGCAGTTCCTACACAATTTAATCATAGGAGTATGCCACTTCCGCCAATAAGAAGTGTTGGACATAGCCATTCCCAAACTTCAAGGGATCCTTCATACTTTCCTGGAGAAACTTTTTCTATCAGGATTACTAATTCCTCTGATGGACAATCCCTTATCCTAGAAAGATTGAGTGCCTTAGAAAGGCTTAGTAGGGCCTCTCCTTTCTATCATTTGGTACCCAAGGGAAATGCCTTTTGAGTTGTGTCAAGAAATACTCGACAAGTAAATGACCTGAGGGGAGGCTCAGCCCAATCCAGATTGAACACCCGAGGAACTACTTGGTCCAGTCAAAGAGAAGGTTCGTAAGAAGAAAGCTCAGCATGATCAATTATTCGGCATAAAAAAGCTGCCACCCATAGATCTGGTGATCACTGTGATGCTTAGAAGGGTTCCATTCAGCGTTTGGAAGATAGGTTGGGAGAAATGTCCAAGGCCAAGAATCCCATCCATAGAAGTTTTATTAAGGGATATCCCTTTGTGCAAACCATTGTAGATTTCCCTACGCCAACCAAGTTTAGAGCTCCTGTGATCACTCCCAAGTATGATCGAAAGACTGATCCAATTCTTCATATAGAACAATACCAAGCAGTGGCTGATATCTATATTGTTCCTGATGAGATTAGGTGTAGGGAATTTTCAAGAACAATCACTGGATCTGCTCAAAACTGGTATAATAGCCTTCCTCGGGGGCAGATTTCTTACTTCCAACAACTCGTCGAGCTATTCATTGGTAATTTTTACTTTAGAGCAAAACCACTGAAATGAGTAGCTCATTTGCTTAATATGAGACAGAAGGTGGGAGAAAGTACCAAGGATTACATCACTTATTTCAATAACGAGAAATTGGAAGTCATTTATTACAAAGAGAAGACTATAATCACTGCCCTCATGATGGGTGTTGACGCCAAAATTCTCCATCTTCGAGGACCAATTAGAAAAGGACACATGTCATCGTACGTGGAAATATTTATACTTATTCGGCACCCGAGGAGAGTTGGTCGGCACCCGAGAAGAGTTAGTCGGCACCCAAGGAGAGTTGGTCGGCATACCAACCAACACATATCATACCAAGCAACTCAAGGAAGACCAACCACCATAGAAGGCCAATAGTTAGATTCATTGTATATAGACATAAATGTCTGAATGTATAAAGACATTGTATCTCTTTAACTCCCATCACTATAAATACACGTATTCCCTTAGCCAAAGGGAGGGACAACTAAGAAACACCATACATAAGATACACATCCTTTCTCTCTCTACACCATATTGTGCTATTGTAAACCCCTGGAAATAAAATAACAGTGGATGTAGGCTTTATTCATAGCCGAATCACTTTAAAAACCTTTGTCTCTTATATGTTTGATGTGAATGTTTATCTTCATCTTCAATCTCATCCTCATCATTTATCTGCTGTTGACGCCACTAAAATGGCAGTGGCCATTTTCTGTCTTCAACAGATTGGCACCGTCTGTGGGAACGTGTTACAAGCATTGTTCTCAATCAAAAGATAAGTTTTTATTTTCTCTATGTATAATCAATTATACATACATCTTTTGATTCAATCATGATTTTTATGTTTATATAAATAAATTAATTGTCCAATTTTTATCTGCAAAATGTTGCATATCATGATTTTTAATTCATAACTATTAGATTAATTCTTATTTAGAAATCTGAAAAATAGTGGATTTCATAAATCATAACTTTTTGCTTGATTCTAAAGTTTCAATTTTATATCATGAATCACTTATTCAGAGATTACATAAATTTTTAGAATTCATATAACACTGTTATGAATAATGATTTGCCACATTATATACAATCTGTAATTCGAGTATGTTAACCACACCGTTTTATTTATATTAGTGAATTATACACTCAATTTTTCACCTATAGATAGGACAACCGCATCAAATTTTACAAATTTTCATGATTGATTTTGAGACGAGAACCAAAAAATCTCTAATGGCTATTCAAATTTTCTTTATATTTTTTCTATCTGTAATCAGAGAATAGAAAAACACAAATCAAAAACAATTTTCTCTCTCCTGACAATCAATCCAGATCTACTTCAAACGTACTCATCAACTTAATTTATTTGAGAAAATATTCGTCAAGGTTCTGAACAAACCCTTTCATAAGAGTAAAAATCCAAAACGTTTCCTTTTTCTTCAGAATATTAACCCTATCTTCTCATATGGATCTGATAATTTAGATTTATTTGTCCTCTCATATACCTGATTATGTTGATTTATTGGTACAATAAATTTCTGACTGGCCGTTGGCTCAGATAGCCATTCTACAACAACAACAATAATGAAAGCAGATCAGAGGAAACCATATCATCGTGGATCCTGACATAAACCTTAGATATGATACAGAACATCAAAGTACTCAGAATTTTATTCACTAGCACAAGCTGGTTGGTGAAAAGATATTGATCGGTACCATTGTGATACAACGAAGAGGCGAACGCTGACTGGCTGTGATGTATTCACAACTAAATCCAGTTAGTTTAGGATAGGATCCGAAGATTTATGGGTCAGTTTATCCATTAGTTTGATGGGGTGACAGTTGGGAAATATTGTCAGAATACCTGATCGAATTCGTCTATAACTGGTGGAGATCATATATGGCTGGTCGGCGACCAAGCCTGAGGACCCCATGATAATTATTCCACTCCACACATCAGCAACGTTTCCAGAGGATGGCGACTATTATGCGAAGCAAGATCACTAGGTCAGTGGTCGGCAATACCCACTACAGGTCAGCAGAGATCGGAATTTGATCATCCTATTTTGACCAAGTCAGCCATATAAATTTCAGGCAGTTGGTGAGTATTTACACCAAGGGAGGTCCCCGACCTCCTAACTGTTGGTCGGAGGCTTCATTTTGTTGATCGGTATTATAGTCGCATAACAGTGAGGCTTCAATTTGTTGGTCCGCATCAAGATCCATCCACGTAGTCCGCGACCACTACTACAACTTTACCAGATGAACTTTTGCTTGTCGGCGTTACTTAATTTCTGATCGGAAGTACCCATCAGTTGGTCGGCGTTACCTATTTTCTGGTTGGAAGTACCCATTAGCTGGTCGGCGTTACCTATTTTATGGTCGGAATTACCCATTAGTTGATCGACATTAATTACCTATTTTCTGGTCTGAAGTACCCCATCAACTGGCCTCATTAGTACACCAATTTTCTTGGTCGGTAGCATCATCAAACCATTATTCTTGGTCGGCGACTCAACAGTTGAACAGTTTATATATCAAAGGCTCTCCCGACCTACTATTTATTGATCTGCCATATAATTTTTTGATACCATTGTTGCTCGGAGACGATTATTACACTTCAAGAGGAACTCCCCGAACTATTATTTGCTGCTCGGCAATGAATCCAGCAGCATCAATTTTTCTGGTCGGCAACCACAAGGACAGTATGTGTTAGAACATCTGTTGGTCAACAACTACTATTATACAACTTGGGGGAGTCCTGATCTCAAATTTGTTGTTCGGTGACGCGTATTACACTGCTGGAGGTGTTCCCGACTTCCTATGGCCGGTCTGCAAATTTTTTATATAGGAATTCCCGATTTACTATTGGTCGGTGACAAGTAAGGCTGGTCGGCATCCATAACTGATATTTGGCAACAAATGATTTTTCAAACTTGACTTTGTCAAAGTAACATTTGCTACCTTAAGTATTGGCTTACATAAAACAAAGCAAATCATCGGTGGATAAAAATTAAAAAGCATATTTAGTTATTCGCTGATTTATTAAAATCACATAGTGAGAAAAATATTTTGAGGCTAATTTATGAGCATATGTTAGATTTCAAATAATTGTGCAAAAAATTTAAAATTGATGAATTAATTTTTATATCCTGTACATGATGAATAAAAATTTACTTAAGCCTCACATATTTGGCATGACACTTTATTAGTTCATATCTTGAAATTTATATTGCCCAATATTAATGTAGATGCACATTATATATTGTTCCGCTGAATAATTATTCTAATCATAATTTTCAGCCTCAACAGGTGTTCGAGCAGCTTATTAAAATTCCATAGGTTCAAGGTTCAATCCCGACGAAAGCTCGACCACAATCTTAAACATCGGGAAACTATTATTGCTCGACATTAGGCAATTTTGCCTCGACATATCAGCCAACATATATTATTTCATTTTTTGAAATTAATATTTTTATTTCTCAAGCATATACATATCATATATTGATTGGATGAGTAAATTATTCTCATGACTAATCAATTAATCCTACACATATGGTAGAGCAAGTTATTAATTTTTACAGGTACAAGATTCAACGCCGACGAATGCTCAGAAACAATCTTAAACTTCTGGAAACTATTATCATTGCTTAGCATTATGAAATTTCACCTCAGCAAAACACTATTGACTTTATTATTGCTCAGATATCTGCTTAAGCACAAATTATTCTATATATCCATTGGGATTCATATTCTTTATTCATCTCAACATGGAACTCGGCGAGATACTTATTATCATATTCAGTTCGGAGGAGAACTATGACGTTTATTATATTTCACCCCCAATGGATAGTTGGTCAGGGTAATTCTTATTTATATTCAGGCCCAGCCAAGTTTTCGGCCATATTCTTATATTGAAAATATTATTCTTATTCGGAATTATGCAATTTTGCCTCGACAGACCAGCAAGACAGTTTATTATTATTCGAAATCATTCTTTATGTCTATGCATGTTTTATATTTATCTCAGCATGGAGCTCGGAATATTTCTTCTCTATATATATATTCAGCTTCAAGGAAGTCTTCAACACGTATTATCTTATTCCCAACAATCTGTTGGTCAGCTCCGAGGAGGTCTCCAGCATTTATATTATCTTATTCCCAACAATCTGTTGAGGAGGTCTCCAACATTTATATTATCTTATTCCCAATAATCTGTTGAGGAGGTCTCCAGCATTTATTATATATTATTCCCAACAATCTGTTGGTTAGCTCCAAGGAGGTCTCCAACATTTATTATATCTTATTCCCAACAATCTGTTGGTCAGCTCTGAGGAGGTCTCCAGCATTTATATTATCTTATTCCCAACAATTTGTTAAGGAGATCTCCAGCATTTATATTATCTTATTCCCAACAATCTGTTGAGGAGGTCTCCAGCATTTATTATATTTTATCCCCGACCAATCATTATTCAGGAGTTATTATGCACATTCAGGAGTTATTTTTCTTGCTCAGGAATTAGTTTTGATATTGAAGTTCAGGAGGCATATTGAAGTTCACGAGGCATATTAAAGTTCAGGACGCGTATTTAGAAGTTCACGAGGCACATTCAGAAGTTCAGGAGGCATATTTAGGAGTTAGTTGTGCTGTTGAAAGTTCAGGAGGCATATTCAGGAGTTATTATGCACATGCTATTGAAGTTCAAGAGTCAAATTCAGCATCTACATCACTGAGATCTTTACTACTACTGTCCCGACCAATATTGAAAAAGAAGTTGTATCTAATATTTCGAAGTCCACCACTAGCTTGGTACTAATCGGGTTGAAGAGTTGGGTTCTAAAGCTAGTATGTTACTTGACGAAGTATTCAGAGGATCATAAATCAGAAAAATCAAGCACGTGAAGTTAGCACTCAGTTGCTTGGCACAGGAGGCAGTTGGTCGGCTAGCAAACCAATCAACATACTTGAAGATTATGATAAGCTACAAGCTGCATACTATGGCATAGCTTCATCCAAATTCCCAGGGGTGATACATAGCACACGTTCGCTCGACGAACAAAGTTCCTCAAAAGAGATATTAGCAACCATCGATCAGCCTGCATCATATGTCGTCCAGGAGATAGTGCACTTTATATTGAACAAATTAAGAAGGCAGATTAAGAATTTCATGAGCACCGAGAAACACTGCAGAATAAATACTCCATCCTTTCAGTGAACGATCAAGCATGGAGCTTTGGGGCTTCTGTTGACGCAAAAATTCTCCATCTACGAGGACCAATCTGAAAAGGACACATGTCATCCTACGTGGCAATATTTATACTTATTCGGCACCCGATGAGAGTTGGTCGGCACTCGAGGAGAGTTGGTCGGCACCCAAGGAGAGTTGGTCGGCATACCAACCAACACATAGCATACCAAGCAACTCAAGGAAGACCAACCACCATAGAAGGCCAACAGTTAGATTCATTGTATATAGACATAGATGTCTGAATGTATAAAGACATTGTATCTCTTTAACTCCCGTCACTATAAATACATGTATTCCCTTAGCTAAAGGGAGGGACAACTAAGAAACACCATACACAAGATACACATCCTTTCTCTCTTTACACCATATTGTGCTATTGTAAACCCCTGGGAATAAAATAACAGTGGAGGTAGGCTTTATTCATAGCCGAACAACTTTAAAAACCTTTATCTCTTGTACATTTGATGTGAATGTTTATCTTCATCTTCAATCTCATCCTCATCATTTATTGCCTCCCGACAAACTATATTATACTTTGGCAAAAGATCCCCCAAAGACGATGACATAATTAATGGACAAAGCACCAGAGATTATGAACGCCGAGGAAGCTATGGCTGCTAAAAAGAATTCAAAAGCAAAAGCAAAAGCAAAGATAGAAGTGAAGTCAGATAAGAAGGAGCACATGAATAATAATGAGCGCAAAAATTTGAAAGTAAAAGAAAGCATAGATCGACTCAGAAAATTTACCATTTACACACCCTTAATGGTGGATATACATTATGCTTTGGAAGAAATTAAGAACAATAATGATTTGAGTTGGCCTAAAAAGTTAAGGTCACTTAATGATAAGAGGGATAAGTCCAAGTATTGCAAATTTCACAAAGATCATGGTCATACGACCAACTAGTGTATTGCTCTCTAGAATGAGATAAAAGCACTCATCCGAAGAGGAAAATTGCACAGATTTGTTGATCGACGGGCTGGTGGAAGAACTGGAGGCAGAGGTAAACATAGATATAAATCACATGTTAAGCCTAGAGAATATAAGAAGAGGAACCATAACGATGATCCAAAAGACAATCCTGATCTCCCCAACAAGCCGAGACAACCTGAACATGAGGTGTTCACACTCGTTTTGGGTCCTTTAATTTCCATATGATTACAGGTGGAGATGCAGGAGGAGGAGATCATACATCTGAAAGGAAGGCTTACCTCAATGAGGTTCAAGCCTATTCCTACATCCAGCGAATCAACCTCGCCGAAGAGGATTGACCAAGGAAAGTTAACAAGGATAAGATCATAATTGGATCGTAAATGGATTTTCCAATAAGGATCTATCCGAAGTATTGTATCCTCATGATGATCCTTTAGTAATCAGAGTCGGGATGAAAGATGTACTAGTAGCAAGGACACTAGTGGATAATGACAGTTTGGCAGATATTATGTTCTACCCCTATTTTGATAGTTTGGGTTTAAAACTCAGCCAACTGGAGCCTTAACATAGGCCACTTATTGGATTCTCTGGTGATAAAGTATTTCTATTAGGAACACTCAAGCTAGATTTGTTGATCGAGACATGATCGACGAGCAGGACAGAGAAAGTGAGATTTTTGGTAATGGATAAAAATGTTCATTATGCCTATAACATGATCATGGGAAGAGTGGGTCTGAAGAAGTTCGAAGCTATACCATCTACTGTTCATCAATGCCTGAAATTATCGACTAACTTTGGAGTGGGATTAGTAAAAGGATATCAGAAAATAGCTTGGGAATGCTATTATTCATCTATTGAAGAGGAAGATATGCTATAAGTAAAGATAAAAATAACCACTTATCAGGTGGATATATCTGAACCGAACAGGAAATCTGAGGTTGAAACCTCAGATCCAAGATATGAATCTGAGTTAGTAAAAGGCCAAGTGATGGAGGCAACATAAATCATTATTCTGAAAAATGATAAACCAGAGCGAACGACTTAGATAGGAGAGTTATTGGATTCGGTTCTTAAACAAGAGTTGGTGGCCTTCTTGAGACAAATGAAGCAGGTGTTCGCATGGATCCATAAAGATATGCCTGGTATATACCCGAACTTCCTATGCCATGAGCTTAATGTGAATAAGCAGGTTAAACCTGTAAAGCAACGAAGAAGAGTTTTCAGCCCGAAGAAGAACCAAGCTATACAAGAAGAAGTGGAGAAGCTTCAAAAGTATTCCTTTATTGAAGATGTGAAGTACCCAGACTGGTTGGCCAACGCAGTTATGGTCAAGAAGAAAAACAATAAGTGGAGGATGTGTGTGGATTTTACTGACTTGAATAAAGCATAACCAAAGGATCATTTTCCTTTACCACGAATTGATCAACCGGTGGATGCTACTTCGGGGCACAAGATGCCGAGCTTTATGGATGCATATTCTAGTTATAACCAGATTAAAATGAAGTCATAAGATAGAGAAAGTACTTCCTTTATTACTCCCTGAGGAACTTATTGCTATAATGTTATGCCATTTGGTCTAAAAAATACAGGTACCACTTATCAACGACTGTGAACAAAGTATTTAAGGAGCAGATAGGCAAAAAAATGGAAGTGTATGTTGATGATATGCCGACTAAGAGCAAAAAATTGCTGATTATATTATCGACCTTAGACAGACTTTTGATCAATTAGAAAAGCACCAGATGAAGTTGAACCCAACCAAATGCGTCTTCAGAGTTCAGGAGGGAATGTTCCTCGGGTATATAGTAAATCAAAGGGTCATTAAAGATAATCTAGATAAGATCAAGGCCATGATATAAATACAATCCCCGACCAGTAAAAAGGATGTTCAAAGGCTAACAGGGCGCGTAGCAGCACTCAATAGATTTGTGTCCCAAGCAACGGACGAATGTTTACCATTATTTAAGGTACTCAGAAAAACCTTTGAATGGAATGATGAGTGTGAAAAAACCTTCCTAGAATTGAAGAAGTACCTGGGAGCACCCCCACTACTCTCCCGACCAGTGTTGGGAGAAAAGATATATTTGTATCAAGCTGTACCTGAATCAACTGTTAGTTATGCCTTGATCAGGGAGGAGAATGGAGTTCAAAAGCCAGTTAATTACACTAATAAAGCTTTTCGAGGAGCAAAAGTCAGATATCCCAAACTAGAGAAGTTATCATTGGCCTTAATTGAGGCTAGTAGTCGAATGAAGCCATATTTTCAAGCTCACACCATAGTGATATATAATGATATGCCATTGAGGCAAGCTTTGTATAAGCCAGAGAAATTCAGAAGATTGATGTATTGGGCTATAAATTTGGGGGAATATGACCTTGTATACTAACTAAGGTCGGCTTTAAAAGGCCAAGTTGTGGTGTATTTTATTGCGAAATTCACTTACCCAGAGGTTCCCGAGAAACAAGGGACTTTCACTGAGCAACATTCAGGAGTCAACCGACCTACTAGAGATATGCCCGACCAACTCCAAGCAACAGAAATAGTAGAAGAAGTTACCACCGATCAACCAAAACCATCCAGTAGAGTACATGAGATGAAAAGGAAATATGAGGAGGTAAAGGATAAAATCTTTCATTAAGGTATTCTGACAAACCAAGCGTTTGAGAACAATATTCCCAAATGGAGTCTATATATTTATGGGTCATCTTGGGCAACTATATGTGGAATATGAATCATTCTCAATACTCTAGATGAGCTAGATATAGAGTACGCTCTATGATTCCAATTTCAAGCCTCCAATAATGAGGAAGAGTATGAAGCTGTGATTGTTGGTTTAAATCTAGCTAAATCATAAAATGCCGAACAAATTGTGGTATACAGTGATTCAAAGTTAGTGGTAAATCAGGTGTTGAACTTATATATAGATAAAGGATAACTGATGTCTAGATACTTAGATAATTGCCACTTTTTTAGCTATCCAAATGATCAGAATTCCAAGATTAGAAAATGCCTGAGCAAACGCACTTACTCGGCTAGCTTCAGCAATCGAAAGTGAGTTATGAAGAACTATTCCTATTGAGCGACTTGCTAATAGGAGCATTGAAGAAGATCTGATGGTTAATTTTATTGCAGTTGATATGGGTCAATCTTGGATGGATCCCATAAGAGCATATATTGAAGAAGGAATTTTACCAGCTGACCTACTTGAAGCTAAGAACGTGAAATATAAAGATGCGAGATATGTGATAGAAAATGGTGTGTTGTATAGAAGAGGAGTAACTACTGGTCTACGACGATGTGTGCATCCAGCTAAAGTAAAATATTTGATTGAGGAAGTTCATGAAGGGTCCTATGGAGCCCATATAGTAGGGAGAACTTTCTTATGAAGAATTAACACACATGGGTACTACTGGCCAACTATGCGAGAAGATTGTGCAGCTTTTGCCAAGAAGTGTGATAAGTGCTAGAGATTTTCCAGCATACGCAAGATGCCACAAGATCTCCTAACACCAATCACTTCACCTTAGCTCTTTTTTATGTGGAGAATTAACTTGGTCGGGCCTCTGCCGACCACCTGAGGATTTAAGTACCTGGTTGTAGCTATTGATTACTTTACTAAATGGGTGAAAGCTGAACCATTGATCGATATGTCCTATGATAAGGTTTATCAGTTTATTTGAAAGAAAATCATATGCAGGTATGGTTTGCCCTATGCCTTTATCAATGATCATGGAAGACAATTTGACAACGATGAATGTGCTGCTTATTGCACTCAATCCAATGTCCAAAAAATCCACTCTGCTCCTGGCCATCCTCAAAGCAATGGCCAAACAGAGGTAACTAATATAACCTTATTGAATGGGTTGAAGAAAATGCTAAAGAGAATTGGATCAATGAAATGCTTTCTGTCTTATGGGCTTACTAAACAACCCCTAAAATAGCTATTGGAGAAACTCCCTACATGTTAGCATTTGGTATTGAAGCCGTAATTCCTACTGAGATAGGTTTACCTACCCATAGAGTTCTTAACTTCAATACCCCAGTCAATGATTTGATGAGAAGGCTGGACTTAGACATGATGGAAGAGGTACGTGAAGATGCAGGTTTAAGGAATGCAACCTATCAACAACAAAATGCATGTTTCTACAATAAGAGGGTAAAGTCAAGAAATTTAAAAGAAGGTGATTATGTTTTGAAGAAGGTGATTCAAAAAAACAATAAGCTTGAAGCTAATTGGAATGGGCCTTATCACATTACAGAAGTTATTCGACTAGGCACATATCGAATTGAGACTTCAGAAGGTGAAGAATTCAAGAATCCCTGGAATGAAAAACACCTAAGGAAATATTTTCAGTGATGTAGTCATGTTGTACTCAGTTTATTTAAATATTATTGAGAATATGATTTCCCTAAAACTATTATTTTTTTCGGAGTACTAGTACTATGCACTACATGGCAAACATTGTAAATGCACCAATAATGTTTGTCATCAACACAAAAATACCAATAATGTTGGTCGGTGTCAACATAAACCACCAACAATGTTGGTCGGTATCAATAAAGGCGCCAATAGTATAGGTCGTCAATAAAAACCACAAGTGAAATGTTAGTCGGTATCAATAAAGGCACCAACAAAGTTGGTTGTCAAATACATAAAAAAACATGCAAGGCAAAATTTTAAGTCCCAAATGCTTGGTTAATGAATCCCGAATGAATAATTTTCATCTAAATTGGGCTAAAAGATGGAAAAATGTTCCACTCACACCTGGGAACCAAGGTAACTAATGCAATTACCTAAAACTTTAGGTACATTAGTATAACCATGGTGAAGCATTGGTAATTGGTATGATACTTAGGATAATCCTAAGGATATCAATATAACCGGTGAAAAAGTAGAGATTAACTAAAAGTTAATCCATTCATAGTCAGAGACTAAGGAGACATTCATTTATGCAGCGATTGACTAAAAGTTGATCCATTCATAAAATAAGATTTTCATTAAATTAAATGATTACATATTATTGCTTAAACATGCAAAGAATTATTCTACAGGACATTTTCCTTCATCCTTAGAAATAGGATCCATGCCAACTAGAGGATCATCCAAAGTATAAGGAGAGTTGATGAAGTTAAAATTCTGAAGCATCCTGGTATTGCTGCTACTAGGACGATCAAGCAGATGAGGAGGTCAGACGACCTCTAGTTGATCATGTACCTTATAATTTCCTAAGTATTTTTAAATAAAGCATTGAGGAATAGGATGAATAAGAATCCAGTTAGCATCTAACTTGAATGGAGGATTGTCAAGCTCCAGCAAGCCTAGTTCATACCAATCCCATAAAGATTTATTCTGATCCACCTTCATTGCGGTTAAAGCATTCATCAACCCCATTTATAAGACTCATTCTTAGACTGTTGAAATCTATCATCAAGATGCCCTAGAGCTTCATTATATCTATCTATCCAAACCTCTCTTTGGCAGCTTATGGAATTGAGAGGTTAATTTATCAACCTGAGACTACAGTTTCTTCAATACTCCATCCTTAACTTGTAATTGGGAAGATTGAGTGGATAATTGTTCAGATAAGGCCTACTGGTTCTGGGACATCTCAGTAATAGCTCGATATATAGATTTTAACTGCGCAGCTTGATCGACGAGGGTATGTTGAGTCCTAACTTCTTCTATGGTTCCTCGGCCAGGCTTATTTCTTGATCGCGAGGAAGATGCAGGTTTATTTTTTTAAGGCCTTTAACTCATCCCTTAATGTTGCATTTTCAGCCTCTAGAAAGGAGTACCCCTCATTAGTAGTAGCAACAATATCTGCAGAGGAAGACTTCAAAAGATTCACTTTATCCTTCAAATTATTATTCTCCTCTTCCAGAAGTTTGGCAACACTTCTAGTTTCTTTAACTTCAAGATTAAGTAAAGTTTCCTTTTATTGTAAATAGAAATAAAGTTATCAAAGCCCCGACCTACACTTAAGCTTCAATATTTTTGCTCGTAGCTTTGGTGCAACAACGTAGTAGATTCTTTATACTGTTCTTGAAGTTCTTCTATCATCTCATAGTAGGCAACGTTGTTTTCCACTTCTCGATAAAGTAAATACTTTAAATACTTATAGGCTTCTCTGGCCTGCTCTGATGCATCATCACCGCCTTGGATAAGTCCATATGACCTACTTTGAAAAAAGCATTGCATTTTCTTAGTAGCTCAGTATCATTGGAAGACAGTTGTTCTATATTTGCTATAAACTAGCAAGAAGAAATTACCACCAATCAACAACAAGAATGGAGAATAGGTATAATCAACAAGAGACAAAAAGGAACAAAAGGTTCTTTTATTGATAACAAAGAGTCTAAGTATAATAAAAATAAAGAAAAAGAAACAAAGAAGTAAAATGACAAATGCCGAACAACTTTACACCTTCTACCTATCATTCTTAACTTTCTTATCCTTCTCAAAAGAAGGGGATACAGACTGGAGTTGCTCAATTTGCTCGATTGGAAGAAGAGAAGACTCAATGATTTTAGGTTGATTAGTAACAGATTCAACCACTAGAGAAGACTTTCCAGAACCAACTTCATCTTTGACCTCATCCTCAATGACTAGAGGAGGACCATGAGTATATCTCTAAAAGCGTTCAGAGCCCTCAATAATGTTTAACTCCTGAAGAGAAGCAACCCAACCATCTCTGAAACATTTTTGTTTTGCATACTCAATTTGAGCAGAGGTAGCAGAATTGTCTTTGTTCCAGCCCTTATCCCAACTAGCACTAAAGTATGCCTTTATAGTAGACTTTCTCTTAGACCTTTCAGAGGTCACAATCTCATCAACACTCTTAGCCCTATGCTCAGCTTCCTCTGCCATGTGCTCAGCCTCCTTTGCCCTGCGCTCAACTTTAAAGGCATTTTCATCAGACGTCTATCGAGAAGTTTCAGCTATCTTTAGTTTATCTGCCCAAACACTCTTATAAGTCTCCAAGGCTAGTTGAGATTTGAGCAAAGACTTCTTCAAGCCTGCCAAGTCTTCCTCTACATTATTTAAAGAAGAAGCCCGAATTGCATCATCCTTCTCTAATATATTATTAAAATGTACCAAGAACTGCAAAAGAGGAAGATCAAGTTAGTATATGAGAAATATAAAAGACAACATAACCAAGAAGATGGAAATAACTTACTGATTCAAGGCTCTAAGAAGCCAATTCAGAAACCCTTACTCAGGGTATCACGACATCCACTCCTCGGTGGTCTGGAAGAGTACCAGACTTGATCAAATTCCTGGCCAAACCAGAAGTAATAACTGCTGGAGGACTAGCCTCAGAAGAAGGTAATTCGACCAAGGTCTGTTGGTCGGTCACTTATTCGACCTGCTTTTCTACAAGCCCTCTTCTAAGTCTCCTCAAAGGAAGTGCATCATCTTTGGGAGTTGCATCTTTGGGAGCTGGGTCTTTAGGGACTGGGAGCTTCATAATATCCCCTGTCTTCTTCTTGACTCTTTCAGCAGGTGCTTGGGAGGCAGAAGTGATACCACTAAGAAGATCAAGAAATTTTCCCTTCTTTAAGATACCAGAAAGAGGAGTGTCTGAATCTTCCTGATCAAAATCAATCACCAGAGAAAGAGGAGCAGCAAGTTGGGTGATGAAGGAAGAAACGGTATTTCTGTATTGAAGCATATAAGAAGTAGATCTAATGTGCTCATCAACAATTATTTTGGGAAGTCCCCAAATGAACTTCAATTCTTTTAAATTTACTTCACTCTCTTTAGGGAATTTTCTCTTACTTTCAACTACAATCAGTTTTATAAAACAACAGTCAGTACGAAATTTTATCAAACATAAACAGGGCAAAAATATTAAAACATAGAACGACCTATCCCATTGCCAATGAGAGGACATCTATGTCCTTGGTATTTAGCACCTCCAGTTAAGGAAGCATGTTGCCAATTTTTTACAACTTCCCCATGATCAAAATAATCGCTATTAGAATCAGGGAGATTAACTACTAAAGCTTTACTAACTCCCCTAGTTTTCAAATAATAAGTGGTTTACTAATTACCCATTTATAACAAAACATTAACTCTGGAATCCTTTGATGGGTTCCATAGATTTGATTTAACCTATATACTCCATTCACCACTCTCCACGTGTTAGGAGCTACTCTTGCAGGTACAATGTTAAAATATTGACAAAACTCCAAACACAGGGGATTGGGAGGAAATGTGAACCGACACTCAACAATAACTATGGAAGGGAACCAATGGCCTCAGCAAGAGAGAAAAAATCAGAAGGAAAAATGGGATGTTCCAGCACAACCCAAGATGGAATGTTGAAGTCATTCCTGAATTTATCAAGCGACTCAACAGAATAAATCATGATGAAGAAACAAATAAGAAGAGAGAAAATTTCTTACAAAGGTTTAAGGATTCAGCAAGAACTGAAGACAGAAAATAAAATGATCGCACAAAATTTCAAAGAACACAACAACAGAATCAGGAATGAGAGATAGAATATGATTAAAGTTTTATCATTATTTTTATAAGTTGCCTTGGGAACTGGAAAAGTAATGATTAAAGGGAACGACAGTTAACAAGGGAAAAGACAAAGATATCCCAGAAATGTTCGCTAAAATTTGAAATATTTACAAAACTGCCATTCATGCTAAAAAATTGTTAATTAAGTGGATAAATTTCATAAGTCTGGAAGGTCTGCAGCCGACCAAGCATCCCGAACTACTGTTAAATCATAATATTCCACACTTTTGCATCAGCTCCAAGTATGAAACATTGGGGGCTTCTGTTTATACCCAGCCAACATGTATCATCGAATATCGCACAAGTCCAAGTCATCATGATACAAAATCCCGATGAACAAGCAAGCCCGACCAACAGGGAAGCTCGACCAATAATGTAGCCCGACCAATAATCGAAAATCCAACCTGTATAGCCAATAAAACGACAACATTCTTACAGTCTGTATTGCCAATGAAGCGACAACATTCGTATATTTAATTCTCATTATGTATTGATGTAAATGCCTACCAAATGAAGGCATTCCATCTTTTCACATGACAACTATAATTACCCCTCTTGGGCTATAAATACATTGTATTACCCTCATTACAAGGGACGAGAAAAACAACTCAAGGCAATCAATACATAACAGTGGACGTAGGCTATCCCATTGAGCCGAACCACTTTAAAAATCTTTTTTTTGTTTTATCTATTTTATCTATGATCCATTAATTAGACATATCTAGTTTTTTGCATCAACAATGCGCGTTCATGTTTATTTCGTAGGTCAAATGCCATTTGTAGTTTCAAAAGAATCAAATCAAGACAAAATGCGATTAAAAGGAGCTAAATCCCAATACCTTACCCTATAACCCAAGTCCCGCAGCCTAAACCAAACCCCAACCGAGCCCAACCCTCCGTAAATCCTGTCCTAAACCTCGTGTGTGTTTCGTTTGCACCTTTTAGATTTTTTTGAGCCATTTATAATTTTTATAATTTATTTTATATTTTGTTTTGAGTCTTACATATTTTTAGGTTTTATTTATGCATATAGTGTATATATTAGAGTCCATTTTGTGCGTCATGTGTTTTTAATATTTTTTTCTTTTATTTTTAGTGTTCTTATAATTTTATAGGTGTGCGTTTCATCAGATTTTTATATTATTTGTTTTTAGTTTTTAGTTTTTTTAGTTTTGTTTAATTATTATTTTATTTTATCTTATTTGTTTTTAATTTTGTTAGGTTAGTTTTATTATTTTTATTTTATTTTGAGTCTTTTTATTAATAGGTTAGGTTTTTTTATTTTAATTTTTAAATTTTAGTAGATTATATTAATTTTAGTTAAGTGTTAATTTTATTTTATTCTTTTGGTGCACATCTAAACACCCCCCTTTACACAATCCTACACCCCACACACCCAAACATCTATCCATCATCTTCAACCTCTCAACCATCTTTCTCTCTCCTAACCTCCATTACGAGACCCACCTACCATGAATGACCTTATCAACCCGATTCTACCTACTGCCTTATTCCTCCGGCCATGGCCCACTTCTAAACCCACCGGTAGCACATACTCGGGCATACCACACCAACTTCTTCCACCCTATCACCACATACAAGGACCCCAACATCCCTTAACCCCACTCCGACACTCAAACCTGAAGTCTGGTGAAACCATAATTGCTCCAAACCTGACCTAACCCCGTTTGAAAACTCGGTTCTACAGCTCCATTCCCGCTTCCAATCAAATAACTCAAAATACCCATCTCGGAAGCTCCCTGCTGCCATACCCTAGCTCCGGTGTATCCTCGACCCAAACCTCCACAATCCAGAGGCAACCCACTGCTGATCCCCGAACCTACATCAACCAACCTAATCGGAGATAACCACTCCCTACTCCCAAACGCTGGATTCCCAAAAAAACCCAAATCCACTACCATACCTGCTCAGACCCAAAACCCGCTTACCCAAATATCGAATCCAACTCATTTTTAACATAAAAGCCAAAAAATAAAAACCAAAAATAGATGTAACACCCCGTATTTATGAGGATATAAGATTTAATTAAATAGGTGATTTAACATTATTTAAATCAATGATTTGGGATTTATTTAATTCGAAGAAATTATTTAATTTAGTGATTTAGAGTTTAAATTAATTTGATCTATTTTAATTTTATGTATGTCGTATTTTGAGGTGGAAATAAGATGATTTTATAAAGTGACTCGAATGACGATTTAGAGGTCATGGTTGATTTCGGAAGGATCAAAATAGTTGAAATAGTATACCCAGGGGTACAGTTTGGGTCCCGGGGCAATTTTAGGCCAAACCGGCACCGTGGGAGGGCATTTTGGTCATTTGATAAAAGAAGATAAAGAGACCTACGAATTTAAAAAGCCTCTATCAATATATAGTTGGGATAGGCTAGGGTTAGAAAGATAGAAAACCAAAGGAGGCCATTAGAGAAGAAGGACAAGCCATTTTTAAAGCTTGAGAAGGGTTCTTGAGAGATTCAAGTGGTTATTGCACCATAAACATCATTGGAGAGTATATTGAAGGGAAAACCAAAAAATCCATCACCAATAAATGAAATCAGACCTTCAATTCAGACGTAAGTATTTATCTTGCATTTATATTAAGCATGTTATAACACCACTGTAGAATAGGGTTTGATTTACATATTTTTTAAAGATTTATATGAATTTTGGGTGCGTATAATCCATGAATTGAAGTAGGATTTCATGTAGAAATATTTACTTATCTTGTGACACAAAATCAGAGGGTTGTGAATGATTTATGTGAATAAAATCTGGGTTCTTGATTAAAGATGTGAAGAACATGAGAAACTAGGGTTTTATATACTTTTAGAGGATAATCGATTCTTGGATTTAGTTTGTGATGAATTAATCATTAATTTATATTGGAAATCATTCTTATAAATCTATGTAGTGATTAGTTATTTTGGTTTGAAATTTGATGAGGTTTCATGACGGGTTGAGGTGTCAAAATGGAGGAAAAATGAGTTAGAGAAGAAAAAGGTTCGAAAATCTGGTACGACGAATCAGTTTTATTTTGAGGCCAAATCGCTTCAATTTACCTATTTGTCAAGATGCAGTTTGTAGATATTTTCTTTATGATCGCGTGAGTGCGGACCTCATATTTTTTTGATTTTTTTGAATTAGTTATTATTTTTCTACGAAAGGATGTCCGAGACCAAAATCTGTAGTCAGAAATTAAATAGGGGTGTAAAATCAGTAATGAATTATATGAGGACTTTGGGAATTTCAATAGACCTATAATCGAGATTTAGGATTATTAATAAGGATGATAAAATTAGACCAGGGCCTACGAGATTTAACCGATTGTGTTGCGAATTGGAAATTTATGAATTGGGTTACCGGAAGAATAAATGATGACCTAAGGATTAGTACTAGTAGAATGGTGAGGTGTTAACTTCTAAAATTTCTTAAAGGATGATGAAGACTCTTCGGGTAGAGAATAAAACTCAAAAAAAATACGATGAGTAGTATAATGGTAAATTGATAATATGTAGAATATTTAGGAGTTATATATACTACGTATGAAACATATATTGTAGGTTGAGTGTATACCTATACTGATGTCATATGTATATATAGGTTGTGTGAATACCTATCCTTATGTGCTTTTGTGTACGTTAACATACCTACTCTACCTGCTATCACGGAGGTCCCGCGCAGTGCACGATCCCACCTTGATGATTCCAGTGAGGTCTGGATTGGTGCCCCAGAGCATAATATTGATAGTGGATAACTATATGAGAGAAATAATGATGCCGGTAAGTCGTTTGGTTACGTTAGGTATGTGTGTAGCCCCAAAGACTTATTGCTGTGTTCGCCTCAAATATGTGTGATTTGATTGATGGTTCGAGGAGACATTCCGAACCGATAGTCCATGATTAGGTACGAGAGTTACTTTGACTGATATCAGAGTACGCGAGTGCGAATTGTTATGACCTCTATGGGAGATGCGGTATTATATATATATATATATATATATATACTCAGGGATGTTTAATCTTACTTATGTGTGCTAGTAAGGAGACTAGATATTGTATATCTAAACAATGTTTAATCTTACTTATGTGCGATAGTAAGGGGGACTAGATAGTGTATACCTAAACAATGGTTAATTTACTTAAGAGTAAATATTTGAAAAGATAGATTGTGCAAATCTAAAGAAAAGTAAGGTTGAGAATTTAATATGAGGATCATAATAATAACGTAAGAGAAATTTTAATTATTAGTTGTTCGGTAACATACTGTATAGGCGGTATGGGGTAAGTTAAGGAGAAACTTAACTAAAGGCTTGTTGAGAATTTAGGGTATACTGTAGAATAGTGTATGGGTGGTACGGGAGAGCTAAACTGGTGTAGGGTTAATTAGATGATTGAGACCTAGTTAGATTGGGGTAGCTTGAGTAGGTGGGACGTTAGGTGTGCACTATAGATGAGAGGTGAGGAACTCAAGCGAGTGTACGCAGCCTAATAAGTGTATTTCATAACTGTTCATTTAAACTGAAATTTAAATACTTTGTAAATTTTTTCAAATGATTTTTACTTGGGCTCTGACCCATACTTGAAAAAAAAAAAAATTCCAATACTTTTTTGGTGTCTAGCCACAGAGACTCCCAGTTTGATGATCAATTCCAAGGATGCATTGCTGCAGCACATGTGGATGCTTGCAGGATTTGGATTTAGAATCTTCGGTTATTTCATTCCTAGAGTAGGATGCAGTTTAGTTATTTCAGTTCAGCATGTCACCCTGTAAGGACAAATTTCCAATCGAGTCATTTGTTATATTGGCTATATTCCGTTGGACAAAATTTTTTTGGGTCATTCTGCATCAAGCATCATTCAACGTAAAGATTCAAGCATCGCATCCAAAGTTCACGCGTCATCAATATACACGCCATGCTAGCTATCCTAAAAACGTATATGACCAAAATAAATTTTATGTGTTGGAGTATTTTGTTTAATCAAGAAATTTTCATATAGAGAAATGTTCGTAAATAAGTAATTTTCATAAAGAAATATCTTTGAAATAAATTTGAACAAATTTGTGCAAAATATGAAATCTCGTTTGAAGTTTATGCAGGTCTTTCGAACGACCTGGATCTAACGACATTCCCCAGGCTATACTGGAACTTCGTTAGAATTTCTTTAGAAAGGTCGTTCGAACGATCTCATTCAAACGAGGTTTCTAACGACCTATCTAATTCGAAACTGGAACTTCGTTAGATAACTCGTTCGAACGACACGAGTTCTGCCAGATCTAAATTTTTGAACTTATTTTTTTAAGCAGTTTTTTCCCAAAACTGTTTTGGTCCACTACTTTTTCAGTTATATTATATGGACGAAAATCAGTTTCAAAGGCTAAGGAAGTTCATTATTCTCTAGAGAGCATTTTTCATAACTTCCCTCTTTTTTGTAAAAATCATCTCCAACACTTTTATCATCTTTTGAAACAAAACCCCTTCAATCAACTTGACATTCAACAAGCAAGTTTGCGGTGGATCTATACATTCAAGCTTTGTGGATACGGTGGTTTTGGGCTTCGGTGGATACCGCGACATGAGGAGTGTCGAGCAATGCGTTGGAGCTTCACGTACTACAAATTCATAGGTCGAGGACGGCATAAGCAAGTCTTGAGTGAGTCAATGTCTGTAAGTCTTTTGAGTCTCTTATAAAACCTATTTTGTAGTGGATTTTGTCTAGAACCAGCCGTCAGAGGTTTTTCCCATTTAGGTTTTCCTCGTACATCGACATGTTGTGGTTAGGATTTTCGCATTTTACTTTATTAAATCACCTAGATGTATGATTAGGATAAAATGAATAAAATTGGAATAATTTTATTTTAATTAGTCAAGTTATCAATCCCATTGCATTAATTGAAATTTGTTCTTGCGAACTTGTGAATCTGCTTTTAATTGAAATTGAAGAATACCACTTTATAGCTAATATTAAAATTGGATTGCGTGTGTGTATTTCACGAATTAAACTAAGAACATATAACCTTGCAACTTCAAATTGGTATCAGAGCTAGTCTCTAAAAGTTATTTAGATGAATCCTGGGGGTTATATGGATAGTTTTTCGTTGAATAGACTACCTTTGTTTGATGGAACTAATTACACCTATTGGGAAGCATGTATGAAATCTGCTCTTAAATCAATTGATGAACGTGTTTGGGTTACTGTTGAAAGAGGATGGTTCCCTCCTACTATGGTTGTTAATGATGAAATTATTTTGACTCCTGTTGAACAGTGGTGTGAGGAAGAACTAAAATGGTGTAACTTTAACTCTAAAGGATTGAATGCCTTATTTGGTGCAGTGTCCCCCGATGAATTTTGTCAAATAATGACGTGCGAAACGTCAAAGGAAGCTTGTAACATTCTCCAAGTTCCTCATGAGGGAACTAGTGTTGTTAAAGCCTCAAAACTTCAAAACTTAACAACACAACTTGAAACGATCACCATGAAAGAAACTGAAACTTTTGATGAGTTTTATGCTCGTTTATCAGACATAGTTAACTCTTGCTTTAACTTAGGTGAAAAAATACCTGAAAATCGTGTTGTTAAGAAAATACTTAGATGTCTTCCTAAGAGATTCATTCCTAAAGTCACTGTTCTTAATTCTTTAGGAAACCTAAATACTTTAAAACTTGAAGAACTTGTTGGTGATCTGCAAACTTATGAACTAGATATGTTTCCTAAAGATAACAAAGGCAAAGATAAAGGTGTTGCTTTAGAAGTTAAGAAAGTTGATGTGTCTGATTATGATGAGTCTGACTTTGATCCTGATGATATAGCCTTATTTGCTAAAAAATTTAAAAAATTTCTCAAGTTTAAAAAACAAAACTCTAAATTTGAAGAACCTAAATTTGAGAACAAAAACAAAGGAGGAAATAAAAAAATTCAAGGGATCCAAAGAAGTTCAACAAAGATAACTTTAAAAAGGATGATTCAGAGAGATGCTTTGAATGTGAGGGACGTGGTCATAGAGTTTTCGAGTGCCCTACAAAACTTAAAAGACAAGGCAAAGAAAAAGCTGTTTACAATGCTACTCTAAGTGACAGTGATAATGAGTCTGAAGACTCTGATGACTCTAACCCGTCTAGAAATAACTTCACTGCCTTTTATGGCAAGCATGCTAGTAATTCGAGTGTGTCATACCTTAATGTTGATAATTCCGAACAAAATCTTGAGGTTGTTTCTACTCATTCTACTAGTAGTGATGAAAAAGAGAGTGATAGTGATATAGATGAGAGTGAACTACAATCTGCTTATTCTGAACTCTATAATGAATCTCTTCGCATTCAAAAAGTTAACAAAAGATTAACCTTTAAAGTCTTAACTTTAGAAAAAGAGTTGAAAGGCCTGAAGGAGAATGAGGATTTAGTTAGTTAACTCGAGGCAATTAAGATATCTCTTTCTGAGAAGATTATCATGATTGGTAAAGAAAAATGTGACTTAATTATCTCCTTGGAAGGTGTTAACAAAGATCTTAATGAGTCTTTAGAAATTAGAAAATTTCTAGAAGCTAAAATATCCCAACTTGAAAAGGATCTCGAGTCCTCTCGTGAAGTTAAAGTCACACTCGAGGATAATTCAGGAAGAATGGGAAAATTATTTCTAGGTCCTGTTTTAGGATATAAGGAGAAAGGTTATCAAGAGAGAAAGGGTATAGGATATGAAGAAGGAGATTCATCGAAAGTCAAACCTGAACCAGTAGCTAAGTTTGTTACCAAATCTAATGTTTATAAAACAAGTCCTACTAAGAAACCTTTAAAAGCTGGCCCAAAACAACCCTATGTGTGCACATATTGTCACAAACGGGGTCATTTTAAAGATTTTTGCTACAAGCTTGGAAAGAACTCTCAATTAACAAATTCTAAACAACCCTATAGCTCCTTTGCTAGTCTTAAGAGTCAAGTCGAGTATCTTGTCAATACTTCTAAAAGTCTAATGGAAGAGTTTCTTAGGTTTTCTAAAGTCCAAGGAAATAATTCTAATTATAAGACTAGAGCCAATCATGGAAAGAAAACATCTCAAGCTTGGGTTAAGAAAAATCATACCAAGAAAGATTTTGTTGCTCATGTTGCACTAAAGGCTCAAAATACCTCTCAATGGTACTTTGATAGTGGTTGTTCAAGACATATGACTGGTGATAAATCTCTATTTACCACTCTCAAAAACTATAAAGATGGTAAAGTCACGTTTGGGGATGGTAGCAAGTCTCAAATCATGGGTAGAGGATCTATTGAAATCTCTAGGTTTCCTAAACTTGAAAATGTTCTTTATGTTGAGGGTCTCAAGGCTAATTTGATAAGTATTAGCCAACTATGTGATGAAAATCTTGATGTGAAATTTATTCAATCAGAGTGCACCGTCTATGATCAGTCAGGTGAATCTATTTTACAAGGTGTTAGAACTAGTGACAATTGCTATGGAATTATTCCTAAATCATCATTAGTTTGCAATAATGCAAAAGCCTCATCTGTCGATCTTTGGCATTAGAGATTAGGTCATGTAAACTTTAGAGATCTTGAGAGACTAATGAGAAAAGAGCTAGTTCGAGGCTTACCGCCACTAGGAAAGCCAACCTCTACCATTTGCGGGCTGTGTCAATTAGGAAAACAAATTAAGAGTCCTCGTAAGAAATTAAAATCTATAACAACATCTCGTGTCTTAGAATTGATACACATGGACCTTATGGGTCCCACTCATACCGAGAGCATAGTAGGAAAAAGATACATCTTAGTTATGGTGGATGATTTCTCTAGGTACTCTATTGTAGGCTTTCTAAGAGAAAAATCTGAAACAGTTGATTTTCTTACTGTTAAATATAGAGCTCTTCAAAATCTACACGGTGTTACCCTAAACCGCTTTAGGAGTGATAATGGAACCGAATTCAAGGAATCCGGTGTGAATGCCTTTTGTGATGAAATAAGAATTAAACATGAATTCTCGGTCGTTCGAACACCACAACAAAATGATATAGTTGAAAGAAAAAATCGAACGATCCAAGAAATGGCAAGATCTATGCTCCTAGGAAGAAATGTACCCCGTAGGTTTTGGGCCAAAGCGGTTAACACCGCATGTCACACAGTAAATAGAGTTTATTTGCGACCTAACACTAACAAAACTGCTTATGAATTGTGGGTGGGTAAGAAACCTAATTTGTCCTATTTTAGAGTGTTTGGTAGTCCATGTTATATTCTTCGAGATAGAGAACTTCTAGGCAAATTTGACTCAAGGAGTAATGAAGGTATATTCCTAGGATATTGTCAAAATAGTAGAGCCTTTAGAGTATTTAACTTAAGTAGCTCTAAAGTCATGAAATCAATTAATGTTGTCATAAAAGATGATGCCCCGGCCACATCAATTGATAATGAGGAAGATTTGTCACGTGAGTGTGATGTTGTGTCAAATGTTGAAAGTATTTAATCTCAAAATGACTTGGTTGTTCCAACTACTGAGAAAAAGGATCCTACTCCTTGGGTGCGTAAAAGTCATGACACTTAAAAAATTATAGGAGATCCCGAGGTAGGTGTCAAGACTAGGGCGCAATTAGAAAATGAAGTTACCTATCTATGCTATACCTTTAAAGTTGAACCTAAAAACTTTAAAGAAGCATTAAAAGTTGAACATTGGATTAATGCTATGCAAGAAGAACTGTTTTAGTTTAAGAAAAATGATGTTTGGGAATTAGTCCCTAGGCCATCTAATACAAATGCCATTAGCACCAAATGGATTTACAAAAATAAAATGGATGAAAATGGTGTCATTGTTAGAAATAAAGCTAGATTAGTTGCTCAAGGATACACCCAAATAGAAGGTGTTGACTTTAAGGAAACTTTTGCTCCTGTTGCTAGGTTAGAATCGGTTCGCCTTTTACTCGCCATAGCATGCCACCTTCAATTTAAATTATATCAAATGGATGTAAAAAGTGCCTTTTTAAATGGTATTATTCAAGAGGAAGTCTATGTTGAACAACCAAAAGGGTTTGAGGACCCAAAACATCCTACTCATGTCTTCTTCTTAAAGAAATCTCTATATGGCTTGAAACAAGCACCCCGTGCTTGGTATGAAAGACTCACCTCTTATCTCCTTTCTCGTGGCTTTTTGAGAGGGGGAGTTGATATGACATTTTTCGTTCGCCGTGATGAAAAAGGTATCCTAGTTGCTCAAGTATATGTCGACGACATAGTGTTTGGGTCTACGTGTGATAAACATACTCAAATTTTTTCAAAAGAAATGCACAATGAATTTGAGATGAGTATGGTAGGTGAACTTACTTTCTTTCTAGGTCTTCAAGTTCGTCAACTCAAAAGTGGGATATTTTTGTCCCAAACTAAGTATGCTAAAGACCTCATTAAGAAATTTAAACTCGAATCCGCTAAACATGATCGTACTCCTATGAGTTCATCTATTAAACTTAGTAAGGATACCGACGGAAAGGATGTAGAGCATACTCTTTTCAGAAGTATGATAGGCAGTTTACTTTACCTAACTGCTAGCCGTCCGGATATTTCCTTTAGTGTAGGAGTTTGTGCTCGTTATCAAGCTGCTCCAAAAGAGTCTTATTTACTTGCTATCAAACGTATCATCAAATATGTTAGTGGTACCCTGTCTTTTGGAATTTGGTACTCTTTTGACACCAATGATTGTCTATCGGCATATTCAGACGCCGATTGCGCAGGAGATGTTGATGGATGCAAAAGTACCTCCGACGGTTGTTTCTACTTTGGAAGTGCACTTGTCTCATGGATGAGCAAGAAAAAAAATTCTATTTCTTTGTCCACGGCGGAATCCGAATACATTGCCGCCGGAAGTTGTTGCACTCAACTCATTTGGATGAAACAAATGTTGGAAGATTACGGTATTTCCCAAGGCACTATGACTATCTATTGCGACAATACTAGTGCAATTCACATTTCCCATAATCCTGTTCAACATTCTAGAACCAAGCATATTAAGATCCGTGAACATTTCATTCGCGACTTGGTTGAAGAGAAAATCGTTTCTCTAAACTTCATTTCTACCGATCAACAATTGGCCGATACCTTTACTAAACCTCTAGATGCCCTAAGGTTTCTCCATTAATTGAGATCGAAGCGGTTTATCTAGTTTAGGTTGTTTCTCTTGCATATTTTTATACCTATGAACTAGATTTCTTTTGTATATATTTTATTCAAAATCTCAAAAATATTTTTTCTTTTATCTTCAAGGAAAACGGGAATGGTTAGAAAAGCTTTCAAATTTTTGTCCATATGGCTTTGTGGTCGATGTATTCGGATCACTATCTTTTTCCATATCCACGTGGCTTTCGATGAGTAGTTAATCCATACCTTGTTTATCTTGTGCACAATAATGCTCTTTTATGATATATAATTTTGTGATTTCCTCACATTTTTGCCTTTTGCACACACCGTACACGAAATATTGCGAATATCTTGTTCACATTGTTCTTGCAAAGTGAGATTTGGTGTTATCTTCTCAATCCTGTCACATCCATTATAAGCAATCGAAATTGTGCATGATCATCCGTTGCTCGGATTGAAACAAAATGATTATATTCTTCCAGTTTGTTTCCGTTTCAAGCAATGGACTCGGGCTTCGAAAAACATAAAAGTTTTTGCGTGAAAAGCCACCATTTGCATTCTCAGTTGTGTGGCTAAAATAAAAGCATTGAAAATGATATATAATGCCGAGGCCAAAATAATAGGCTTGATTGATTCTTCAAAACGAATAGTCTCAATCTATTGTTGCTCATGGGAGATATAAGTTGAAGATCAATGGGCATGCACATTTAATCGATTTATTGCTTTCTCATTGTGACATTATTGGCGAGAGAATCATCTATTTTGTATGCTTGTTTCATTCGTGTTTAAGTGTTCAATAATATTTCCTTTTTGACACAAGGCTAATATGAGTGAATATTGCGCGTATATATTGTTTGGCATTACGCACTTGTACATTGTTGTGGCTAAAAACTCTCACTCGTATTGTTCACACCCCTACATTCTCGCTCCCACCATTTGGATATGTTGACACAAGCTAGGACTATAAAAATCACATTTTGGCATTGTTCTGGCCTTCCCAATTCCTGTTGGTATGCTATTTTTTAATCCTATTTTACTTTATTTTTATTTCAAAAATTTGATTTTCGTCAGAAATTCTCGTTCAAACGAGATTTTTAACGACCTTCATATCCCTCATTCTGTCACTTCTTTCGAAATGTCGTTCGAACGACATAATTCGTTCGAACGAACTTCTAACGAGATATCTAATGAATCGCTACAGTGACTTTGTTCGAAATACCTCGTTCGAACGACATCACTCATTCGAACGACCTGCGTTTAAAACCTGCAGTCCCTCTTTCCAAAAACTGTCGCCTCTCCTGTTTTTTCTCTCACCACCTGCCACGTTTTCCAACACACCCACTTTCCCAGATTTTTTCCCCACATCTTCCATTTTCCCACTCTCTTTCCTCTATCCCACATTCTTACTCTCTCCCACTCTCTCCTTCTCCAACGATTTTTCCCCTTCATCTCCTCTATTAACCTCCTTTCATTACCAATTTGCTGTGTGGATTTGTGGTGTTTTCCCTCTTCATTTCGAGGTAGTTTCTTTCCCTTTCTATACATATATACATATATTTCTATATCTCTATCTATATATCTATATACATACTTAGATATCTATTTATATATACATATACCCATATATATCTATATCTATATATATACTTAGATATCTACTTATATATATATATATATATATATATATATATATATATATATATATATATATATATATATATATATATATGTGTGTGTGTGTGTGTGTGTGTGATTGGGTCCTTTTTAAACCAAATCGATTTTTGTTGTTACCCAACATTCATATATATATAAATGTGTGTATATTTTTTTTGGGGCCTTTTAATTTATCTGATTATATTTATGATTGCCCCTGGTTGAGCTCTATTCCATGATATTATAAGTTTTTTTTAAACTCAATTTTTTTTAATTTCATGAAATTTATCTTAACTAAGTTTTTTTTTACTTAACGGAGGACGGGATTATTCTGATTGGTTGTTGGTTTGTTGGTGTGATTGGTGGATTGGTTGGAATTTGTTCGGGTAGGTTCTAGTTTTCTTCGTGTTTACCATGGCCCGTAACCGTCGCCAACGCCGTATAAGCAATTCCCCCAAGGAACGCTCCTCGTCCTTTGATGAGGAGACTGTGCCAATGCAGCTATACCCGACCTTAGGCTGCGTTGGAGGACCCTTTCCATACACACTCTTTATTACACACAAGGTTTTGCTACGCGTTCTATCATTCGTGAGAAAATTATTAATCTCCACTCTCTCCACGGAACCACTGTGCATTCGTGGATTTCTGATTTAGGGTGGGACCCTCTATTCTCTCTCACGGATACTGTTTTTCCTGACCTTGTTCGGGAATTTTATTTTGGGATGCATGATAAGGATAACCACATTTATTCCAAGGTGCGCGGTAGGGAGATTATTATCTCTCCCGACTCAATAGCTCAACTTATCCCCTTACCTCGGGTCACTAATCCCTCTTTCCCTTGGACATCCGATACCTGTCCCGATCCTTCCCTTGTTATAAACACCGTTTTTAGGTTCCTCCCTCCCGGCACTGTCACAATCTTCCATAAACATTTACATCCTGACTTCATGGTCCTTAATTGGATCGTATGTGCCTGTCTTCTTCCACGTGCAAACACAACCCAAATAACCAAACAACACGTGGACCTTATGTTTGTAATTAGCATTCGGGCTCACATCGACCTCCCCGCCTACATTTTTAGTGTCATTCGGACTGTTTGGATCCTCCCCTCCAGTCCCGCTCGCCAAGCCCTCCCTTTTGCTGCCATTATTACTCGCTTTTGTCTTGCCGCCGGCTGCCCCCGCGTCTCCATCGATATCCCCTTCACCAAATATCAAACCATTGACATGTCCTCGGTCAGCCGATCTCGTGGTCATTTGCCCCCGGATACCCCTCACTTCACCCCCTCCACCTCTTCTCACTCTGTCGCTTCCTCTCCCCCTGCCCCCAGTCGTCGCGCACCCTCTCACTCTATCCATCGACCCACCTCTTTCTATGTTCCCGCACCCGTCGAGTCGGAGAATTTTTTGTTTATCCGTTCTCAGGTTGAACAGCTTCAGGAGGATCGATGTCAGGACAAGGCGCTTATGCAAGAGCTTTTAGTTTCTATACAGCAGGACCGCGAGGCACACGCTCGCCGGGAGGAGGCACAAGCGCATCTAGATGAAGCCCAGGCTCGTCGGGACTCTATACTTTTAGAGCATCTTGATGCCACTCGCCGTATGGAGATGCACCGCAGGGCAGGCTCTTCCGGAACCGGCTCTCTTCCCGATGATACTCCACCTGATGCTCCTGGCTCTTGATGTGATTTGTTTTTCATTTCCTGTTTACTTGTATTTGTGAGGATGAGTGGTTGTTTTATTTCATGTATAGTTTCATTTGGATTGGATATTTTCATGTATGAACCTTAACTATTTCCCCTTTCCCCTTTCTTAATGAATCCTCATTATTTCCCTTGTCACTCTTTTTTTTTCATATTTCTTGATTTGTTGCCATTTTATTCTCTCTATTATCCTTTATCATGCACGCCCCTTATCCCTTTGTCTTTTCCGGGTAAAAAGGGGGAGAAGCATTAATTAATGGGAATTCACATTTAGGGGGAGAATTCATATTTAGGGGGAGTTGAATAAATTAATTGGATTTAATATTGATCATATGCATAATTTAGGGGGAGTTAAATTGGATTTAATATTGATCATATGCATAATTTAGGGGGAGTTAAATTCTTAATATTGAATATTGAGACTTTCATTTACCATTAACAACATATGCTAACACATAGTTTTATACATATTTCATTCTCTACTTCCGCATGCATTTATGAATTTGTTGTTTCATGTGTGTAGGATACATCTCCTACTTCTTTGCAGCTCATCAGTCTTGTCTTCGAGTCTGTCTTTTTTTTTGGGTTTTTGGGACGGGCCTTATAAATGGCTTGACGACTGGCTTAGCAAATCTTTCTTTTTATTTATTTTTTATTATTCTGTTTTGTCCCGGAATAGCCAAAGGGGGAGATTTATAAGGACACATTTCCAATCGAGTCATTTGTTATATTGGCTATATTCCGTTGGACAAAACAATTTTGGGTCATTCTGCATCAAGCATCATTCAACGTAAAGATTCAAGCATCGTATCCAAAGTTCACGCGTCATCAATATACACGCCATGCTAGCTATCCTAAAAAGGTATATGACCAAAATAAATTTTATGTGTTGGAGTATTTTTTTTAATCAAGAAATTTTCATATAGAGAAATGTTCGTAAATAAGTAATTTTCATAAAGAAATATCTTTGAAATAAATTTGAAAAAATTTGTGCAAAATATGAAATCTCGTTCGAACGACCTAGATCTAACGACATTCCCCAGGCTATACTGGAACTTCGTTAGAAAGGTCATTCGAATGATCTCGTTCGAACGAGGTTTCTAACGACCTATCTAATTCGAAACTGGAACTTCGTTAGATAACTCGTTCGAACGACCTCGTTCGAACGAGTTCTGCCAGATCCGAATTTTTGAACTTATTTTTTTAAGCAGTTTTTTCCCAAAACTATTTTGGTCCACTACTTTTTAAGTTATATTTTATGGACGAAAATCAGTTTCAAAGGCTAAGGAAGTCCATTATTCTCTAGAGAGCATTTTTCATAACTTCCCTCTTTTTTGTAAAAATCATCTCCAACACTTTATCATCTTTTGAAATAAAACCCCTTCAATCAACTTGACATTCAACAAGCAAGTTTGCGGTGGATCTATGCATTCAAGCTTTGTGGAGACGGTTGGGCTTCGGTGGATACCGCGACACGAGGAGTGTCGAGCAACACGTACTACAAATTCAGAGGTCGAGGACGGCATAAGCAAGTCTTGAGTGAGTCAATGTCTGTAAGTCTTTTGAGTCTCTTGTAAAACGTATTTTGTAGTGGATTTTGTTTAGGCCCAGCCGTCAGAGGTTTTTCCCATTTGGGTTTTCCTCGTACATCGGCGTGTTGTGGTTGGGATTTTCGCATTTTACTTTATTAAATCACCTAGATGTATGCTTAGGATAAAATGAATAAAATTGGAATAATTTTATTTTAATTAGTCAAGTTATCAATCCCATTGCATTAATTGAAATTTGTTCTTGCGAACTTGTGAATCTGCTTTTAAATTGAAATTGGAGAATACCACTTTATAGCTAATATTAAAATTGGATTGCGTGTGTGTATTCCACGAATTAAACTAAGAACATATAACCTTGCAACTTCACGCCCTTTCTGTTATTTATTTTATTCACTTTATTAGACTTCTTATATGTTGACTCAGTTTGATATCATTAGATGTTTAGTTGGATTTTATATTGAGAACCGATATTTTATTCAGAACCATTTTAGTTCAGTTATTTATCTAGTTTTTAGTTCAGATTATTTTCACTGCATGGATGGTTTGGTTAGAGTGAGTATTTCACTTGTTGTTATTGCTTAATAAAGTGATAAAATTTGGCATTTGTCTTTTGAATATTAAGTGGTTAGTTAAATTAAAAAAAAACTTTTTGACAGTGATGCTAAAAATGAAACAGATGATACTCTTATTTTAATTAGATGAAGGACTGGTCACCCGGTATTTAATTAGGCGGGGTGTCACAGATGATATCTAAGAAGCAGGTTCTAGTGTCCATAGGATCCGTGCGACTTTTCGCATTTCATCTTAGTGTTCTTTGATGTTGAGCCTTATAATAGGATTATTGTATTCTTTTATGTACGTGCATTTACGTTCTTATTCTATTATAGATGTATAAACTATGAACTCATACAAATCATTTTTTCTAAATTTTTAGATGCCACCTAAGAGAGGACGTCAGGCTAGAGCGGCAATGAAAGATGAGGTGAAAGAGGTTCAGCAGGAGCAGGAGGTACCTCAGCCACATCCACCATCGGGAGTGATGACAACTGCACAGGTGGTCGAGATCGTGTCACATATAGTTAACGCGATGATGACTATAATGGCATGACATTTTTAATATAATTAACCACAGCCGTTAGTGGCACCCGACGATACGGCTCACCCGGGGCTAGCCGATTAACAGAGGGAAAGAGAAGCATTTCATAAGGGTCACCTACCCGAGTTTCAAGGTGCTTCAGATGTAGTAGTGTCCAGTTAGTGGAAGAAGGACATACGGTGCCACCTACGCATAACAGAGTGAATTGACACTCAAAAACAATTCTTGGCAACATTCAAGCTAGTAGGCGCAACTTTGTAGTGATGGGAGTCTGTGACCACCGCGGAGAAGAGAGATGTGATGAGCATAGGGGAGTTTTGGGTGCGATTTGACCGCAGGTATTTTCTATCTGCTATTCATATAGAGATGCGATGATAGTTTCTCAATGTGTCTGGCTGAATACAAGGAAGAATTTACTCGGTTACCTAATATGGTGAAAGATGGGTAAACATGAAAGAGAAGAGAATGCATAAGTTCATGGACAGACTTACTTGGAAGATCCGACAACACTTGTTGGGTAATTCGGCGTTGGAGATATACGCGGATATTGTTAATGCAACGTTACTTCATTGTTAGAATTAGCAATTTCATATAGAGTATAGAAACAGAGTGAGTGGGTCCAGCCAGACTAGAAAGATAGATAGGAATGGTGCCCATGGGGCACAATAACATCAGGAGTGGGATCTCCAATAAAGTAACCAGGTCAATAGGGTTAGGTTATAGGGTTATCGATCTGAGAGTATTAGGTTGAGGCAGGGTCAGTAGGTCCCTCAACAACAGTAGCCACATTTCATTCCTCAGGGCCTCCAGGCCCAAGGGAATGGCTGAGAAGGCCATCAAGGAGAGGACCAATGGCAGGGAGGATTTTTTAGGAGTTGTTTCATGTGTAAAGAGAGAGGCCATAGGAAGAGATATTTCCCTAAGCGAGGCAGGGGCAATTGCAGCTCATGGGTCAGTTCGGACATGAGGATTACGTTCAGGAGCCCGTTGACCAGACGATGCAACTAACACTGGAAGGTAAATTGTCTTTATTATGTTATGAACACAGGTTAGATTTTAATGACATGGGGGCATCCCGATGTAATATTATTAGCACTAGAATTTGCGAGTGAGTCTAATTTAGTGGGTGCATTAGCCGTAATAGCCTTATTATGTGTATTTATAATTAATTACCGTGGGAGTAGCGGGGACTTTTTGGTGTCACCAATGAGAGATTGAGGGTGTAAACTATAGGGATGGTTGCATTACATGTTAATTGACTGCTTTCGAGAATTAAGACAAATGAGTAGATTATTTTTCGAGTATCAATCGGTTAGCGATGATTGGGCAAAAGTAGACTGCGATAGTAGGAATTTGGGTTTGCTATCTCAGAGTATGATTTATTTTGCTAGATATCACCTGAAAGAGGGTTTAGCCTATATATATATGTGTGTATATATGTTATAATGTGTTACATGATAGACTTATTGAAATATAATTGTATGGTTATATTTGATCCTGGTGAGTAGGGATGTTTACTGATGTGATTCAGGGTATATTGGCTTTTATCGAGCTGAGAGATATAGCTCGTGATTTATTCGCGCTAAAAAACTAGTGATAGTAAGAACGTTGTGATATATGTTGTCTTTTGTAACATGAGAGTGGATGAATATACTTTTATGTCGAGATACGGAGATTTGGGGGTACATGCTATGGACTAAGGGCCTAACGGATCTCGAGGACTGACAATGTTAGGTAATAGTGTATCGAGGGGTCCTTATTTTGATTTCACTTTTCGAGACATCCCACGCATGAAACTTAGCGTAATTTTGGAAGTAGGGAGATGTTTGTCCATCAAGTTATGAGTTTAGTCCATAGTTAGGGTTCATTTATGAAGTTATATCTGAAGGATGAAAACTATGTTATAAATTGAGGCTAGTGGAGCTGGGCAATATTAGTGCAGTTATGCACGGGTATAGGGTGTATGTGAACCCTAGGTAGTTGATTTTTTTTAATATTATTCGCGATTGGGGGACATAGAAGTATGTGTAGTGATCTTTAGAGTACGTGATTAAGGTAGTGTAGAAACCTTGGAGTACCAGTCTTATCGAATTTCGAGGACGGAATTCCTTTTTGAGGGGGAATATGTAACACCACGTATTTTTGAGCATATAGGATTTAATAAAATTGGTGATTTAGAATTTATTTAAATCAATGAGTTGGGATTTATTTAATTCGAAGAAATTAATTAATTTAGTGAGTTAGAGTTGAAGTTAATTCGGTATATTTTAAATTTATGTGTGCCGTATTTTGAGGTGAAAATAAGATGATTTTATAAGTGACTCGAATGATGATTTAGAGGTCACGATTGATTCCAAAAGGGTCAAAATAGTCAAAATAGTATACTCGGGGTACAGTTTGGGTCTTGGGGCAATTTTAGGCCAAACCGACACCGTAGGAGGGCATTTTGGTCATTCGATAAAATAAGGTGAAGAGAATTAGGAATTTACAAAGCCTTTATTAGTATATAGTTGGTAGATTCTAGGGTTATAAATATAGATAAACAAAAATAGGCCATTAGAGATGAAGGAGAAGCCATTTTGAAGCTTAAGGAAGGGTTCTTGAGAGATTCAAGTGATTCTTGCACCACAAACATCATTGGAGAGTGGATTGAAGGGGAAGACCAATAAATCCATCATCAACAAATGAAATCGAACCTTTAATTAAGATACAAGTACTTATCTTGCATTTATATTAAGCATATTATAATACCCATGTAGAATAGGGTTTGATTTACATGTTTTTGTAAGATTTATATGAATTTTGGGTGGGTATAATCCATGAATGAGGTAATATTGCATGTAGATATATTTATTTATGTTGGTAACACGAAATGAGAGGGTTGTGATTGATTTATGTGAATGAAATCTGGGTTCTTGATTAAAATATCTGAAGAACACGAGAAACTAGGGATTTTATGTACTTTTAGAGGATGATCGATTCTTGGATTAAATTCGTGGTGAATTAATTACTAATTTACATTGAAAATCATTCCTATACATCTATGTAGTGATTAGTTATACTGGTTTGAAATTTGGTGAGGTTTCATGAAGGTTTGAGGTGTCAAAATGGAGGAAAAACGAGTTAGAGAAGAAGGTTCGCATATCTGGTACGACGAACCGGTTCTATTTTGAGGCCGAACTGCTTTGATTTACCTATTTATCAAAAATGAAATTTGTATATCTTTTCGTTACGATTGCGTGAGCTTCATCCTCATATTTTTTTGATTTTTTTGAATTAGTTATGATTTTTCTATGAGAGGGTGTCCGAGATCGAAATTTGTATTCAAAAATTAAATTCGGGGTATAAAATTAGTAATGAACTATACGAGGACTTTGGGAATTTTAATAGATCTATAGTCGAGGCGTAGGCTTATTCATAATGATGATAAAATCAGACTAGGACCTACGAGATTTAATGCATCGTGTTGCGTATCAGGAATTTATGAATTGGGTTATGAGAAGAATAAATGATTACCAAAAGATTAGTACCAGTAGAATGGTGTGGTTTTAACTTCTAAAATTTCTTAAAGGATGATGAGAAATGGTAGAGAATACGACTCGAGAAAAATATGATGAGTATTATAATGGTATATTTATAATATGTGGAATATTCGGGAGTTATATATACTACGTATGAAATATATATTATAGGTAGAGTGTATACCTATACTGATGTCATATTTATATATAGGTTGTGTGAATACCTATTATGTGAATCCGCTTTTGTGTATGTTAACATACTTACGCTACCTGCTATCACGGAGGTCCTGTACCATGGGCGATCCTATCTTTACGATTCTAGTGAGGTCTGGCTTGGTGCCCCAAAGCATAGTACTGATAGTGGATGACTATGTGAGATAAATAGTGATGTCGGCAAGTCATTTGGGTACGTTAGGTATGTGCACAGCCACAAAGTCTTAGTGCTATGTTCGCCTCCAATATGTGTGGTTTGATTGATGGTTCGAGGAGACATTTTGAACCGATAGTCCATGATTAGGTACGAGAGGTACTTGGACTGATAGCAGAGTACACATGTGCATATTGTTATGGGAGGTGGTATTATATATATATATATATATATATATATATATATATATATATATATATATATATATATATATATATACTCATGGATGTTTAATCTTACTTATGTGTGATAGTAAGGAGACTAGATAGTGTATATCTAAACAATGTTTAATCTTACTTATGTGTGATATTAAGGGGGACTAGATAGTGTATATCTAAACAATACTTATTTACTTAAGAGTAAATATTAGAAAAGATAAATAGTGTAAATCTAAAGGAAAGTAAGGGTGAGAATTTAATATGAGGATCATAATAACAACGTAAGAGAAATGTTAATTATTAGTTGTTTGGTAACGTACTGTACGGGCAGTACGTGGTAAGTTAATGAGAAACTTAACTAAAAGCTTGATGAGAATTTGGGATATACTGTAGCATACTGTATGGGCAGTACGGTAGATCTAGACTCGTGTATGGTTAATTACATGCTTGAGACCTAGTTAGATTGGGGTAGTTTGGCTAGGTGGGATGTTAGGTGCGCACTATAAATGAGAGGTGAGGAACTCAAGTGAGTGTACGCAACCTAACATATGTATCTAATCACTGTTCATTTTAACTGCAATTTAAATACTTCCTAAATGTTTTCAAACTGTTTTTACTTGGGCTCTGGCCCGTTCTTGCAAAAGTTTTTTTTTTCCAAAAGTTTTTTGGTGTCCAGCCACAGAGACACCCAATTTCATGATCTGTTCTCAGGACGCATAGCTACAACACATGTGGATAACCCGGTATCTAATTAGGCAGGGTGTCACAATACATATCCCCCATTTTCTAAAAATACCCCTATTCACCTCTCCCATTTGCACACTAGTGTGTATTTCCCAAAATATCCGTCATTACCTCACGCCCCTCATGCACACCATTGAGAGTTCCCATATTACCCCCTATCCACATGCATCTCTTTTAAAAAGAAGTTAGAAGGACTATTTGAAACGAGGAAGAGTAAGAGAGGAAGATAGAGAGCCAAATTGTAGAGTTAGAAATAATTTTTAACTTTTGGATATTATTTTTTTATTTAATTTGAGGGAAATAAATATTAGTGAGAATCAATTTGAGTGGGGGAGATTCATTTGATATTTGTTTAGACATTCAAATTGAGTGGTGCATGCTTCAAATTGAAGGATTGAAGTTCAATTTCACTCAAAGAGATTTTTTTGATTGTTCTATTCTCTACTCTTATTTTAATGCCTTTAATTAATTGTTTCTCATGTTTCATATAATGTTAGGCTAAACACCCCTTTCAAGGGGTGGGATGAGCCCTTATTTTATTTTAATTAATTAGTTTGTTTATTTGAAATTACATTTGAATGATAATTTTGATCCTTCACCTTTTAATTTATGCCCTGAGAGAGGGTAAATGATTTTCGAGAGAAAATCAAAATTCGAGATATAATACCCATTTTAGAATCGAACTAGAGATAGGGGTTTCTCAAGTAAGGTATTATTCCTTGAATTTCTACGCTAAATTTTATTTTATATGAATTTTGATGAATTGATCCTAGCGGGTGGTTTATTAAAAGGAGTATAGATCTAATTTCTAGAGTTATGGGGATTTGAACTTAATTTTCTAAAAGGTTAGTGTTAGAATTGAATTTGTGATGAGAGTTTCTTGTAATTGTAATACTAGTTTAGGAGATTTCAAATGAGTAGATTAATTAATTAGAATAACTAGAATTTATTATGTAGTCTTATTCCTTGATTGTTCTCACATTTATTTACCTAAATTTTTCTCTTATTTTAGTGTTTAATTTTATTCATCATTTTTTTAGTCACTTAGTTTAGTAGTTCACCACTCCTTGAAAATTGTTTTAATAAAACAAATATCATAAAAAATAGAAAACAAAGCAAAAGTAAAAAAGAAAATAACAAGAAAAATGAATTACATGACTTTTCTCGTGTTTCACTCCTTGGAGTTGGATTAACATCCTTACTTACCGCTATGCAAGTTTATATTATGTTTGTAGGTTTTCAAGGATTTTGATTGGAAAGGATTTGACAACAATGACATATACAAAAAATATTCGATCAAAATGCAAAGTTTCAGGTATAAGTTGCGAGAAGCATCGCTTGAAGGTCGCTTGAAGGGTTTCATAGCGTGAGATCCTACTGTTTTGAAATTTTTGATGTCGGTTGATACATGGTTTGAGAAACATGCAAAGTCGTTCAAACGACAGTGAATTGTCGTTCGAGTGACCCCTGAAGAAATTTTTTGTATCTTCTATTCCGTACCTGCTTTGTTTTATCACACTATTTTTGGTACTTCTGGACAGTTTAATGCAGTGTTGTTGATTACGCATGATGGATTTTTACTGCATTATTCGTTTAGCCACATCATTACTGATTTTGATAATTTCTTTCACGTGACTTCTGTTTGCTATCTATGATTTGGTACATTATGATTATTTTAGCTGGCGGTTTCTGTTTATGTAGATATGCTTCATTGATTATTCTTACTGGATATTTGATGTTTGTTCATCTTTTCACTTTTTGTTTATTCGAGACAAAATGGGGAGATATGTATGTGATGTAGGGGGATAATTTGTTTGATGAGCACATAGTTTATTGCTGCATTACGAAATTGATATCATATGCTTTCATGCTTATATATTAGTATTAATTAGTTTGCACAATTTGATATCCTGATTTCAATGTTGTTTTCAACTTGGTAATTGGTATCAAAATATTTTGCTCACATGTTTAACAAATGGTTTGTTTTACATATTGGTATTTTTTATATCATTTGTTCCTCAATATTTCACTGGGTATTTTTCTGTTTCATGTGTGTAGGTATTCTTCAGTGAGTCAAAATTTTACTACATCACATTCAGACAACTCAAGCTTGCCAGACCAACATTTACAAGTATTGTCCTATAATTTTTGGTTTTGGGTTTTATGGGATGGGATTTAGGCATCATACGGGTTGATGGTCATACTTATTGATCAAGGGTGAAAAGTAGCGCGTGTAAAGATGTTAATCGTTGTTTTAGTTTCACCACCTCAATACAAAAGAAACCTAAGTTACGACTACACTCAACGGGTGATAGAGGTAAGTCGGGTATCGAATCCACAGAGAATGTTTGATAGATCGTAACAGATTATTAATCCAGGAATAAAAGTGTAAAAAGAGGATGTATGCTAGTAATTAAAAGAAAAGAGAGAAGTTAAGTCTAAAATAAAGTAAAAGCGAGGATCGGGATATCATCCAACCATACGGCTCGAAACAACTACTAATCAAGATTCCGGCTCGAAAGAAATTTAATCGAGCATTATCAATAAACATAAACTTCACGCAATAAGGAATTTAAGCCAAAGTTGTGAGAATGAACATTTAACCGAAAATTGGTCGCACGTGGATTAAATTCGAATTATCGCTTTAAACACTAACGTTGCATGACAAAGAGAGTTAAATGCATAATAATCCGACTTTAATACGCGCGGGTTCATTTAAACACAATTTTGCACGAAACTTAATTTTCGAAGCTTGGGGCCCATTAATGGCGGAACGAAATCCCGACCCTATTTATCTAGGGGCACATAATGATTAAACTAGATTACAACTTATTACACTAGGAAAGCAAGTAATAAAGCAATTAAACTAATTAAGAAAGCATGTAAATTACTCTACAAAGCACTAATGAAACAAGAACAACTCATATAAATGGAGATGGAAGTGGAAAGTTTAACATACATAACCCATATGGTTGTCAACCCAAAGAGAAATGAAGCCAAGCTCTCCAAAGCCACAAACCCTAGGCTAAACTAATAAAAACTGAATATCTCTGAATATTACACAAAATTGGGTTATATAGTAAGTTGGAATAAAAGAAAAGAAGAAAGAAAAGAAGGCAAAAATATCTGCAGAAACAGGGGATCGATCGATCGACCCCTTTGGTCGATCGATCGATGGATGAAATCGTGCCAAAAAATATGAAGGATCGATCGATCAAGCAGGGCAGAACCTCCTTTCCTCCTGTTTTGGTACAAATGTTTTCTTCTCCGCTAGAATCGCCATAACTTCTTCATTCGGGATCAGAATTGCGCACCATTTATGGCCACACGAATCTTGCGAGGAGGGAAACAACTTCCATGAGATGTCAGGGCAGGTGCCCAAACTATGAATTGACCAGATTGCCCTTGAACGTGCGAATGCGTACATGACTTGAGCGAAATACGTCTGAACTCCATTCTTAGTACCTAAATACCTACAAAAGCCCAATTATACCTCATATAGCATGTTAACAATATAAAACGAGGCTGTCTGGTTAACGGGCTTAAATATAGAGATTAAGGCACTCCAGGGGGCTAAAATGCGTAGGTTCGACGGATGAAATACGCAATATTTACGTATTAACACCCCCCTAACTTACACATTACTAGTCCCTAGTAATGAAATAGGATGCAACAAGAACAACAAGTAAACTAAAAATAGGAGATAGTACAAAAATATGGTATAAAAGCAATAAAAAGATAAGGCCACTTTCGTGGGCGAACGATTGCATTTAGCGTATGCAATAAGTCGTTAAACCCCTAGGTCACCCTAGTGGATGAGTGTCGTTTCGTGAAGGTTTTTAGGGATGATACCCACAAACATCATAAAGTTTCCTCAAAATATGCCCAATCACATGCGACAAACTCAACAATACGAACAAGATTTCAACATGTTATTAGCAAAGCAAGCGAATTCATGTGAAAAGTCCGTAGTTATTAACATTATCGAATGCACCTCAATGAATTGAAACTTTAATATGTGGGAGGGGAGTGAGCACATGCAAAATATGATTTGGCAAAAACTTAAATAACTCGGATACTAAATATCAAAGCATGCATAAAAGTCAATCCTCACGGGAATTACGCTCATCAAATGAATTCAGTTGAAATAGGGAGGTAACACACGGGACATGTGGGCATAAGGAGTAAATGTAAAGGGAAACTAGGCCGCGCGCATGTCACAATTGAAGAATGCTATATAGGAAATAAAAACTGTAATCTCAGTGAAAGATACCACACATATAAAAGAGGCGAAATGCATTTTTACAGATTATCAAAACTATTTAAACTTTTAAATTGTATCTACTTAAGATCACATAGGATTTTAATAGGTTTGTAATGGAGGCTAGGTTAGGGTACGAAATGAAAGGGATGTATATACGGATTCAAAGGTGTTTGGGGATGAAACTCGGGATAATGGAAAAAAGTGGGCAATTTCAAAATTGGACAAATGATTTCCAAACGAGCATTAGATATAACAATCGAAAGAGTAACAAGGATTATTGAATCACTACAAACTATATATACAAATTTCTCTTTCTTTTTCTTTTCTTCTTTTTTTCTTTTGTTTTCTTTTGTTTTCAACTTTCTCTTTTTCATTCTCTTTTTCACTAAATTTTCTTCTTTTCTCACTCTTTTCAGGCTAAAATTGCAACCAAAAAACAACAATATCATTCAATCCTAAGTAAACAATCCAAACAAGGGTATGTAAGCTAATATGTATGGTATAAAACTCCAATTTGGAGGTGGTTATGGGATTTTGGGTAATGAAAAGAAAGGCTAGTATACAAGCTCAAGTGGGTTGACTAGGGAACATATAAAAGGTGAGGTCAAGGTCATATGGGTGATATACAAAAATGGACTATGATCATTTCAAAAGTTTATGCAATTCTCGAGTCAAAACAATAAATGAAAATCATGCTCAAGTAACACATTTCAAGAATGAACTCAATTAATGAACGGTCAAATGAAAGAATAAAGAGATTACCAATGACTGTAACGTTTCCAAAGAGGAAAGAATAGTGTATACACTCACATATGAAGATAAGTCTCTAATCGCACTCGGTGTAAGTATAGACAATGCAACAAAAGCTTAGCGAGTTATAAAAATCTTAAACCAAATCAATATAACAATAAAAGCGCATGTGCTCACGGGATAAAGTTTAATCCATGAAGTTATTCATAATATTAATGATTTAAGTACTAAAGTCTAATAACTTATAAAATGGAGAACATGTATCATTGAGTTGTTTATTTGTTCCAGCAATCATTAAAATTTATCATTGGAAACAAGGGCAAAAAGCCCAAGAAAGGAGAAAAAAGAAATAAAATATTTTTGAAAATTTTCAAATTTTTAACAAAAGCATGCTTTGTAACTAAATTGTAGTAAAATTGAAGGACTAAATATGAAATGGATAGAATATCCCACACCCCCTAACTTAAATGTTGCATTGTCCCCAATGCGTCGATTAAAGAACACAACACAAAGATAGGAAAAGAATGATATTACCCAAATTTGGAGCGATCTCCATAAGTACAAGTCCAAATGAAGCTGCAAAACAAGTTAGTACAAAGCATAGGAAGAATATATACTGATGTATTAAGTTAAACAAATCTATGTCACAAGTCACAACAATATAAAGGGGTTGAAGTGCAAATACTAGATAAATTGATGGTGAACTTTTTGATTTTATAAAATGGAAGGTCACACACATCAAAATCCAATAAACAACCACAAACTACATTTTCATTTCTCATTCCATAAGTTCAATACAAAATAACCTAATACATTACAACTATTAAAAAGAAAGAAATGAAAAAAAATACAACATAATATTCGTCCCAAAAATGCCAAAATGACCCAGTACAGCAATAGTCTAGTGGTCGGAACCACTAGGATCAGAAGGATACTGAAAATGAGGAGGTAGCGCTGTGTACGAATCATGCCTCTGCAAGTAAAGGTCTCTCATCATCGTCTTCATCATCCGATACTCTTGCCTCTGCTGCTCTCTAGCCTGACTCTGCTCGGCCCACTCCTGCCGGCGCTCAGCTCGATCCTGCCGCAGATCAGCCTGATGCTGTCTGAACTCTAACTGCTGCTGGTCTAGGCAGGACTCCCACATAGCCCACCTGAGATGGGTCTCCTCCCAGCGTTGGCCCTGCACGGCCTGAAATGCCTCAAAAGGGCATCTAAATCTATGTGTGGCACGTGATAACCCTCACCCTGCTCCATACTTCTAATCTCAACCTCCTCCTCTACCATATCAGCCGCCGCTGCCCTATGTCTTTTTTTCCTTGGCTCCCCCAAGGGCGAGTCAACATCTTCGAGATATTATCTTTTGTGAGAAGCCCTAGTGGCTCATGCTTGCGATCAACGTCATATTCTGGGCAACCATGAGAAATGCAAATGCTCGTGAAGAGGGTAGGAAAAGGAAGGTAATACCCCCAGGCGATCTCCGTGGATGTCGACAGCATCGTCTCCAAAAATATTTTGGGCAAACTGATATCGCCCAAATCATGAAGCATGGTGTAGATCAATGCTGCGTGCTTATGACGAACCTCTGATCGATTTCTCGTCACCATAAATGAGTGGACGTTGATATAGTAGAGAAGTCTCGATAAATCCTTTATTGCGGCCGAACGCACCTTTCTTCCATTTCTCACCCGGCGCAAGGGCCTCTATCAACGTCGCACGACCAAAAATATCCCCATCCAAAAAGCTGATAGGATCCGCAGGGTCTAGCACACCCATAAAAGCTGCCAAGTCAGAACGACATAAAGGTATCCGCACCCCACGGACCATGGCCTCATACGTAGTAGGCCCCTGCCCCCACCTCTACCAATGTCGCATAAAACATATGGACGAGCTCTTCATTGACGTGACCATTGGTAGCGAGAGAGGTCTCCCATCCCTGTTAGCGCAACAAAGCCCGCGCCTCCTGTGGTATATGATCAAGGGTCTAGGAAAAATGATAACCCAATGATCGCTCGGATGTCTGAAAGTAGGCCTGAAAGCAGTCTCGCTCCTGCTTGCAACGAAACCCCTCGAAGCCCTCATTGGGCAAGCACCGCGTGAACTTATATTTTTTTAGGTTTGCCATTTCAACCTACAAAATAATAATTAAGCAATACAAAGAAAGTTGTAAGCACAATTACTGGTTAGTTAGTGTACGAGTTGAAATGTTGGGTGCACGTGCGCAAAATTGAGGGAAAAAATCAACATTGCGAGAAAATTTGTCGCCATGCGACAACGAGTGAAAATCACCCCAAGTGTGCGCCAAAAATTGATTGAAAACTATTTGAGGCATTTTAGCCCACACTTGACGTGCGCAATGTGTGTCGAGGGTGAAAATACCATTTTGAACCAATAAATTAGCCCCATTTATGAACACAACAATAATGCAACAATACACATGTGTTCATGAATGGATATAAATCAATAATTAGCAAGAAAAATAGTTGGCACAACAAACCAGGGAGAAATCCACACACATTCAAATATGTCAAAAATTGGATAAAACAGTGTAAACATGATAAATTTCAACCAAAATCTACAAATACATAAGTTTAGAGGAAGGATTATACCTTTAAAATGTGGACTAGGGGTTGAGAATGAAGGAAATGTGGTGGGGGAAATTTTAGGGCTCGAAATTAGGAGAAGCGAGATAATAGAAATGAGGGAATGTGGAAAAAAAAGAAGTAGTTCTCGGCCTTTAACTGCTTGATCGATCGATCGAGCCTTGGGCATCGATCGATCGATCAAACAGCAAAATGCCCACTGCATGCTGTTTTTCAACAAGGGGGCAATTATGGGGGGTATGGGGGGTAGAAATATAAAAATAAGTATATATATAGTATATATAACTATAGGAAAATAAAAATACAAAGAAAAAATTAAAAATAAAAATAAAATAAAATAAAAAAACAAAGAATTGGGCTAAGTATGCACATACCTACACATATACTAACCAAAAAAAATGAAAAATATGTACAATCATCGACACACACGCATGTTCACAAAAAATGAGAAATAAAATAAAATAAAAAAGAAAAGAAAATTCAAAAGCGTGAGAATGAGTGTGTGAAAAATAAAGAAAAATTGTTTTTGTGACTTTTTTCATTGTTTTCTTAACAAGTGTGTGTCGGGGCGCATAGTCTCCATAAATTCAAGTCCGTTGAACCTACAAAAGAGTTAGAACCAAGCATATAAAAAGAAATAAAAAGAGATTAAATAATTACACTAGACTAACTTAAGAGAAAATAAATAATGAAGAAGTTAGTATATACAACCTACACATAGGAATCCTAATTAGCTATATACTAAAAGTTGAAATTTTTGAGGGTCCATCCAAAACACAATTTGACTTTGACGGATCAACGGTGGACCCTCCCGAACATGCATGCCTCCCGGAAAATAGGAATTCAGTTCAAACAACGGAAGGCATGTGTAAGGCGGTAAAAGTGAACCATCCCCGATTGAAAATTTGGGAGGGAGGATGGGGGATTTGGATAGGACAGGCGACAAATACACATGTGGGCCGAGAAAAATTGAATCATCTCCCAAGTATTTTAAAGTTGGAATGGAAGGCGGCGCACTCGAGGGCAAAGATGCCTTCATGGAAAACAACTCGAGTAAGTACTCCTCGTCAGTGAAAGGGTTGAACGTTTTGAAGTTCGGTACCGATTCATCGGGTACTTGAATTGGTGTGACAGTATAGAATAAAGACTGGGATAAGAGAAATTCAATATCAGGCGATGAGTGATCATCGTCGAAAGATAGAATTTCGGAAGAAATATGATCGTTTACAATGAAACTTTCTTTTTTGAGAATCAAAGAAGAAATGAGTTCATTGCAAATGGATACTATGCCTGTTTCATCCTCATTTTCATTCTCTACTATATTATGTGTCAAGTCAAGGATGATTTGTTCCAAAGTAGGAACGAAATCCTCATCGGTTCAAAACAGTCGTCGACTTCGGAAGTCTCCGAAGAAAAATCGTCGTTGGATTCAAATAATACATCCAACTCGTGTTCCCAACAACGATTTTCTTCACGATAATGATTTTCAATCCTCTCATTTTCAAGCATGCGCAATCCCTCACCAAAATTCATGGGGCGAGGAGCGGATTCTTGGAATTGAGAGTTTTTGAAATCATTCTCGGGACTACACTCAAAATCATTAACATAAGAATTCTGAAATTGATTACAATTTGCTTCAAAATTCTTATCATAAGGATCTTGCGACCCAGAATCAAAATGATCACGCCCAAAATTGATTTAATCCAAACTTTGACTTTCGTAATACTAACCTAATGTCATTTTAGATGTTGCAACCTTTTGGGATTGCAATTATTGACCAAAAGTCAATCATTTACCGAAATTTTGAGAGTTATCATTAGGATTCCCAGAAAAGTTAGAATAAGACATGCTTACCCCAACAAGGGATCGAGAGGGCTAATTCCACAAAGAAGATGTACGCGCGATAAAATTCAAGCGTTTCTAGGCTCTCAAATGTAGAAGTCCTGCAAAAAAGGTTAAAAGAAAGAATACAAATACAAAAGGAAGAATACTACGAACTAATAAAACAATTACAATCTATAACAAAACATTCCCTGACAACGGCGGCATTTTGATCAAGGGTGAAAAGTAGCGCGTGTAAAGACGCTAATCATTGTTTTAGTTTCACCGCCTCAATACAAAAGAAACCTAAGTTACGACTACACTCAACGGGTGAGTATAGAGGTAATTCGGGTATCGAATCCACAGAGAATGTTTGATAGATCGTAACAGATTATTAATCCAGGAGTAAAAGTGTAAAAAGGTGATGTATGCTAGTAATTAAAAAAAAGAGAGAAGTTAAGTCTAAAATAAAGTAAAAGCGGGGATCGGGATATCATCCAACCATACGGCTCGAAACAACTACTAATCAATATTTCAGCTCGAAAGCAATTTAATCGAGCATTATCAATTAAACATAGACTTCACACAATAAGGAATTTAAGCAAAAGTTACGAGAATAAACATTTAACCGAAAATTGGTCGCACGCGGATTAAATTCGGATTATTGATTTAAACACTAACGTTGCATGAGAAAGAAAGTTAAAAGCATAATAATCCGACTTTAATACGCGCTGGTTCAATTAAATACAATTTTTCTCGAAACCTAATTTTTGGAGCTCGGGGCTCGTTAATGATGCACGTGTGAAGATGGTGGTTGCATGGATTCGGACCAAGGCCGTCATGGATGATCGTGTTGACGTGCCGAATGTAGCTGTATCAGACATACATATTGTGATCTAGGACAAATAGAGAGTTCCTAGATTCTATCCCTGACATTTATAAAATTATGCCCTTACAAATCTTTCCCTATGTCTATGCCAGTACATACATAGAAAATCCAAATTATGCTATCTCCATAAAACAAATGGCATATAAGATAATATCCGCACTAAACCCTCAAACTAAGAATACCAACTAACATGCCGTCAACCAAACTTCAACATCTTCATATCTTCATCTTTTCTCATCAGGTTGTGCAATCCAATAATCATCAATTATGTACCTACACACATGAGATAAAGCAGATATCCGTGACATGCAACAGTTTGAAATATAATGATATGCAAAAATCGAATCAATTAATCTTAAGCAAATCATTGATAAATCAACCAAACAATTCTCCCCCATAATTCATTCTCCCCTTTTTTATGATGTCCCCAAATAAACAGATATGAGAAGCACAAATAAATTCAAATGGAGAGTTTCAAAAGGTAATAAACTTTCTATTTTTGAATTTTTTAAAATTTTTCAGTCAAAATATACAACAAAGAATCACACCATGAAAGGACACAAAAACAACCAAGTCGATGATAGCGAAAATGTAGGGGTGTGATAAAATTCGATAGGAAAATCAATGCTTACAAACATAAAAAATGTGCACGATGAATATTGGATACTCCTAACGAATGAACTCAACATCTTCCTTAGGTGTAAAAAGATGAAATTATAAAAAATTGACTCGATCAAATAAGCAAATCAAAGCTCAAAGTGATTTCCACACCAATAACGTTCAAAACTATTTAATGCTTTTTCAGGACTTTCAAGGAAGTGCAAACCCGTTTAAATTCTCTAACAAAACTCCCTCAGATTTATATTTTGATTACAGGTGATCTAAATTCTGAAACATTAGAGAATTGATGGTGAAACCTAATGACCCATATTCAGCATGAATTGCTTTTTATTACCTTTAAATTTTTTGGGCTCTTTTAACCTCTTAGGACCCCGGATAAGTAAAATTTCTCAATTTTTTAGGTCCAAATTCAATGACGGCTTAATCGCAAAGGATAGATAAGTACCTTTCCTAGCCCTTCACCTTTGATAAAATACCACACAATCTCACCAACTGGTTTTTACATGCATTCCAATCTTTTCAAGTTTTCTCACATATGGTATGTTGTATAGACAAAATTGAGATTGAAACACTCAAGCTAATATGTGACAGATAAGTACAATAATCAAATAAAGTCATGCATGTGTGCAATAAAGTAGACAAGGAGCCAAACATGTAGAAAGAGATCACTAATCACATCTCAAAGACTCCAAACAATGCAAAGCACATGGATGCAATGATGTAGCGTCTCAAATCACTATCAAACAGTCACGTGAAAAATGGAAATGGAAGTTGTGACTCGGCTATCTTAAATGTTCATCCATAAAAAGGGGTAAAAAAAATACAAAAATCTTTTTGTGCTTTTTCTAAAAAAAAATTATAAAAAAAATCTTTTTGGATTTTTTGAAAAAATATAAAAAACAAAAATAAGAATACAAATGATACAAACTAGCAATATAAATCATATGATATGAACATGACAATGCATCCTATCCTAGACAAGGAACATCCCTCAGTCAACTATGCAAATCCCTAAAGACTTCCTACGACTCTCGAATCTAAGGGTATCTAAAGGTTTCGTGAAAATATCGACTAACTGAAGGTTAGTGGGTACGAAATTCAGGGATACGACTTTCTCCTCAACTAACTATCGTATAAAGTGGTCGCATATCCTGATGTGCTTTGTGCTCAAATGTTGGACCGGATTACAGAATATGTGTATCACTCTCGTGTTATCACGGGAGATGGTCATGGTGTCCTGTGAAATACCATAATCTTCCAACATTTGCTTCATCTACAAAAGTTGCGTGCAACAACTCCCAATGGCGATGTACTTAACCTCTGCAATGGACAAAAAGATGAAGTTTTGCTTCTTGCTCTTCCAGGAGATAAGAGCATAACCAAAGTAGAAACACCCACCAGAAGTGCTCCTACAACCATCTACATCCCCGTACCAATCGACATCCAAATAGGCGAACAAACGGTCATCGGTATAAAAGGAATACGAAATACCATAGGAGAGAGTCCCACTCACATATTTGATAATACATTTTAGAGAGAGTAAGCGTGACTCTTTCTGAGACGCCTAATATCACGCACAGACTCCAACACTAAAGGCTATGTCGGGACGACTGGCAGTCAAGTAGAGAAGACTACCTATCATACTCTGATATAAGGTTTGCTCTACGTCCTTACCTGAAGTGTCCTTACTAAGCTTGATAGAAGTACTCATAGGTGTACGTGCATGCTTAGCGGAGTCTAAACCAAATTTCTTTACTAGGTCTCTAGGATACTTGGATTGGGAGATGAACATCCCATCCTCTAGCTGACGAACCTGGAGACCAAGGAAGATTGTAAGTTCACCTACCATGCTCATCTCAAACTCACTTTTCATCTCCTCCTTAAAGTGGTGATCATGCTGGGAGCACGTGGATCCAAAGATTACGTCATCCACATAGACATGGGCAACCAAAATAGCATCGTCATCTCTCATGATGAACAACATCATATCAACTCCCCCTCTCTTGAAGCCATGAACTAAGAGATAGGAAGTAAGCCTCTTGTACCAAGCACATGGTGCTTGCTTCATACCATACAAGGCTCTCCTCAGATAGTAGACGTGCTCCGGGTGCTTAGGGTCTTCAAACCCTTTTGCTTTTTTCACGTAAACCTCTTCCTGTAGAATTCCATTTAGAAAGGCACTCTTGACATCCATCTGATATATCTTAAAGCACAGATGACATGCAATGGCGGGTAGTAAGCGGACGGACTCAAGCCTCGTAACAGGAGAAAATGTCTCCCCAAAGTCTACACCATCTATCTGTGTGTATACTTGAGTGACCAACCAAGCCTTATTTCTGATTATGGTACCATTTTCATCCATTTTATTCTTGAAAATCCACCTGGTACCTATCACATTCGTTTCACTAGGTCGGGGGACAAGTTCCCAGACATTGTTCCTTTTAAACTGAAGGAACTCATCCTGCATAGAAGATATCCAGTGTTCATCCTTGAGTGCTTCTTTGTGATTGTTGGGATCGAATTTAGATGTGTAGCAGACATGGATAGCAACATTCTCTAGCTGAGCACGAGTCTTGACCCCTAAAGTGGGATCGCCAATAATGGAGGAAGGATCATGACTCTTGCGAACCCAAGCAGGTGTGTCCCCTAGAACTGGATTAGGGTCCACCCTGGATGTGGGAGACACAGTGGGATCATAAAAAAGGAGTGTGTCATCCTCATTCAAATGGGTGAAGTCAACAGACGTCGATGGTTCGTCATCTTGCACAGTAATGTTTATTAACTCCATAACTTTAGAGCTCTTCAGGTTAAAAATTCGGTACGCTCTACTATTTGATGAATATCCTAGCAATATTCCCTCGTCGCTTCGGGAGTCAAACCTTTCTAATTTCTCTCTATCCTGTAGGATGTATCATTTACTCCCCCAAACACGGAAATATGCAAGGTTGGGCTTCTTTCCATTCCACAATTTATAATGCGTTTTAAGTGTGTGTGGATGAAGGTCAACCCTATTCATTGTATGGCATGCAGTAGACACTGCCTCTGCCCAAAATCTCCTAGTAACTTTACGACCTAGAAGCATAGATCTAGCCATTTCCTAAATCATCATATTCTTTCTCTCAACAATCCCATTTTATTGAGGAGTCTTCACAACAGAAAACTCATGTTTGATTCCTAGTTTATCACAGTAAAGATCTACTTTTTGCTTCGTAAATTTAGTGCCATTGTCACTATACATTCTATTGATAGTAACACCGTATTGGTTTTATAGGACATAGAACTTAGTCGTTAAAAACTCTACAACATCGGATTTCTCTCTAAGAAAACCTACAGTCGAATATCTGGAGAAATCATCTACTATCACCAAGATGTACCTCTTACCACCTAGACTCTCAGTACGAGTAGGACCCGTAACATCCATGTGTATCAACTCAAGTACTCGTGAAGGGGTAATGGAATTTAAATTCCTGTGGGGGCTACAGATTTTCTTTCCCAACTGACAGGGTCCACAAACCGTGGAAGTTGGATTTCTAAGTGTTGGTAATCCACGTACTAGGTCCTTTTTAGCTAATCATGTTAAATCTTTAACATTCACGTGACCTAGACGTTGGTGCCACAGATCCATAGGAGTGATCTTAGCGCTGTTGCAGATAAGGGAGGACTTGGGCACAGTCCCATAGAAATTATCCTCTATCCTCACCCCTTGGACTAAAAGTTTATCAGCTTGATTATAGACATTACACGTGTACCGATCAAACTTTATGGCAAAGTCAGCGTCGCACAGCTGGCTAATGCTGAGAAGGTTTGATTTAAAACCTTTTATGTAAAAAACATTCTCTAGCTTAGGAAATCCTGGTAACTCTACTGTACTTCTTCCTACGATGCTAGACTTACTCCCGTACCCAAAGGTGACTCTACCTTCCTTATAATCCTTTAGGTAGGTAAAAAATGAGACATCACCGGTCATATGTCTGGAGCACCCATTATGGAAATAGCACTGTGAGGTATTATGTGATTTGAGAGCGACATGAACAACAAGGTCCTTTTTATCTTTCTTAGATACCCAAGAAGTGGTAACCTTTTGTTTACCCTTGTTGTTATTGGTTTTAGCCAGGATGCAGGAAGCATTCACTGACGACAAGGACATCAGTTGAAATTCCTCCATCAAACTCTGTGATGTGGCAGCTAAAAACTCAACATGCCCTCTCAGACTGGTAAAATCATCAGTACGATGTGGTGGAGCATATGTACGTGAAGTCCGACCCAAACTATAGCAATACTCTCTTAAGCGGCCTTTTCTTTTGCAGTACGTACAAAAGAACACAGTCTTCGACAGACCTTGGTTTGCTTTTCTTGGTCGAACTCTCCTAAGTGGTTTTTGATGATGGCCATATGGAGTTATATTAGGACATGGGGGCACCATCAAAACCTATTCCCTGCCTATCACCAAAACCTAAAGCGGGACCGAGTAGCATCTTTCCCATTTTTCCAGATCTGTCTTCGATTTGAACCTTGACTTCCAGTGCTCTCTCAAGATCATGAGTAAGCTGGGCTACAAGGGCTTCGAGTTTCTTTCGAGTTTCCAGGGAGGAATGGAGCTCACTCGTAAGATTAGCCACTTGATTAGTCAAGTCCCCTTTCTCTTTCTCAAAACACCTTTCTCTCTCCCCAAACAGTATCTCTCTTTCTCTAAACTGAATTTCTCTCTCAATACAGACAAATTCTCTCTCTCTCTCAAGGTAGTGCAGGTGGATGACTCTCTCTTTCCCTTTCTTCTTCTAAATCTTCCTCTAAAGCGATGATCCTAAGAACTAACACTTTGTTACGCTTTTTGGTTTTAAATGACTCAGTATATAACTCAACGTAGGAACATTGAAGATTACTCTCTCTCTCACTTACAGTATCCTCCCCCTCACTCACTTCGTTCTCACTATCGAGGTGTCCCTGTGAAGTAGCATCCTCATCATCGTGAGGAGAACTAGAGGTACTCACATGAGTATCCATGAATGCGGTGAAGTTACACTCATGCGATGACTCGTCTCCAGAGTCCACCGAATCGACCTCACTATCGTCACTAAGGGTAGCATTAAGTACAGTTTTGTCCTTTTCTTTGGCAAGTCTGTTCAGCCTAGTAGCACACTCAAAAGATCTATGACCCTTACCATCACACTCATAACATCTCTCACCATCTTTCTTAGGAGGGTCTTTAAAATCTTTTTCATTTTTCTTTTCAAACTTATTTATCTCAAAATTCTTTTTATCTTTGAAATTTCCAATTTTCTTGAATTTGAGAATTTTCTTGAATTTTTTTGCAAACAGGACCAAATCATCTAAATCAAGGTCACAATCAGAATCAGACGTTGCTATCTCCCTTTTTCTAGATGACTCTACCCTCTTTCTTGCTCTTCCTATCCTGGGCATTAAGTGCAATTACCTTATCTTTAGCCTTGACAAATTTAGGAAACATATCAATTTCATACGTTTGTAAGTCTCCTACTAGTTCCTCTAATTTAAGCGTGTTTAAATTACCTATAGAATTTAGCACAGTGACTTTAGAGATAAAACGCTTAGGAAATGATCTTAGAATCTTTTTAATAACTCTATCATTAGGAATGTGTTCACCAAGATTAAAGCTAGTGTTTACAATATCAGAAAATCTAGAATAGAATTCATCAAAATATTCAGACTCAAGCATGGTGATAGTTTCAAATTGAATTGTTAAGTTTTGCAATTTTGACTCTTTCACCACATTAGTTCCTTCATGGGTAAGCTGTAAAACATCCCATGCCTCTTTTGATGTGGTACACATCATTATCCACTGGAACTCGTCAGGAGTGACGGATCCAAAAATAACACTAAGACCTTTAGAGTTAAAAGCTGACCATTTAAATTCTTCTTCAGTCCATGCAGTTACGGATTTTAAATTAGTCATGTTGTAAACAGTGATGGAGGGAGGTGTCCACCCTCTTTCAACCAAACCCCAAACTCTTTCATCTATGGCTTTAAGTGCAGATTTTATACGGGCTTTCCAGTAAGCATAATTTGTCCCGTCAAAAATTGGCATTTTATTATATAATTTCTCCTTTTCGAACACACCCTTTTTTAAAAATCAATTTTTCAAAAAATTGATATCTTACAAATTTTGCAGAAAATGACACTGTATCATTGTGATATTGGCTCTGATACCAATTTGAGAGTACGCTCTAGTAAAAACCAATAAATTATTTAATTAAACACCATTTTTTCAATTAAATCCTAAAATATGCATCTAGGTGTGATTGAAGACAATATGATCATGCAAGAACATTCAATCACAAACAAACACACAAATGAGGAAAAATCCCCCAAAGGGGCAAAACCTTTTTTTATTTTCACTATAATTTGTAACGAACGGTTTACGCGAATTATACTGAAAACATGAGTGACATAAGAAATACCCTCAGACGTCGGTTCTGGTGTCGTTGGCTAGAATCTCCCGCAAGAACTCCTGATGGGCAGTAATGGAAAAGAGTTGACTTCTCCACAAGTTACTCAAGATGAGTAAAACGGTCCTTTGAATGATTAAAAATTCACACACACATATGGGAATGGCTTTGTGAATCAAAAAGGCATGAAACCTTAAAAACTTGAAGTCTATTCTCTGGGCTGTAAATTGCAGAAACGTGTGCGAAAAAGTCTTGGAAAAACGTGTAGAATATGTACAAATGTTTATACAAAAATCGAGGCGGAGCCGTCGCTCGAATGACATAGGCATGTCTCTTGAAGGAGGCCGCATGTTGCTTGAACGAGATCGTGCGACATCCTTATGTCGCTTGAACGACAGAGAGATGTCGTTCGAACGAGCTCGATGATCGAGAAAAGTCCATCTCTACACTTAGAAAAATTTATGCTTTTGTGTTAAAAATAAATCAGACTTCGAAAAATATTTTTTTTAAAATTCTCAAATATTTACAACTCCAATAAACCATTTTACCAATAATGCGTCGTGGAGTAGTGGGAATGGTTGATCAGCACGTCGCATGAAGCATGATGCACGTGTGAAGATGGTGTATGCATGGATTCAGATCAAGGCCATCATTGATAATGTTGACGTGCCAAATGTAGTGGTATTAGACATACATACTGTGATTTAGGACAAATAAAAAATTCCTAGATTCTACCCCGGACATTTATAAATTTATGTCCTTACAGGCTCTTTTCTTGTAAAGCTTTTCAAAGTTGTAATTTTGATTTCCCTTTTGCCTGTAACTCTTATTTTTGTGAACTATGATGGGCTCCTGATTTGCAACTCTGAATCTTTTCGATGATAATCATTAGTCCAATCTTCTTCAGATTTTATTGCTTCTATGATGCTTTAGTTGAAATTTTTCTTACCTCTTAAATTTTTACCAAACTAATGATGTTTAAGGTCTGAGGTCACCTTATTATGATGTTTCACCAAGCTAATGATGTTTAAGGTCTGAGGTCATCATACTATGATGTTTCACCTCTCAATTCACCAAACTTGTGATGTTTAAGGTCTGAGCTCACCACATTATGATGTTTTACCTCATAAATTTTCACCAAACAATGATGTTTAAGGTACGAGGTCACCTTATTATGATATTTCACCTCATAATTCACCAAGCTATTAATGTTTAAGGTCTGAGGTCACCATATTATGATGTTTCACCTCTCAATTCATTGAGCTAATGATGTTTTAGGTCTGAGGCCACCGTATTATGATGTTTTACCTCATAATTTTTCACCAAACAATGATGTTTAAGGTATGAGGTCACCATATTATGATGTTTCACCTCATAATTCACCAAGCTAATGATGTTTAAGGACTGAGGTCACCATATTATGATGTTTTACCTCATAAATTTTCACCAAACAATGATGTTTAAGGTCTGAGATCACCATATTATGATGTCTCACCTCATAATTCACCAAGATAATGATGTTTAAGCATACTGTAACAATATTAGCACAATATTGCTATCTTTTCATTGACATCCTTCGTATAAACTAGTACATGCATTAAAAAAAGAAGGAACTACAACATCATAAGTAATATTTCTTCAAGTGATCGGCGTTCCAAGGATTGAAGAAAGGTTCTCCTTCAAGATTTTCTAGCCAGTAGGTATCAGGCACAACCTCATCAACTACCCTATAAGGACCATGCCAATTTGGATGGAGCTTATTTTCTTTCTGCCACGTCTTCTTTAGGACTAGGTCTCCCACAGCTATAGGCATTTATTTCACCCTTTGATTATAGAATTTCGCAGTTCTCTACTCGTATGCTGCCTGTCTTATCTCTACATCCTCTCTTCTTTCCTCAATCAAATCAAGATTAAGTCTTATCTCTTCCCCATTCCCATGGGGGTCATACATCCTCACTCTATGAGTGGGAAGTCCTACCTCTGTAGGGATGATAACTTTTGAGACATGGGCTAACATAAATGGACTCTCTCCTGTTGGTGTCCTCGTTGTCGTCCTATAAACCCAAACCACATCATATACCTCCTCTATCCATCTTCCTTTGGCCTCTTCCAACCTCTTTTTTATCCCATCAAGGATTGTTCGGTTTTTTACCTCAGTCTGACCATTTGACTAGGGTTGGCTAGGAGAAGAGAATAACTGCTTGATCCCTACTCTTTCATAATATTTTTCTAAGGAAACATTCTTGAACTGGGTCCCATTTTCTGAGATGATGGTGTTCGGAAGACCGTACCTGCATATGATGTTCTTATAGATGAACTGGAAGGTCTTCTTCTCAGTGATTGTAATCATTGGCTCAGCTTTTACCCACTTGGAGAAATAATCAATTGCCATGATCAAGAATCGATAATTATTTACATCTCTTGACAGGGGTCCTACCAAATCAATGCCCCATGTTTCAAATGACCAAGGGGAGCTTATTGAAGTCATAGGTTAATGATGTTGATGAGGGATGGTGGAGAACCTTTGGCACTTATCACACTTCTTCACATACGCATCTGCATCTTTGGCCAAGGTCGGACACCAGGAGTGATTATCCTCTTAGCTAGTGGCCTTCCCCCTATGTGACTGGAACAAAATCCCTTATGAACATCTTATAAGATGTATGGAACCTCTAAAGGGTGGACACATCTAAGGAGAGGGAGTAGGAACCCCTGTTTATACAAGATATCTCTCATAATTGAGAATTTGGTAGCTCTGGACCTCAGCTTTCTCCTTTCTGACTTTGACTCTGGTAGGTTTCCCTCTGTGATGTATCTGATAAGAGGATCCATCCATGAGGCTCCCATATTCATATTGAGGTAAGGTCTGGAAACCTCTTCTTATTCGATGGTCGGCTTGATCTAAATCTCAACTGGCACTGTTCTTCTTATGTTTGTCCTTGTTATTGAGGCCAACCTAGCGAGTGCATATGCTCATCTATTGTCTAGCCGAGGTATCCTCTTCATCTTTACTTCCTTGAAGCTTTCTAGCATCATTCTCACCCTCTTAGGTATTTAGCCATCCTTTTATCTTTGGCCTCATATACTCCCAGGATTTGGTTGACGACCAGCCTTGAGTCACTGTGGACTAGGAGTTGGCCAATACTAAGAGCTTTTGCCAAGGAGAGTCCTGTTATTACTGCCTCATACTCTGACTCATTGTTCGAAGCTTTGAAGTTGAACCTCAACTCATATTCAATATCGATACCATCTGGTGCTGACACTATCAGCCCCATTCCACTTCCTCTTTCATAGGACGACCCATCAATGAAGAGGTTCCAAATAACTTTATTTGAAGATAAGTTTCCCCCTGATAGGGTCCCTTGCTTGAAGAGGTACCTGTTTTCATCATTCTCAACTATTCTTTTTCTTTTTTTGCTTGACTCAACCTCGTCCGTATCTTGGAAGACATTTCTGTTTGGTTCATCTATAGCCTCTTGATTATTCACAACCTTGGCCTCTTCCCAGGTAAACTCGTCTACAAATTCTGCGAGTGCCTACCCCTTGATGGCAACCCTGGGTTGATAAAAATTTTTATATTCCCCCAACTCGATGGACCAGGTCATTAGCCTGCTTGACTTCTCAGGCTTATGAAGCACCTGTCTGAGTGGGGAGTTAGTGAGGATGACCATGGAGTGGGCTTGGAAGTATGGCTTCATTTTCCTAGAAGCATGTATCCAAGCATAGGCTAACTTTTCAATTCGAGGGTACTTCTCTTCAGACCCTTGGAGAGCTTTACTATTGAAGTACACTGGCCTCTGAACTCCATCATCTTCTCTTACTATTGCAACACTAATGGTTGACTCTGAGATATTTAGATATACATATAGCTTCTTGCCCAGAATGGACCGAGATAGGAGTAGAGGGGATCCGAGGTAGGACTTGAGATCCTTAAAGTCCTTGTCGCATCCCTCATCCCATTCGAAGGATTTTCTAAGCACTTTGAAAAAATAAATACACTTGTCTGTAGCTCTTAAGACGAACCTGTTAAGTGCAATAACTCTTTTGGTTAACCTCTTAACATCTTTGATAGTTCTGGGTGTCTTCATTTCTAACAAAGACTTGATCTTCTCAGGGTTAGCCTCTATTCCCCTTTGGTTGATAATGAATCCCAAAAACTTTCTTACTCCTACCCGGGAGACACATTTGGCCGGGTTGAGATTCATTTTATATTTTTCCATTGTGTCAAAAGTTCTTTCAAGATTGGCCACATGAGTGTCGGCCTTCAGACTCTTCGTCAGCATGTCATTCACATACACATCCATGGACTTGCCTATCTGATCCTCGAACATCTTATTTACAAGACATTGGTAAGTAGCCCCTGCATTCTTTTGCCCAAAGGGCACGACCTTGTAGCAATAGGTCCCTTTGTCTGTGATGAATGATGTCTTCTCTGAGTCTTCTGAATTCATGAAGATCTAATTATACCCAAAATAAGCATCTATGAAGCTCAGAGCTCATGTCTTACTGTGGTATCCACTATCTGATCAATACGAGGCATGGGGAAACGGTCGTTTCGACAAGATTTGTTTAAATTATTGAAATCTACACACACCCTCCATTTCCCATTAGCTTTTGGTACAATGACAGCGTTAGATAACCACTAAAGGTATATGACCTCTCTGATAAACCTGGACTCTTTAAGCTTTCTAACCTCTTTTCTGATGACATCATACTTCTCTCTTAAGTATATTCTTCTTCTCTGCTTGATGGGCCTAGCGTCTTCTACAACATTGAGTTTATATCATATAATCTCAGGATCAATACCTGTCATATCTGCATGGCTCCATGCAAAGATACTATGTCTCTTCCTTAATAGTTTTACCAATTCCTCCTTGATCTCAAGTCTTAGGGATTTGCCAATTTGGAAGGTTTTTTTCCGCTCGTCCTTATTAAGGACGATGGATTCTACCTCTTCCATTCCCTCTCCCTTTTTGAGCTTTGTTTCATCTCTAGGATCAAGTGTGTCGATGTTGTACGTGGTTGTTAGCTTCTTATGAGCCTATCTCTCTTCTGCAGAGTTGAAGTAGCATTCACGTGTCGATGTTTGGTTACCTTGAACTTACCCTACTACATAGGGAGTCAGGAATTTTAGCATTTAGTGGACCGTTGAAGGCACGACCTCAAATTCCTTGGGGGCCACTCGTCCTATGATGAGGTTGTAGGCTGAGAAGACCTTTTCATCCATCACAAAGAAATTAATTTTTCTGGTCAACCTCTTAGGCCACTCATCTCCCATTCTCACATCCATCTCATACATACCCGATGGATTAACGTTTTCACCACTGAAGTCTATCAAGAGATGATGATAAGGGATAAGCTTAGCTCTGCTGAAGACCAGGCTCTTGAAACAAGGCCAAAACATAACATCTGCAAAATTACCCCCATCAACGATGATTCTCTAAACTTCACACCCATGAACCCTTGTGGTGATTACCAGAGGGTCGTCGTTAAGAGCTAAGATACCTTTGAAATTAGGTCGTGAGAAGATAACTACGGGGGTGTCCATATCTACCTTCTTTCTCTTCTCATGTTTAACCTCTGCAGAGGCCAAATTTATATCCTCGGCCTTTGTGACTGCGTTGACCTCTGCCACGTGGGACTTGCGATCAACTACCTCTAAGCCTCCCCTTACTAGTCCTCCACAGATAGTGTTAACAGTAAAAGATATCATACTGAACCTCTTTACTGGGACATTACCGTCTTTCGGTGGGAGGCCAGGGTCATCGTCATCAATATCTGAGTCCTCAGCTCTTTCGGTAGGGGCATCTTCCCGACATCTGTCATTTTTCTTCCTTTTAGGGTCTTATCTTCCCCCCTTAGGAGCTTTACCATCCACGTACTTTCTAAGCTTTCCAGACTTCAGCATTTTCTCAATCTCGTCCTTCGGGGTAAAACATTTGTCAGTTAGATGGTCATAATCTTGATGGAACTCACACCATTGGTTCTTGTTCCTCTTATGCGGAGGAGCCTTCAGCTTCTCCAGCCATCTCAGGGATCTATCATTATTTATTTCATGGAGGATGTGTTCACAGCTCACAGTTAGAGGAGTATAGTGTGCAAACTTATCCTCTGCGATCCTCTTCTTTCCACTCTTCTTCCTTTGAAATTTCCCATTGCTACTCCCATTTTTATCCTCATACTTTGCAGCCATTGCCTCTTCTGCATCCATGACCTTTCCAGCTGTTGCTAACAGCTCGACCATAGACTTAGGAGGGTCTTCAGCAAGCTTCCATAGTAGCTTTCCCTTCTGAAGTCCTCTAATGAGGGCTGTCATGGCTATATTCTCTTCATAATCTTCAACCTCTAATTTTTCCTTGTTGAACCTCGTGATGTAGTCTCTGAGGTTTTTATTCTTGCCTTGCTTTACATAGAGCAGATGGATTGTCTTTTTCTGAGGTCTTACCCCAAAACAGAAGTTGTGTATAAATCGCAGGGCTAAACCCTTAAAGTTCTCAACCAAATTTTTAGGAAGAGAAGTGAACCAGATATGTCTAGTTCCTGTCAAAGTGCTTGAGAAAGCTCAGCGCCTCATCTCATCAGGGATTGAATAAATGTTTGTTGCTAACTGATACATATCAATATGATGCACAGGGTTGGTACTTCCATCGTACTTAGGAGACACCATTAGGGGTTTAAATTTGGCAGGGGTTGGGAAGTTGATAATCTTTGCCACAAATGGCGAGCCCTCTGAAACCCCCCTTTGTAATGGGTCTCGGATTTTTAAGAGGTTCCATATCTTATCTTCTAGCCTTTGGATGGAATCATTCCATGGTCTGTCAACGTCGTCATAGGCGAGGTTGTCCCCATCCACCTCCAAAGGGCGAACCGAGGGTTCCCCAACAGCAGCATAACATCGGCTGTTGACCTCCCCCTGACCACAGTCTCGTCCATATGGGGGTCGGCCCTGGTGAGGCCGATGTTCATCACCTCCCCTTCGTGAGCCAGCTATGCTCCTTGACTTGGATAGTGATACGATGCAAATATTACGTATTTCATTCATTAACCTACGCATTATTAGCACCCTCGGGTATCTTAATCCCTATACTTATGATCGTTAACCATACAACCTCGAATTTCTATATATACATGCTTTGCAGGGGTTAATTGAGCTTTTGTTGGTATTTGGATGCTTAGTATGAAGTTCGGATGCTTTTCGAAAAAGTTTCATCGACTTTTGTAGTTTCGGGGTCATTTTAGTAATTCCAGCATTCAGGTTTGAATCCCAATATCTTCATGAAATTTGAAGCCCTTTTATTTCTCTTCGCGTGGCCGCCGACGATGCATGATTTCGAGTTGTATCGAAGGAGTTATGGCATTTTTGGATGGTTTTTACTTCAAATTCACACTCAAGGGCACATTCAAGGGCATTTTAGTCATTCTATAATTTAGGTTTTTGGCCTAATATTTTCTCGGATTTTGTACTACTCTGAGTTATCTTCGTGTAGCCTCTGACTGTGCCTAATTCCGAGTTATAACGAAGAAGTTACGATATTTTTCGTAAAGTTGGACAAAGATGCAGATTGCATACCTGTAGGTACCGAATCGATTCAGACCCCCAAATCGATTCGGCCAAATCGATTCGGACACTATAAATCCATTCGGTTTGGACCAGTGTGATTAGTTCCTTTTTTCCAAATCGATTCGGACACCCCAAATGGATTCGGTCATGCAAATATTTTTTTGTTTCTTCTTTATTTACAAGTTTGCCATGGGATATTTTTTTGGTATAAATACTCTCCTCTCATTTTTAAGAGATGTCTTCATTATGTCTAGTTTTAGGGCTTGTAAACTTGGGAGCTAAACCCTACTCCTCTCTTGTACTCTTTGTTTTGTAAGTTGTACCTATACATTAATTTCATTCATTTAGTTGTCGTCCTTAATATAATTGTTGTATTTGCTTTATTTCCATTGATGTCATTTATATTTCTTGCCTAGATAATCTTTATTTGTTGTTATTTGTTTCTTTAATAGTTTAATTACATGTTAATTTGGTTTATTCATGCTTAGACCCTAGATAAATAGTGTCGGGATTTTGTTCCGCCATTTACGGTTTTGGACCTCGAAAGTTAGGGTTTCGTGCAAAATTGTGTTTAATTGAAACCGCGTGTATTAAAGTTGGATTGTTATGTGTTTATCTTCCTTTGACATGCAACGTTAGAGTTTATAGCGACAATCCGAATTTAATCCGCATGTGACCATTTTCCGTTAAATGTTTAATCTCGAAACTTTGGATTGAATTCCTTATTGTGTGATGTTTATGCTTAATTGATTATGTCAGTTAAATATCTTTCGAGCCGGAATCTTGATTAGTAGTTGTTTCGATCCGTTTGGTAGGATGCGATCCCGATCCTCGCTTTACTTTTGTGTAGCGTAACTTATTCTTTTCTTTTGTCACCTTTCCCAACCATCACCTTTTCTTTTATTTATTTTACACTTTTATTCCTGAAGTTTTATAGCAATTAATATCTAAAATTTAATCACTCCCTGTGGATTTTTTACGATACCCGACTTATCGCTGTGCATGCCTCGCAAGTGTAGTAGTAGCTTAGGTTTTTGCATGTAGAGCGGGAGCCAAAATCAACGACATTGTCCCTATGTGAACACTCGGTTTCCCTCGCATCAGATAGCTTCTGCCTCAGATCATTAACTGGGCCGAGCCTTTCAAAGGCCGACCCTCTGCTTAAGTGATCAAAAGCTGACCCTCTTTGTTGTGCATCACCATCCCATCTTTCACACTGACCTAGGCTCTACTGTATAGGACGTACAGTGTTGTTTGAGACCTCATATGGATCCCAACTGTTTGCTGGAGCGTCCTCTACCTAAATGTCATCGTACCTATCCTCAGGGAAAGGGTTTCCTTACCTCCCAAGGCGTAGACGCCTAGGGTCAGCAACATCCCTCCTCCGTTTAGGAGTAGGTTGGTCTTTTCGCGGTGTGTGGGGTGGTCCCCTGGCCTCAGGATGTGGTTGAGCAGCTGTCGGATTAATCATCTCCAGTGAGACCCCAGGTGGTCTTATTATATTCTGGCTTAGCTGGGGAAATTTCTCCTGCATCACTTATTGCACTGCAGCCAAGGATTTCATGGTTGCTGCTACCTCAACCATCTCGGACTGGGGTTGTACCTGGCTAGAACTCGATCCTCCAACACCAGATGGTAGAGGAGGTGGTGGTAACTCTGGTGCCATATGATAAGACTAGAGAGATTGCAGCGAAGATATTAGAGAGCTTGATACCTTAAAGGACCTCTTTCAATGGTGACACAACTTAACGCGAAGGGTGAGGCCTAGCTCACCGCCAGAGTCTCCGGTGAGGTTAAGCTGCAAAAAGGAAGAGATGAATCTTCTCGTTCCCACAGACGGTGACAAAATGATGATGCTGGAAACAACACCACCTGTATGGGGTGTTGATAAGATCAATCTAGCTCTAACAATGGTAGCATAAGAGTATATATTTAGTAGAGGGAGGTGAGGTTAAGAGGAAAGAACACTAGTATGTAAGTGGTTTAGCCAATATGGTCTACGTCCAGTGTGAGTGTGTGTGTAACATCACTAGATGAATGCACTAATGTCCATAAATACAATCTCTCAAGATTTCTCTCTTTACTGTGTAAACTAACATATTTTTAGTTAGGGTTGCAATTACGGATCCTTTTTCAAGGTAGAGGAAGACCTCTATATATAGTGCTTGGGGGTGTAATGTACCCCCCAAGCATAAAGTGAGCATGTGCATAAGGATCAAACAAATATGAGAATGACACATGGCTGATCTTATGTAGATAATGATGACCACAATACTCCCTCACGTGAGGGTAATGATTAGGTTATAACTGATTTTCCATGTGAAGTCTTCTATGTGGTTGCGTATGCTCGACCTTGTGTCCTTGACTGGTGTAACCTTGGCCTGGTAGAGTACGAGGTTGGTGAAGTCTGATGTTGTTGCTTTGTCTTGTCAATAACTATAATGACCTCGACTAGGAGGGTTGATCGAGGTTAGGTATGAGGTAGCTATAACGTCAGCTGAGGTAGATAATGATGTTGGCAGTTACTTGAGGCTATGAGACTCTTCTGACCTCGGCTGATGGCCAACCGAGGTTGGTATATGAGGGGCCGACCTTATAAAAGACGACCTTGCTGATGGTTGTCAGACTTCTTATCAACTCGGCTGTAAAACTTATCGAGGTTAGTCATTCTGAGTAAGAGGGTGAACTTTGGTCGGTTCCTATGAGTCACATTGGTCCCGTGCAAGGTGCTTACATTGCTCACGTGGTCGTTTCGGGGGTATTTCGAGGTTTCAGCCTCTAACAGCATGTTTTCAACCCTAAGTGTGGATATTCTTAAAATTGGTATGTGCTCCCAAATCGGGGGTCCCATGACCATGCGATCGGTTCCTACAAGTTACATTGGTCCCGTACGAGGTGTTAGCACTGCTCATGGGGCTATTCAGGGGGTGTTTATGGGTTTCACTCTCTGACAGCATATTTTCAACCCTAAGTGTGGATATTCTAAAACTTGGTTCATGCTCCTGGATCGAGGATCCTGTGACCACACGATCAGTTTCTACGAGTTACATTGATCCCGTGCGCAGTGTTGGCACAGCTGACGAGGCCATTCAATGGGTGTTTCAGGGTTTCGCCCTCTAACGGCATGTTTTCAAGCCTAAGTGTGGATATTCTAAAAATTGTTCCATGATCCCGCACCGGGTGTCCCGTGACCATGCGACTGGTTTCTACAAGTTACATGTGTCTTACACGAGGTGTTGGCACCATTCATGGGGACGTTCGGGAGGTGTTTTGGGGTTTCGCCATCCAAAGGCATGCTTTCAAGCCTAAGTGTGGATATTCTAAAAATTGGTATTTGCTCCCACACTGTGGGTCCCATGATCACGTAATCGGTTCCTACGAGTTACATTAGCCCCGTGCGAGATATTGGCACTGCTCACGGGGCCGTTCGGTGGGTGTTTCGGGGTTTTGCCCTCTAACGACATGTTTTCAAGGCTATGTGTGGATATTCTAAAAAATGGTTCGTGCTCTAAGACCGGGGATCCCGTGACCACGCGATCAGTTCTTAAGAGTTATATTGGTCCTTTGCAAGGTATTGGCACCGCTCATAGGGTTGTTCGAAGGGTGTTTCAAGGTTTCGTCCTCTAACAACATGTTTTCGAGCCTAAGTGTAGATATTCTAAAAATTGGTATGTGCTCCATCACTGTGAGTCCCATGATCACGCGGTCGGTTCCTATGAGTTACATTGGTCACGTGTGAGGTGTTCGCGTCGCTCACGGGGCTATTCGGGGGGTGTTTCAAGGTTTCTCCCTCTAACGACATGTTTTCATCCCTAAGTGTGGATATTCTGAAAATTGGTTCGTGCTCCCGGATCGGGGATTCCGTGACCATGCAGTCGGTTCCTACGAGTTATTTTGGTCCCGTGCAAGGTGTTAATGCCACTCACGGGGCCGTTCCGGGGGCATTGGGGATTTCACCTTGAAGCCTAAATCGAGAGGTGTACTAAGCATCATCGACGATGGATTTGTACTCTACCTCATATTCGAGATTCGCCATCATAGGTATGGCATTGGAAACTTGGGAAAGTGTCAAAGCTACTGGAGTGTTTGTCTAGAGTAGTATAGTGTATGTGTGAAAAACAAAAAAAATCAAAATAGGCAAAATTAGGCTGGAAACGTACCGCAGGGGTGTGGGCACCCCAAGGGACACCCAAACGGCTCCGCGAGTGGTACGCACACCTCGTGCGCAACTATTTCGATCTAAAGAGTTTTGTAACTTTTTAGAGATCAAGAGTTTTAGGAACATGACATAAACTAGAGAGTGATGGTTAGAGACCTTGCAAATCATACGTGCTACGATAACCAATAAATATCCAACATATTATATAACGATCAAACATTGGTCCCGTGCGAGGTGTTGGCGGCTCTCACGAGGCCGTTTGGATGGTGTTTTAGTTTTTCGCCCTCTAATGGAATGTTTTTAAGCCTAAGTCTATATATTTTTAAATTATCAAAATATTCTCAAACTGGGGGTCCCCTGACCACTCGATTAGTTCCTGCGAATTACATTGGTCCCGTACGAGGTGTTAACGCCTCTCATGTGGCCGTTTGGGGGGTGTTTCAATTTTTCTCCCTCTAATGGCATGTTTTTAAGCTTAAGTCTAGATATTTTCAAATTATCATAATATTGTCAAACTAGGAGTCTCGTGACCATGCGATCAGTTCCTGCGAGTTAGTTTGATCCCGAGCAAGGTGTTCGAACCTCTCAGAGGGCCGTTTGGGGGTGTTTTGCTTTTTCACCCTCTAATGGCATGTTTTGAAGCCCAAGTCTATCTATTTTCAAATTATCATCCTATTCTCAAACCCGGGGTCCCGTGACCACGTGATCAGTTCCTGGGACTTACATTGGTCCCGTTCGAGGTGTTTACGCCTCTCATGGGGTTGTTTGGGGGGTGCTTTGAATTTTCGCCCTCTTAAGGCAGGTTTGGTAAGAAAACTTCCTTTTCTGGCCTTACCAAATGTAGCGTGTTGTACAGCTCATTGAAATTGTTCCGGAAAGGAGGTCCGGATAATATGAGGTGTTTTCCCAATTGGAGTTTGATAGAGTATTCTCCATTCTTGATGTTTTTCATTTACAACACTCCTTTTCCCTTTCTTTGTGTGTTCCTTTGTCGTGATTTTCTCACCCTCAAGCTACTCAGACAAATTATAGCTTACTCCCAGTACGCTTTGGTCTTTCTGTCACGAATACACCTTCGTCACGCGTATAATTTATTTACTCGCACACCTTTTCTCTTGGAGAAGGTTAAGATCTATATTTTCATTTCCGGATTGCTCAGGATTGTTGAGATTATGAATCGAGTATTTCCAGATTTCCATTTTTTGATAAAAATTTGAAAGTTAAATTCGAATTTCATAACCTTAACAATCCTGTCAAATTTAGAAATGAAATTATAGATCTTAAGATTCTCCATAGGAAAAGGTGTGTGAGTAAAAATCAGTAAGCGTGACGAAGGTGTATTCTTGGCAGAAAGACCAAAGCGTACTGTGAGTACGCTATAATCTCTATGAGAAGCTTTTTGGTGAGAAAATCATGGCGAAGGAACACATAAATAAAGGGAAAAAGAATGTTATAAATGAGAAACATCAAGAATGGGGGGAAATACTATTGCAGTGTCCTGGCGTGGTGGATATTGATGAAGGCCAAACTCCCCGCAATGAGAAGAGTCGTATTTGGAATACTTTATCAAACTCCAAATGGGAAAATGAATCATATTATTCGAGACTCCTTTCTAGAACAATTTCAATGATCTCTACAACACGCTGCATTTGGTAAGGCCAGAATAGGAAAATTTTCTTACCAAACCTACCTTTAGAGGAAGAAAACCCAAAGCAACCCCAAATGACCCCGTGAGAGGCATGAACACCTCTTACGGGACCAATGTAACTCTCAGGAACTGAATGCGTGGTCATGGGACCCTCGATTTGAGAATATGACGATAATTTAAAAATATATAGACTTTGTCTTAATAACATGTTGTTAGAGGAAAAAAACCAAAACATCCCAAACGGCCCCATGAGAGGTGCAAACACCTCGCACGGAATCAAAGTAACTTGCAGGAACTGACCGTGTGGTCACGGGACCCCCGATTTGAGAATATGATGATAATTTGAAAATATGTAGACTTAAGCTTAAAAACATACAGTTAGAGGGCGAAAGACAAAAACACCTCCCAAACGACCCCATGAGAGGCGTGAACACCTCGCACGGGATCAATATAACTCATAGTAACTGACCATGTGGCCACGAGACCCCCGATTTGAGAATTTGATGATAATTTGAAAATATCTAGACTTAAGCTTAAAAACATAACGTTAAAGGAAGAAAAAAAAACACTCTTCAAACGACCTCGTGAGAGGTGCCAATACCTCGCATGGGACCAATGTCCGATCGTTGGATAATATGTTGGATAGTTATTGGTTGTCGTAGCATGTAATATTCCCAAGGTCTCTAACCATCTCTCTCCCATTAATGTCATGTTCGCAAAACTTTTGATCTCTAAAAGGTCGCAAAACTCTTGAGCTCAAAAATGTTACACACGAGGTGTTCGCTCCACTCGCAGTTCCGTTTCAGTGCCGATGGGGGTTCCCACACCCCCACGGTATGTTTTCAAGCTAAAATGTGCCTGTTTTAAAAAAAATTCTATTTAACACACACACCATGCTACTATAGGCAAGCACTAGACTAGCTTTGATACTTTCTCAAGTTCCCAACGCCATACCTACGATGGCAATCTCGACTATGAGGTGGAGTGAAAATCCACCGCCAACGACGCTTGGTATACCTCTCGACTAATTGTCCATGATCAATATTTGATCGTGAAGCTCTTACACTTCCCCTACTATCACGACTGATTATCCACGTTTGGGGGGTGTTTAAGGGTTTCGCCTCCTAACGACATGTTTTTAAGCCTAATTCTAGATATTTTGAAATTAACATTGTGTTCTCAAACCGGGGTCCCGTGATTATCCAACAGCCAAAAACCAACAAGAAGCCAACAACCAATAATTATTCCATACTCCTTCCAACATACTATCCAACAACAAGCCAACAACCAATAATTATCAAACAGACAAACCAAACAAAATCACTAATTATCCCTTACTCCTTCTAACATACTATCCAATAATAAGTCAACATCCATTATATAAATACTTCTATCATCTAAAAGATTTAAAAGATAGTGCATATCAATTATATAACTACTTCAGTTAAAGTAAAGAGTACCTAATTCCTGCAATCCAAGAAAGCCATGAAATATAGTCTTCAGAATGTGTGATTAAACCAAATTGATCCTAGAGCCCCCAACGTATCCTTTTACATATACATTTGGGATTAGTTTCTTTAATATAATCTTCATAAAATCAATCTCATTTAACTTCATTTTATGAACACTGCATATTTGAAAGTAATCACCAAAGGTATATATACACGAACGCGTGGAAATTGGTTTGGGTCAATGTGATCCAATAACAAACTCAAATGACTCTATTCTTAAACCGGGCGTATTTTGAAAGTAACTAAACATAAGATGTCAAATTTACCTCTTTTGATACCCATGCCCTAAAATCAGTTGTCGTGGTAGGTGACTTGGTTTGCTAGGTGTACTCAGTCATATCTATAGTTACGTCTATGATGCCATTTTTATAAATTTATTTTTTCTTTCCTATCATGTCAATTATTAGCAATCTAGGATTCCCCTTTATAATACTATCCTTTTATATATTAATAAATTTATTTATTAATTTTGCTTGTCCTAAGGATGATCTTGATCACTTAGCTTCATTTAGGACCCGATACTATGCTGAGTAAGATGCATCTGAAAATGAATCTTGCAATGGGGGTAAGGCCATAACATAAAGTAATAGAGCTACGCAATAAAGCACAATAGAACATTCGTCTCTATTGCGAAATAGAGACGAATGTTCTATTGTGCTCTATTGTGCAGCTTCATTGCGCTCTATATTGTGACCCTACCCCCACTACTAGATTCATTTTTTAAAGCATCTCACTCAAAATAGTATCGGGCCCAAAAATGTAGCTAAGTGAGCAAGACCACCCAGAGGACAAGCAAAATTAATAAATAAATTTATTAATATTTTACAGATTAGTATTATGAAGGGAATTTTAGATAACTAATAATTGGCACGCTGGTGTAAAAACAATTTAAACAAATAGGATTATAGATGAACGTTTAGATATTGAGCGAGTATACCTATCAAACCACATTACCTATCATCGATGCAACCATAGATGCAGTCACATGTGGTCTACCCGCTCTCCCCATTTAATGGATTTGAAATAAAATATGAGAAAATGAATTTAAAATGAGAATAATCATCTAAACTTAACAAATTAAACTGGGAAGGAAAACACAACCACCCCAACCCGTGAGTTATTGCAATCAACGGCCTAGTTAGGCCGTGAGTTATTGAAATTTACGGCCAATCCAAGTTGTGACTTGTTGAAATTTACGGTTAAGGTATAAGGGTATATTAGTTTGATTAAGAATTTGAGAATGGAAAGGATTTTAAATTAGTGGGTGCGGAACCTAAAATACTCAATTAATTTCAAACTATAAATAAATACCAAGCCCTAAATGACAATACCCATAAATAATGAAATTTATTTTAATCCCAAAGTGACCACATCCAGTCAATACTATTAATACTCAATTAATTTCAAACTCTAAATAAATACCAAGCCCTAAATGAAATTACCCTTAAATAATGCAATTTATTTTAATCCCTGAGTAACCACATTTAGTCAATACTAATAATACTCAATTAATTTCAGACTCCAAATAAATTTCAAGCCCTGAATGACAATACCCTTAAATAATGCAATTTATTTTAGTCCCTAAGTAACCACATTCAATCAATACTAATAATGAAAATACCTTTAAATAATGCAATTAATTTGAAACTCTAAATAACAATTCCCAATTAATGTTAACAATACCCAATAATTTCAATCCCTAAATATAAGATATCCAATCAAAATATGAAATTATAAGACATCCCTTTTTCTTAAAATAAAATATACACACATATACACACGTACACACATACATGCACATATACACACGTATACAAAAATACATACACTCACACACATATACACATGGACACACATATATACACACATACACAGAAATGCACACACATTCACACACATACACACATATGCACATGTACACACACATATACACAAATACACACACATTCACACAGATACACATTAGGGTTTAAATCAGAAATACAAAAAAATATGAGTTTACCTTTGAGATTGAGAGAGAAATTAGGGTTTGAGAGAATCCAAATTGCCTAGAGTGAGAAATTAGTACACAGAGAAAGAGGGAGAGAGATTGGCGTGGGAATAAATGAAATAGAGGCAGAATGTATTTAGTCTAAGGACACTGGTCACGGACTAGAGTCGTGACCCACTACCATGACCCTTAAATGTTTTCCACATCAGCGTGTAGGTAACCATGTAGTGAGGGCCTTTAGCTGTGACCCAAATGCGTGAGAAAATTAAGATGGTCACGGCCAAAGTCGTGACCCAATGGGTGTTCATTGTGACCTTGGTCACGGCACTTGTACATGACCCTACCGTGACCAATCATGGAGGGAACTTTAGAACAAATTTGACAATATAGTGGCACGACCTGGTCACGGCCTAAAGTCGTGACCCATACTGGTAAAAGATTTGGCCCGTGACCACTTCCAAGAGCATCGATGGCCACAATGGGTCATGGATATTATCACACCAAATTTTATGTGGTCATGGCTTTGGGCTGTGACCAATTGGTCATGGATTTGGGTCGTGACCCCCTGAGGATGACCATTCGCAAGATTTAGTGTAGTGACAGTAAATATCGAGGTGGTTGATAAACCTCCCATTTGTACCCCATACCCTTAACGGTTGGCCTCTCACACCAAAGAGACCTCCCGTGACGAGGTCTTAGACGTTCTTAAGAAAGTAAAGATTAATTTACCTTTCATTGAGACCATAAAGAAAATTCCCATGTATGTTAAGTTTCTTAAGGACTTACTCACAGTGAAAAGTAAGATAAATATAAATAAAAATGTGTTCTTAGCACGGAATGTCAGTTCAATACTGTTGAGTGACCTTCCACAAAAATTTAAAGATCCGCGTGCACTGACTATTTCATCCATATTGGGGAAGAACCAAATTTAAGAGGGCATTAATAGGTCTAGGGGCGAGTGTTAACATTATTCCCTACTCCATCTATAGATAATTAAACTTGGGGAACGTTAATCCCACAAAGATAACTCTCCAATTAGTGGATCGTTATGTGAAGATACCTAGAGGGTCATTGAGGACGTGATCATCCAAGTTGACACTTTTTACTTCCCGATAGATTTTGTCATTTGGGACGACGAACCCTCCAGTCTCCCAATCAATCATGTTCCCGTAATACTTGGTCCCCGATTCTTAGATACGTCTAACACATTGATCAATAATCATAATGGGCAAAGGCAACTCATATTCGGGAACATGACTCTTGAAACAAACATTTTCAATATCACCAAGCACGAGGGTGAAGCACGGGAGATGGATCGTATGGAAGTAATAGTGCATGGGAACATTGAAAGGAACCACATGAAAGAGCCGCTAGGGGTATGTCTTATTACACCAAGTGAGAGCAAAAATTTTGACATTAAGCGAGAGGTAGAGGAGGCGTGTTTACTCACTGCTATTGAGAGCAAGAGAACGCACGTAGGTGTGAATGAGAGAGAGATAGCAGATAGGATAGACGAATTAATACTTTGTGACTTGAGTTATTGGATGCGATCGAGGAGAGGAATAGTGTTTCATCCGATTTAGATCCTGATCCAAGCAATATCGAGTGTAATGAGAATCTAGGTTTAGAATGTCGTTCCAATTTTCATCGAGATATTCTCTCCAAGTCAGAACAAGTATGATTCGATTAAATTGGTCACCACGATGATATCATTCATATCATTCATCACGAGCCTCTAGGTGTCCCCCATACGTATGGGGATGACTCCCACTTGTTTCGATTATTAGTTTATGATGCGAGGATGATGGAAACAAAGAGAGCATCGGACCCCGTATATGGGGTCGGGTGAGTTTTTAGAGGAGAGAGAGGTCGTCCCACTCCCAATGCGTATGGGGTGATTTTTATTATATACTAGTAGTATAGTCCACTTTAGGGTAGTTTAAAGGTCCTATATGTCATAATTTAGGAAATTTAGGAGCACCACATTGAGTTTTCATGCACATGAGAGCAAACACGCATACGAGAGTGAAAGTTGGGGTGTCCTGGGGTCCCGAGATGTTTAGGGAGATTTTTGGTACCTTGGAAAGTAGATATTTGATCTTGTCACACTTAAAATCGAAGAAACAAGAGGAATTGGAAAACTGAGGCAGCAAGATGTTTCGAATCGCAAGCCAAATCGGTTCGCAAGTGAACCGATTCGCTTGCACCATCTGAACCGATTCGGACGGCCTAGTGGAAGATTCCCCCCTTTTTTATTTTTCACATACAATTCATCCCCCTTATTTCCCTTCCCTCTTGTGGGTTACTTGTTGTTCATCTTTATGTAGTTCTTGGGTTTTAATGCGATTTCTTTTGTAAGAACTATGTAATTGCCCCATCCTTTCTTTTGGTACTTATGTGGTGGTTCTAATGAAAAATATTGGCATTTTAAATATTTGCTCGTTTTAGTTTCGCAATTATTCTTTTTCTTCTTTAGATTTTAGCCGTTTTGATTTAGGACAATGCAAAATTCTATGTTGGGGAGGGGGGTGACAAGTGGGTTTTTGAAAAAATTCACAAATTTTTAGAATGTCCAAAAAGAATGAAAATTTTCGAAAAAGCCAAAATATTTTTCATCAAAATAAATAAAAATTAGAATTTAAAATTTTCAAATATGTCACTAAATTTTTTGTTGAAATATCAATTTGTAAAAACCTAATGCACTAAGCCGAAATTGACAAAAATGAAAATAGAGCAAAAGTTGACGACTTAACGAATAAATGTGGAGATTATTAACCCGGTGAGATTTCGAGTCTATCATCTTTTGTGAGTATTTAAATCAACCCGAGCTAATGGTTAACTCAAAGTTCAATTTAGCATTAACAAGTCATTAAAGATCTCTATTCCTTTATTTTTATCGATTAACAAAAAATGAGTGAGATGTGGTCTTGAAAACGTGCCAAAACTATCTCTAAATTGAAAGTACTCTCGAGATGCATATGGTAAAATAATTAGTAATTCGGATAAATGATGTTAGGTCATCGTTTGTTACCCAAAAATATTATCCATAAAAACTAATAAAAAAATTATCCTTTTACTATCCATTTTGAGTCTGATAAAATTTTCCAATTTCGTTTGATATCCCATAGAACTCATTTAACCTGAAGTTGCAAAAATAAAAGTCCATCAAGTAAGTCGAAATGGTGAAATAAAAAGGGACAGGAAAAAGAAAGATGCTAAACCAAAAAAAAAGAAAAAGACAAAATGCCCAGAAAAGTACAAACGAACATCGTAAGAAAAAAATTCCAACTCCGAATTTTCCAACTATTTTGATTTCAACCAATGCATCTTATAACCCGAGAAAGTCCTAATTGAGTTCGAATAACAAAATTAATTATCACATGGAGAGATAAGACACGAAAAGATAATAATAGAGATTAATTGGGGCGGAATAAAAGATGATGTTTTCCATTTTCCAATGATTGTATTTCGATGATGAGATCTTTTCATAATAAAAATTCCATCTTTCAAATTTGCGTGCATGAATTTGTGTTCCATTATATTTACTCCTATAATTCACGTACACCGAGAGAAAATAGCCACATTCTAAGAGATTCGTTTGTGAGTGCATCCGTGAGAAATTTAATTCAAAACGAATTTTCAAAAAGTAGCGTAATGATCAATCGGTGGAAGTTAGCGGTTTAATTCTTGGCTTCACACTCAAACACACTACAAATCGAGATTCTTGAATATGAATTTACGGTGACTATTTTTGGGGAATTTAAGTTGTGTAATTTTTAAGTATTTTGATTTTTCTTTGTGTCAAGAAATGAATTTTGTGGGTAAATTCATCCCAAACCCTCAGAGACACGACTCATCCTACTAGGGTAGCTAGGGTTTAAAGGATTGTTGCATACATTAAATTCAATCACTTGCCTGCGAAAGAGGTATTCTATCACAATAAAGTTTTTTCAAATTTCTTTAACTCATACTCTTATGCTTTTACATTACTCAAGACGGGAAACGTTTGAAGTTAGGCATATTTTGATTAGGCATAAGTATGACCCCTTTCCTCTTATGACCCCATGCATTGTAGTTAACTTTAATTTATCTCATATTTATGATACTAACCCTTTTGGCATGTATTTCTTATTTTGTATATTTCTCATGCGTTTCATATGTATTTTATGCAAGTAAATGAGGGAGAGAAACGAAAATAGTGAAAGAAACCATGGAAAGGGAGTTGAACGGCATTCTCTCAATTTTTTAGCCTTAGTCCAGAAGTGGGGCCAACTGGAAAGTTGAAGATATTGAAGTCACAAGAATACTGGAAAAAACTAACCTCATGTACGTTTAAAGTCAAGAAGAAAATCCAGGGGCGATAGAGGAATTTTAAAAAAATTACAAGAGAACCGGTTTGCCTGCACACCAAAACCGATTCGGCTTTCCTGAACGCAAAATTTTCATTTATTTTGAAATTTTACCTAGATTTATATGGGTTTAGGACTCTTGTAAAAATGGGTTCATTGAGTTGTAAACGAACATTAGTCATATCTAGCTTAGTTTTAACCTAGTTTTGAGAGGAGAAAAGGAGGTAAGAATGAGAACACACTATATGGTTGACTTACTTGAGTCTGTACCATATAGAAGTTTCAACTAGTTTGGATATGTTGATTAAATTTGGTATTTTTTAGCAATCTTCTCCATGGTATTGCAAGACTTCATCAACAAATCATTCAGTCCAAGACATCCAATATTGCCAAAAATGGAAGTTGAATAACACACATAGGACACATTTATATGCATTGCATTAGTGTTTGTGTTAAAAAAATTAGATTTTTTTAAAAATATTTTTAAATATTTTTTGGGAATTTTTAAACATTTTAAATTGATTTTTAATATTTAGTAATTTGAGGATAAACTATTTTGGGGTTAAAATTGATATTTAATTCCCTTAATAAAACTTCTAGGGTAGGAAACAAAGTCGTCATAGAATTGTGGGGGAGCAAATGGGATTTTATAAAAATCAAACACACCAGTTTTAGTTACATTCTCAGCCCTACACGTGGCTATCCCCAGTTGGTCACATTTATGTTTGTTTTATCTCACATCCATAAGACATCTTCTTAGCCGTTGGATTATATGTCATCAACGATCTGCATGTCTTTATTCATAATCCTTGTGAGAGTTGAGAGATCCAATAGGATTGAGAGGTTGTGGAGTGCATTATTGATCGTTGGATTTATAATTAAAATGACGTTTAAATCGCAACCATCCATTTCACTTCAATATTCTAGATCCTTCCACAAAGTGTATAAATACAACCCATTGTTGAATCTTTAGAAAACTTTGGCAATCTTCCCTTTTGAGAGGAAAAATAGAGAGTATAGAGAAAGGAAAGAGAGAGAGTGAGAAAAACTAGAAGAAATAGGTATCAAAACCCTTAGGTGTTCCTCTTCCAAACACTTACCCAATCGTATATTCAAAACCAGAAAACTCTATAAAGTTGAGTGTTGGAAATTTTAGGTTTTCTTTGAGGGTTTTTGGGGTTTGGACGTTTGAAGAGACTCTTCAAACATAATCTCTCTTAGGAACACGAGTTTCTTATTGTTTCTCATATTTCTTCGATGAAATTTTGAGAAACACATCTGAGATACCTCTCACGAACATTTTTAAGTGTTTCTTTTCCTTTCTTGTGTGGATCTTGTATTTTACTGCTTAATCTTTTAGATCCATACTCTCTTGTTTACATTTCTTGAAAAAGAGAATTCTAAAATACACCTAATTTATAGATCTGAAATTTTTGTACATAAAATAGAGTTTTACACTCTGTGAAGCCTATTCTACATATAAATAAGTTCTTTTGACTTAGATCTATTTTTTTACATTCTAAAATTTCAGTTTTAAAATCAAAGTCTGATTTTCTTATAAATATAAATAGTTTCATGTCATATAGATTGAATGTATATTCATTAAACTATTTTTGTTATTTCTAAAAGAGAGAAGCGAGTTGCATAATGCATTTAGGCACTTCACATTCACATGAAACTCTCACACGAGCATCTAGTAAAGAGTGTTGTTCCTTTTGAGAGATCTTGTTTGACTGAGTCCATAAAAGCAAGGAGCAAGGAGTCAAAGCAAAGAAACTGCCAGGGAGATCAAAGCCAGAATCAGAAAACGGTGGAGGAAGTTGTTGCTCATTTAGGTATATTTATATTCTTTAGCCTAGGATCTTGTGTTGCATGTTTATGTTCTTGTAACTCTTGTATAATTATTTATAGTGGATATTTTTAGTTTTGGTGTAGAGGTCTCCATGGATGTTTCCTCAGATTTGAAGTTTTACAATGTTAAAAATCACGGTGTTAACTTACTATTTTTGTTCTTAATTTATTGCATCGTTTCGTTTCAATACAAAGAACTAGTATATGTTTTTTATTTAAATCCTAAGGTAATCAGGCTACCAAGTTTAACATCCAAAAAAAATTATTTTATACACATCTTGTCTTTTAAGATATCAAAAAGGAGTTCCTAAATGACTTTACTTTGGAAGTTTACTTAACCTTTAATCTTGTTTTAAAAACATAGTGAACATTTTTCAAATGATATCAGAGCGGGTTTATGAAAATATTTTTGATCCTGAAACTCTAGAAACTGCTTTCTAAATTCTTTTTCTGAAAAAATGGATGAAAGATTTGAGAATTTATATAACCTGTCCCGTCCACCCCTCTTTGATGGACACAATTTTCCTTACTAGAAATTAAGGATGAATGCATTCTTCCAAAGGACTTTGGGTGATGATGTGTGGGAGATGATTGAAAATGGATACCAACACATATCTAAGCATTTGTATGAGACCAGCATTGAAAGAGTTAAGAAAAATCTCAGTGAGTTTACCGAAGAAGACAAAAAAGATGTCACTTGACAATAATAAGGGAAATAATGACATTTTTATGTCCATAAACTTGTTGCTCCACTTCTAAGGATGCTTGGGATACGCTCATCACTGCCCATGAAGGTGATGAACCTGTTAAGGCTGAAAAAACTCAGATTTCAGTCCAGTAATAAAATACTCTTATTATGGATGAGAATGAGTCATTTGATGATTTTTATATATAATTAAATGATATTTTCACAAAGTTGCATGCAAATGGGATAAATGATAAAAAGGATATGGTGCTTAAAATAATAATATCCATGCCTGCTAAATTTGATAATAAAATATATGCCATAAAAGAGATGGACGATCCTACTTGACTCATGAATTACTCAGTAGTAAACTAAGAATAATAGAGATGGAGTTAGAATATAAAAAGTGAATGACCTCACAGAACAAACGATCCTCTAGATCTAATGTAGTTTTCTCATCTCAAGTGACTGTCCCTAAATTGAACCCATTGTACCTTAACCTTGACCTTAGTGAGGATTGTGATTTGGATAACCAGATTGGTTTTATGAGAAAACAGTCTAAGAAAATCATTAAGTTTAGAAACTTTGTGGCTTCTAAACAAGGCAAATCTAGTTATCAAAATAATCAAAATCATAGACCTCATGACAAAAATGATGAAAAACAAACCAATGATAACAATAGGCCTAAGAATGATAATCGCCACATCAAATGTCATCGTTGTTGGGAAATGGGACATTATGCTGTTAACTGTTGAAATAATTTGAATAATAACAATAATGTTAGGGCTAATATATGTAAAACTTGGGATGACTCAAGTGATTCTGATAAAGATGAAGTTAAGTCAACCAACATTGATGAATCATGCATTTCCTATTATGTCAAGATCATATATTGTGATGATAATGTATGTTTATCTGCTAATTATTGGATTATGCTTGTTGATGTTTATATCATGCCTGCTAGTGATGTTCTTGTATTTACTCATGTTTAAAATAACGTAGACAATCCTAGATTAAGGGTGAGTCAAAGTGAAAACATTATTGACAAATTGAACATGTGTGTGATTTACACTGCACAAAATGAATCGATAGGGGACACTGCACATAATTAACTTAGCGAGTCCGCTGATGACCTACCTGATATTCAAGAGTTGTACACCAAAACTCTTAAAAAGAGTGCCAAACTAGATAACATGGTTAAACAATTGACTGAACTTGTTGAATAACTTAGTAAAACTATTAGGAAGAACCCAGAAGATTATACTGCATAGTGCATTGATCATGAGACAGAGACAAAAGAGTGTTCTTTAAAACTAAAAGACCTATTTGAGAAAAATGTTGTCTTAGAGGAAAGATATAAGGCGGATTTAATTGAATGGTAGGAATCCAAGAAGAAGGTTTCAAATGTTTTTAAAAAATACTTGCATTTTGAAACAAAAGATAAAACCTATGAAGAAATTATTCTAGGAAGTAGAATGAATTATGAAGACAAATCTGGTCTAGGTTTTAGAAAAATAAGTTTTTACCAGCAAAATAACTGTCTCCCTTGAAAACATTATTTTTTAAAAGAAGACTAGAGTGTTGAAAAACCTCATAGAGGAATTTTTCTTACTAATGTCTCTAAAGTAATGCAAAATAAGTGTAATCAACAGCCAAAACCTAATGGAAAAGCTAATATGTCTATCTGGCTACAAGAGACCTCAGACAAACCACTAAGACTTTTGGTAATTGGACTAGTGTGTCTTACATGGCCAAACCTATCTTTACGGACTTAAGTTATAGAGTCAAGCCTACTTCGCATCAGTATTGCTCCTATTACAATATCTATGCGCACCCCATTACCGAGTGTTTTCAAAAAAAGGTTGTGTAAGCTACCTATCAAAACTTTAACTATTCGAGAAAGAGTAGGAATACATATATTCTCCCAAAGTAGACCACGCATAAATCTAACTATAAGAAAATGGGAGGACCTAAAACTAAAAAGAACCCATTTAGAAAGACCCGTCAGACCTTTTCTAAATCAATAACCAAGGAATTTTTTAAAACCATGCCTATTTGGATTAAAAAAGACGACCTATTACCGCAGCTCAAGTGTAATGTGGTGATAACTGCTTTTAAGGTCCAACGCACCTTAGCTGATTCGTACTTCGATTATGGGTGTTCCAAACACATGATCGGAGATGGAAAAAAATGGCAAATAAGACAGATGTCCTTGGAGGTAGTGTCCTATTTGGAGATGGCATTTCCTCTCATATCGTTGGTAAGGGAACACTATGTGAAGAAGGACTCCCTACTTTAAATGATGTCCTCTTTGTTAAAGGTCTTAAGGCTAACCTATTAAGCACATATCAATTTTTTGATCCCAATTATATTATTACCTTCTTTAAAACTTACTGCAAAATTTTGAATTAAGAGGGTAACTACATCCTTTTAGGAAAAAAAACTGCGGATAATTGTTACACAATGATTCAAAAGACTGAACCTTGTAATTTTGCCAGATTAGATGATTGTGATTTATGGAATAATAGATTGGGAGATAAATTTTGATAACCTTCATAGATTAATCTCCCAAGAAATAGTTAGAGGTTTTTCCAAAATCAAAAAATACTTTTAATTCTGTTTTTGGTCCCTGTCAAGTGGGGAAGATGAGTAAATCTGCTCAAAAGAAGGTCAAATATGTTTTATCCTTAAAACCTGTTGAACTAATCCACATGGACCTTATGGGTCCCTCCATAACTATAAGCTTATGTGGTAACAGTTATATTCTAGTTATGGTGGATGATTTCACATAGTTTACTTAGGTCACTTATATGAAAAATGAATCAGACACCTTCCGTGAGTTCTTAAAAATTCTTTTAAAATCGAGAATGAGAAGGATACTCAAGTATGTCACATAAGAAGTTATAGAGGTGAGGAGTTCAAAGATTCAGGTTTCACATAATGTTGTGTAGGTAATGGATATAGACACACGTTTAGTGCATCTAAGACTCCTCAACAGAATGGCATTGCTAAACATAAAAATATTTACATACAAGAGATGGCTAGGGTGATGTTACACATAAAAAGTCTGCCAAAATTCTTTTAGGGTGAGGCTGTATAGATTGCATGTCACATTATTAACCGTGTATACCTCAGAAAAAATACCAAAGAGACTGCATATGAACTATGGTACAATAAAAAGACTAACTTTAAATACTTTACGACTTTCGAGAGTTTTGATATGTCTGCAAAGATAGAGAAAACCTTTCAAAATTCGATACCTGAGGTGATAAATCCATTTTTATGGGTTATAGTCAAACAAGTAGGGTTTACCATGTTTGTAATCTTCATACCAAGGTCATTATGGAGTCTACTAATGTAACTGTAAATGATATTACTGCAGAGAGTAGTGACAGTCAAACAGTGGCCATGGATGAGTCCGAAATATTTTTTATCCCCGACTCTCCTAAGATAGTAGATTCATTTCCACCTGAGAGACCTACGGTACCAACCTGGGATTCTAAAGACCACTCTCTCGAAAAGGTTGTTGGTAACCCATTTGAGCTAGTGCAAACGAGATCATAACTTCAAAAAGTGGCTACATTTGCATGTTTTGTTTCTCTAGTAGAACCAAAAACTGTAAACAACGCCCTATGTGACTCATTCTGGATTAATTCTATGCAGGAAAAGCTTGTCCAGTTTCCAAGTCATGATGTTTAATATCTCATCCCACGGCTTGAAGACAAGAAGGTTATTGGCACCCGTTGGATTTTTAAAAATAAAACTAACGAGCATGGGGTTATAATTAGAAAAAAGGCTAGAATAGTGGCAGAAGGATATTCTCTGATAGAGGGAATAGATTTTGATGAGACATTTTACCCTGTCACAAGACTCGAGGTCGTTCGTCTCTTCCTTGCTATATCACGTCACTTACAATTTAAACTTTTCCAAATGGACGTCAAGTCTGCATTTTTTAACAGTATATTGACAGAGGAATTATACGTAGAACAACCTAAGGGCTTTGTATATCCCTATCACCCTATCCATGTTTATAGACTTAAGAAGGCTTTACATGGCTTAAAGCAAACTACTCGAGCCTGGTATGAGCGCCTCTCGACCTTTTTAGTCAATAAAGGGTTTGAGCGAGGTGACAATGACCATTGTTTGTTAGAAAGATAGAACACCATGTCTTAATTGCACAAGTTTACGTAAACGATATCATATTCAGTTCCACCTCCATTAATCAAGTAAAGGACTTTTCTGATATAATACATACTGAATTCCAAATGTCATTAATGGGGGAATTACAGTATTTCTTAGGTTTGTAAGCCAAACAGCTTAGTGATGGCCTATTCATAACCCAATCTAAATATGCTAGTGATCTCGTTAAAAAAATTGGTCTTGATGATTCTAAAATAGCACGTACACCCATGAGCATGTCCACGAAAATATCTATAGAAGAAAATGGGAAAGACTTTGACCTAACTTTATATAGAAGTATGATAGGGAGTTTATTATACATCACCGCATCTGGGCCATATATTTCCTTTGATGTATGTGTCTGTGCACGATATCAATGCGCACCTAAAGAAGGTCATATGTTGTGTGTAAAATGAATAATTAAATACGTTAAAGGCACAATAAATTTTGTCATATGGTACACAAAAGACACTACTAACTCTATAGTTGGCAACACTGATGCCGACTGAGTAGGATGTTCAGACGATAATAAGAGCATGTCTCGAGCCTGGTACTATGTAGGAAACCATCTAGTGGGATGGAGTAGTAAGAAATAGAATTGTATATCCCTTTCAACTGTTGACTCCGAATATATAGCATCAGGTAGTTGCTGTGCCCAACTTTTATGGATCAAGAAAATGCTTAGTGATTATGGTATCATCGAAGATAAATTTATTTTGCATTGTGATTACCAGAGTGCCATTAATAAAACTAAAAATCCGGTACATCACTCTTGAATTAAGCACATTAAGATTAGACATCGCTTTATTCGTGAACTTGTTAAATCTAAAGAACTTGATATCGGAGACATAAAGACTGGAATATAATTGTCTAACCTGTTTACAAAACCTTTGGACAATATTAGGTTTGAATCACTTAGGAAATCCATAGGGATGATTTTTCTTACTTAATCTATTATACCTAATTGTCATAACCTTGATATTTTCATGCTAATTGGTTTCTGAGGATTTAGGGCACAGATGTTCCAAAAATGACAAAAGATGCCTCCTCAATCTGGTTAATATAGGAGACCATTGAATTTGCCCTTGTTTATTACATTATTTGTGTAGAATAATTCTTTATATATCCTTGTTTTTATATAGCTTTTACACCGTTGTCTATTTGAGCAAAATTAGAAGAGAAGAGCTTGAGTAATCGGCTTTAGATTTTAATATCGTATCATATCTTAATTCACTAATATGCCCATTAAGTCTTTCATTTCAAGCATTCTCTTTACAGATTTTTTGTACATGTAACAGAAATAGGTTATTGGTCTGTAACTAGTTGAGTTACGTATCTTTTATTTTCGGTTCTCAGATGGGAACTCTTTTGTATAGGAATCTAGGGTTTTATTTTTTTTACCCACGAGTACAGGTTACTCAAGGTAATTTGTCTCCAATATCCAAAGGGGGATATTTAGAACACACTAGATGGTTGACTTACTTAAGTCTGTACCATATAAGAGTTTCAACTAGTTTAGGTATATTGACAGAATTTGGTAGTTGTTTTTAGCAATCTTCTCCATGGTATTGCAAGACTTCATGGACAAATCATTCACTCCAAGACATCCAATATTGCCAAAAATGGAAGTTGAACAACATACAGAGGGCACATTTACGTGCATTGCATTAGTGTGTGTTAAAATATTTTTAGATATTTTTTAAAATATTTTTAAATATTTTTTGAGAATTTTTAAACAATTTAAATTAATTTTTAATATTTAATAATTTGTGGGTAAAATGTTTTGGGGTTAAAAATTGAATTATTAATTCCCTAAATAAAACTTGTAGTGTAGGAAACAAAATCGGCATAGAATTGTGGGGGAGAAAATGGGATTTTATAAAAATAAAACACACGTGTTTTGCTTTCATTCTCAACCCTACACGTGTTTATCCCTGATTGGTCACATTTGTTTTTGTTTTGTCTCACATCTATAAGACATTTCTTAGCCATTGGATTAGATATAATCAATTATCTGCATGTCTTCATTGATAATACTTGTGAGAGTTGAGAGAGTCAATAGGATTGAGAGGCTATGCGGTGCATTAGTCAGAATTGGATTTAAAATCAAAATGACATTTTAATCCCAACCTTCCATTTCACTTCGATCTTCCTGATCCTTCCACAAACTGTATAAATACAACCCACAGTTGAAGCTTTAGAAGACTTTATCAATCTTGCCATTTGAAAGAGAAAAAAAAGAGTATAGAGAAGAGAGAAAAATGAGAAAGGAAAGAGAGAGAGTAAAAAAAACAGAAGAAATAGAGATCAAAACCCCTAGATTTTCCCCTTCCAAACACTTACCCAATCGTGTATTCAAAACTGAAAAACACTATACACTTGATTGTTAGATGTTTCTATTTTTCTTGGAGGGTTTTTGGGGTTTGGATGTTTGGAGAAACTCTTCGAATATAATCTCTCTTTGGAATACGAGTCTCTTTGTGTTTCTCATACTTTTTCTTAGAAATTTTGAAAAACACATCTGAGATACATCTCACAAAATGTTTCAGTGTTTATATTATTTTGTTGTGTGGATCTTTTATTTTACTTCTTAATATTTTAAATCCATACTATATTGTTTACATTTCTTGAAAAAGAGACTTCTAAAATACACCTGGTTTTTAGATCTAAATTTTTTGTACATAGAGTAGAGTTTTACACTCTGTGAAAGCTATTATGCATATATATAAGTTCTTTTGACTTAGTTCTGTTTTGTTATGATATAAAACTTCTATTTGAAATTTCAGTTTGAAAGTCGAAGCACGATTTTCTTGTAAATATAAGCAGTTGCATGTCATATAGATTGATTGTATATTCATAAGACTGTTTGTATAATTTCTAAAAGAGATAAGCGAGTTGCAGACTGCATTTAGGCAATTCATAGTCATAGAACACTCTCACATGAATACCTAGTAAAAAATTTTGTTCGTTTTAAGAGATCTTGTTTGAATAAGTCCATACAAGCAAGGAGCAAGGAGTCAAAGCCAAGAAACTGCCAGGGAGATCAAAGAAAGAATCATAATACCATGGAGGAGGTTTTCCTTCATTTAGGTATATTTATGTTCTTTAGCCTAGGTTCTTGTGCTGCATGTTTATGTGCTTGTAACTCTTATATAATTATTTATAGTGGATTTTTTTGTTATGGCGTGGAGGTCACCGTGGATGTTTCCTCAGATTTGAGGTTTTACCACATTAAAAATCACCGTGTTAACTTACTGTTTTTGTTCTTAATTTCTTGCATGGTTTGGTTTTAATGCAAAAAACTAGTATAGGGTTTTGATTTAAAACTTAAGGCAATCAGGCTACTAAGTCTAACATCCAACAAAATATATTTTATACACATCTTGTGTCTTAAGATATCTGAAAGTAGTTTCTAATCAAGTTTACTTTTGGAATTTTACTTAATCATTTACTTTGTGTTATAAACTTCATGAACGTTTTGAAAATAACACAAGAGTTTATTTCGGCACCACTTATATGCTTTGTAGAGCTTTTTCATGCAATAATTAATATAAGTTGTCTTTCTCTCTCTTGACTCTTACATTGATTATTTTTTAGGTTTTCTTGCATCATGTTTTCATTCTTTCAAGCTTAGATAGGTATTAATGATGAATATTTTCAAATGCAACGTCAAAATTATGTCTTTAATTTGTAACATCATGTTTGACTAGGTTTCCAAGGGTTGGAATGCATGAACCCAACCCTAAGTGATTCACGTGGATATAAAATAAGTTCTTGAGTTAAATAATTGATAGGAAACGTGTCATTTTGTTAATGCAACCATCGTAGGACTTTAAACTCCGCTTTTCTTAGGTAATTAGAGCGCTTGAGTATGCGACGTGCGTGTTAACCATATCGTCACATACTTTATTTTTGTTCTTGATTACATACTGTGCGGGTTAATTCCTTCATATATGTAATACTTCAAATAAATAAAGTCTTCGTTTTAATCAAGTATTTAATTCTTGGATGGTTTTGTATCCGGTGAAATTCCAAGGGGTTGGGGGATTGTATTTCGACCTTATCTTTCTTTCATCTTAATTAATCCATAAATTGTTAAGTGCTGCATGCGTAGTTTATTTAGATTGGATTTAATTGATTTTGTAGTAGTAATACGTAGTCTCATCACAATCATCTTTTCTCCCTATTTCGTGAGTCAATCGTTAGGGTTAATCTTCTTACTTAATAGTCATCACGAGCATTCTAATCTTTGTCCCTGTGTTTGACACCTATTTTATCAGATTATTACTTGAGCGATCGGTTTACACTTGAACCATAATCACCGGTGTTAGAGAGACATTTATTTAGTCGCTTCATTGACCTCGTCCCTCAAAATTGGTTGGCACAACTTTGGGTCCTCAGAATTTACCTCGCCCCTCAGAATTTATCGCCCCCAACTTTAGGTCCTTAGAATCGATCTTGACCCATTGAATCGGTCATCCCTAACATCACTTTACATCCTTAAAATTGACCTCGAATCGCTAACTAACCTTAACGCAACTTCGACCCACTGAATTGATCATCCATGTTTCCTTAGGTCCTCATAATTGACCTCGACTCGCTAAATCAGTCATCGTCGTCTCCTTAGGTCCTCAGATTTGAACTCCACTCGCTAAATCGGTCATCATCACCTCCTTAGGTCCTCATAAATGACCTCGACCCGCTGAATCGATTCTCCTTGTCTCTTTAGGTCCTCAAAATCAACCTCAACCCATTGAATCGATCATCCTCAACTCCTTAATTCCTCAAATTGACCTCGAGCCACTGGATCGATCATCTTCGTCTCGAAATGGTTAAGCCTCATCCTCTAGGTCCATAAAATTAACCAAAAATCGTCTTCACCAATGTAGATGTGGTTTATGTGATTCAAAAGACTTTACTTGTTTCAATCTCGCCCATTAAGGGGTTCTCTGTAGGCACCCCATCCTAAGACCCCCCTAAGAACCTCCTTAGGCCCCTCTCACTCACTTGTTCACGACAAATAGGTCATACTCGAAGTACCAATATAGAGGCGGCCAGACACTCTAGAGACTCGTTTGAATTCGGTTGACTTTTCGTTTAACTGGAAGCCCAATGAATCTTTGGAGTCTCATAATCCCCTTGCCAACGGTCCACCCCATGAGCAAATTGTCCTTATGTGTTAGATAAATAATCCATTTAACTATCAAAAATTGATCTGGAGGCCACCGAGCACTCCCGAGCCTTGTTTGACTCTGATTAACTCTCCAACTCGAGTGAATATCAATGAATTTTTTAAGCTTACTGAATCCCCTTTCCAATGGTCTGCAACGTGAACATGTCAGCCTAAAGGTACGAATGAATGACTTATTTTACTCCGAATGGTCAGCGGGCATTTTTGGGGCCCATTTGACCTTGAACAACTCTCCAAATCGAAAGAACCTGAATGAAATCTGGAAGGGCTCTAAATACCCTTTCCAACAGTCTATCCCATGTGCAAATTGGCCTAACATTTCAAATGAACGATCCATTTTCCTCTAAAAACTTCTTGTCTAGTAATCAAGGGGCATTTTCGATCCTCATTTGATCTCAGCCAACTCTCAAACCTGGGAGTGCCTTAATGTATTCTTAAAGGGATCTGAATAACCTTTCCAACGGTCCACCCCGTGGGCGATTCTGAGTTATAATTCGCATTTTACGATCATTTTAAAAAAAAAATTATCCCAGACTGTCGAATGGCACCCTCTGGACCCTACCTATTGACAGTGTGTCTAGAATTCAATGTTGATAGGAAGGTCTAATATCCTGATTATTGGATCCCCTTGGACCTATAAATTGAGGACATGACTTCACTTTAAAAAGCATCCCGAAACATCCTTTTCAGCAATTTAGAGTATCAGAGTTGTTCCCCTCTTAAAAACCCATTTTCCACATTTCTTCCATCCTTTTCATACTTAATTTAATAAAATTCCCCCCATCTCCTCATACATCCATCACCTTTTTGCAATATCAACGAATCTACACTCAAGTTCCACTTCAAGTCTTCATAAGGAGGTCCAATTCTCCATTCTTGTCTCTAAATTCTCTTATTTTATCATTAGTCGCTTTATTTCTACTTTAACCTTTTATTTCATTACATCACATACCTTAATCTCAAACCTTTATTATTAGTATTTGCACATACTTTATTTTCATAAAAAAAACAAAAATAAGAAAAAGAGGGTTTACCTATAAATTCTAAAAGAGGGATTCTCACTACACATTCTCAAAATTAAAGAACGTTTGTCTCTACACACACACATATGAGTCTTGGATAAATCATGAGATTTTATTCTTCCTTTATGCCCATTTGTAATATTGTATCTATATTCCTAATGGATTTTTTTATTTCTTACGTGTTTATGTCTTGTCTGATGTATAGATTCGTTCTTCTATAATGACTTGTGATTCAAAAAACATTTACATTATATTTTGAATTATTATTTTGGGAGCACTCCTAAGGATGAACTCACTTTTTCCTTTTCCATGACGCGAGTTGAACGATTCCATTCTCTATTTATATTATGCACATAAGCACACACTTCACGGAGTCTAACAGGAGAAGATTAAAACATGCCCATGGGAGTCCAAAAGGGTAGGATGGGTGCCTAACACCTTCCCATTCCATAACTTAGTCCTCGGACCTTTGAACTATTTGGTTTCGCAAGTATCAGTATTGTCCTTGATGTCGTTCTCTCTCGAGGAAATATTTCTTTTGCCTATTTTGTACAAAATAGGTTGGCGACTCTATCTTTACATATTACCCCACATTAACGACGACCGAGCGCCCCAAGAAAGAGCACAATCCCACGTGCACACCAGAGAGAGGGGGAGGGGGAAGCCCCCCCTCCCCCTCCCTCAACCCCCCTCGGGATGGCCACACTATAGTTAGGAGGTTTCGCGTAGTAGGCAATCCACCATGGCATTGACCAGTAGATGTTGGATTGATTCCCCAGGTTATAGTACTATGCTATGACCACTACCCATGTGTGATGACAGGTGTTGGTTTGGAGACCGATTAGGTTTGATGATCAACTCCATTATATATGTTACATTTGAATTATGTGGTGAGATTTCGATTCGGTGGCTCAATGTGATGCGTGATGCCTAGAGCTTGATAGCACACAAAGGATGTATCAATGAGGTCCATGCTTTGGGGATATATATATATATATATATATATATATATATATATATATATATATATATATATATATATATATATATATATACTGGGATGTACCCGTGCCGATGGCACGACGATAAATTTGTTCCCGTGATATTTTGTACCCATGCGATGGCACGAAGATAAATTTGTTCCCATTGTATTTCATTCCCATGATCAATTTGCTCCCGTGATGAAATTCTTTGCCCAAAGCGTTGGCATGAAAAAGAAACAAAAAGTCTTAAGTTGAGGAATGAAATGCATTATAAGGCCAGCTTAAAACCCTGTTTAATAAGGCATGAAACTGTAAGGACAACACGCATGAACAAAGGCCAGTTCAGTTACAATCCTTTCTTTTAACTCTGAGCAAAAATTACGTAAAACACGCATGAACAAAGGCCAACACGCATGAAAACAATCAATTAAAACCGTTGAATGTTCAACACAATTTTAAACCATGTTATTTTTGAGTCATCGTTTAACCAAAAGCTTTGCAAGCAAAATACTTTCCAAGATTGCCACATTAGTCATTTGAGATAAGTTAAAACACAATTAAAAATAACCCTTGCAAAACTCTTCAAGCAAAAGGTGCTCTATAACAAAACTGGAACTGAACACAACATATTTCTTGCAATTAAAATTCAAAATTACAATTAATGTTTATTGATTAATTAAAAAAACGCATGCAAAAATCACATATGTGAGATCTATAGAGATTGAATTTAATCTAGTTTAACTGATGATGGGTTAAAATTTTCCTTGTTAACACAGTTTACATTTGTCCATGTCTCATTTGTGTCACGTCAAATATCACATATATGAGATTTATAGGGTGTACCCGTGTCGTTGGCACAGTGATATATTTCCCCCCAATAATGTGTGGGTATAGAACACGCACACTACCATAAGTCAATTTTCTTTCAACATGTAATCAGAATAAAATCGGATATAGATATGTGAAATGACTTAATTTCAATTGGTAATAATTCATTAAATTTAAAGTATATTTACTTGCAACAACTAAATAGAACTTTTATGCATGTCCTTTATGTAGTTCAACTAACACATAAATCGATATAAACATTAGTGAGGTATTTGGCATATTGAGGGATGATTGAGGAACTTTTAGACTTAAGTCTCAATTAGTTAAACCTTTAATTGAAGAACATAGGTATTGATAACTCATTTCTCATAAGAAACAAAACAACGGTGTACAGTTACATACCAACTCTGTAAAATCATAATTAACATAAAACAAAAATTAGTTGATAGAACGACGGGGGATAAATTATTTGAAAGAAAAAAATAATAACACAATATGGTTCGCCACATAATCTCGCTCACAGGCGTTACAATGAAACTGATGCTTCTTCGTAGCCTGAAATATCAACATTGCTAAATGTCACCTTTAGCAGCTAAAACTGTACATCCCAAATTCTAATTTCGAAAAAATTAGGGAACTTTAAGTCTCAATCAGTTAAACCTTTCATTGTCATTCCTAAAAAAAAGTACATAAATAAAATAAAATTTACCCATGAAAAATTAAAAATTTACCCAGAGGAGATGTGGCTATTTACCTCGTCAATTCAGATGGTAAAGCCCATTTACCCATGAATAATTAAAATTCTTCTCCACTACTTTGTGAGATTAAAAACACTTTTCTGCTACTTGAAAGAGTCAGGTCCATTGTTGAAAGCTCTTAAATATACGGTGGTTAATACAGCTGTGTCACACGCCCCAAGTAGTCTCACTGTCACAAAAAACTGTTGAGAAAGAGAACAATGAAATACCCAAATATGGAAGAAAAACAAAACTACGAAACCAAACACCATTAGCAGACACACACGTCTTATTAGAAAAAAAAAAGAAAAAACCTCTAAAAAAGGAAAAAAAATCTACAATTAATTTTCCATGAAATCACGATATAGATCTAAGTTGTTTGAAATTAGTTACAAACGGTAGTCTAAAATAGATCTTATTAGAACAAAACAATATTTCAGAGTTTTTAATCAATAAAAAACAGATCCAAAAAGTGTAGATCGTTTTTTGCCAAAACATGGATGAAAAAAGAAAAAGAAAAAAACTTGTTTGTGAAAAAAAAATAACTCAGATTACAATCAAGAACAGGGGTCTATTTTCTTAAGAGTGGTGCTATGGGTACTAAATAACTCCCCCAAATCTTCCCCAAATAGCATTGATGAGTTGTGCCCTGGCGGGACCCATACCATAAGGTATAACACTTAAAGCTATTTGGGGGATGATTTGGGGGAGTTGTTTGGGACACATAGCATTTTCCTTTTCTTAAACATAAATCGATTTTTAAAGAAAAAACAAATCGATAAAAAAAATCTACAAAACCCCAACAACCGAAATCGAACCCTCCTAAAGCATAACTTTCCTGACCTCCGCATAAGTTTCCAGACCATCTTCCCTCTCCTCAAACTCTGGGTCCTCCTCAAGAAAATGCTTAACAACCACATCTTTTAAATACATGGATTTAGTTATAAGTACCTGTGAAAGACACCGTGGCTGTGACAATGGGCAACATGGTGGTGGGTTGGCATCGGAGATAAAGAGTAGGCGACAAGTTGGCAACGGTGGTGTCTTCTTTTATGGATGTCGATATGAAGAGTAGGCGGCAACAGTGATAGTGACGACTCAGGTTTACGTGGATGAAGATGGTGGCCGTGGGAGGTTTAGTGGGAGGAAGCGAATGAGGGAGAGTGAAAAGGGGAAGATTCTCTACCCCAATAGGGATGGGTTTATTGGATTGAGTGTAGGGATGGGTTTTCTCTGTTCAGAGAGAGAAAATGAAAATGCTGAAGATTGCGTGTAGGGATGGGTTTATTGGATATTGGGTTTTGAGAGAGCAAGAGGATTGAGTGTTTGCTTCTGTTACTTTCGGCGGTATCATAAATTATTGGGACAGATGATCTAAATAAAGGTACAACATAATAAATGTAAATCAGTTGGTGAGAGAAAATTCATTGTGAAAAGTTAGATACAAAACTTTAACTTTTAAGTCATTAGATTCTAATCCCCCCCCCAATTAATCTCAACCTTTAGTTGATAAAGACCAAATACATCAAATTTAATCTCAACCGTTAGTTGGGGGAGACCAAAAAATCCCTCCTCCTTTATTATATATATATATATATATATATATATATATATATATATATATATATATATAGAGAGAGAGAGAGAGAGAGAGGAAGGCTCACCTATATCATGATGTATACATCACACAATGCATCACACCTAGTTCAAGGTACTAAGAAACCTTTTCTCCAAAATAATTATTTTTTTTAAATTAAGCTTCTAAGCAACCCATATTCAAAAAAATTAGGTCAAAATGCATTTTTTATCTATTTTTAAAAAATTCACAAAAAAACTGTTGGCGCAGACCCTTATAAATAAGGTATTTTGAGCAGTTTTTTTTGTGGATTTTTTAAAAATAGCTAAAAAAATGTATTTTTACCTAATTTTTTGAAAATGGGTTTATTGGAAGGTTAATTTCAACAGAAAAATATATAATTTGGAAAAACAATTTAGGGACTATAACTAGGTGCAATTTATGGATGATGTATAGAGCATGATGTAGACGAGTCTTCTCATATGTGTGTGTATGTGTGTGTGTGTGTGTGTATATATATATATATATATATATATATATATATATATATATATATATATGTGTGTGTGTGTGTGTGTGTGTGTGTGTGTGTGTGTGTGTGTGTGTGTTTATGTTTATATGAAATAGTGTGTATATATACTTATAGCAGGAGTGTAGCGATGTTATATTTATTGTGTGAATAATTATCTATAGCACATGTGTCGCTACAATATGATTTAAACGTGTACCTAGTGAGGTTAGTTTACACTTAGCTAATTTGTGACAATTAGTGGGTTTGGGCTTTAATAGTAGTTATATATCCTAGTTAGACTGGATAGTATAATTACGATATTAAGATGAATACGTTAGGTGCGCACTGTGGATGATAGCAGTAGTTGCCGAGACCGTATGGATAGATCCTTCTTACTGTTGCAGTAGTTGTGGACACTACAAGATTGATTTAGCCCCGCATCATCTCATTCAATCTAGATAGGATTCTTTATTTTAGTTTTTTTTTGGGCGTGTTGCTCGTAGTTTATATAGGACTTTACTTTATTTTAGAGATGATATTTCATTATTTAGTTTTATTATGTAGATGATCACTATTTAGTGACAGATGATTTATTCGGTTCACTTTTATTTATTTATCTATGCATGATGGCTTATCCCGTTCACTTAGTTATATGATTGTTATTCGTATTATATTTATATTGCTTGTTGCGACAATGATGCTTAGAATGAAACCATATTGGATTCCTATTTTATTTTAGTAGAGGATTGACCACCTGGTATTAAAATAGGCGGGCTGTCACAATCTTTGGATCAAATTGGCATGATGTATATGTCCATATTAGTATCTCATGCTTCATTGTGTATTCAAGTTAGTATCATATTTGCATAAATATTTCAATTAGTTAATTATTGTTTGAATTATTTGTGCTTGTGTTGCCATGTTGTGTTTATTCCACTTCACACCATTGTATGATTTTATTATTTCCTCTATATCTCCAATTGATATCACATGTTCTGACATTTTGGGGAAGATATGGTTTATGTGGAGAAATAGCTATTATGCATCCTTACTTTGTTTATTCCTGAACAAAAATGGCGATAAATGGTATCTTTTACTTTAGTTTTAAGAGGATATATTTATCTTAAGGGGAGATGTTTTACCTAGGTGGGGATCGTTAGACATTAGAGGAGTTTATTCATACGAAAATTTATATTGTGTATATATTCTCTTTGAATTGTAAGGTGTGTTTAAGTGTGAAAGTTTGCATCATGCGACAAAGTTTTCAAGTGAGCAAAGCTACTCAAGTTTATGAGTCGATCGAGTCTGTACTTTTTCTTTTGGGGATGGTAATTGAGTCTTAGACGATCTTGACGGCCCATATGAGTTTTTATATTTTGTGTTTTGCTTTGGAATAACCAAATGGGAAGATTTGTAAGAGCAAATTTTCAATAGATTCAATTTGTATGTATTATCTAATTTCGGACAAAATATTTTGAGTCATAGATTAGCTTTGTGTATGTTGAACTTTCAAGCCGATTACATGTTTGAATGAAGACGTAGCGGTCAGGCTTCGGAGATTGCATATCATGTCATATTTCGTGCTTGTTTTCGTCTTCACGTTCCAAGGATCTCTCTAGTATGAATGCGTATTTATGTTGAGCCTTGGATATTTAATATTTGGGTATTGGGATTTATAAAATTATTTTAAAAATATTTTTAAATGATTTTATTCCTTTTTCTATTTCTAGATGAAAAATACTTTTTTCAAGACTTCGTTGAAATGAACTTGAAAATTTGTTCGAACTAGTATAGGTACCTCATTAGATCCCTATTCAAACAAACTTCGAACGAGAAGTTTTTTCCCTTAACTGGAATCTCGATGGAAATTTTGTTTGAACAGTGTTGGAATGAGATGAAATACTCCGTTCGAATGAGGTTCGAAGTTGTTTGAATGAGTACACGAATTTTTGATAAGTCCAAGATTTTTTATATGTTTTTTCATCCTTATCCCATTTTAACAAACCTTTTATAAATTGGAGTGCGGAGCAACATTTTTCTTTGAGAGAAATTATTATGTTTTGAGTCCCAAAACTCTACCGAAAGCTCTCTAATTTTACCCAAACCCTAGTTTACACCTAAACTATAAGATCCAAGTTTCATCTGTATATTTATTGAGATCTTAATTATGGGCACCATAGTTTGTTTCCCTCATCATCAAGATAGAGAAAAGTTTTATGCAGTAGATTTCGTGCCTGATCTCTTTACATATCCTGGACTTTATATTATGTGATGGTTGTTAAGTCTGGATTGATGGATACCGAGGCATGTGTGGACTCACACGTTATGTCACTTGCGTGGGTGGATTCCTGCATTGTCGCTGTGGGGGAGCACTTAAAAATTAGAAAAGTATCATGGAAAGGGGGTCGAGTCATTGAGTAAGTCATCTCTCAACTTGTTCAAATTCGTATCATAGTGAATTGCGTGGATGGGCCGTCCAAGTTTTTTTTTCATTATAGATTTTTGTCGTACATCAGGCGTTGTCTGATTGATTTATTTTATCCTTCTATAATTATCTATATGCATGCTTAGGATAAGATAAAATTAGTTAATCGTTTAATCATAATAATCTGCTTAAAATTCTTGCTAATTTTTAGTTTGGGTTAACTTGTTTGAGTTTTATGTTTGATTTGAGAAAATTAAATATTGACTTTCGTTTTGACCATATTCCCTTAAAGTAGTGCATTCTCACATGATAGCATGCCATTTCGCTTGACTGGGTAATGGGACCATTAGAAATCCAATGTGTTGTCATTAAACAAGATCCTATATATTGTATATATGAATACCATCCCCAATCGATAAATAATCACATGCCTTGTAATAGTGTGGGACTGCACCACCTTTCCACTCTCAAAGTGGTTGTTATTCACCCATGGTCGCCACACCACTTTTGTGGCTCCCCGCATCTCTATATGGACATGTGCCAAAAGGATGTTGTGAAGAACTTAACTCATATCAACATATGTGTTATCCCTACCCCATCGTAGAATGCATCAAAATACATCTTCTCTCGTATGTTTGTCATCTAGTAGAAAATGCATGCATCAAATGAAATTAATAAAATGAAACTAATTTAACTAAAGGATCTAAGTGGATTCGTATGCCTGGGACCTCCAATGGGGATTGCCCTATTGATGACCTACTTGCGCACTACATCCAACCTTGTATAAATATGCGCCATGATGTTGTTGCCATGGTTAAAATCATTTAAATGCTATAGGTGAATCAACGACCCAACCAACAACATCTCATGGCATTATCTATAGTTGTGAAGAACATTTGGACGAGAGTATAACACACAAATCCTGAATGTAACATATATGATTATAGGGTTACACTTTGTCCCTATCCATATATTTCAACCTTTGATCTATTAGACCATTATAATGCTCACATCACGATCATCATCATTCTTCTCGAGCATATGGGGATACTAGCGGACATAAGCAAATGTCTCATTCCCCCTATCGATTGGAACAATCTCTCTTAAACCCACCTCCAACCCTATCAACATCGTGATGTCGAGTGGTGTGAAACTTGTTTACCTACATGGGTAAATGAAGGGTGTAGGTCATGTCCCACCACCTCTCAATGAGTATCAGGATAAGGCTCTAATTCATTTGTGTCAAGGCCCTAATTCGTTTTAGTGTAAGGTATGGTAATAATGGAGATAAAATGTTGTCTCAAATCCACTAATAAATAGTTTCCAATGAAAACCCTGATGGTCCATATCACATTACTATGTATATGTGGATCTCTTTGTGCAACGAAGATTAAACTCATTGGTTACTAAATAATTAAGAAGTGATTATTAATTGTAACACCCTGTGTTTTTAATAGTTAATTAAATTAATTAATTAGGAAATTTGAGGAAAAAAATAAAATTTTGGATTTAATTATTCTTATAATTAAATATGTTGATTTTTACATATAAAAATAAGGCTTTAAGTGGAATTTAAATCATTATTAAATTTGGAAATTGTAACTTTTTGTATAAAAATCGGGGGAGGATCCTAGTTAAGGAGGATAAATATAATATTTTTTAAAGATTCGACAGTTCGATCGATGTGAATTTTTCACAGCAGCCCCGTCTCACCGTTCTCTACAACATACTAAAATTTTAAGCCATTCATACGATCCGATCGTCCGTAATAATTTTTTAAGTGTTTGTATTTTATTAGGACTCAAATTATTTTTGGTATATAAACAAAGTGACGGGTTTAAGACTTTTAAAAACACTTTCTTCTGAAACATAAGAGAAGCAATATCATCTTTGCATCTTCTTCCTCCCTCAAAACCTTAACTCCATTGGAGAGCTATTTTCAATCCAAGTTTTGAAGCTTTAAACCGGATTTTCCCAAGATTGTTCAAGAATATCTCTTTGCTAATTTTTGGAGAGGAATCCAACCGTGTAGTCATAAATTCTTCATCTTAAAATCAGGCATGAATAATCTATTCCTTTTTCTTTAGTATTATGAGTTTTAAGTGTCGCTTAAACCCTTAATTGCATGTTTTTCTTAAAAGAAATTAATAACTTAATTAGAGAAAGTGGACACTTAATTTGGGACTGTTTTTATGAAATATTTTAATATGATTTAATCTTTGAAACCCTTGGGTGCGTAGGTTAGATTATTGGATTTTCATGGTTTGGGGGATGTAGGCTTGCATGCAGAAATTATGGGATTAGATATATGTTATACTGGGACGCGTACACACTAAAAAAATTAAATGATTTATAAAAGAGAACGATTATATCATATTGAATATCATCGCATGTTAAATAAATTAAAATTCTTAAATAGAATGAATTATGTTGAAAACAACGACGGTGCTATTAATTGAATTAAATTAAATTAAGACCTTTACGATTATATTATCATGTTGTGTTTATGATTTATGATTCATGATATTGTAAAGATTATTATTATTCACTTTTGTCATCGCGGGGACGAGGGGCTTTTGGATAGTATATTGCTCACCTTAATTATAGGATGAGTACTAGTGGGTAGGCCTTGGTTAAAATTTATGCTTGCTAAGTATGGGACTAGTTAGTGTAAATTCATGGGGATTTTATATTTTGGGGTGAGGAAGATTTTTACGTTATATCATCATTTCATTAGCCTAGGCATGAGACTAGGACATGTTTTATATTGATGATTCATCCTATATGTAAAATAGGACGTATGTGTGCTTGGGGACCCTTAGGTATGGGACTAAGGGTGTTGTGATTTGAAAATTATGAAATTATGAAATTGAGAAATGAGAATTAATTTCCACGATAAAAACGTGTATTAAAATTTGTGGCGACATAATGTGCGGGGGCTAACAGTTTAAATGGGTCGGCTGGCGATTTAGGTATTGTCGTGTGTGGAACCTTGTCAAATTACAGATATTGACAATTTAAAAGGATTCGGCTGACGTTTTGGCAAGGGGAAGTGTAAAACTTTGGTTGAAATTACCACCCGGGGCGGGGGGACCGCTATAATAAAAAGTGAGAATAATAATACTTTGGGATAATTTAATTAAATAATAATTTGAGACTGTGGGATATTTAAAATGATATTGGTGTGATGTTTATAAAGAATCTTTGGGGGTGATTAGTAATTTACCCTTCTTGCGTTTAATTATCTCGTATAATTAAAATACTCTATTGTGATATTTTTTTGCGTATAATGCTACTGTCTGGATTTAAGGATCCTACTTGAGGACAGTAGTGTGTATTCATGCTCGGGGCTCTGACCTTGTGCGTTGACTAACTTTTCAGGAAATAGTATTTGGAGAAGCTGCATAGAATTATTTAAAGATTTTCTTGGAGGTGCAGTTGGAGTTGCTCTACCTTATGGGTATTGATTTAGTTTAGTTTTCCATTCCTTCGTATTTAATTTGAGACACAGTTTATGATTTTGATTGGGCCATTCGGTTCCAAATTTGTGATGAGTTTTGTTCAGTTATTTCACTGGATTCAGTTGGAGATTATTCAGTTTCAAATTATTAGAGATTGGGTTTACTTTGAGTTTAGCATTGAGATGGATCTTTTATCGCTTAGTTGGATGGTTATCTTTTGGGATTGATTATCATTTATCTTATGGATTAATTTTATATGTCCCATATCTGTCTCATGCTAAGAATGATATTTTATTTACTCACGCCTGGCTTAGATTTGGTGGCAGTTGACGCCAGAATTTAGTGAGGTGTGACAAATGGTATAAGAACATGGTCCTAAGTCTCGTAAGTTATGAATCCGTTTAACTTCCGCATTATCAATCTGTAATAACCCGAGGTCTTGGAGACGAATATTTATTTATTTTGGGAGAAATAAATATTATTTTATTTGGAGAATAATTAAATTGGCAATTGAGGTCAAAATTTAGACTTGTTAGAAAGAGTCTCGAATGGCAATTCTGAGGGAACCATTGTGTCCGGAAGGGTCAAGAAAGTCGAAATGACTGTACTTGGGGTCTATTTGGGTTCCGAAATAAATTAGGACCGTTTGACTCGAATTAAAGTTACCGAGTCATTTAAAGTGTGTATTATCATTTAAAGATGTATATTTTGGGATTTAGTCTTAATTAGCCTACGGGAGATAATTCTCCAAAGAGAGAAATAGAAGAAAGAAGAGAGAAAGAAAGAAGAAGAAGAAAAGGAAGGAGAAAAAGAGGGAGGAAGAGGATTTCCGGGCCAATACGCGATCTCAAGGTGGATTCAGACCCTACGAACCCGAGGCAAGTGATTAAACTTGCTAAATAATTGTTGTGTACCAATTATTGCATGATTTGTGGATTGAATTTTGGGTTTTAGGTTTAAATTGTTAAAACCTAACTTTTGTGAAAAACCTTAGATTTGTAGTGTATAAATGAATTTTAAGGTTAGAAATTTGTTTATATGTGTTCTTGGATAAACATTAATGCTATATTTGTGATTGGGATGGATCAAAATGGTTGGAAGATGAGATAAATGATTTTTGGGAAATTTGGGTTTTGTGGAAAATAAGCCATTTCGTAGCTTGCTGCACTTGCCGAATCGATTCGGTCTGTTGCAGATTGCCCAGGTCTTTAGGGCCGAATCGATTCACCCCTTGCGAATCGATTCGGCATGTAGCAGACTCCCAGGTCTATTGGACCGAATCGATTCGGATGGGTCGAATCGATTCGCTTTTCTGGGCCGAATCGATTCGGATGGGCCGAATCGATTCGGAAACAGGGGGTTTTGGAGATGTTTTTTTTTAGGAAGAATTTCATCCCGTTTCGTCTAAAGTTATCGATTGGGAACTTCTATGGGAGTTATTTGGAGTATGTTTTGGAGACTTTTAGATTGTTTCCCTTATAGAAAATGATTGGAGTCATATTGACTAAATTTGAGGAATACCGATTAGATATTATGGTTTATTCTAAGTGGGGAAGGCCACCTTGATCGGGAGGTTATACTTGGAGATAATAAATTCAATTCATATGAACGAATGTGAATAATTTAGAGATAATGGATTTTAGAATCCAATCCCAATCGGGATAACTTTAAAAAGGTTCATAAACCGAATTGAACCCTATAATGGATGGAGAATCAAAAATGCTATTTGATGTGTATACGGATATAGAAATATCCTTATTGATGATTGATTTGGGAGATATCTCACACAATGAGAAATGCTAATTGAGGTGCATTAGGATATAGAATATCCTTAACTTAAATAGAATTGAAAGACAATTCATACTAGAAGCGACATGAGAGCTTCAAGCGAGAATTAGTATAGCATATACTAAGTGGGGTAAATGTGTGAATATTGACGATTGGTGTATCATGAGAGAGATATACTAAACAATGATGTTAATCAAATTGCTCCTAAGAGCGTGTAATGAAAATAAATATGTTGTTGCAGGTATACCTTATATAATGGTATATCTTTATTATGTGGGATGTATGTATACCTTATATGATGGTGTATATACATGTTAAGCATACCCTCTCCTTGCTGTCATTGGGAAGTTTCGTGCGTAGAGGGTGAGCATCCTGGCAAATAAAGCAGGGTGTGGATATTCCCCAGGTCATAGTCGTCTTTGTGGTCAGCAAATGACATTTATGATATACATTTATTTATTTTGGGGGTGAGAGGTCGTGGGTATGTGTCGCTCTCACTTGCCGGTTAGGAACTATGACCACTTCCCAGACGTTGTGTGCGTGAGTAGATCACGAGGTGGGTGTCGTTGAACCCCAACAGGTGGCCCCAGTTTGCTACGTATATGGGCTGCTGGAAGATGATAGCATGTGAGCTTGCGTCCTTCGAGTTATAGCTCGGTTGGATGGTTATTATTGCTTGTGTTTGTACTTGGTTATCAAGGGCATAATGGACCTCAACGACCTACATTGCCAGGATTAGTGTATCGGGGGGGTTCCTTGTTTGGATTTCGCCTCGGCGAGACGTCCCACGCACGAACCGCAGTGTAATGTTGGAACTTGGGGATAAGTTTAGTCCTTAATGCTCATAATTATATATATATATATATATATATATATATATATATATATATATACAGAAAGGATCTCATGCATACCCAGTTTGCATACCCTCCGTGCGGACCATTTTTTTAAAATAGTAAAAATAATAATTTTGGGCTGATTTTTTTTTATAGTTTCTAAACATTTCAATAGGACCATAAAAAAAATTCAACTCAAAATGATTTTTTTTGCTATTTTAAAAAAATCGGTCAAACTTTGTCAGTTTTTAAGTTGTTTTTAACTTGTTTTTAACTGACAAAGTTTGACCGATTTTTTTAAAATAGCAAAAAAATTCACTTTGAGTTGAATTTTTTTTATGGTCCTATTGAAATGTTTAGAAACTATTAAAAAAAATTACATCAAAAATAACTTTTTTACTATTTTTTCAAAATTGGTCCGCGCCAGCGGTATGCAAACTGGGGTATGCATGAGAACCGCTCTCTCTCTCTCTCTCTCTATATATATATATATCACCTATCCCGATGATCGACAGTGCCAGGAGTAGTGTAACGGGGGGGGGGGGGGTTCCTTGTTTGGATTTCGCTTCGGCGAGACGTCCCACGCATGAAACGCTGTGTACTGTTGAGAATTGGGAATATTAATTAATTAAAATTGGATAATAATCATTTGGGTTACATGCATCTTGCATTGAGGGCATAATGAGCCCCGAGGATCGATACGGTCAGGAGTAGTGTAACCGGGGGGGGGGGGGTTCCTTGTTTGGATTTCGCTTCGGGGAGACGTCCCACGCACGAAACGCAGCGCCGTGTTGAGAATCGGGAGGAGTTTAGCCCTTAACTCTTGATGCTAATAACTCATATAATAATTATATATATGGTTTCATGCCTTATACGGGCATCACTAGAATATAAAGTTCTAGTAAATGAGATTGTTGATGTATTGTGATGATGTGGACATGATTGGATCATGTTACTTTATATGTTCAATAAATGAACATTGTAAAGATAATTATAACTATTGCATTAAAGTTAATATTTATAACTTGTAATTATGTAAAGAAATGTATTGGGAGATAGGTTAAATGATTTTCACTTAAATTACTTCTTTTGGGTTTAAGTTAGAATCCTCTTACCTAAATTAGAATCGGACATCCATTTGGAGATCACGTGCATACGTTTAGTGCGCGCTTTAGATGAGAGGTGAGTTGAATTATTATGGAGAGTTCGATTCCAACTAAATCATGTAATAATGCATTTATAATTATTATGCATTTTAATACACTTGCTATAAAATGTTTTTCAAACTCGGGCTCTGACCCATTTATATTTTCTCCTCCATCTATATATATTGTATTACTTCAGGTGTTCCTCCGCAAGGACGCCTTTGATGTTCATCCATTCAGGATTCAAGGAGCTGTGGCAGTAGCGGACTGTTGCGGCACTTTGCTTTAGTCGATTCCTATCTTTGTATATCTAGATTAGGATTCAGTTGTATTGAGTTAGTATTCAAGTGTTGTAGATTAACACTTTCATATTTCATTTCTCAGATTATTGTATTGTCTGCTACCCGACAGCATATTCGGGTATTTTATTGGTTCTTTGTATTGCACTCTTGTATATTAATAGAGTTTACACTTATCACTCATCATAGTTAGATTGTTTATTGTTGGTTGAGATGCATTATTGGTTTTGTTGTTGTTGTTAAATAAAAAGTTTTTAAAATTTTGACAATTCGCTTTTAATGATTATGGGTAGTTAGCCTCATACTATAGTGTTGTATGTTGATGTTGAGACTGTGTCATCTGAGATACCTGATTTAATGTAGTATAGGGCTCGCCACCCGTTATTATTTAGAGCGGGTTGTCACAAAATCTTTCATTCCCTTTATTGATTCGTACTCCTTAAGGTAGAGGGTCTACCACACGTGTTAGATGTGCTTCTTGGAGATATATAATTTTATGTTAAAGACATTGTAGGCATTGAGTTTAGAATTAGTAAGTTTGATGTGAGGATTGATACGACGCAAATATTGCGTATTTCACCCGTTAACCTACGCCTTATTAGCCCCCTTGGGTATCTTAATCCCTATACTTATGCTCGTTAATCAGACAACCTCGAATTCTATGTTAACATGTTTTGCAGGGGTTAATTGGGCTTTTGTAGGTATTTGGATGCTTAGTATGAAGTTTGGACGCTTTCCGGAAATGTTTCGTCGACTTTTGCAGCTTCGGGGGCATTTTAGTAATTCCATCATTCAGGTTTGAATCCCGAGCTCTTCACGGAAGTTGAAGCCCTTTGATTTCTCTTCACGTGGCCGCCTACGGTGCATGATTCCGAGTTGTATCGATGGAGTTATGGCATTTTTAGGATGGTTTTGACATGAAAAGTACACTCAAGGTCACATTCAAGGGCATTTTAGTCATTTCATATTTTGGTTTTTTGGCCCAATGTCTTCTTGGATGTTGTATTCCTCTGAGTTATCTTCGCGTATCCTCTGACCGTGCCTAATTCCGAGCTATAACGAATAAATGGCGGTATTTTCCGTAAAACAGGACAAAGCTGAAAATTGTAGACCTGTAGGTGCGAATCGATTCAGAATTTTTCCAAATCGATTCGGCCCTACAGAAAGTCCGCAAATCTCTATTTTTAAGTGGATTTTGGTGGGGTATATTGGGGAAAAAGAATTGTATTAAGTGGGGGATCATTTTTAGACTTGAGGAGAATTCATTTTAGGTTAGAAGAGGGGGGTTTTTGGTGGTGGAGCTTCTCTCTCTAGGGTTTGCACCATTTGGGTTTGTAAGTAACACTATTCATCTTCTTCTCCATTAATATAATTGTATTTCCTTTTCTTGCTTTATTTCCATTGATGTCATTCCATTTCTTGCCTAGATAATTAGTTGTAGTTATTTATTTCTTGCTTTAATTAATTAATTAGTTGTTTAAAGTAGTTTAATCCATGTATTGTCCGTAGATAACGGGTTGGGATTGCATTTTCGCCATTAATGGGAGTCGAGCTCCGAAAGTTAGGTTTTGGGGAAAATTGCATTTAATTGAAACCTCGGGTATTAAAGTCGGATTATTATGCGTTTAACTTTTTTTGTCACGCAACATTAGTGTTTATAGCGATAATTCGAATTTAATCCGCGTGTGACCATTTTGGATTAAATGTTTAATCTCGCAACTTTTGGTTAAATTTCTTATTGTGTGATGTTTATGCTTAATTGAAAATGCTCGATTAAATATTTTCGAACCGAAATTCTAATTATTAGTTGTTTAGCTCATGGTGGGGATGCGATCCCGACTCTCGTTTTATTAATTGTAGTATAGTGTTAACTTCTTCCTTTTTCTCTTTCGTCACCATTCCCAACCATCACCTTTTCATTTATTTATTTTACACTTTTATTACTGAAGTAATTAAATAATTAACATCTAAAATTCAATCACTCCCTGTGGATTTCTTACGATACCCGACTTACCGCTTTACTTGCCTCGCAAGTGTAGTAGTAGCTTAGGTTTTTTGCATCGCGGCGGCGAAATACACAACGATTGTGTCCTCACACGAACACACTTTTACCGCTCGATCAAAATGGCGCCGTTGCCGGGGAGTGTGTTTTAGATAGTAATTGTTTTATTATTTCGTAGTATTTCTTTCATTCATATTTGTATTCTTTATTTTCCCCTTTCTTTTTGACTTGTGCTAGATTGTTTCAAGAAATTGAAATCTCGGTGCTTGTCGCTTTTCTTGAATAGCTCATTTTGAAATGTCTCGCTATTACGCTTTAGATAACCTTAATTGTTATGAGAATTGCTTTCCAAGTTATACTCCCAAAACAATGAGAGAATGCCTACAAATTCTTGAAAATGAGCGCATTGCGCGTGAAATTCAAGCGTATGTAAGTAATCCCTCATTGCCTTGTGAGGGTAATTTGGAATGCGGGGGATCCGTTAGCTATGAGCAAGCCGCACAAGAAGATGAAATGTCTTCTTGTTCGTTTGATTATGAGTTAATGATAAAGGAAATTAATGACCGATCCGAAAGTTCTCAAGCTTGGTTTCTAGAAACCGATGCCATTCTCGATGAGATTATTTCTTCACAAAATCGGGTTGAGGTTGAAACTTGCGTTTCATCTCCACCCCATTTTGTTGAAGAAATAATTGAGAGTGAGCCAAGCTTTAGCACTTTCGATTTTCAACCACTTATTAATTCTGCCGATTGTATTGAGATTGTTGGTCCTTCCTTTCCTTTACTCCCTACTATTCTCGAACAATTAAATTTATCGCAAGAATCGGTTGAAAGTCTTGAGGACTTTGACCCGATTCTTGAACGAGAATGTTATTTTGAGATGCTTCATCTCATGGGCTTTTCACTTGCACTTGCCCCACCTCCCCTTCCAATTGAAGAATCTTGGGGATGTGATTCTGATTTTTCTAAGACTAATTTAGTCTTTTCCCCCTTATTATCCAAATCCCCCATCGTTCGCCCAAAATTTCAAATTGGCGATGGTTCACTTTTTTCACCACTCACATGCCTTCCGTTGTTCAAACGGAATTCCTATTTTTCGGGAGGCATGTTCGCTTTGGAGGGTCCACCGTTCATCTTTCAAAGTCAAATCCTTTTTTGGGTGGACCCTCAACTATTTAGACTTCTAGTGTATAGTTAGTGTGAAGCCTAAATAGTAGGTTGTAAATAGTTAGCTTTTTAATTTTCTTTCTTTCCTTTTTTTTCTTCTTCCCTTTTTTATTTAGTCTAGTGTAATTAGTTAACTTTTTGTTATTTGTTTTTGCTATGCTCGGTACTAACTTGTTTTGTAGATTTCATTGGACTCGTGCTTATGGAGATCGCTCCAATTTTGGGTAATATCGTTCTTTTCCTCTCTTTGTGTTGTGTTCTTAATGCGCATTGAGGTCAATGCAACATTTAAGTTAGGGGGTGTAGGATATTCTATCCATTTCTTTGTTTTGTCCATGGATTTGCTTACTTGTTAGTTACTAAGTATGCCTTTTTGTGAAAAATTTAAAAATTTTCAAAAATAATTTCTTTCTTTTTTCTCCTTTGTTGGGCATTTTGCCTTGTTTCTAGTGATAAATTTCAATAATTGCCCGATCCAATAGACAACTCAATGATGCATGTTCTCGATTTTAGAAGTTATTAGACTTTAGTCCTCAAATCATTGATATTGTGAATAACTTCATGAATTAAACTTTATCCCATGAGCATATGCAATTGAATTGGTTTAAGATTTTTATAACTCGGTAATCTTTTGTTGCATTGTATATACTTACACCGAGTAAGCTTCGTACCTTTCGTCGTTTGTGAGTGTCATACACTATTCTTTCCTCTTTGAAAACGTTGAATTCGTTGGTGATCTCACTATTCTTTCATTTGATCGTTCATTAATTGAGTTCATACTTGAAATGTGTTACTTGATCATGATTTTCATATATTGTTTTGACTTGAGAATTGCGTAAACTTTGTGAAATGATCATAGGCAATCTTTGTTATATCACCCATATTAGCCTTGACCTCACCATATATGTTTCCCTAGTCAACCCCTTTGAGCCTAAATACTAGCCTTTCGTTTCATTACCCAAAATCCCATAACCAACTCCAAATTGGAGTTTTAAGCCATACATACACCTTACATACCTTTGTTTGGAATGTTACTTGGGATTGAATGTTGTTGTTGTAGTGTCGGTTGCAATTTAGGCATATGAGAGTTTGATAAGCAAAGAAAAGAAAAAAAAAGTGAAGAAAAAGAGAAAGCAGAAAACAAAAGAAAACGAAAGAAAACATGAGAAAAAGAAAGAGAAGTTTGTATATGTTGTGTATAGTGTTCAATAAGCTTTGATTACTCTCCACGATGATATATCTAATGCTTGTTTTGGAACTTGTTTTCCAATTTTTTATATTGCCCGCTTTTTTCCATTATCCCGAGTTTTCATTCCGAACACTTCGAATCCGTACATATACCTTTCATTTCGTACCTTAACCCCAAACCTACATTACAACCCTATAAAGTCCTATGTGATCTTAGGGTGCATTTAATTTAAAAGTCATAATAGTTTTGATAATCTGTGAAAATGCATTTCGCCTCTTTTGATGAGTGGTATCTTTCATTGAGATTACAATTTTTCAGTTTATATATAGCGTTCCTCATTTGTGACATGTGTGCGGCCTAGTTTCCATTTACATTTACTCTTTATGCCCGCATGTTCCGTGTCTTACCTCCCGTTCCGAGTGAATTCATTTGATGAGCGTAATGCCCGTGAGGATTGATTATACTCTTGCTTTATGTTTATCCGATTTATTTAAGTTTTTACCAAATCATATTTTGCATTTGCTCTCCCCCCTCCCACTTTTAAAGTTTCAATTCTATGAGGTGCATTCAACCTGTTAATAACAACGGACTTTTGTTTGAATTCGTTCAATATGCTAATAACATGTTTGAAATCTTTTTCGTTGTTGTTGAGTTTGTTGCATGTTGGGTTGGGCATATTTTGAGGAAACCATATGATATTTGTGGGTATCATCCCTGAAAACCCTCACGAGAGGACACTCGTCCACTAGGGTAACCTAGGGGTTTAACGACTTATTGCATATGCTAAATGCAATCGTTCGCCCGCGAAAGTGGCCTTATCTTTTTATTGCTTTTTCATCCCATTTTGTACTTGTATCCTGTTTCTGATTTTCTTGTAGTTCTTGTTGTTTCCTATTTCATTGCTAGGGACTAGCAATGTGTAAGTTAGGGGGTGTGATACGACGCAAATATTGCGTATTTCACCCGTTAACCTACGCCTTATTAGCCCCCTTGGGTATCTTAATCCCTATACTTATGCTCGTTAACCAGACAACCTCGAATTTCTATGTTAACATGTTTTGCAGGGGTTAATTGGGCTTTTGTAGGTATTTTGATGCTTAGTATGAAGTTTGGACGCTTTCCGGAAATGTTTCGTCGACTTTTGCAGCTTCGGGGGCATTTTAGTAATTCCATCATTCGGGTTTGAATCCCGAGCTCTTCACGGAAGTTGAAGCCCTTTGATTTCTCTTTGCGTGGCCGCCGACGGTGCATGATTCTGAGTTGTATCGATGGAGTTATGGCATTTTTAGGATGGTTTTGACATGAAAAGTACACTCAAGGTCACATTCAAGGGCATTTTAGTCATTTCATATTTTGGTTTTTTGGCCCAATGTCTTCTTGGATGTTGTAGTCCTCTGAGTTATCTTCGCGTAGCCTCCGACCGTGCCTAATTCCGAGCTATAACGAATAAATGGCGGCATTTTCCGTAAAACAGGATAAAGCTGAAAATTGTAGACCTGTAGGTGCGAATCGATTCGGAATTTTTCCAAATCGATTCGGCCCTACAGAAAGTCCGCAAATCTCTATTTTTAAGTGGATTTTGGTGGGGTATATTGGGGAAAAAGAATTGTATTAAGTGGGGGATCATTTTTAGACTTGAGGAGAATTCATTTTAGGTTAGAAGAGGGGATTTTGGTGGTGGAGCTTCTCTCTCTAGGGTTTGCACCATTTGGGTTTGTAAGTAACACTATTCATCTTCTTCTCCATTAATATAATTGTATTTCCTTTTCTTGCTTTATTTCCATTGATGTCATTCCATTTCTTGCCTAGATAATTAGTTGTAGTTATTTATTTCTTGCTTTAATTAATTAATTAGTTGTTTAAAGTAGTTTATCCACGTATTGTCCGTAGATAACGGGTTGGGATTGCATTTCCTCCATTAATGGGAGTCGAGCTCCGAAAGTTAGGTTTTTGAGAAAATTGCATTTAATTGAAACCTCGGGTATTAAAGTCGGATTATTATGCGTTTAACTTTTTTTGTCACGCAACATTAGTGTTTATAGCGATAATTCGAATTTAATCCGCGTGTGACCATTTTTTATTAAATGTTTAATCTCGCAACTTTTGGTTAAATTTCTTATTGTGTGATGTTTATGCTTAATTGAAAATGCTCGATTAAATATTTTCGAACCGAAATTCTAATTATTAGTTGTTTAGCCCATGGTGGGGATGCGATCCCGACTCTCGTTTTATTAATTGTAGTATAGTGTTAACTTCTTCCTTTTTCTCTTTCGTCACCATTCCCAACCATCACCTTTTCATTTATTTATTTTACACTTTTATTCCTGAAGTAATTAAATAATTAACATCTAAAATTCAATCACTCCCTGTGGATTTTTATGATACCCGACTTACCGTTGTACTTGCCTCGCAAGTTCAGTCGTAGTTTAGGTTTTTGTATTGAGTAGGCGAAACGAAAACAACGATTAGCGTTCTGACACGACGCTACTTTTCGCGCTCGATCAAGGATCCTTAGAGTTGATTTTGGAGACGTTAATTATTTGGAAGATCATTAGTATAAATTCTGGGTATGTCTTATATCGATGTAGCGATGTGATTTGATTTGAGGATTTATGTGTTGCGAAGATTATCGAAAATAGAATCGAGTGGTGATTTGCGAGAGCGCGTGGTACGCCGTCACTTTCATAGTTATGTATATATATAGGGATATATATTATTTAGTTGTTTGTGGGGTAAGTGCGCGTAGGATTTGGTGTATGGGCACCCAATTATGGCATTCAACGAGTAGGCGTATGTGAGCCTTATTTTATGTTTCACGATTTACGTTTGATGTTTATGCTTCGTCTAATTTAGAGGACAAAATTCCTTTTCTAGTGGAGAAGTATGTAACACCCCGTATTTTTAATAGTTAATTAAATTAATTAATTGGAAAATTCAAGAAAAAAAATAAATTTTGGATTTAATTATTCTTAGTAGTTAAATATGTTGGTTTTTATATATAAAAATAAGTTTTAAGTGGAATTTAAATCGGGATTAAAATTTGGAAATTATAACTTTTTGTATAAAAATCGGGGGAGGATCCGAGTTAAGGAGGATAAAAATAATATTTTTCAAAATCCGACGTCCGATCGAGTTGAATTTTTCACACCATCTCCTCTCGCCTTTCTCTACAACATACTAAAATTTCAAGGCATTCTGACGGTCTGGTCGTCCGTAATAATTTTTCGAGTGTTTGTATTTGATTAGGACTCAAATTGTTTTCGGTATATAAACAAAGTGATGAAGTTAGGACTTTTAAAAATACTTTCTTCTAAACCCTAAGAGCAACAATCTCCTATTTTACATCTTCTTCCTCCTTCAAAACCTTAACTCCATTAGAGAGTTATTTTCAATCCAAGTTTTGAAGTTTTAAATCGGATTTTCCCAAGATTGTTCAAGAACATCTCTTTGCTAATTTTTCGAGAGTTCAACCGTGTAGTCATAATTTCTTCATCTTAATATTAGGCATGAATACTCTATTCCTTTTCTTTAGTATTATGCGTTTTAAGTATCGTCTAAATCCTTAATTGCATGTTTTTCTTAAAAGCAATTAGTAACTTAATTAGAGAAAGTGGACACTTAATTTGGGACTATTTTTTTTGAAATATTTTAATATGATTTAATGTTTGAAACCCTTGGGTGCGTAGGTTGGATATTGGATTTTCGTGGTTTGGGGAATGTAGGTTTTCATGTAGAAATTATGGGATTTGATATATGTTATATTGGCACGCGTACACACTAAAAAAATTAGATGATATATAAAAGAGAACGATTATATCATATTGAATATCATCGCATGTTAAATAAATTAACATTATTGAATAGAATGAATTGTGCTGAAAACAACGACGATGCTATTAATTGAATTAAATTAAATTGGTGCCTTTATGATTATATTATCATATTGTATTTATGATTTATGATATTGTGTGGATTATTATTATTCACTTCTGCCTTCGCGAGGGGCGAAGGGTTTTTGGATAGTATATTGCTCACCTTAATTATAGAATGCATACTAGTGGGTAGGCCTTGGTTAAAATTTATACTTGCTAGGTACGGAACTAGTTAGTGTAAATTCGTGGGGATTTTATATTTCGGGGTGAGGCAGATGTTTACGTTATATCGTCATTTCGTTACCCTAGGCATGAGACTAGGACGTCTTTTATATTGGTGATTCATCCTATATGTAGGATAAGACGTATATATACTTGGGGACCCTTAGGTATGGGACTAAGGGGTATTTTGAGGATATCACATCTATTAAAAGGGTGGGGTGATTTGAAAATTGTGAAATTGATAAATGAGAATTAATGCCTAGATAAAAATGGGTATTAAAATTTGTGGTAACATAATGTGCGTGCGCTGACAGTTTAAACAGGCCGTCTGACGATTTATGTCATGTCATGTGTGGAACCTTGTCAAATTGCGGGGGATCGACAGTTTAAATGGATTGGGCTGGGGATTTGGTAAGAGGAAGTGTAAAACTTTGGTTGAAATTACCACCCGGGGCTGGAGGATCGCTATAATAAAAAGTGAGAATGATACTTTAGGTTAATTTAATTAAATTAACAATTTGAGACTGTGGGATATTTAAAATGATATTGGTGTGATATTTATAAAGAATCTTTGGGGGTGATTAGTAATTTACCCTTCTTGCGTTTAATCATCTCATTTAATTAAAATACTCTATTGTGATATTTTTTGCGTATAATGTTACTGTCTGGATTCAAGGATCCTATTTGAGGAGAGTAGTGTGTATTCATGCTCGGGGCTCTGATCTCATACGTTGACTTGCGTTTCAGAAAATAGTATTTGGAGAAGCTGCATAGAATTATTTGAAGATTTTCTTGGAGGTGGAGTTGGAGTTGTTGTACCTTATGCGTATTGATTTAGTTTAGTTTTCCATTCCTTCGTATTTACTTTGAGACACAGTTTATGGTTTTGATTGGGCCATTCGGTTCCAAATTTATTATGGGTTATATTCAGTTATTTCACTGGATTCAGTTGAAAATTATTCGGTTTCATATTATTAGAGATTGACTTTACTTTGAGTTTAACATGGAGATGGATCTTTTTTCGCTTAGTTGGATGGTTATATTTTAGGATTGATTATCATTTATCTTGTGGATTAATTTCATGTGTCTTATATCTTTCTCATGCTAAGAATGGTATTTTATTTACTCACTCCTGGCTTAGTTTTGGTGGCAGTCGACGCCAGAATTTAGCGGGGTGTGACATTAATCAACAAAATAAAATAAACTTTATTAAACTAAGGGTTAATTAGTGGTTGACCACCATTTATTTATACTTTAGAACCCATCATTTTAAATTTTTAAGGTTTGATCCCTAAAATTATTCTTAACGAAGCAAAAAGTGCCTCAAAAACAGTTTTAAAAGTTTTTACGAGTCTTTTGGAGTTATTAAAATTCATTTTAGGGGACAAACCCCAAAAATGAGAAGTACGAGGGTTCAATTGAATTACAAAATATAAATTTTGGTCAAATCCCATATAACACTTAAATTACTCACTAACTAAGCAATTTATTTATCGAAACCTAAAAATTTAAATTAATTAACTCAATTTATTAATTCACAAACTAACCAATTTATATATCAAATTTATTAAAAATTAAAATTAGTTAACTCAATTAATTTAATTAAATAACTAACCAATTTATTTTTAACTTAAAAACAAGTTCAATCTATTAACTTAATTATATCAATTAAAAAACTAAATAATTTATTTATCAAATTACTAAATAATTAATTAAATTGATTCACAAACTAAATAATTTATTTATCAAATTACTAAAAACTTCAACGAATTAACTTGATTGAATTAAATCACTAACTAACCAATTTATGTATAAAAATACAAAGGAGTTCAACAAATTAGCCTTAAATTATTTCACTAAGAAATAAATTTATTTATAAAATTATTACAATGTAAAACAGATTAACTTAATTAAAACAGTTCACAAACTAACCAATTCATTTATTAAATACTAAAATGTTCAACCAATTAAATTAATTAAATTAATTCACTAACTAACCAATTAATTTATAAAATTACTAAAATATTCAACAAATTAGCTTAATTAAATTACTTAATTAATTAACCAACCAACCAATTTATTTATACAATTACTATAAAGTTTAGCAAATTAATTTAATTCACTAATTAATAAGTTTATTTATCTTATTTCTAAAAAGGTCAATTAATTAAGTAAATTAAATAAATCCACTAACTAACATGTGTTTATCAAATAAATAAAAAAAGTTAAAGTAATTAAGTTAATCAAATTAATTCACTAACAAAATAATTCAATAAATTTAACATAAAAATAAAAATTGAACAATGTCTATAGTTCATTATTCAAAGCCTGTTGGAAGTAATGTGTATCCAATGAGGACTCGATGGGGGTCCTTGCATAATATCCGTTATCATGGGAAAATCCAAAAACGTCAATGACTTGTTGGGTTATGCACAATGAACTTACACTATGAAAGTTTGTGCGTTGACTGCCAATGAACCTCCCCGATGTTATGAGGTTGGAGGGATGAGAGAATGTAAAATTCAAAGAAAATAGTTAGAGAGAAGTTTGTGTGGCTTATGAAATGTCGCTCAAACTCTCAAATTGGAATATATATAAAGACTACGCCCGTGACATTCCAACTTCCACGTGAGAATTAATCTACCACGAGAAGGGAGTGTATAACTCTTGCCTTAGAGCAAATGCATTTGACCACTTTGGAGGAAGAGACCAAAATGCTCAATTGCCTAGAAGATGGTCTTTTTCCATCATAATTAGAATTGTAATGTAAATGCAATCATTTAGTAATATAAAAGAGTAATACAAGGGAGGAACCTTTTTGTGACCATTTTTGTGACCGTGTTGATGTGTAAAAGATACATTGGGTGGTGTTTGTAATTCACAAGAGTCCATTTGAAATACCACCCAATGTATGTTTGAGACATCAGCGGGATCACAAAAAAGATCACCAAATTTTTTTTCGCAAATATTACTCAATATAAAATATTTTCCAATCATAACCTATGGGAAATTGACCCAATAAGACAGAGGACCAAGTATATTCCATGCATAGAAGCTTGTACCTTCCCAAATATGTCTCACTCAATTTTTTTTCAAATATTAAAATTGTTGACTGTCCGTAAATAATCTTAGAGTTATAGAATTCTAGTACTCTTTGAACTATTATATATGTAACCGTAATAACTAAAAATCACTTCCCTTGAGAATATAACTGGCGCATGTATCAACAATAATCAGGTTGCATTTTTGATGACCGAAAAAGTATAAGAAATGATGGGAAATGATATTCCCTGTGGTTTTTAGACATTTAGTTTACTTGAAAATTGTAAAATCCACATCAATATAGGTTTCTTGCGGGAAAAAATTTCTCGCATAAACCCATCCCACCAAAAGGCTTGGATTTTGCATCGTGGGAAAACATCTACCACTGTAAACTCTTTCAAATCCCATCTATGTAAATGATCTCCCGAAAAAAACTCCCTATAACCCCCTAAAATATCTCAATAGTCACCTTCCAACCCATTAAGAAGGTAAAGGGTTCCCCAAATTTAACTCCAAAATATCACAAGCCTATTTTTACTTCAAAATACCACACAAAATTAATTTTTACTTCATTATACCAATAGAGGGACACCCACTATTTAAAATGTAAAAATTAATTGTACACACTTTCCCTCTATCTCTCTACGTATTCAAACCTCTCAACTTCTCAACTTTAAAACCTCTCAACTTCATAGGCCAAGAATAATTTTTCAACTATAAATTAATCCCATTCAGGTTGGTACTTAATATTAACGTGAATAATGTTGTAAAACCTATAAAAACAATTTAAAACCCTAGAAAATCAAACGAATCACCCACTATTCAAACAAATTGAATAAATCATCAACTAAATCAAACGAATTGAATGGATCGAATCATTGGATTGAATCAAACTTCCACTAAATCAAATCAATCGAACATCCACTGAGTCAAACGAATCATTTACTATTGGAATACTTTTACTTTTTTTATTCCTTTTGAAACCAATGATTAGAATTTATGAGAAAAATATTTTTAGACGTTTTGAAACCAACACATGGAATCAATTGAATTGATTTTTGAAACCTGTTGCTTTTTAAATGAATTGCTATTTTTAACTTCCTAGGGTTTCGTTCGGGGTAAAATAAACAAACAAAAATCCCAATCTTGTTATGTTTCTCACGAATTAAGGTGTTCAAATTAACTTAACATCATTCGAGTCTTTTACCCCGTATTATAATCCATTTCTCGTCACATATGTGCCAAAACAAAGTTGGGCTATTGGAACAAGTTCATTCAGGGAAAACACCATAAGATATGATCCCCATTGAAATTCTGTTACTAAAGCCATTTATTAAAAATAAACTGTTTAAGTAACTCCGATCTGTTTTTTGAGGAAACTCTTTCTTGAAAAACCAAAACTATTTGAACACAAGATGTGTTTAACAAAACAGTATGTACGAGATCTATTCAAGATTTTACTAACAAGTTTATAAAACAGTTTTAAACAAACTTTAAAACCCAACACAACCAAGAATGAGATGAGAAGATGTAGGAAGATTAAGTACAAGATTTTTACGTGGTAAAACCTCACCAATTGAGGAAACATCCACGACTCCCTCTACGGAGTAAAACAAAAATCCACTATAAACAAATTTAACAGTTATAAACTATATAACAAACATGCATACAACTCAGACCTGTATAAGTTTAGGAATGTACCCTCTGGTGTCCTTATAACTTCTCCGCAGTTCTGATTGTTGATGTTGTCCTCTCAGTTTGTTAACTCCAATTTGTTCAAGCTTTTTACGTCGACTCTTTTTCTCAAGATCTTATTACCAACACTTTTCGTGTTGTAGTGTGAAAGTGTTTGTGGAGGTGCTCTCTAACACATGCATGCACACACTCACACTTATTAAGTACAAACATTCCTAGCAAATTACATATAAGTCTATATGCTGTGATTTTTCTTTTTCTCTCTTCTCACAAAACTTTAAACCTGTTTGACCTTTAAATCAATCCTAGAATCCACGGATATCTTGCTTAGAAGACAGTCAAGATCTTAATCAATCTCAGAGTTTTGAAAATATTTTCGAGATTGAAAACCTCCAAGTGTGATTCCAAACTAGGTCAAAGGTTTAGTTTTAAGAGAACTAGAAACATAAAATATTTTTGTTGATTCCAAAGTTAAAAACATTTACTAAAAACGAATCAACAAAATATTTCTCAAGCTGAGAAACAAACATGCAAACTAAGTGTAATATATCATGAAAAACTCATATCTGAAAATTTCTATATACAAGAACAACAGATCTAAGAAAATGATTAAGTTGGAAACAAGATCAAAGAAGAAGAGGTTACAGCAACAAACCAACTCTCAAATCATCTTTCAAAACACTCAAACACTCAAGGTTGTGTTTGGTAAAGTGTAAAGGTTTGAAGGTTTGTATTTGGTTTGAACTGTTTAGACGATTTAGGGTTAGGGTTTCTAACTCTTTCTCTCTCTGGTTTCTCTCTTCTCTCTCTCCTCTCTCTACTCTCTCTACTCTCTCTTTCTTTTCTCTCAAAAGACGAAATGGCAAAAGTTTTCTAATGCTGAGAGTAGGAGCCTTTTTATAAGAGGCTGGGAAGGTTCGAGAATAAGGATTGAAATCAAGGAACCAGATTTAGTCAAGTTCAATTGACTTAGATCCAAGGGCATACAATATGCGGTGGTTAAAGCTCTCCTGATTGGTTCAAAGGTGATCACATGGATTATGATGGAAGACATGCAGATCGTTGATAAGAATGATCCAAGGGATGAAAACGATCACTCGAAATGTCTCAGCAAAGAAACACACTTCTCACCAATCAGAAGCTAACACATGTTGGCATATGAGGTGAGATAAAACGCGCGTCTAAAGTAATTACAAAGTAAACCCTGAAGTCTCTGCCGCTTTTGGTTTCTACCCAAACCAACTTTAGACAGTAAAACCAACATTCTAAAATAGCAGATTTACCCCATAACCTTTTAAAACCAAGTTTTATTAATAAAACCTTATTTTTAAAATGTTTTAAAAAATCCCAAAAAAATATTTAAAAAACAATATTAGGGATTTAAACACACTCAACATATGTACACATACTATTATGCAATATGACATGTAAATGATTCATTCTACTGTGTGTGAGTGTTGGTAATTAGGTCTAGATCCCTTCAATCAAGGATGAAGTAGAAATGCAAGCTCTGAGGTTCTTTGGTTTCTAGGACGGACATAATTTTGTCACAATTTCCAAACTAGATGAGCACTTATACAATATAGACTCAAGTGAGTCAAGAGTATAAGGTTCTTCACCTTATTCATTAGGTTTCTATCGATCTAAGTGTTTTAGTTCGCTATTGTTTCCCTGAATTTAAATTGAACCTTGTTTGGTTTGAATATTATTTGGTTTGATATTTATGTTTGTATGTTAGTTATTAATATATATTAGTTGTTCAGTATATTCGTTATTCATTTCATCTATGTTTGTAAATTAGTTATTCAAATGTTATCTATATTTGTAATTTAGTGTATTCATGTCATTAATGTTTGTAATTTAGTTATTAACATGTCATCCATATTTGTGATTTATTCATGTATATTAGTTATTGATATATTTTATCTATTCGCATGTGTTCTATGTAAGAAGAGTTTATTAACATGTGCTCTCGGTTTTAATGCAGATAATCTATGGTTAAAGTTATATGCTACTCCTGTTCTAAGAGGAAGTCGTTTATTACTTTTATGAGGAAGTGTCGGTAAGAAATTCATGCTTTATCTAGTGCATAGGTCCATGAGGAGTCTCTTGTATAGGGGCATGTTGAGGCCACATTATAAGGGCATGTCGAGACCACTGTAGAGGAGCATGTGTTAGAGGCACATGTTGAGGCTCCTTCATAGGGCTATGATGATGCTCCTTCAGAGGGGGGTGTTGAGTCTCCTTCAAATGTCCATTCTGAGGATCCATCAAAGGACGATGTTGAGGCTCCTTCAGAGGGCCATGCATAGGCTCCTGATGTGGGCAATGCGGAGGATCCTATAGAGGGTCATATTGATGCTCTTGGCCCATCCAGTAACCCATCACACATACAATACAAGTCGACTGTCGCATATAGTAAAATGAAGCTAGCCGAAGATAGATCATCATCTGAGGCATATGGGGGCCTTAAGGATCTCAGTCTTTTGAAGCATTTTAAGGACCATGTTTCCTATAGTATATGGATGGGATAAGTGGTAATCACATTCCCAAATTTAACTATTCCAAAATATTATTTTTTATAAATTATTAAAATTATTTATATATTTTCTATTATATTGTCGGTTGAACGAGTGTCGTTGCTATATATGAACCATTGGACAAAGATAAATGAATGGAGTTTTGATGACCTTAGTAAAGGGGTGCATAATAGGGTGACGAGGGCAAAGCTGTATAGCTTGATAAAATAACCATATGTATATTGACTACGCTCTGGTTTCAACTTTCATCGAGCAATGGCATCTAGTAATCAATATCTTTCACATGTCATTTGGGGAGATGACCATCACTCTCGATGAGTAGCTCAAATCATGCAAGTACCTTTGTCGGTGATCGTTTATTTAGCCTAAGAATCTCTATTCAGGAGGATGAGGCGATTGAAATGTCCAATGCTATTGACTTAGTAGTTGAGCGCTTGGGCATTAGCAAGGCCGATGCAGAATTAGAGTGTAGTGACTCATGTGTTATCCAGTTTGATTGGATCATTGTAAATTTTAAGGAACGAGCCAAAAATGAGAATGATGCATATGATGTTGAAGACCATTGTGCAAGGACTTATATACTATATATATTATCAGAGTCACTGTCTTCCTTGATAAGACCAAAAATAAGATTTATATTTATTACCTCCAAGTTTTAAAGGATTTAAAAAGGGTGGGTCGGCTGGCTTGGGGCATGGGAATTCTTGCTCACCTATATTGATAGTTTGGCCTTACATCACGATCAGGTGTTAAGAAGATGAGAGGGTGTTTATCCCTACTATAAGTAACGACTAAATTTTTGTGATAGATGTTAATTACTTATTTTTACTAATTTTCTAATTTCATGTTAGTAATCACTAATTTCATTTGTAATCGTATGATGTTTTGCAGTCGTAGATTTATGAGCACTTTATGGGGTTAGGGGCCTACTACCACATGGAGTTCAATAATACAATGCCTAGAATTGCTCATTGGGCATTGCAATCATCCTCTCAGAAGAATGATTTTCAAAATCTCATAAATTATTGAGAACAAATCGATGATATGTCGGGAGGGAATGTAAGTGGTTTACATTTTCTTTATAATTAACTTTTGGAATACTCGTACCCTAATTATTGGTTTGTGTGTATGTGTTTTGTAATCCTTACAAGGATGTCAGGGATGCATATCCAATCCCATATGTTGATTTTTATAGTGGCATCATCATTTTCTTCAATGTTACCAATCCATACTATCCAATAAGATGTCTGCAATAATCTAATCGAATTTAAACCATTCCCTACGGCCTGATGACACCATTAAGGGATGATAGGGGAAATAAAGATGACAGATACAAGGTCAAGTTTGACAAGAATGATTGGTATCAGGAAAATTGGCAAGACTATATGTTATTAGAGAAGTCACGGTCAATATTCGTCTCATTCCCATGGGACGATAGCGAGGAATACATGGAGTGGTTCATGACATGTCCCGCTCGATATTACAGAACTGTCCAAATAAACAAAAACATCTTTGGTAAGTATTACAATTGTAATAATTTTTGTACTTTAACCAATTCTCATACTTACATAAATGATATTCACTAGGCAGATGAAGCACGTAAATCGATGGAGTTGTTGATGAAGAATATAGATATGGCGTTGCTGCATATGCCAATACATTGCTCGGGTGGAATAAATAAGCTTGCCAAATAATAGCGGCAGTGACTGGTGTGGGTCGCTCGATTATGATTAAGGAGCAGGGGAAGAAAAAGAATAAAAATTATGGAATAAACAATGAAAATGGGAAAAGGAGGGCAAAGGTGGACGAGGGAGAAAAAGAAAAGGAAAATGAAGTTTTTAATATGGATGGGGTTCAATATTGTAATTGAGGATAGGGTACATTTGGATTATGTTATCAATTTTGTAATTCGGATTGGGTTCAATATTATCAACGTTCGAATATGTTAAGAATTTTTGAGTACATTATCAATGTTCAAATATGTAATCAATTTTGTTATCAATATGTTATAAATGTGATCAATATGTTATGAATGTTATCGTTTATGTTATCTATGTTGGAATATGTGATCAATGTTATAAATGTGTTATTAATGTTGTAATATGCTATCTATGTTATAAATGTTGGAATACCTTTATTAGTTTCAATATTTTAATTAAAGATGGGGTACAAATGTTAGTTTCACGGTTGCATTATGAAGTCTAGTTCAGGGTATGCATTTTGAAATAAGGGTACTATCTCGGTGTTAAAAAAAAGCCAAAGGCTTGGTTACAGAACTAACACTTAGTTCGAGATAATCATCCCTAACAGTGGGTTTTCATTTACTGGACTAACACGTAGTTCGAGGTGTTAATACCGAGTTATAGTTACTAGCTCCTGGTGTTCACAATGAATCAAGACTTCATCAAGTCTGGTTCAGGATGTTTATCACAAAAAAATGCTTTATCATTGTAATGATGCCGAGCCAAATACATGATATGCGAGTTCGGGATATTCATCCCTAACGGTAGGATTTTAGTTTCCAGGGCTTTTACTTAATTTGTTGTATACATACTAAATAGTCTTATATTATTCATCACATACATGCCAAATAAATCCATCATAATACTCTAACATTGATACTCTAGCACTAACAAATACGCAATAATACTCTAGCATTAATAATCCAACAGTAATAACATATACATTAAATTAATATTCAACTTCAAGATAACTACATTAAAAATCGACAATGAAATCCATTGCAGATGGTAGTGAAATCCATCACATATGTAATATTGTTATATATTTTCAATAATTTGTCTTACATGTGTTCAAAAATTACAAAACATCCCTCAAAACCTATTTACACATTTTTTTAACATGTGTACAAAAATAGAACATATCCCTCATTACCAATCTACTAAAATAAAACATATCCCCAACTAGTTGATGTCTATGGGATGATCATTGATCACTATGTCCTTCGGGAAAATATTCTCAAAATCTGATACTTGATCCCTATATTTGTGAATCTAAGACTTATCTTTGGGTAAGGAAAAACTATGCCAGTGACTTGCTACTGCTGGAAACAGATAACCGTGTTTCAACTTTAGAACGAAAAAATGATTCCCAAATACATGAGCAATTTGCATGAACGTTGGACTCTTTGGTAGTTCATGTCTCATCGATAAAACTGTGAGGCATTGTCTCTTTGATATGAGGACACACGCACAGTTTTAAGTCTCAGCCACAAGGTGACCACACTCTGCCATGATCATCCAAAACTTCGGACTACATGGGCTTGTATAATCGTCTAACATATATAGAACAGTTTTCAGAAACGAACTACCAAAATAATATACGTAGAAATCATTATTTTAAGAACTTCATTCATCAAATCCACCCTCATATTTCTCCATCCATAATTTTTTATCCCCAACCATAAACAAATGGACACGTATCTAAATCCATAATTGACGTCGTCATCCTCTTCCAAGATGTCTTTTACAAAACTTATGTAAAAGTCAGGTATTTCCTTCAGGTACTTCCTATAAGTGGGCGTGTAGTGAGGGCACCATCGGGGGACGGGTGAACTCCGTGAAATAAATGTTCTTCTTAGGCCTCTAGATAGCATGATGTTCCTTCCCCGTTGATCCACTAGCGATTTTGAAGCTAGAGGGATCCCTTTTGGTTGACTTCTTGTGTCTTTGCTCACGAGAAGTTAGTCTTTGACCCCGCGGCCAACCATTCCCTTACTTAAGCACAACCGACTCAAATAGCCTCGCAGTGGTGGGAGACCCTATGTCCTTCAATTTACGTAACATGGACCTTTGCTCATCTACAGTTGGCCTTTCCCCATCTATTTAAATAATATCATTTCTGCTCATAATAAACCATGTGCTACTTTTCTAACTCGGGCACTATAGATAATTTGCGTTAATGTCCCTCCAAATCCCCCCAAAGTAAAGCCCAATCCTCCATTCGATAGATAACCAACTCATAAGCGCAAGGTATATCGTAGACTATACGCGTAACATGGAGGACCGATTTAAAATCAATGCCAACATAAACGCAAATTTTTACCTCCTCTAGAATTAGATCAATCACATAGTGTGAAGCCCGACCAATTCGCTCACACAATAAAGGAAGATTGTGCGAGTGATTTATTTTCAACAAGGAATCCTCAAACTCCTTCATAATTTCTATAACCTGCAACTCAATATAATTGTTCATGTCGACAAACACCTTGTCAAAAGGTAGATGAGAACTCTTCAAGTGTTTCTTCAGCTTATCGCACACTCCTACACACTAATTTGTAGTTCGGTTGCCTCGGTACTTTATCATATTGGTCCATGAATGAATAAAGGTATCCTTCAAATCATACTAGTCAATGTAGTTCAAATTATTTGAGTATGCAACCCAATCCATATGAAACAAGCCCCAAGATTCATTGAAATCGCACTCCGTGGAGAATTCAACCAAATCTCTCATAAATTTCTTTAGAGAATCCTCATCGTGGATATCTTACGAGCATGGATTTCCACATTGTGGTGAACATAAAAAGTGCACACCATATATTTTTCCTCGAGGAACACCGCCCACAATGCATTGATGCATGCATACGCTTGATTGATGATGAAGACAATGGGACATGAAAATGGATCGAACAATGATTTTAAATGGCCCAATTCCCTATAGTAGTTCTCTTCCTTCTCTGCAGATAAAAATGCAAAATCAATGTTGAACGTCCGTCCGTAAAAGATTACACAAACCATATCGAATAAAGGCATCTTGTAATGGTTTGTCTTATAAGTTCAATCGACAATGATAACCGGGGGAAAACACTTTGTCAATTGGATGGAGTTTGGATGACCTCAGAGTGACTTCCACCTCCATCGTAAAATTATTCATTCTATACCAATATACATAGTGTTTGTCACAAATCAACTTCATTAATTTTTGCATCGTTGTTCTACCCTCTCATTCGTTAATCTTTAGTTTTCCTTGGCATTGTAAATTGTTTTTATTGTTGACACATTATTAACATTATAACACTTTATCATCATTATAATGGTGACTGGCTTCACCCCACTCAATGGCATCTCTTAAATGATGTTTCTCTCTTCTAAATTAAGATGACCAGCATATGGATGGCCAATTAATGATTCCGACAATTGGTGGTTGTGAACTCCACTTACAACCTGTAACATCCAGCTCCCATTATCAAGTGGACTGCCCTTTAAAAGGGCAACGTTAAGGGGTGTTTGGCAATTCATCCTATTTGTGATTTGGCCTAGGATTTTAGCTAAGGATTATTATTAGGAGGCCATGCGAGTTAATGGAACCGGGTATGAATTAATGGGGAATTTATTAAAAATACGAATATGCAGATTTAATTTGGGAAAATTACATTTAATTAAATGGCTAGAAATTATTCTATTAAATGGAATTAATAATTCACTTGATGGTAAATTATTAATAAATAAAAGTATGTTGCATTTTTTGTGGGATTTATATGGTAATTATGGAGTAATTACCTATACGTATTATATGAGATAATAATATCTACTATTATGTATTTGTGTGGACATACCAGTGGACTGTTCTATTGGCTCAGGGGTTCGCGCGTTTAGACCAGTTACCAAACGTCGACACAGGTGGGATTGACGATGTGTAAGTCATATAGGTACTACGTGGAGGTTCCATCTATGAGAGGTAGGTGTTGTTGCTGACCCTTCCTATGTCATCGTTGGGTATGGACCGTGCACAGGTGTCCTGCGTAGGGATCGCCCCCAATTTATGTGTGTTTTTTATGTTCGCTTAGAATAAGGGATTCCTCCGAACTTCTCGATAAAGCATGAATTAGACACCAACGGTAGATGCCTTTGTGTGTCAAATATATTAAAGGCATATATATACTTACCCGGAATTTATATGAGATAAATGAAAATGTCTAAGAATATGGACATAAATTACAACATTGATTCTTTAATGCATAATAGATGTTTATGCCATTTATGTGAAAATGATGAGACTGGGATATTACGGGGATGGGTAATTAAATGTAGTCGGTACACTCAATCATTTAATTATTAACAAATCCATGATTATTAATTTGACATGTCGTCTTAGTTAGAATTCGTAGACTTATTAGGATGCGAATAATATCACACTTAGATGAGGGGTGAGGTCACTCACGCATGTGAGTGACGAAGGGGGAATATTTATTTTGCATCGACTGAATTTTTGCACCATAAATTGAATAAGTTAATTCTTGCACACCTCGGGCTCTGAATCAAATTTAAATGTTTTTCCCCAGGTTATTTCGAGACAGGGATAACGAGACTATTGTTGTACCAGCCTTACGATATCTCGTTCTTAATAACTTTCCAGATTATTGACTCTAATTTAGCTTCTTTTCAGCCAAAGTTTAGTTATTTTATTTGGAAACATTTGTACTGGCATAAGCCCGAGATTTATTTATTTATATTTTGTTGAAGTTGTGATTTTCAATTGCTGTTGAATTTATTATTTAGTTGGTATTAGTTTCTGCTTAATTATTGTCCTGGAAATATTTATAAATTTTAAAGTATTGGCCTTAAAAATAATAATATTTATATTACGTTGTGCTGAGAATGGTATAAATTGATCGACAAACCCCATCTTCGGCATATCATGTCTGGACAGCCTTTATGTGAGCAAATGGGGGTTGTTACAGTTGGTATCAGAGCATGGTTCTAGTGTCCTTAGGGTCTCTGTTTGAGCTTGTTATGTTTTGCGTTGCGTTCTTTGATGTAGAGCCCTATGATTAATTGAATAAACCTAGTCGAGCTCTCTCTCTCTCTAGCCGTTAATAACCCTAGATAGGGTTACATGGCAACCTCCACATCAACCCATGCAAAAACACCTGATCCCACAAATGCGTGGCATAAATCCTTTACAAGTGTAGTTAAAGGATCAAATGCCACTTGCGACATACCTCTCATAAATAGATCTACCCACAAAGGAGAGCCTGTTGTAATATTCTCCCTAGAAGACATTCAAAAGCTCTCAAAACCTTAAAAATTTCCATCGTTGGAAAATTTTCTCATGGAAGACCTTCTATGGAAGAAATCAGGAAAATAGTCACAACGAAGAGTCTTCGAGGTAATTTTCAAATTGGCCTCATAGACGATAATCATATTTTAATTAAACTATTCGTGGAGGAGGATTTCACTAGGATCTGGATGAGGAGCCAATGGTTCTTTAGGAAATTCCCCATGAGAACACTCAAATGGAATCTAGATTTTAGACCTGAAAAAAATCTCAATAGCTCCAGTATGGATATTTACCATCTCTTCCCATCCACTTCTTCTCAAAATCTTCAATTTTTTCGATTACTCAAGTGGTAGGTAAACCTCTCCAAATGGATAGTTCAACAACATCTGGTAATAGACCTAGCTTGGCTAGAGTTTGCGTTGAATTGGATTTGTTAGCAAAAAGACCTGATCGACTATGAATTGGTTATGGTGAAGAAGGATTTTGGCAAAAAGTCATTTATAAGGATATGCCTTTATATTGCACTGATTGTTTTAAATGGGACATGACAGATTGGGTTGTAGTCTGAATAAAAACTCAATGAAACCTACCAAAAATCCCAAAACTCGACTCTTTAAACCTTCCAATAAAATTCCTACGGTAGTTCAAGAAGAGTTTCTTCCCATAGATGCCTTATCCCGTCAAGTTGAGCCTCCTAATTTTCCTTTGAATCCTTTAAATTATACTGATAATATGCAAATATTGCGTATTTCATCCTCCGAACCTACGCATTTTAGCCCCCTCGGGAGCCTTAATCTTTGTATTTAAACCCGTTAAACAGACAACCTCGATTTATATGGTTAACATGCTATATGAGGTATAATTGGGCTTTTGTAGGTATTTAGGTACTATTAATGGAGTTCAGACGCATTCCACTCAAGCTTCCTACGCATTCGCACGTTCAAGGGAAATTTAGTAATTTCACAGTTTGGGCACCTGGCCTAACATCTCTCAAAAGTTGTAGCCCTCCTCACTAGCTTCGCGTGGCCGTGAACGGTGTGCGAATCCAATTCATAATGAAGAAGTTACGGCATTTTTGGCGGAAGGAATGACATTGAAACCAAAAGAAGGAGAAGAGAAGAAGGAACTGCAAAGCAGAAGGCTGCCTTGGTTCTGCCCTGTTTGATTGATCAATTGATCAAAAGGATCGATCGATCGATCCTTCATAAATATGACACGATTTCAATGATCGATCGATCGACCAAAGGGGTCGATCGATCGATCCCTTGTTTTCTGCAGATATTTTGCACTCTTTTCTTTCATCTTTTCTTTTATTCCAACTTACTATATAATCTAATTTTGTTGTAATATCAGATATACTTAGTTTTAGAATACAATTTAGGTTAGGGTTTGGTTTGGAGATCTCATTTTCTTCTCTTCTTGGGGTGACAACCAATTGGTTTTATAAGATTGAACTTTCCATCTCATTTACCATTAATATACCTTTGTTCTTCATTTTTCCTTGCTTTGTAATTTAGTTTCCATGCTTTGTAGTTAGTTTAATTGCTTTAATTCTTGCTTTCCTAGTTTAATTAACATAATTTAGTTTAATTCATGTATTGCCCCTAGATAAATAGGGTCGGGATTTCGTTCCGCCATTTTTGAGCCCCGAGCTCCGAAAATGAGGTTTTTGTGTAAAATTGCGTTTAATTGAACCCACGCGAATTAAAGTCGGATTATTATGAGTTTAACTTTCTATGTCATGCATCGTTAGTGTTTATAGCGATAATCCGAATTTAATCCGCGTGCGACCATTTTTCGGTTAAGTGTTTATTCACACAACTTTGGCTTAAATTCCTTATTGTGTGAAGTTTATGTTTAATTGATAAGCTTGATTAAATTTCTTTCGAGCTGAAATCTTGATTAGTAGTTGTTTCGATCCGTATGGTTGGATGATATCTCGATCCTATCTTTTACTTTATTTAGACTTAACTTCTCTTTTCTTTTATTTCCATTTAGACATCACCCTTTTACACTTGTATTCCTGAATTAATAATCCAATTAGCATCTATCAAACACTCTCTGTGGATTCGATACCCGACTTACCGGTATAATTGTATCGCAAGTGTAGTCATAACTTAGGTTTCTTTTGTATTGAGGCGGTGAAACGAAAATAACGATTAGCGTCTTTACACGCGCTACACCTTTCACACCCTCGATCGAAATGGCGCCGTTGCCGGGGAGTGTTTTGATTTAGATTGTAATTGTCTTATTAGTTCGTAGTATTTTTTCTTTTGTATTTGTATTCTTTCTTTTAACCTTTTTTACAGGACTTCTACACGTGAGCGCCTAGAAACGCTTGAATTTTTCCGTGCGCACATTTCTTTGTGGAATTTGTTGTCTCGAGCCTTTCTTTGGGGTAAGCATGTCTTATTCCAATCATTTCGGTGATCATTATGATAATTCTCAAAATCCTCGTACTCCTATGACTTTTGGTCAATACTTAGAATCCCAAAAAATTGTAAAATAAAAATTGACTTTGGGCGAGTATTACAAAAGTCAAGCATTGGAGTGCGTGTATTTTAACGATGATGATAATGATTTTGGGCCTTTACCTCCTTATAATAGAAGTTTTGAAATGAATTGCAATAGTTTTCAAAACTCCTATAATAATGAGTCTCATTTTAGTGCCAATAATGATTTTCAAACCCCTCATTTTCAAGCATCCGCACCTCGACCTATGACTTTCGTCGCGGGTTTGCTTATGCTTGAGAACAAGAGGTATGAAGAACGTTATCGGGAAGAACATCGTTGTTGGGAGCAAGACTTGGATTTATTATTCGAATCCAACAACGTTTTCTCTTTCGAGACTTTTGAAGTCGAGGAATATTTTGAACCAAATGAGGACTTTGTGCCTACTTTGGAACAAACCATTCGTCACTTAGCCCATCTTGTAATTGAGAATGAAAGCGAGGATGAAATGGATGTAGTATCTATTTGCAATGAGATAATTTCTTGTTTGGATCCCAAAGAAGAAAGTTTCATTGAAAATGAACCTATATCCTTTGAAATTCCAACTTTGAGCGATGATAATTCATCTCTTGAGTTTTAATTTCTTTCCTCCCCATTTTCATTCTCCATTATCACACCATCACAAGTACCCGATGAATCGGTACCGAACTTTAAAATATTCAACCCTTTCACCGACGATGAGTACTTGCTCGATTTTCTTTCCATGAAGGCATCTTTGCCCTCATGTGCACCACCTCCCATTCCGCTTGCTAAATCTTTGGGAGGAAATTCAGTTTTTCTGGGTCCCCTAGTGTATTCGTCACCCGTCCTATCCAAACCCACCATCGTCCCTCCAAAAATTTTAATTGGCGATGGTTCATTTCTTCCGCCTTACACATGCCTTCCATTATTAAAACGGAATTCATATTTTTCGGAGGGCATGCTTGTATGTGAGGGTACACCGGTTATCCTCCAAATTCAAATCGTTCTTATGGTGGACCCTTAACTATTCAGACTTCTAGTGTACAGTTAGTGTGAGGCCTAAATAGTAGGTTGTATATAGTTAGCTTTTTATTTTTTTTCCTTTTTATTTTTTGTCTCTTGTAATTAGTTAACTTTTTGTTATTTGTTTTTGCTATGATCAGTACTAACTTGTTTTGTAGATTCTTTGGACTTGTTCTTATGGGGATCGCTCCACTTTTGGGTAATATCGCTATTTTCCTCTCTTTGACTTGGTTCTTAATTCACATTGAGGAAAATGTCAAGTTTTAAGTTAGGGGGTGTTGATACCAAATTTAATCTGCTGACTTGGACCAATCATATGAAGACACGTTGCTATCTACATGGCAACAACAAGCACTTCTGAGATGATCACATGCTCCGAGGAACCATGTTACTCCGAGGAATTCATACGCTCCGAGGAACAGACCTCTCCGAGGAACTCTTGAGTACCGAGAAGCTTAGGCTGTCCGAGCAACTCAGGCGGTCTGAGCTGCATCTCGAACAAAGAATTAATAGCTGGATAACCAACAGTTCAACTGATTCATTAAATGCTTATCATTCAGACGCACACGCAAAAAGGGCATTAAATGTATTACCCTTTTCATATGTATATGATTGAATGAATTACCCTCTCACATTACAGCCTCAGGACTATAAATACATTGTATAATCCTCATTGTAAGGGGGACCGAATCTAGAACAAAATTTCTTGTAATCAAGAATTCCCAAACACTCAGTAATAAAATAATAGTGGACGTAGGCCATTTTTATAAGGCTGAACCACTTTAAAATCTTTTGTCTCATTTATTTATCTGTGATTGAATTATTAGAGTGATCTAATTTTTTACATCAACAGATTGGAGTCGTCTGTGGACGACTGGTAATATCGTTTTCTCATAAAAAACAATCCATTACCAATGGTTGATATTCCTGAATCCAGCAATCGAAACACTGGAGCCCCTCCAAATCCATCTGCTCCACCAATTATTCCAGATCTGACTGGAATAATGGAAAATCTGGCTCAGGGTCAGACCGTCATGCAAGAAACAATGCGACAACTTATCCAAACCCTCCATGGCGGTGCATCAGCCCATTCCGGACCCCGAAGCATTCAAAGAAATACCCGTGCGCCTTCTTCGCGTACTAATTCATATCACAATGAGGAATCTGAAGATTTTTCTTATCAACCTGGACAAACTTCATCAGTACGAGGCACAGATACTGAACAATGTGTCACCCTCTCCCCGGAAAGGACCAGCGCATTGGAAAGATTAAGTAGGGCTTCTCCTTTCGACCGATTAGGCCCTAGGAGGAACAAAAGTCCTCTTAATGCAGCGTCGAGGAGCTTTCGACGACCATCAGATTTAAGGGAAGGATCTGCCCAGTCGCGACCAGCTGCTCGTCAAGATGGATCCTATGACCGACCAGCTGCTCGTCGAGATAAATCCCAGGAAGCCACTTCAACGCGATCAGTTGCTCGAGCCAATAGGCCCGAGGAAGGAAATGATGCATGGAAAGGATCTATTCATAGGCTGGAGGATAGATTACGGGAAATAGCTAAGGCTAAGAACCCTCTACAACGAACCTTTGTTCGAGGAACACCTTTTGTCCAGGACATTGTTGATTTTCCAACACCATCAAAGTTCAAAGCACCTGTTGTGACTCCCAAGTATGATGGGAAGACTGAACCTATCCTTTATATAGAACAATATCAAGCTGCTGCCGACATCTATGCTGTCCCAGATGAGATGAGATGCAGGGCATTCTCGGGAACTCTTACCGGATCTGCTCAAATATGGTATAATAATCTTCCTCGGGGTAAGATTTCAACTTTTCTTCAACTGGCCGAGTTATTCATTGGGAATTTCTGCTTTGGAGCAAAGCCAGTTAAACGAGTAGCACATTTGTTAAGTGTTAGACAAAAAGCTGGTGAGAGTATCAAAGATTATATAACTCGTTTTAATAACAAGAAACTCGAAGTCATTGATTATGAGGAGAAGACAGCGATTACCGCTTTGATGAGTGGACTGCTGCCAAACAAGTTATACTACACTTTGGCCAAAGATCCACCTCGAACCATGTCGGACCTGATGGTAAAAGCGTCCAAGATCATGAATGCCGAGGAGGCTATGTCTGCGAAGAAGAATATGGATGCCAAAGAAACCAAGGTGGAAGGTGATAAAGCTAAGAAGAAAGAACATAAGAACAATGGTGGTGATAAATAATACAAAAATAGGTCGTCATGGGAGGTCTTGAGGAAATTTGATAATTACACACCTTTGAAGGCAAATATCAACCACGTCTTGGAAGAAATTAAGAACAACGAGGAGTTAAACTGGCCAAAGAAAATAAAGGCAGACCCTGGCACGAGGAATAGGGAAAAATATTGCGAGTTCCACAAGGATCATGGCCATATGACCAAAAATTGCATAGCTCTTCAGAATGAGATTGAAACACTCATCCGAAGAGGAAAGCTAGCAAAGTATATTGATCGGGGAGGCGAAAGAAGAAACAACGACCGAACTAGAGAGAGGTCTAGATCTCCTCGTCGAGCAGAGGAGAACAAGAAGAGAAACCATAAAGTTGATCCAGAGGATGACCCCGATCTTCCCAAGAAACCAAGGCAGCCAGAACGAGAGGTATTTTCAGTACGCTTTGGGTCATTTGATTGTAATGTTATTACAGGAGGAGATGCAGGAGGAGGAGGAGACCTTACTGCAGAAAGAAAATCTTACCTCGGTGAGGTTCAAGCTTGCTCGTACATTCAGCGAATAAATCTAGCTGAGGAAGATCGCCCGAGAAAGGTGAACAAGGAGAAATTGGTCATTGGTTTTTCAAAAAATGACCTTGCAGGTGTTTTATATCCTCACGATGATCCACTGGTGATCAAGATGATAACGAAGGAGGTAATGATTTCAAGAGTGCTGGTCGACAATGGTAGCTCGGCAGACATTATGTTCTAGTCGTGTTTCGATAGTTTAAATCTAAAGCTATCTCAATTGGAGCCTTACCACAGACCCCTCATCGGTTTTGCTGGTGAGAAAGTATTTCCACTTGAGACGATCAAGTTGGATATATTCATTGGTACGTGGCCTGCTTGTCGGACAGAAAGAATACGCTTCTTCGTGATGGATAAGAATGTCCAATCATCGTACACTATCATCATGGGAAGAGTAGGATTGAAGAAGTTCGAGGCTGTACCATCTACAGTGCATCAGTGCCTAAAATTTCCAACAAACTTTGGAGTGGGAGTTGTGAAAGGTGATCAGAAAGTAGCTCGGGAATGCTATTATTCATTCGCCGAGCAAGAAGAATTGGAAGAATCAAAGAAAAAGACTACTACCTATCAAGTGGATGAAGGTGCATAAATTGAAACATTAGATCCTCGAGATGAGTCACAACTCGTGAAGGGTCAAGTGGTGAAAGATACTGAAAACATCATTCTGGACGACGAGCACCCTGAGCGAACTACTCAAATAGGTTCATCGTTGGAAGCCTCATTAAAATAGGAATTGATAACTTTCCTCAGAAGCAAAAGAAAAACTTTTGCGTGGAGTCATGAAGATATGCCTGGGATAGACCCAAACTTCTTATGTCACGAGCTCAACGTCAATAAGGAGATCAAGCCTGTGAAGCAGAGAACAAGAGTATTTAGTCCCGAGAAGAATCAAGCTATACAGGAGGAAGTCGAGAAGCTCCAGAAAGATTGTTTCATTGAAGATGTTAAATATCCAGATTGGTTAGCTAATGTGGTGATGGTAAAGAAGAAGAACAACAAGTGGAGGATGTGTGTAGACTTCACCGACCTTAACAAAGCATGCCCAAAGGATCACTTTCCATTGCCCCAAATTGATCAACTGGTGGATGCTACCTCGGGACACGAATTGCTGAGCTTCATGGATGCTTATTCTGGTTATAATCAGATCAAAATGAAACATGAAGACAGGGAGAGTACTTCTTTCATTACCCCTAGGGGAACTTATTGTTATAATGTTATACCTTTTGGTTTGAAAAATGCAGGTGCGACATATCAGAGGCTGATGAACAAGGTCTTTGCTGAACAAATCAGTGACAATATGGAAGTCTATGTTGACGATATGCTGACGAAAAGAAAGAAAGTTGCCGATCATCTAGTTGACTTAAGTCAGACTTTTGATCAACTAGATAAATATCAAATGAAGCTGAACCCGACGAAGTGCATATTCGGAGTACGAGAAGGCATGTTCCTCGGGTACATTGTCAATCAACGAGGCATTGAAGCAAATCCTGAAAAGATCAAAGCTCTATAAGGGCTGCGATCTCCAACGACGAAGAAGGAAGTACAGAGTCTCACAGGACGAGTAGCGGCACTCAACAGATTTGTGTCACGAGCAACTTATAGATGTCTCCCGTTCTTCAAGACACTCAGAAAGACTTTTGAGTGGAATGATGAATGTGAGAAGGATTTTCAAGACTTGAAGAAATACTTGGGAGCACCTCCACTGTTGTCCAGGCCGTTGATGGGAGAAAAATTGTATTTGTACCTTGCAGTGTCCGAGAATGCAATTAGCTCGGCGTTGATCAGAGTGGAGAATGGAGTGCAAAAACTAATTTACTACACAAGTAAGGTCTTCCGAGGAGCATATATCAGATATCCAAGGCTGGAGAAATTGGCTCTGGCGCTGATTGAGGCGAGTAGGAGAATGAGGCCATACTTCCAGGCTCATACTATAGTAGTATATACCGATGTGCCATTGAGACAAGCCCTTCATAAGCCAGAAAAATCAGGGAGATTGATGTACTGGGCAATAGAGTTCGGTGAATATGATATAATTTATGAACCCAGATCATCGCTAAAAGGGCAGGCTGTAGCAGACTTTATAGCGGAGTTCACCTATCCTGATACCCCCGAGGAGCAAAAGTTACTCGCTGATCAACCTGTGGATGTTACAGGATCAACAACTACAAGCTCAGACCAATTCCGATTGGTAAAAGGGTGTGTGGATGTTATAGGATGTGAGGTAGAGATAGTTGTGAGGACTCCGGACGAGGAACAAGAGTTGCTCGCTGATCAACCTGTGGATGTTACAGGATTAACAAACACAAGCTCAGACCAATTCCGATTGGTAAAAGGGCGTGTGGACGTTACAGGATGTGATGCAGAGATAGTTGTGAGGACTCCGGACGAGGAACAAGAGTTGCTCGCTGATCAACCTGTGGATGTTACAGGATCGACAAACACTAGCTCAGACCAACTCTGGTTGGTAAAAGGGCAAGTGGATGTTACAGGATCATTAAATTCGAGCTCAGACCAACTCCGGTTGGTAAAAGGGCAAGAAAATATGATCGACGAGGAGCGAGAAAAATCCGGGGAGGATGAAAGGAAGCATCAAATATTTCACCGAAGAACTCTGACTGATTTGAAATTTGAAGACGAGTTACCTATATGGAGGCTATATGTAGATGGCTAATCTTGCACTGCAAGATGTGGCGCGGGGATAGTTTTGAGCACTCCGGACGAGGTCGACATAGAATACGCTTTGTGTTTCCAATTCAAAGCTTCCAACAATGAGGTTGAATATGAGGCCATGATTGCAGGACTTAATTTGGCAAAAACTATGGAGGCGCAGCAGGTTGTGATCTTCAGTGACTCTCAATTGATTGTAAACCAAATGATGGGAGTATATGCAGTTAGAGGAGAATTAATGATCAGATATCATGAAAAGACAAAGGAGCTGGTGTCAGAATTTTCCGCTATTCAGCTGGTCAGAATACCAAGAATGGAGAATGCGAGAGCAGACGCCCTAGCTCGACTAGCATCAGCTACTCGCACCGAGCTACGACGAACAATCCCAATTGAAGTGTTAGATGGTCGGAGTATAGATGAAGATCTGACGATGAACTTTATCACCCTTGATTTAGGACCATCTTGGATGGATCCCATCAGGGCGTATATCGAGGAGGGAGAATTGCCAATTGACAAGTTCGCAGCCAAGAAATTGAAGTTTAAAGCCGCTCGGTATGTATTAACTAATGGTATTTTATATAGACGAGGAATTATGGAAGGTTTGCAGAGATGCGTACATCCCTCCGAGGTGAAAGAATTGATTGAAGAAATCCATGAAGGGTCTTATGGAGCACATGTAGCAGGTCGGACGCTTTTGCAAAGGGTGATGACGCAGGGATACTACTGGCCGACGATGAGGGTTGATTGTATAGCCTATGCCAAGAAGTGTGACAAGTGCCAGCGCTTCTCCTCCATCCTAAGAACTCCATAAGCATTGTTGACACCCATAACTTCCCCTTGGCCATTCGCCATGTGGGGAATAGATTTGGTTGGACCACTGCCAACGACCCGAGTAAGGTTCAAGTATCTCGTCGTTGCAGTGGATTATTTTACTAAGTGGGTAGAAGCTGAGCCACTCATTGACATGACGTACGAGAAGGTGTACCAATTTGTTTGAAAGAACATCACTTGTCGATATGGTCTACCTCATGCCTTCATCACAGACCATGGAACACAATTTGATAACGAGGAGTTAGCCGCCTATTGTCATCAGTCAAACATTTTGAAGGTTCATTCAGCACCAGGTCATCCTCAAAGCAATGGACAAACTGAAGTGAAAAATAGAATGCTGCTGAACGGTTTGAAGAAAAGATTGGATGATGCAAAAGCAAATTGGATCAACGAGCTACAATAAGTACTTTGGGCTTACCGAACTACTCCCCGAGTAGCAACTGGAGAATCACCATACATGCTGGCGTTTGGAAGTGAAGCTGTCATACATGCCGAGTTGGGCCTCCCAACACACAGGGTACTGAATTTCAATTCCCCTGTCAGCGACTTAATGAGAAGATTGTATTTAAACATACTCGAGGAAGTTAGAGAAGAAGCAACCATTAGAAATGCTGCTTACCAGCAGCGAACAGCTTTGTTCTACAACAAAAGGGTGAAGAATTGCGACCTGAAAGAAGGAGACTATGTGCTGAAGAAAGTAATTCAAAAACACAATAAGATGGAAGCAAACTGGCATGGACCATACCGAGTTACAGAAGTTGTTCGACCATGAACTTATCGAATAGCAACTTTAGAAGGCGAGGAGTTTAAGAATGCATGGAACGCAGAGCATCTGCGCAAGTATTATCAGTGATGTATATGTAACGCAGTTCCATCAGTATGAATAAAATGAAGATATTCTGCCAAAGTCTCTCCTTTTTATTGAGAATTTTTTGGGGAATACTAGTGCTAAACACTACTCGGCAAAGCTTCTCAGACTGCTCAGTAAAATATTCTTAAAAATGCCAACTTCGGTTGGTTAGGAAACAATATATTCCTAAAAATACCAACTTCGGTTGGTTAGGAAACGAAATATTCCTAAAAATTCCAACTTCGGTTGGTTAGGAAACGATATATTCCTAAAAATGCCAACCTGTTTGGCGAGGAAACAAAATATTCCTAAAAATGCCAACCTGTTTGGCTAGGAAACGAAATATTCCTAAAAATTCCAACCTGTTTTGCTAGGAAACAAAATATTCTCGCAAATGCCAACTTATGTTGGTCGGAAGGTACATATATTCTCGAAAATGCCAACTTATGTTGGTCGGGAGGTAAGATTATTCCAAAAAGTGCAAAAGTTGCTAACTATGGCTGGTCGGGGATAAAAACCCACCAACTGTAGATGGTCGACAAATAAAATTTACCGACCTTAGTTGGTCGAAAAACATTTAAGAGAAAAATCTACCAAGTATGGCTGGTCGGGGATAAAAACCCACTAACTGTAGTTGGTCGACAAGCATAATTTAACGACCTTGGTTGGTTGGAAAAATTTTAAACATTTTTTATACTCGTGACTTTATTATTAAGTGATCGAGCAATATTATTGAAACTTGAAACTTTTTATTACTGAGTTGGTCGACAAACAACACAATATTGTTATCTTTTTAACAGATATGCATAAATATAAAGTGTTTGATAACTACAAGATAATAGCAAACAAAAATGAAAGTCTTTCATTGAATTCAAAATAAATTACATTGATAATGAAATTACAGTTACATTGACATGTATACTAACTATTACATCGAAAATTCCTATTCTACTGGTCTCTGCCCCTCTACTTTTGACACAGGTTCCTCGCCAGCAGGCGGATCATTTAAAGACAGAGGAGAATTGATGAAGTTGAGATCCTTCAACATCCTAACATTCATCACGGATGGTCGATCTAAGAGATGCTCGGGACGAGATACCTCAATTTGAGAATGTAAATTGTAGTCAATTAGATACTTTGAAATTAAGCTCCGAGGAATAGCCCGAGCAGGGATCCAATCCATCTCCAAATTGTATGGTGGCACAGGCAAGTCGAGAAACCCGGGATCATGGTAGTCCCACAGATAATGACCTTGTTCGAGCTTCAACACACCTAAGGCATTCAGCCAGCCTTGCTTGCAGCCCTCATTGTTGGCATTCTGGATACGATCATCCAAGTGGAATAGTGCTTCGTTGTATCCAGCCATCCAGAACTCCCTGGGCTGTTTGTGGAATTGATATGTTAGCTTTTCTAGCTGCTCATGGAGATTCTTGATGAAAAGTTCCTTATTTTCCAAGACTGACTTCTGCGCAGAGAGTTATTTTTCCAGGTCCCTAATCCTCTTTGATATATCAGACAAAGCCTGGTTCTTCGCCATTAATTGGAAAGCCTGGTTCTCTAACGCAGATTGATTTCTCTGTTCTTCGACAAGAACCCGAGCTGCTCTTGCTCGTCCCCGAGGAGCTCTTGGTCGACCACGAGAAGATGTAGAGGTACCAGAACTCTTCAAAGTCTCCAACTCATCCCTCAACTTGGCATTCTCAACCTCTAAGAACGAGAATCCCTCGTCGGTCACTGGGATCACGGCACTGGAAGTGGAGGCTGCAGACTTCAATTGTGATAGCTCTTTTTGCAAGTTGTTGTTATCTTGCTCCAGCAACTTGGCAATCTATCTGCATTCCTCGACCTCACCCTTCAAATTTCTCTCCCTCAGATCATACCCAGCAAAAAGCTTCTCGTAGCCCTTGTCAGCCATGATCAGCTTGTACTTCTTTTTGTACCCCTCATGCAGCAGGGCAGTGGATTCTTTGTATTGAAGCTGAAGGTCTTCGAGGGTGCTTTGAAGATCCTCGATCATTTCATAATAAGCAACGTTATTGGCTACAGCTCGATCAAGAAGACACTTCAGATATTGATATGCTTCCACTGCCTATTCTGAAGCATCCTGGCCAAGGATGTCGACAACTTGTGCAACACTCAGGTCTGTGTGACCAGCCTTAAAGTACTCATTACATTATTGCAGCAACTTTGTATCTTGGGCAGATAGTAGATCCATCCTGGCCAGAAACTAGCAGAGAGAGAAAGAGCAATCATCAATAAGAAATATGAGCAGAGTATGAATAGAAGATGAACAACAGTATGGAAAAAAGTTTAAGTTTTATTACATCATAGTTCAGAGTTACATCTTCTGAGTTACATTTGATAAAGAGAAATAAAATAAAGAGAAACCCGAATAACACTAAACCTTTTCCTTATCTCCCAAAACCTTCTTGGGAAGCTGGGATGAAGAGGTAGGTTGCTTGGAGGGAAGAGATAGTTGCTCGGGTAGAGTAGGCAGTTGCTCGGAGGAAGAAATGATGTACTAATTTTCCTCAGCAACAGGCTGGATGGTTAGGGCACAATATCCCATCACCATCGAAGAATCTTCAGAGGTAGATTCTTCTGGAGTTGGAGGGGGACCAGGGATATGTCTCTGGAAGAGCTCGGGAGACTCTTCGACCTTCATTTCCTGAAGGGCAGCAACCCATCCATCCCTAAAGTATTTGAGACTGCCATAGTCCACTTGCGACACCATGGCAACCAACCCCTTATTCCACCCCTTATCCCAGCCAGAGCTGAAGGACTTCTTCACAACAGCTTTCCTCTTCAGTTTCTCCTAGGAGAGCTTCTCGAACAGAAGGTTCTCAGCAGCCTTCAACTTATTTTCTACCTCCTCCTTCTGCCGACCTACTTCCTGAAGTTTAGCCAACTCCTCCTCGGCAGCTTTGAGTTTATTTTCCAACTCTCCAGCAGTTTTGAGCTTCTCCTCGAGCTCCTTATTTGCCTTCTCCAGGGCATTTATTCTCTTCTCCAACTCCTTGGAGGCATCAACAGCTCGAGCTTTCTCTTGCTCGTTGGAGGCAATCTTCTTCTCCCAAACATCCTTATCAGTGGCATACTTCTGGCGGGAGTCTTCCAAAGACTTGATAGCCTCTTCCATAGCTCCCTCCACACTGGACAAGGAGCATGAAACTTTAATTGCTTCATCCTTTTTCAGGATTATGTTGAAGCAGCTCGTCAACTGTGAACAAAAAAAGAAAGGAAGTTAGAAACAAAAATGATAAAGGAAATATGAAAAATTCGAAGTTAAGATACTTACAGAAGCAAGGTGACGAGCAGCTAGCGAGGTGACCATATCCCGAGTAAGGTTTTTTCCAGTACCTTGGACCTCGGGAATGATCAAGGACTTTACCGAGCTCATGGCAGAGCTCGGGGGAATAAAAGTGGGAACTCCATCCCCAACAGCTGGGGGCTGAGTAATGGTGTCAGCCAAATTGACTGAGGAGCTCTTCTTCAGCCTCCTCGGGAGAACAGGTACAGATTCAACCAAGGAAGAACCCTTGGTCGGTGATATCACAATCACCTCTCCAGGAGTAGCAGAGCTACTCGGAGCCACTGCGGGCTTCTCGACAACTTTAACATGAGCAGTTGGAGGAGCTGCATCAGTCTTCTTTGTCCCCTCCCTTGGGACATCAATCCTACTCCTTTTTGCCTCCCCAGAATCGGAGGCAGTTTTCTCAAACAGGGTAGGATGTCTTCTCTTCTTCATCCTTTCACTTAAAGGAATATGGGATTCAGGCGATGAGCTGGTGGAAGCTGGTACTGGCTCTGACTCACTTATCACTGGACGAGCAGTGAAAGAAGTGGTGTAGCTCTTGTACTGGAGCAGATACGAAGCCGATCTAATGTGCTCGTCAGCAACACTTTGATGCAGACTCCAGATAAGTTTCAAATGCCTTATATTGACATCTGCATCTTTTGGGCACTTTCTCTTGCTGTCAACTGCAAATAAATAAACATTGTTATCAGTGGCACATTTCATCAAACACAAAAGAAACATGATTTCAAAATAAATAAAATAAAATAAAAATAACCTATCCCATTGCCATAAGGAGGGCATCTGGGATCCTAGTAAACCTCATCTCCAGCTAATGGAGGGCGTTGCCAATTTTTTATGACAACCCCGTGTTCAAAATAATCCCTATTGACATCAGGGAGATTGACTACTAAGGCTCTATTTAAAAATCTAGTTTTTAAATAAAAAATATTATCATTAATTGCCCATCTATAGCAGTACATGATTTCTGGAATTCCTATACGAGTTCCATGCATTTGATTTGATCTATGCACCCCATTAACTATTCTCCATGTGTTGGGGGCTATTCGTGCAGGAACAACGTTGAAGTACCGACAGAATTCCAGACACAAGGAATTGGGTGGAAAATAAAATCCACATTCAGCAAAAAAGAGACTGGGGAACCAATGTCCCTCAGCCAAATTAAAATAATCAGAAGGCTCAGAAAGCTCTTCCAAGACAACCCAAGAGGGAATGGAGAAATCAGAACGAAACTTCTCAACAGACTCAACAGGGTAAACCATGGTGAATAAAGAAATGAAGAAGAAGGAAAAAGATCTTACAGGAAAAGAATGGATCTGCTGACAACGAAAGACGAAAAAGATGAACACACAAGAGAATAGGAGGAGACGACGTAAAACTCGAAGATAAAAATTTGAAAAGGTAGAAAACGATGGGAGTGTCTGTGAAGTTTAAATACCTTGCCTTGGGAAATGGTGAAGTAATGATTACAAAAAAGGATGATTACATTACCGGCGGCTAAAAAGATGAAAAGTGGCGCGGGAATCAAAGAGGACAACAGCGGATAAAAAGACAAAAAGTGACGCGGGAATCGAAGCACGCAGAAAAGTATAAAAAAGCATGATTCTACGGATTGGGAAGGAGAAATAAATACAAGGGAAATGCTCCTAAAAATCAGGAAGACTATTTAAAGCTACCATATTCCGAGAAAGAATGTTCCATACTCCTCAAATTTCGAACTATGAAACATTGGGGTCTTCTGTTGATACCAAATTTAATCTGCTGACTTGGACCAATCATATGAAGACACGTGGCTATCTACATGGCAACAACAAGCACTTCCAAGATGATCACACGCTCCGAGGAACCATGTTACTCCGAGGAACTCATACGCTCCGAGGAACAGACCTCTCCGAGGAACTCTTGAGTACCGAGAAGCTTAGGCGGTCCGAGCAACTCAGGCGGTCCGAGCTGCATCTCGAACAAAGCATTAATAGCTGGATAACCAACAGTTCAACTGATTCATTAAATGCTTATCATTTAGACGCACACGCAAAAAGGGCATTAAATGTATTACCCTTTCATATGTATATGATTGAATGTATTACCCACTCACATTACAGCCTCGGGACTATAAATACATTGTACAATCCTCATTGTAAGGGGGACCGAATCTAGAACGGAATTTCTTGTAATCGAGAATTCCCAAACACTCAGCAATAAAACAACAGTGGACGTAGGCCATTTTATAAGGCTGAACCACTTTAAAATATTTTGTCTCATTTATTTATCTGTGATTGAATTATTAGAGTGATTAAATTTTTTACATCAACAGGGGGTGTGGGATATTCTATCCATTTTCATTTGTTAGTCCATGTTTTTGCTTACATGTTAGTTAGTTAGTATTCTTTTCTTAGAAAAATTCAAAATTTTCAAAAAGATTTTCTTTCTTTTTTCTCGTTTTTTGGGCATTTTGCCTTTGTTTTCGATGATAAATTTTAATAATTGTCCGATCCAATAGACAACCCAATGATGCATGTTCTCGATTTTAGAAATTATTGGACTTTAGTCTCCATTATTGATATTATGAATAACTTCATGAATTAAACTTTAATCCGATGAGCACATGAACTTTTATTGCTATATTGATTTGGTTTAAGATTTTTATAACTCGGTAATCTGTTGTTGCATTGTATATATTTACACCGAGTAAGCTTTGTACCTTTCGTCGTTTGTGAGTGTATACATTATTCTTTTCTCACTGAAAACGTTGAATTCGTCGGTAATCTCACTATTCTTTCATTTAATCGTTCATTAATTGAGTTCATACTTGAAATGTGTTACTTGATCATGATTTACATATATTGTTTTGATTCGAGAATTCAGTAAACTTTTGGAAATGATCATAGGCCATCTTTGTTATATCACCCATATTAGCCTTGACCTCACCCTTATATGTTTACCCTCGTTAACCCCTTTGAGCCTAAATATAGCCTTTAATTTCATAACCCCAAATCCCATAACCAAGTCTAAATTGGAGTTTTAGCCCATATATACACTTTCCATACCTTTATTTGGAATGTTACATGGGATTGAATGATGTTATTGTGATGTTGGTTGCAATTTAGGCATATGAGAGTTTGATAAGTAAAGTAAAGAAAAAGTGAAAGCATAAAGCAAAAGAAAATAAATGAGAAAAAGAAAGAGAAAGAGAAAGTTGTAAATGTATATAGTTCAATAAGCTTTGATTACTCTCCCCGATGATATACCTAATGCCGTCTTGGAACTTGTTTTCCAATTTTAATATTGCCTGCATCTTTCCATTATCCCGAGTTTTCATCCCGAACACTTTGAATCCGTACATACATTCCTTTCATTTCATACCCTAGCCTAGCCTACATCATAACCCTATACAAGTCCTATGTGATCTTTGGTTGATGTAATTTAAAAGTTTAAATTGTTTTGATAATCTGTGAAAATGCATTTCGCCTCTTTTAGTGTGTAGTATCCTTTCATTGAGATTATATTTTTTTATTTTATATATAGCGTTCTTCATTTGTGACATGTGTGCGGCCTAGTTTCCCTTTACATTTACTCTTTATGCCCGCATGTCCCGTGTGTTACCTCCCTGTTTCAAGTGAATTCATTTGATGAGTGTAGTGCCCCTGAGGATTGACTTATATGCATGCTTTAATATTTAGAATTCGAGTTATTTAAGTTTTCACCAAATCATACTCTGCATGTGCTTACTCCCCTCCCACATGTTAAAGTTTCAATTCATTGAGGTGCATTCTATAATGTTAATGATTTGGACTTTTGTTTGAATTCATTCACTATGCTAATAATGCGTATGAAATACTTTTCACCATTATTGGGCTTGTCGCATCTTGGGTTGGGCATTATTTTGAGAAAACCAATTGATGCTTATGGGTACCATCCCTGGAAACCCTCACGAGACGACTCGCATCTACTGGGGTAACCTAGGGGTTTAACGGCTTATTGCATACGCTAAATGCAATCGAATCGCCCGCGAAAGTGGCCTTATGCGTTTATACCATACTTTTGTACTTATCCAACTTTTGGTTTACTTGTTGTTCTTGTTGCATCCTATTTCATTGCTAGGGACTAGCAATGTGTAAGTTAGGGGATGTGATAATATGCAAATATTATGTATTTCATCCTCCGAACCTACGCATTTTAGCCCCCTCGGGTGCCTTAATATCTATATTTAAGCCCATTAACCAGACAACCTCGATTTATATTGTTAACATGCTATATGAGGCATAATTGGGCTTTTGCAGGTATTTAGGTACTAAGAATGGAGTTCAAACGCATTCCGCTCAAGTTTCGTACGCATCCGCACGTTCAAGAGAAATTTAGTCATTTCATAGTTTGGGCACCTGGACTGACATCTCACGAAAGTTGTGCCCTCCTCGCTAGCTTCGCGTGGCCGCGAACGGTGCGAGAATCCGATTTATAATGAAGAAGTTATGGCATTTTTGGCGGAAGGAATGACATTAAAACCAAAAGAAGGAGAAGAGAAGAAGAAACTGCAAAGCAGAAGGCTGCCTTGGTTCTGCCCTGTTTGATCGATCGATCGATCAAAAGGATCGATCGATCGATGCTTCGTAAATTTGCCATGATTTCAATGATCGATCGATCGACCAAAGGGGTCGATCGATCGATCCCCTGTTTTCTGCAGATATTTTGCATTCTTTTTTTTCATCTTTCTTTTATTCCAACTTACTATATAATCTAATTTTGTTGTAATATCAATATATACTTAGTTTTAGAATACAATTTAGTTTAGGGTTTGGTTTGGATATCTCATTTTCTTCTCTTCTTGGGGTGACAACCAATTGGTTTGGTAAGATTGAACTTCCATCTCATTTACCATTAATATAGCTTTGTTCTTCATTTTTCCTTGCTTTGTAATTTAGTTTCCATGCTTTGTAGTTAGTTTAATTGCTTTAATTCTTGCTTTCCTAGTTTAATTAACATAATTTAGTTTAATTCATGTATTGCCCTTAGATAAATACGGTCGGGATTTCGTTCAGCCATTTTCGGGCCCCGAGCTTCGAAAATGAGGTTTTGTGTAAAATTGCGTTTAATTGAACACATGCGAATTAAAGTCGGATTATTATGAGTTTAACTTTCTATGTCATGCATCGTTAGTGTTTATAGCGATAATCCGAATTTAATCCGCTTGCGACCATTTTTCGGTTAAGTGTTTATTCACGCAAATTTGGCTTAAATTCCTTATTGTGTGAAGTTTATGTTTAATTGATAAGCTTGATTAAATTGCTTTCGAGCCAGAATCTTGATTAGTAGTTGTTTCGATCCGTATGGTTGGATGATATCTCGATCCTATCTTTTACTTTATTTAGACTTAACTTAACTTCTCTTTTCTTTTATTTACATTTACACATCACCCTTTTACACTTTTATTCATGAATCAATAATCCAATTAGGATCTATCAAACACTCTCTGTGGATTCGATACCCGACTTACCGCTATAATTGTATCGCAAGTGTAGTCGTAACTTAGGTTTCTTTTGTATTGAGGCGGTGAAACGAAAATAACGATTAACATCTTTACACGCGCTACACCTTTCACACCTTCGATCGAAATGGCACCGTTGTCGGGGATTGTTTTGATTTAGATTGTAATTGTCTTATATGTTCGTAGTATTCTTTCTTTTGTATTTGTATTATTTCTTTTAACCTTTTTTGCAGGACTTCTACACGTGAGCACCTAGAAACGCTTGAATTTTTCCGTGCGCACATTGCTTTGTGGAATTTACTGTCTCGAGCCTTTCTTTGGGGTAAGCATGTATTATTCCAATTATTTCGGTAATCATTATGATAATTCTCAAAATCCTCGTAATTCTATGACTTTTGGTCAATACTTAGAATCCCAAAAAATTCTAAAATCAAAAATGACTTTGGGCGAGTATTACAAAAGTCAAGCATTGGAGTGCGTGTATTTTGATGATGATGATAATTATTTTGGGCCTTTACCTCCTTATAATAGGAGTTTTGAAACGAATTGAAATAGTTTTCAAAACTCCTATAATAATGAGTCTCACTTTAGTGCCGATAATGATTTTCAAACCCCTCATTTTCAAGCATCCGCACCTCGGCCTATGACTTTCGACACGGGTTTGCTTATGCTTGAGAACGAGAGGTATGAAGAACGTTATTGGGAAGAACATCGTTGTTGGGGGCAAGACTTGGATTTATTATTCTCTTCCGACGACGATTTCTCTTCCGAGACTTTTGAAGTCGAGGATTGTTTTGAACCAAATGAGGACTGTGTGCCTACTTTGGAGCAAACCATTCGTCACTTGGCCCATCTTGTAATTGAGAATGAAAGCGAGGATGAAATGGATGTAGTATCTATTTGCAATGAGATGATTTCTTCTTTGGATCCCAAAGAAGAAAGTTTCATTGAAAATGATCCTATCTCCTTTGAAATTCCAACTTTGAGCGATGATAATTCATCTCTTGAGTTTTAATTTCTTTCCTCCCCATTTTCATTCTCCATTATCACACCATCACAAGTACCCGATGAATCGGTACCGAACTTTAAAATATTCAACCCTTTCACCGACGAGGAGTACTTGCTCGATTTTCTTTCCATGAAGGCATCTTTGCCCTCATGTGCACCACCTCCCATTCCGCTTGCTAAATCTTTGGGAGGAAATTCAGTTTTTCTGGGTCCCCTAGTGTATTCGTCACCCGTCCTATCCAAACCCCCCATCATCCCTCCAAAAATTTTAATTGGCGATGGTTCATTTCTTCCGCCTTACACATGCCTTCCATTATTAAAACGGAATTCATATTTTTCGGAGGGCATGCTTGTATGTGAGGGTACACCGGTTATCCTCCAAATTCAAATCTTCCTTATGGTGGACCCTCAACTATTTAGACTTCTAGTGTACAGTTAGTGGGAGGCCTAAATAATAGGTTGTATATAGTTAGCTTTTTATTTATTTTTTCCTTTTTATTTTTTTCTCTCTTGTAATTAGTTAACTTTTTGTTATTTGTTTTTGCTATGATCAATACTAACTTGTTTTGTAGATTCTTTGGACTTGTTCTTATGGCGATCGCTCCACTTTTGCGTAATATCGCTATTTTCCTCTCTTTGACTTGGTTCTTAATTCACATTAAGGACAATGTCAAGTTTTAAGTTAGGGGGTGTGGGATATTCTATCCATTTTCATTTGTTAGTCCATGTTTTTACTCACATGTTAGTTACTTAGTATGCTTTTCTTAGAAAAATTCAAAATTTTCAAAAATATTTTCTTTTTTTTTTCTCATTTTTTTGGGAATTTTGCCTTTGTTTTCGATGATAAATTTTAATAATTGTCTGATCCAATAGACAACCCAATGATGCATGTTCTCGATTTTAGAAATTATTGGACTTTAGTCTCCATTATTGATATTATGAATAACTTCATGAATTAAACTTTAATCCGATGAGCACCTGAACTTTTATTGCTATATTGATTTGGTTTAAGATTTTTATAACTCGATAATCTTTTGTTGCATTGTATATACTTACACCGAGTAAGCTTTGTACCTTTCATCGTTTGTGAGTGTATACATTATTCTTTTCTCACTGAAAACGTTGAATTCGTCGGTAATCTCACTATTCTTTCATTTGATCGTTCATTAATTGAGTTCATACTTGAAATGTGTTACTTGATCATGATTTACATATATTATTTTGATTCGAGAATTACGTAAAATTTTGGAAATGATCATAGGCCATCTTTGTTATATCACCCATATTAGCCTTGACCTCACCCTTATATGTTTACCCTCGTTAACCCCTTTGAGCCTAAATATAGCCTTTCATTTCATAACCCCAAATCCCATAACCAAGTCTAAATTGGAGTTTTAGCCCATATATACACTTTCCATACCTTTATTTGGAATGTTACTTGGGATTGAATGATGTTGTTGTGATGTTGGTTGCAATTTAGGCATATGAGAGTTTGATAAGTAAAGTAAAGAAAAAGTGAAAAAGTGAAGAAAAAGAGAAAGCAAAAAGCAAAAGAAAACAAATGATAAAAGGAAGAAAAGAAAAACAAAGAGAAAGAGAAAGTTGTAAATGTATATAGTTCAATAAGCTTTGATTACTCTCCCCGATGATATACCTAATGCCGTCTTGTAACTTGTTTTCCAATTTTGATATTGCCTGCATCTTTCCATTATCCCGAGTTTTCACCCCGAACACTTTGAATCCGTACATACATTCCATTCATTTCATACCCTAGCCTAGCCTACATCATAAACCCTATACAAGTCCTATGCGATCTTTGGTTGATGTAATTTAAAAGTTTAAATAGTTTTGATAATCTGTGAAAATGCATTTCGCCTCTTTTAGTGTGCGGTATCCTTTCATTGAGATTACATTTTTTCATTTTATAAAGAGCGTTCTTCATTTGTGACATGTGTGCGGCCTAGTTTCCCTTTACATTTACTCTTTATGCCCGCATGTCCCGTGTGTTACCTCCCTGTTTCAAGTGAATTCATTTGATGAGTGTAATGCCAGTGAGGACTGACTTATATGCATGCTTTAATATTTAGTATTTGAGTTATTTAAGTTTTCACCAAATCATACTCTGCATGTGCTTACTCCCCTCCCACATGTTAAAGTTTCAATTCATTGAGGTGCATTTTATAATGTTAATGATTTGGACTTTTGTTTGAATTCATTCACTTTGCTAATAATGCGTATGAAATACTTTTCACCATTATTGGGCTTGTCGCATCTTGGGTTGGGCACTATTTTGAGAAAACCAATTAATGTTTATGAGTACCATCCTTGAAAACCCTCACGAGATGACACTCGTCCACTTGGGTAACCTAGGGGTTTAACGGCTTATTGCATACGCTAAATGAAATCGAATCGCTCACGAAAGTGGCCTTATGCAATTATACTATATTTTTGTACTTATCTAGCTTTTGGTTTACTTGTTGTTCTTGTTTCAACCTTATTCATTTCTAGGGACTAGCAATGTGTAAGTTAGGGGGTGTGATAATACGCAAATATTGCGTATTTCATCCTCCGAACCTATGCATTTTAGCCCCATTGGGTGCCTTAATCTCTATATTTAAGCCTGTTAACTAGACAACCTCGGTTTATATTGTTAACATAATATATGAGGTATAATTAGGCTTTTGTAGGTATTTAGGTACTAAGAATGGAGTTCGGATGCATTCCGCTCAAGTTCCGTAAGCATCCGCACGTTCAAGTTAAATTTATTCATTTCACAGTTTGGGAACCTAGCCTGACATCTCACGAAAGTTGTATCCCTCCTCGCTAGCTTCGCGTGTCCACGAACGGTGTGCGAATCCGATTCATAATGAAGAAGTTACAACATTTTTGGCGGAAGGAATGACATTGAAACCAAAAGAAGGAGAAGAGAAGAAGAAACTGCAAAGCAGAAGGCTGCCTTGGTTCTGCCCTGTTTGATCAATCGATCCTTCGTAAATTTGCCATGATTTCAATGATCGATCGATCGACCAAAGGGGTCGATCGATCGATCCCCTGTTTTCTGCAGATATTTTGCATTCTTTTTTTTCATCTTTATTTTATTCCAACTTACTATATAATCTAATTTTGTTGTAATATCAATATATACTTAGTTTTAGAATACAATTTAGTTTAGGGTTTGGTTTGGATATCTCATTTTCTTCTCTTCTTGGGGTGACAACCAATTGGTTTTGTAAGATTGAACTTCCATCTCATTTACCATTAATATAGCTTTGTTCTTCATTTTTCCTTGCTTTGTAATTTAGTTTCCATGCTTTGTAGTTAGTTTAATTGCTTTAATTCTTGCTTTCCTAGTTTAATTAACATAATTTAGTTTAATTCATGTATTTCCCCTAAATAAATAGGGTCGGGATTTTGTTCCGCCATTTTCGAGCCCCGAGCTCCGAAAATGAGGTTTTGTGTAAAATTGCGTTTAATTGAACCCGCGCGAATTAAAGTCGGATTATTATGCGTTTAACTTTCTATGTCATGCATCGTTAGTGTTTATAGCGATAATCCGAATTTAATCCGCGTGCGACCATTTTTCGATTAAGTGTTTATTCTCGCAACTTTGCCTTAAATTCCTTATTGTGTGAAGTTTATGTTTAATTGATAATGCCCGATTAAATTGCTTTCGAGCCAGAATCTTAATTAATAGTTGTTTGGATCCGTATGGTTGGATGATATCGCGATCCTCGCTTTTAATTTATTTAGACTTAACTTCTCTTTTCTTTTATTTACATTTACACATCACCCTTTTACACTTTTATTCCTGAATTAATAATCCAATTAGGATCTATCAAACACTCTCTGTGGATTCGATACCCGACTTATCGCTATAATTGTATCGCAAGTGTATTCGTAACTTAGGTTTGTTTTGTATTGAGGTGGTGAAATGAAAATAACGATCGGCGTTTGACATGCGCCGCTTTTAATGCGTCGATCACATACCTCTTCAAACCTGGCTGATAAGAATCCCAACAGCAAGTCTATCCTCTCTTCTCATAAGCCAAAGTCATCTTCTTCACCTTTAATCTATCTTAAAGACATGAGTTTAAGCCCTATTAAATCCTTCAAATATAATCAAAACATCAACGCAAATAATCATTCTTCTCAACCCTTTTGAAACACCCTTCTTCAGAGTCTTGCCCTCCCAAGAAATCCACTAAATCCAAGATAGTCCCTCAAATTCAAGAATTCGTATACAAAATTCAAGATGTTGAAATTTCAAAAGATGATATGGATGTTGAAAATTTGATGTTATCCCCAAGAGGAACAGACTTCCCTCCATTGAATAACAAGTCCCTTTATGACAGTTTAGCAGTCTCAGATGATGAAAAATGTGTTAATGAGTTTCCCCCTTTCATCAAAGAACTTGTGATTTTCTTTAAAAAATTGGAGAAGAAAATGCCATATCAGAAACATTGAAAGGCTAAAGGTATATTGTCCCATAATGATTCTTCAGTGAATTTTACCTCTATGGGGGTAAGTCCTAAGAAATCAAAGCAACCTTTTGATCCTCTATATAAACGCATTACTAGATCTTCCTCTAAGCTCTTAGTAAATACTAATCCCACTTGTTCCAAATGATTAACTTCATCTTGTGGAAATTTAGGGGCTTGTCTAATAAGCCATCGAAAAGAAGAATAAAGAAGCTTTCTAAACATAACTCCCTTCCATTTATTGCTCTGTTAGAACCAAAGACCAAAGTTAAAAAATTAGCTCAAATTTTTTTTTTTGCTATTTTTAAAAAATCGGTCAAACTTTCAATGTTTTTAAGAAATTCGAATTGATTTTTTTATATGGGTACATTGAAATGTTTAAATATCACAAAAAAAAATCAACTAAAAAATATTTTTTAAATATTTTAAAAAATCGATGTGCGCCAGCTCATGTGCAAACTTAATGTGCACAGGAGCCTGCCTCTTTATATCTATATAATAAAGTATAAAACTTATGTATGTCACAAGCTTAAATGATGATGTCATCAAGATGAATTTTGTGTACATTTCCTATTTTACCCCTCAAATATTTTATTTCCCCCTCTTTTTCACTTCTTAAATTTACATTTCAATTCAAAATTGGGGGTACGATGGTCATAATCCGTTCAGACGTTTTTTGACACACTTTCATTTCTCACACAAACCTCTCACTATCCCGTCATCTCATCAGTAAGCCAAAAAAAAAAACCTACCTCATCCGCCTACCTCTCTCACTCATCCTCTCCCCCACACTAACCTCGAGCCATGTGCGCTACAAACCCTCTGCCCCGCTGTCATCCCATCTCCCCACCATCGCTCCTCATCACGGTCCCCCTGTGACCCGCAACCAATCAACCTCTCCTCCAGCTATTCCTCCCTGCTATCAATAGGTATAAATTAGGGTTTCCACCATTTTTGGTGGTTTTGATTTATTTATTCTCTTTCCATTAGAGTTTTGTTGTTGTTTACTTTTGTAGATGTGAATCGAACGTATGCCCCTCATTTTATTGTTCCTATATTCTTTATTTGGTTTTTATGGGTCTATATACAGTAATGATTTGAGATTTGGTTTCCCATGATTTCAGATTTACGATTACAAAGGTTAGATATATCTTCTTCAGCTTTATGATTTGTCCCCGCGATGTTAGATTTGTGATTTGGGTTTTGATATGTTTATTTGTTCTAGCTTTGTATATGTTTGAAAAAGGTATTTTTTTTATTCTAATATATACTTTTGTTTTTGTATTATTGAGATTTAATGAATGTATTATGGGATTCAAAATGGATTGAAGAGTTAGTGTTTATATTTAAGTGGGTTCATAAAACTCTTTCCCCTTGGTTTATTGAAGATTTTTATGTTAAAAAATTAAATAATGGACATAGACTCTGATTTCTCAATTTTGATACTTTTAACTTTTGTCAAGTTTCATTTTTGGAGGGAATATTCTTAAACTCTATTTTTTATTGCCAAAATTGCTAAGCTTTTAGAAAGGAGAAATCCTATTGATTAGAATTTGTAGATGTTAGAAATCTACTTGGCACTAATTTTATTGTTGCTTTTGTTTTTAAAAGTTTTTATGCTCTATTTTGGAGATCGACCTCTAATTCTACTATGCTAATTTGAAATTTTTTATGCTATGTTTTATTTGTGGTTCTTCTATTTTCACATTATGATATTTAGTTTTAAATTTTTGGTATTTTTGTTATGATTTGCTTGAAAAGAGTCATTTCCATGATTTTTTTCTTTCATTGTTAATGGTTTCATCCTTTTGGAATTTCAGTCACTAATGGTCCAATTTTGTAATGGTTTAGCTGCCTCTACAGTTGATCAGGAAGTGAAACGACCCTTAAAGGTATATTTTAGTTCACTCGGGTGTTTATGATCTTACACCTAATGTTGTACTAATTTTTGTTTGTAATGTATTTGTTTGGTTCATCATTACATGGTTCATCTTTACGTGATTATGATCCAGTTTTAATTTTATGTTTTGGCACGTTTAAGGTCGAGCGCTTATTTTGATTCATTACGTTTTAGTCTTTTAATTGTATCTTAACTGCTATTGTTCACAGGTATATACTCCTATGGTTCAAATGTGAACCCGAGCATAGGTATGTGTTAAAATTATTTCATTTGAGTAGTTTAAATAACGTTTTTTGAATTAATCCATCCACCATTCAAAGTATCCACTCACAAGAAATTTAACCATACATAATGTCCAAGTTTGAACCATTATGTATTCTATCACAAATGCATACTTCAATGAGGTTTTCATACTCATCGTGTTTTGTTGTGTGGTCCTCATATAGTTAAAGAAAATGATATTGGACTTGGTTTAGTATTTAGCTTTTATGTAGGAATTTTTAAACTTGGCAGAAAATAAGAGTTATACATGGATCGTTTATTTATATGTTCTTACATGGATGGTTGATTTATATCGCAACATACAGTGGATTCTTCTACATTGGATGAAGAATTCACCCAATGGATGAGGATGTACCTACGAAGAATGAGGAAGAGGAGTTCAACACCAGACACGTGAGAGCTTTTGATCGGCATTGCAACTGGGAAAGGCAAGAAAAGAGCTTTTATCAGGTAAGGTCGACTTAACCGTATGCCTATTTTTTTAATACTTTTATCAACTTATTGTTACTTGGGATTTGAATGAATGCCTGTTTTTAATGCTTTTATCAACATATTGTAACCATTTTTACGACTTTTATTTCTTTGGAATTTGAATGTAGCTTTCAATTGGTTCTTGATATTAAAATACTTACTCTATTTGTGACATAGAACTTAGGAGGCTTCATGTATTTGTTTACCAAAATATTTTCACACTTCATGTCCGTGAACTAATATGTCACGAGATGTTTGGTTTTAGCAGTTTTCTTATATATTGTTTAATTCGAAGCTTATGTTCCATGGGTTTATTGTATGGCTTCAATTAAGCTTCATTTGTGATATTATAGCGATGAGTTACAACATGATTGGGCATTATTTATCGTATGACTTCAATTATATGTTCTTAAGCCAGGTTGTGTGTATTATAGCGATGTTATTATATGTTTTATGATTTTTCTATGTGATTTGATTGTGATTTTGTATTAGATTTCGGAGGCCAAATCTCGATCAAATTTGATTTCGGAGGCCGACTCTTGGTCAAATCAGGTATACTCTCTCTTAATTTTGTGGTGCAATCTTCTTCTCTTACTTTTGATTTATATATGTCGGATCTGAGTTCTTCTCTTACTTTGGAGGTATGGCATATCTCTTAATTTTTGCTCCCTTTTGTGCCCTTGAACTGATTTTTTTAGAGGTTAGGCATTCAATTTTTTTAGAGGTCTAGCAACTGTTGAGTGTCCTTTATGTAGGTTTTATTTTTAGATTGGGGTTTCAAAAGATCTTAATTGTTTATGTCATCCACCAAACCTATCACATCATTATCCCTCTAATTCACGTGTTTAGTATAAGCGTGTGCATATGGAACTAGATATTTCATAAATCAGTAGCCATTTTATTGTAATCCTATAGCTACCTACATGTTTGACAAAATGTCCACTTGAATTCCTAGATTTCGTCTTTCTATGTCCTATGTGTGATTTCTATGTCCTATATGTGATTTCGTAGTTTGTATTGATGTTGTTTAGCCTTTGGAATGAGTGTTGTTTAGACATAACTTGTATATTGTGTATCATTTGGATTTTGGAGTTTGAATTGTACCCATCATTGATAAATGAACATGATCCATTTCAAACATGCCCCAGTATTGTGCATTATGCAGTAAATTAGGTTATACTCAAGACCATTGTATTATTTCTATACTAGGTATCAACAAGGTGGAGGTTAACAAAAAGGTGTTGGACAAAAAGATGTTGATCATGACAAGATGCAGGGTGTTTATTTTTCGTTTCAGGTTGTTCGGGTTTGAGATATATATTGGAAATCTAGGTATCATTATTCTTCTCTGACTAAAATTTGGTTATAATTTGGTTTCTCTACTGTTTAAAACACATTGCATCTCATTTCCTGTTATAATTTGTTGTTCACATTCACATTTGATATATTTGTCAATAAGGTTGGAGAAAACTCAACTATAGATATATCTGAAAGTGAAAGTGAAAAAGGTTGATCAACAATTTGGGGAAAAATATGCAATAATTTGGGGAAAAAACTTACTGAAGAAATTGAAAAATATGTTTGACTTAAAGGTTTGGGGGGGGGGGGACTCATTGTGAAGCAGATCCTAGATTTGTAGCGTCTAACTCAGAGTTCAGTTAAGCCCATATCAGCTCCTAACAAGGTCAATAAGGTCTAAATGATTTGGGTTATCTATATTTGTTAGTCATGCGAGGATGCGATGGCAAAGTTTCATTATGTGTTGTTTCATTTTGTGTCGAAGCGTTGGGTTTCATTTTTAACTAAGTTTAAGTATTTGTATTTGTGGTGTTGTTGATTTAATCCCCTGTTCTTGATTCTAGATGTTCACGTTGCAAAGTCACGACTTTAATTTACAATCTATTGACAAGTTAGAAGTCCAAATTTTTTCTTTAAATATCTTTTTTAAGGCTTTAGTTTTGTTTACATTGGTACATTGAAAGTATATATATGGCGTTGTGACCGTTTTAACATTTTTATGGTGTACAGAATAATGAATTATAGTGTACTTAGGTCTGCTACTCTTTAAACATGCTAATTTCTTAAGTTTTTGTTCTCTTAATAGAGGATTTCATATCTATTTAAATTGATTTTAGGTATATACATATGATCTTTATAGGACGAAGTGGTATTATAATTGTGTACTAATGATCATTTTCAGTTATAACTTATCATGGTATTATTATTATTATGTGAAGGGGAGTTTGAATTCTTATGTTGGTTAGTCCTAAATATATCATTTTCATAGTAAAATGGCTAAGTATGCCAGGTTTCGTCCATTCTGAGGCTGACATGGGAGTATCAATCTGAAACAACCACCCATGCAGTTAATAGATTTATTAACATGATACTACAATTTAATTAGATAGATTAATCATTCTTAAATCAAAAATACAAAAAAGTATATTAGATGTACCTTAGCACTGTAACAACATATTACCGATGCGGAGACAATTTCATTTACATTCTGTTTTTCATTGATTTTAGTTTTCAGATTTACAGCTGTAACAACCACAGGGGGAATCTCAACAGTATTCTTGGAGGAAATTGAAACGTGTATGCCCTAAAGGAAAGAAACAGTCGGATCCAAAGATATCTTCTGGAACAGCATATACCCTAAATGAAAATAGTCGGAACCTTTGGCTGCACCACTATCCGTGAATTCCACACAAAATTGTTGGGTAATTTGTATTTTAGGATTACATTTTGTCTTATGAGATATTGGGCATATGCTTTTTAAATAGCATCTCCATTTTATCCATAGATTTCATTTACTCTACTAACTTTGCTTTCGTTTTTTGAGTAAGAAATAGTATACTTATTTACGACTTCTAGCATATATATATTCCATGTAAAACTACTTCAATTCTCACCTAATTTGAATATATATATCCCATTTTTGAATGCATGATAGTTATGATGTGGCTGCGCACTTGGTATTTCTCTACAGGTTTGCTATGGATTGACATTCAAATCATGGGTTGTATGGGGATTCTAAGGGAAATTTCTTCTGCCGATGTGAAGTCGAAGCCGAACGGTGAAATAGATGAGGATATGAAGCCTTCTTTATAGCATATTAAATTTGTTATATCAACAATATGGTTTTGCAGATTACATCTTCGGTTCAAACTCTATGAAAAGAGTAAATTCTTCCAAAGTTTGCATTTTCCAAACTGATTTGGTGAGAACAACACAGATGTGGTGAGAACCGCACTTTTCATCACGACATTTTCATTGATTTTGGGGCAATGGATTACCGTTCTTCTCTCATTTTGACTGATTTTTACGTCTGGAATCGCAGGTATACCTGCTGTTTATATTTGGTCCATACATATGTATGGATATTTCATATTTAATCCTGATGAATTGCGATCGAGTGAAATCAATGCGTACATGAACCTATCAGACATTCTTTCCAGTTTGGACATCTCCACGTGTTTTCACCAAGGGATAATCCCACTAATCTACTCCACCACACTATCATTGGGGAGATAGTCAATGCACAAGATGGTATTTATTTCAATGCACAAGATGGAGTCTATTTCAATGCACAAGATGGTGTTTATTTTAGTTGATCGTATGGTCTGCTCGCACAATTTCACCATCATTGGATTGAGAAATGGTTAAATAGGAGTACTATTTTAGTTGATCGTATAGTTAAAATCTGTTATTAGATTTCTAACATGCCTGTCATTCTAATTGAATTTACAATGGATATGATCAGGCATGAAGGGCAAAAATAGGGGTATGGCACTCCTAAAACTTATGTACCCCCACAAATCGATGCAGTAGTTAGAGCAGTTCAGGCTCCTAGAAAAATAGCAGATATGTACACCCACTATCCGTTTAGTCCCCGGAGATATCTACAGAACTGAAGAAGCCAAAGTCACCGGCGACGGCACCAGATATGGCTTCGAAATCGCCACTTCCTCTTCTGATATATGACTTCAAAGAAGGTACGACATGGTTTGAATTTCATATGAAATGGTTTGAATTGAAATTCAGAAAAACAATCTAATTTTGATTTGAATTAGACACAGTTGATATCTTAATCTAGATACACAATCTAATTCCGATTTGAATTTCATAAAAAAACAATCCCATTTCCTGTGATATCTTTATCTAGAGACACACAGACATAATTGCTTCATTTCCTTAAACATATAAACACAGTTCTCAGTTCTCGGTTCTTCTGGATACTCGAATTATGCAGCTCTCGAGAGAATTTTGTATCTCAAGAATCATTTATCCAAGATTTTCATGGAGAAAGGAAGCTACAATCATATTCTTAAGCCCGCCTCGGTTAAGCATCCAACCTATGTTCCATAAGCTTACACCCATTTATTGGTATACGTGAGCACTGCTAATTTCAGCCAATATAAATGCTATATTATTACAGTTTTTCCATGATTTTGGACAGTTTTTTAGGTTCATTAGTAATATTTGTTAAGTGATAGTTGAGGTAGGAAACAAACGTGAAGAACTTGGATGGTGCATTGTGTTGCATTTCCCTATTTTACAGTTACACTGTCGTCATACACATTTCTTAACAGGGGTTATTATTTCTGCTTTTCTCAGGTGCAAGATAAAATGACATGATGTCGTCCACACTTCATGGATCTCCGGTGCGCAACCACTATTTCCTATTCAGTCACGATTCAACCAATGTTTCCTGTTCAGTTCATAGGTTCACCTATAAATATTTTCCTTCTGTCAATTCCAAACTATGTGGTATCCTTATATATGGTTGAAGTGCACTAAAATACAATTGGAAAATGTGTTTTTATATGAATTGGACTACAAATGATTTATACACTACTGCTCTATTAGTATTAATTTTTATGTATTGTTGCTCTATTAGTATATATGTTTATGTATTTTTGCCCTATTAGTATGTACTGCGTTATTAGTACGGATAAATACTCAATGATAACTACTCAATGCATAACATACGTAATCAGTATATATGTTTATGTATGTTGCTCTATTAGTATAACACAATGCATAATTACTCAATTCATAACTTCTCTATTAGTATGACATTACTGCTATGGAAATAAATCCATATTGTAAATGCATAAATGTTATTGATATTATACTCATTACGTATTGGCTAGGTGAACAATCCGCACACAGTGGTCATTTGGTAAAAGAACAGAGTAGAGGTATGAATAGCATGTCAACCACTTTAAGCTTCATATTGATATTATTGTCTCCAAAGCTTCCAAAAACAATGCCAATTTTCTGGATCACAATGTTGACTTGAAAGAGGTTGTTGTATCTTGCAATGACTATGTTGGCGCCGATCTAGAAGTTTTATGTTGTGAGGCGGTTGATGTATTCGTAGCTTAATGATTTGAAGGTCTTATGGGAAGATATTGGGGGATTAAAAGATTTGAAGGTCTACATACTTTAGTCTTATTTTGCTCCTGTGTTTTTTTAATAGATCTCTGATATATTGAAATGTAAAAAAAAGCTCGAGCAAGCTATTGAGTGGCCTTTAAAACACTATGCTGCAATTTTGAGGCTGGGAGTATCACCTGAGCGAGGGTACTACCAGTTTTGTTCAGTAGCAGCTTTAGATCTCAACTTTTTCTTGAAAATTATTTAACTCAACTTCAACAATAGAACATTGACTTAGCCAATCTTGATCCGAAGTCCAATTTTTAGGAAACTTTTGGGGTGGTTTGGTGATAAAGTTTGTGGCATCTAAAGTCTCAGTTGGACTCTTAAGTCAGATATAATCTTTGCATTGTCCCTAGAGTTGAGATGTTTGGAAAAGTCCTTTCCAATATCCACTTTGCTGCCTACAGGTAAATTAAACGCATGCAGCGGTATTGGCAGATAATTCTAGATAGGTAACATGTTGCTCAAAATTCTTTTTAGCATGTGTGAGCATATCCAGTGCAGCTATATCAGGTGAATTACAAGTGTCATATGGTACAGATTAATGTTTTGAAATTTAAAACAAAGTTACATTTTAGAACTCTCATTCTCTAATTTTCCATACTAATTGTGTTTTATTTTTGTGCGTGTGTTACAGCCTCTGTGTATGGACATACTATATTGATTTTTTGACATTTATAGATGTGTAGGTACCACAATTCTAAATGTATATTTGGTGGTAATCAACTTTTCTCTCTTAGATTGTGACTTGAACAATAAGATTTTTCACTTTGTCTTTATATGGTGACATCTCTCGGGTAAATGCGGAGCAACACAATGCGTGTGGTGAATGATAGACACATTAGAAGGAAGTCTTTTAGCTTTGTTAATTAATTTTTGAACATCTTTTGTATCCTACTTCTTTTTGACATTTTAACTTTCTCAGTGCTTTTGTTTTTTTATAGTTTCAGAAGGGTACTGAGGTCAGTCTTCCTGCTTGGATCTTATGGTTTGAATTTCGTTATTAGGTGTTAGATAGTAAGAGCCTATTTGTTAGTATCCTTTGTTGGTATACTAACTTCAAATTGTTGAAGTATGACAGCTATATAGATCAAGCGTTATAACATCAATAACATCTATACAGATCCAAGAGCTATATTTATATGCATAAATTGGATCCAATTTATGTATAAAAGCTATTATAGTATGTGTACAACTATATAGAACATAAATTGGATCCAATAGCTCTATATATAATCTTTTCGTGATATATCCAATTTATGTTCTATATAGCTAGCTGCTATGTAGTTATAGCATTATATACAAAATGCAGCCTTGAGACGTGAACAACTATGAAGTGTGAACAACCATGAACAGCCTCGAAGCGTGAACATCCTTGAGGCATGAACAACTATGAATAGCCATGAAGCGCGAACAACTTTAAGTTTCATCAAAACTCACGAGGGTAACAAAATGCAGCGTTGATCCGTAAATACCCATACTTTATTTTCTGTATATCACTATAAATGCAGCGTTGATCCATGTTAGACTGCGAGTTGAAGGCTATGGAGGGAAATTTTTGCACTGCCACATACGATTGGAATTGCAGCGGTATTTGCAGATCTTCAGAGAGGATGCAAGATATTCATAACGCATGTAGGGAGAATAGGATTGATGCACGCCTATGTGAAGAAGCTGCTAATGATCCGCATATAACTTCAAAGTATTTCCTTATACAAACAATCTTTATCCGCGTTTATATAGAACTTTTCTTTGTACATTGTACAAACGTTAACTTCAGTAATTTTTATTTGATCATATATTTGATATTTAGTGATGTTTGCTTACTTTTATATATATGCATTTTTCCTTTTGTAATTTGTTCTTAATTTTAAATTTTGACTTCAACTATATCTGTACGCTCTTTTTTTTTATTGAGATCTGTTTTATTCATGGACTTCAACTATATCTGCATGCTCATATATTTTTTATTTTTTTCACTAAGGCGAGACACTCCACGTTTCGAGTTCTCTCAAGTGTAGAGCGATTTGACAAAGGCCATGGGGTGCCCGAGTCTGCGGGGCTTCTGATGAGGTGTCCAAACATCGTCTCAACCCCTAACACCATCAGCGAGTCACTCCAAACATCGTCTCAATTAGTTTTGAAGATATATAAGTTGTTCATTAGCTAACCTCCACTTAAGGCCATCATATTCACGTGTTTATGTTTTTTCACAAATTGATTCAATTGATTATTCATGTATTAGTAATGTAGGAGTATTTTTTATTTCTTAAACACAACGGATATTACTATAAACAAAGGAAACTTTTGCTAAATTTTATTTATTTATTGATACAATGGTTGATGTTTATATGAGGTCCAACATATAAAATATTTATACATTTGTGGTGTAAAAAAATATTTTACTTAAATTCACCCGATTCTATACTTTGAAAATTTACACTTCTAATATATAAAATATTTATTATTTATAATATACACGACTTTATGCTTTTTAAAATTATCATCGTGCCTTCAGGCACGGGCATATCCTAGTATATATATATATATATATATATATATATATATATATATATATATATATATATATATATATATATTGTGTATGATATATATTATGTGGAATATACCCCTCTAGTGCTATCATGGGAATTCGCATGATGTGGGTGAATCCCCTAGCTACTGAATGCAAGGAGAGCTTAGTCCCCAGGTCATAGGCATCCAGTATTTTTACAGTGTGACTTTTATCATGGGTGATACGTATTGGGTATGATTCGTCTCACTTCTAGGTAAGGAACTATGATCGCTTTCCATACGTTTGTGCTTTGTTTTACCAAGCCGGTGTGAGAGTCCGACGGTTGGTAGTGTGTATCCCCTAGAAAATGGTAGCACTTAAAAACTGCATCCAGTGAGCTAATGCTCTGAGGGATGGTTAGTATACATATAATGAGTGATATGTATGCGTACTTGATGTGAAATGATAAATCATGTATAATAATGAGAGTAATATTATACTGGCTTTAATGATTAATGTGTTAATCCATATGCTTATAACTAGTGAAAGTTATTAATAATGAATTGATATATAATCATTGAGAATGATATTAAAAGAAGTTATGCTGGTATGAATTAGATACACGAGTGTGGATTAACGCGTAAGCATAAGGTTGGGTTATCCATAGATGAGGCGGGTAGCTTAACTAAGACTTCAAATCCATATGTTAGGTGTGCGTTGTAGTTGAGAGGTGAGTTTGAGTCTTAATAGAGGGAAGCACTAACTTAATTATGGAATTTCGAATTCATATTTATTATGCATTTTAATTAACTTGCTAAAATATTTTTAAACCGAGCGCTAACCCGTATATATATATTTTCTTCTTCTTTTCCTTTGTTATATCTTTTAGGTGACCCTGCACAAGGATGCCAAGGATGAGCTTCCATTCTAGAGTCTGTGGAGCTGCAACATATGTGGAATGTTGCAGGATTTTTAATATAGTCGCATCTCATTTTTATTAATCTAGTTAAGTACCAGTAGTGTAAATTGGGCGTATGTTTCCCAAGTGTTGCACTGATGTATATGCCTTACATTTCAGACATTTGATATATTGTATGGGTCTGTCAACCGACAGTTTATTCAGTTATTTTAATTGTGCAGTTTTTTACATGTAATTATGTTCATGTTTGTAATTGCTGTTAAAGGATTCAATTGTGTTATATAACTGAAACTTTTGGCATCTGCTTTATTTTAATTTGGATGGTTAGTTGTATATTTGTTATGTGCGATAGTGATGCTAAGAATGATCCATTTGAGATTCCTGTTTGATTTTAGTAGAGGGTTGACCACCCATTATTTTTAATAAGAGGGGTGTCAGAGTATACATATTCGGAATACTACTAAATACAAGAAAATATAAAGCGACTAAATGAGAAAATAGGACTCGAATCCCAATACTGGATTGGGAAGCCTATTAGCCCTAAAGGCATCAAATTCCACATAGTTCGAAAGTGCACAAAGGTAGGATTTAACCTATAAATCCTAAATTAGGACTTCCTTTAGTTTATTTTTAGAAAATGTATTTTAGGGTTTATAGGAAACCCCTCTTTGGGGCTTTTTTATATTTTATGTGTATTAAATAATAAAAAGTGAGATAAGTTCAGAAGTGAATAAATGAAATAAAAGATATATCAAAAGTGGAATGAAAAGGAAATAACTACTATTAATTAAATGAGTTTTAAATGGATAAGAGTAGACCTTCTATAGAATTTTAATTCTGATTTGGTAGTAGTAGAGGACGATTTTTAGGGGGTTGGATGATGATTAGGTAAGATTCAAAATTGTGGCGAAAGATTATGCGAATGATGTAACAAAATGGAGAGAAAGTTTAGAAAATGGAATTTTGACGCACTGATTTTGAGGAGAATGTTTTGACTTCAGAAAGGGGCATTTGGGAATGAGGTCATGATCTCCTTAAATAATAAAAAATTAGGTTTTCAGGGGTGTGACGATAGGCATATCCCCTAGCCTACCTATCGTCATACCCTTGCCTTGTTAGCAAAGAAAATTACATCCAAGTGATAGGCAGGGGGTCTGGGGTGCCTATAGGCAGTCCAAAATGAACTTTTTTAGAAAAATGGCACAAAATGCAAGCTATAAGTCTGAATCATGCACAACTGAGACGTTTGTAAAGAGTATTCAGAGCCTTATAATAATCCATTAAGCTACTCCCAGGTTTGAGACTTGACCAAAGTCAAACAGAGCTCGAAAGCACCCGACGGTCTCTAGACGGGGGTTCTTACAGTAAAAAGGCATGTACGCGTGAATCGTGAGGCCGATTCGTACATGGTATGGACTGTTCGAAATGGGATTTAGAGACCTATGAGTTTTCAATGAGCTTTGCTACGTTTGGAAAGTTCACCATGGTCAAATAGGGCTCAAAAGTCCCCAGTGGCTTCTAGATTAGGGTTCGAATTAGGACCTAGGGTCATGTGGTATGAGGAGGAGTATTAGGGACCTAAGGAGGTATTATAATTACCCGGATGGGGTGTTTACTGATCCTCTCGGTGGGTGAGCTTGTAACAAGCAGAGGTCATCAAAAGATAGACACCTCATCAATGTTTAAGTGTTGAGAACCCTGTTGGGGCCTTAAAAATGGTTAATTTAAAGGGTTGAGTTAAATTTTGCAAACCTAAAAAGTCAAGGTGATTGATTCAGAGTGCAGAGCTCAACTCTATGAGCCTAGGTCAATTTTGCAGACCCACAGAGTTGAGATGATTGATTTAGAGGGTCGAGGTCAATTCTGCAGACCTAAAGAGTTAAAATGACTGATTCAGATGGTCGAGTTCAATTTTTTGGTCCTAAATGGTTGGGATGACTAATTCATATGATTGAGGTCAATTCTATGGACCTAGGCCTATTCTACGGATCTAAAGGGTTGAAATGACTTATTCAGAGGTTCAAGGTCAATTATGAGGACCTAGGTCAATTTTGTGGTCCTAAAGAGTTGAAATGATCGATTCAGGGGGTCGATGTTGATTCTACAGACCTAAAAGAATGAAATTGAAAATTCAGAGGATCAAGGTCGATTTTGAGGGCCTAAGTCAATTCTTTGAACCTAAAGAGTTGAAATGACCAATTCAGGGGGTCGAGGTCGATTATGTGGACTAGGTCAATTTTGTGGGCCTAATGAGTTAAAATGATTGATTCATAGGGTCGAGGTCGATTCTGCAGACCTAGGTCAATTTCGTGGACCTAAAGAGTTGCTAATGTGGGTGTATGCTTCAATTTTAACTTTGTGAGGGATGGTGTTAGTATAACGAGTGCAGGCATGCTTGGCTTTTGGGTTTTGTTGGGGAGTGAAACTTTGCAAGTGCTAATGCATTTTTCTTCTTATGATGAAAGTATTTTAAGTGGTTCAGTTCTTTTTAATGAGTTTTATCTGAGTTGTGGTGCATTCGACCTTGTAGGTATTTTTTTAGATTTCTTTGTGAATTTTTTACATTTTTTGGAATTTTTGTAATAAATTTTGAGGGAACTGTCGATAGGCATAACCAGGGGTGCCTATAGGCATATGGCATGTTCCTGAGGCTGATCTCGGAGATCCACTTGTATGACTTGGGGAGCTTTATATTGGCATCCCTCTATGCTTCTTTGGATGCTTTCAGTCAGTGTTGCCGACAGACTTTCACGGGGTCCACGTATCTTTTAGAGGTAATCTTTAGATTCAATTTCCTTTTATTCTCTCATTGTGTTTCTATTTTCATTCTTTTTACTATTTGTATTACCTTCTGCAGACGTGGTTTTATGTTGTGGTTTTGCATAATATCGAGTTGATATCCTTGAAGGCAAGTGAGCTGGGGAATTTCTCTAGGATGTAGAGGTGGAGGAAGTCGAACAGACGAATGAACCAGTCCCTGTCTTTAATGGATGTGCAGGGGGAGCTAAATTCCATAACGAGCAATCAGGTTAGGCTTCTGCTTTTGTCTTTCTATGGTTTCAATACTTTGTTTTGCACTTGTTGGATTACTAACTCTTGCTGGGGAAATAAGTTACCTTCTACCCCTGACATTTGTCTTCAAAGGCCATAGGGATCACGAGCATGCATGCCCAGATGAGGAGGATGTTGGCCCACGAGTTTGGGTATGTCTGGTACCTGGGAGATAGAGCTGTGAGTCCGGTGATGAAGGGTGAGGTGGAGGTCTCACCGTTGGTTCCCTTAGAGTATATGAGGCAGGTGAAGGAGATGTTTAACGAGGCGAGGGCAGCAGTGATAGAGAGTGAGCCTTACACGCACTATACTAACATGATGGTAGGTTATGACTACCTAATTTTTGTGACCAGCTGGATGATGCCTTCGTGTATCTACGATATGGGGAATATGACTCCACCTTCAGAGGGATATGGGAGGGGTACCAACATATCGGCAGCATTGTCCCATAGCACGGGGGGAGGTGTGGCAGAGGAAGCGGAGGAGGTTCCTTTCAACCACATTTTCATCCCTTCTTATTATATTTAGGTGCACGGTGGGGAGGTGGTCTTTGTGCCTCATTTCCCTCATGAGGAGATAGACGACTTTTCATTTCTTCCTGAGGAGGCTCTTTGAATAGATGTATGAATTCTCTTCTTGTTTTCATATTTCTTATAGGTCCCCCAAAATTTTACTTTCGAATGTGTTTTAAGGATATGAAAACCAACTATCGTTTTTAAAAACTTTTTCAAAATTTCAACCGCACCAAGTATGTGAACTAATTTTGGTTAAGCCCAATTTTATCTTGAATCCTAAGCATGCATCTAGGTGATTTAAGTAAGTAAAATAAATAAGTTCACAAAGGCGACGATGGATATACGAGGAAACCACTAAGGAAAAAAACCTCGGACGGCCCAAGACAGATAATCACTATGATGTGGTATTACAAAGTATGGATGATAGACTTAATCAATGTCTCAATCCCCATAAGTCTTGACGCTCCTCTGATCTTTCAACCACTCCTCCACAGTTCCCACGCAGATGTCCTTTTACGATACCTGCCTACAACACATGCGTCCACGAATGCCTTGGTGTCCACCGATGTAGCTTGGCAATGTCTATGATGTTGAACACAAAATCCTTCGCTTCTTCACCACAAAACCCAACGTTTAAAGTGATGAACAAACTCTAATGGTGAAAATCAAGATCTCTATACCATATGTGAATGAAATCTCGAATATTAAAACTCTAAGAATGTTTTTAGACTTTGAAAACCTTAGAAAACTTACGCAGAAAACATATTGTATGTAAACTATTTTTCTGGTTCTCTAACTTACGAAATTTTGAGAAAAACACTTATTAAATAATAAAATTGAGTTGGCGCATCATTTGAACAAGATCAGTATGTCGCTCGAACGACATGTTCATCTCGCTTGAAAGACCTTATAATGTCTCTCAAACGACTGCAAGTGTCGTTTGATCCTTCTAAACACATGGGAAGGTTTAATAAGACTCTAAACAATCATTATCTCAAAATAAACGATGATAAACTATTTTTTTTAAAACATTTTTTAATAAAAATAACATGCTAAAAACATTTTTCGAGTCCCATAAACATTACGCATTCATACCTGAGAGATTAGAATGCAATGAAGACATGAAACGTGCACCACTATAATCTCGGCATGATAAATCTTTGAAGTTTGGCCGCAACGTCTTCAATAAACTTTACATTATAGACTGTATGGGATCGTGACAATAAAAAATCTATATATGACTCACAAATAAGTTTTGTTCCTGGAATAAGTCAAATACTTACAATGGACTCAATTGCAAATTTTGTCCTTACAAATCTCCCCATTTGAATATTCCGGGACAGACCCCAAACAGTGAAATGCCTAAGTGTTAATATGCAAATATTGCGTATTTCATCCCTCGAACCTACGCATTTTAGCCCCCTCGGGTGCCTTAATCTCTATATTTAAGCCCATTAACTAAACAACCTCGGTTTATATTGTTAACATGCTATATGAGGTATAATTGGGCTTTTATAGGTATTTAGGTACTAAGAATGGAGTTCAGACGCATTCCGTTCAAGTCATGTATGCATTCACACATTTAAGGGCAATTCGGTCAATTCACAGTTTGGGCACCTCATCTAACATCTCACGAAAGTTTTTATCCTCCTCGCAAGCTTTGCGTGGCCGTGAACGGTGCGCGATTCCGATCCCAAATGAAGAAGTTACGGCGATTCTAGCAGAGAAGAAAGCATTTACACCAAAAGAGGAGGAAAGGAGGTTCTGCCCTGCTTGATCCCTTCTTGATCGATCGATCGATCAAAAGGATCAATCGATCGATCCTTCATATTTTTTGGCACTATTTCATCCATCGATTGATCGTTCAAAGGGGTCGATCGATCGATCCCCTATTTCTGTAGATATTTTTGCCTTCTTTTCTTTCTTCGTTTCTTTCATTCCAACTTACTATATAACCCAATTTTCTGTAATATTCAGAGATATTCAGTTTTTATTAGTTTAACCTAGGGTTTGTGGGTTTGAAGAGCTTGGCTTCATTTCTTTTTGGGTTGACAACCATATGGGTTGTGTATGTTAAACTTTCCACTTCCATCTCCATTTATATGAGTTGTTCTTTTTTCATTAGTGCTTTGTAGAGTAATTTACATGCTTTCTTAAGTAGTTTACTTGCTTTATTACTTGTTTTCCTAGTTTAATTAGTTGTAATCTAGTTTAATCATTATGTGCCCCTAGATAAATAGGGTCAGGATTTCGTTTCGCCATGTTTCATGCGACGTGCTGCTCAACCATTCCCACTACTCCATGATGCATTATTGGTAAAATGGTTTATTAGAGTTGTAAATATTTGCATAAATATTTGGGAATTTTTTAAAAAATATTTTTCGAAGTCTGATTTATTTTTAACACAAAGCAGAAATTTTTCTAATTGTAGAAGCGGACTTTTCTTGATCGTCGAGATCGTTCGAACGACATCTCTCTGTCGTTCAAGCGACATTAGGATGTCACGCGATCTTGTTCGAGCGACATGTGGCCTCGTTCGAGCAATATGCCTATGTCGTTCAAGTGACGCTGCCGCCTCGATTTTTATATAAATATATGTACATATTCTATATCTTTTTCCAAGTCTTTTTCGCACACGTTTCTGCGATTTACAGCCCAGAGAACAGACATTAAGTTTTTAAGGTTTCATGGCTTTTTGATTCACAAAACCATTCCCATATATGTGTGTGAATCTTTAAACCTTCAAAGGATTTTTTTACTCATCTGGAATAACTTGTGGAGAAGAAGACTCTTTCCATTGCTGCCCATCTGGAGTTCTTGCGGGAGATTCCAGTCGACAACATCAGAACCGACACCTGAGGGTATTTCGTATGTCACTTATGCTTTCAGTATAATCCGTGTAAACCGTTCTTTACAAATTATAGTGAAAATAAAAAAAAAAAAGGTTTTTCCCCTTTGGGGGATTTTTCCTCATTTGTGTGTTTGTTTGTGATTGAATGTTCTTTCATGATCATATTGTCTTCAATCACACCTAGATGCATGTTTTAGGATTTAATTGAAAAAACTGAGTTTAATTAAATAATTTCTTGGTTTGAATAAAAGTGCACTCTCAGCGACTATGTCTCTGTAGTTGCAGTCGTCTAGTCATGGACGACGTTTATCACTTCAGCTCCATCATCATGATGAGTAACGTCTTCAGTTTCAGTGACTTGGAGTGGAGCAGTCTCGGCTGGAGCAGCATCAGCCTCCTCAACTTCCTACAAGGCCTGAGCAAACCGAGGGTCTCTAAAGACAAGAACCACAAAGTCTGATGCAGTCAAGACACCAGACTCACTCTTCTTTATGGACGCCCATTTGCCAGTCGCTATGATACCTCTTTCAAGATATTCAAAACCAAAGCTGAAAAATTCATCAGAGACCTTATATTCTACGATGGCCTTCTCAGCACCATCGACCTTAGATTGAAGGGCATCATCCTTGGTTTTCAGAGCTATGTCATGATCCTTCTTGAGCTTAGATATGTCGTTGTCCCTCTGCTTGATGACTCCCTTCAACCTCTCAACCTCTGCATTCAAAGAGGTCTCAACCTTCTCAGCCTCCCTGCCCTTCTCTATAAGGGGAAGCTTATACAAAGTACAATCAACCAGATGATGGAATGACAAGACACCCTACAGAAGAAGATCAGACGTATGGATATATGAGCTATAATTTCTAAAAATCCGATGTTACACATGAGCAAATGAGCAAAAAATTGGCACCTGGATTGACTCGTGGAAAGCAAACTCGGCCAATAAAGGGACATCCAATACGTGTAGAAAAATCTTATCTTCCTCGGTCATTATTTTTCCAATAGCATCGGTAGCCTTCAGGCTGTGGCTGATCAAGCTATCACTGATTTTAAGCTGAGAAAGACGAGCAGCTAAGGCATCGTCTGTAGAGATGGGGATGGCACGATCCCTGGCCTTAGTCTTGCTTGGCCTATTATGCTCTGGGTCAACTGTGACTTCCTCTTTTTATTAGCATTAGCCTTGAAGGTGTCGACATTCTTCTTGGTGGCAGGTGTGGGTACATTTTTGCCACCCCTTTTTTCCATTAGCTTCACAAGACCAGGAGCATACATTTCCCAAAGGTCATCTTATATGCGTGCCGAGTGCTCTACAAAAGACAAGTATCCGAGTTAGTCAGTCAGAGATATAAAACATAAAAGTTATAACTTGTGTAAGAAAAATTAAGACTTACGAATCTCTTACAAGGGACCACCCCCTAAACCTGTCTGAGATAGGTAGTAAGGGGTCTTCAGATGTTCATATTTAACAAGCCGACCCTTCTCGCCCTGACTGCGAAGGTCTTCAACATTTTTATAATTGTCCTGGCTAAGTCCAGGGTTGGCTTTGGCAGTAATGGAGAACTTCCCCCATCTCAAAGGGGTCCTTGGAACCGAAGTTCCAGAGGCCTCATTTGAACCAACTTCCCATGCCCTAGAAATAAAGAAATACCGAGGTTTCCAATTATGATTCGAAGTCTGGGTAACTAAGAGCATTTTCTTCTCTGATTTCCTGGATAATAAGTGGTAATATCTAGGGTGTTTTTTGGAAGATGAGGTAACATAACAACCAGTGAAAACTCTAACTGGAAGGTCTGAGTGGTGGACAACCCTCTAAAGGAAGATGGGCCCAATCATAACCCTCCAGGCATTAGGGAAAAGTTGGGAAGGGGAAAGATTTAAATGGAGAGTATAGCTCTGATTAATGGGTGGATAGGAAGGCTAAATTCCAACTTGAACATCTTATCATAAACACAAATCTCTCCGTCTTGGCCATCAAAGGCCCTCTCATCCCTCAGAGGTTTCCTAAGGATGATGGAAGAATTTATGGAATAGAGTTGCCTAAAAGTAAGATGGTCGTACTCGCTGATGGTGCTCTCATACTAGGCCTCCTAATATGTATTGAGATAACTCTCCTCACCATAATCACCATTCATAGCAACATCAGCCTGGGCAGGTGTTAGAGCACAAACAGGAAACCTCTGAGAAAATTTGGCCCCAGTGGCAGCCGACAGGGGAATGGCATCAATGGGAGGTGGAAGTGCCACACTTGGCCCTAAGATTTCAACGTCAGAAGACATATGAGAAGTGCTAGCACCTTCGTGAGATGAGGCACGACTTGAAACCTCGACTTCCTCAGGAACCTCACCCTATCTAGGAGAATAGTCCATAGCCTCTTGAAAAGAGTCTACAAATTATCCTACTTCAGAGGTTGACATGGGGTTTGAGGAAGATGAGTCAGACTTAGACATTGGTGCAGGATCCTCAGGAACCTCCACAGGATCAGCAGGCTCGGCTGGCTCAGGGTATGTAACCTTCAAAGGTGGAGGAAATATTGGTTTGAGGGGAAAGGCCTCAGCCCTACAAGCTTCCTCTTGGGCTAGCTCTATTTTCCAAATTTTCTCAAAGGTCTTCTCATGAAGAGATGGGAACTCTTCTATTAGTTGGTATAAGGGTCTGAGCATAAGGAAGATGACATTATACTTGACTCAAATTGCAAATAGGAAAAAAACTTATTCAATTTAAACTAAAGATCAAACTAGGAATCTGAAAGGTTTTCACCAAGAATGTCAAGAACCTTCAAGAACTAGGTCGCCGGAGAAGACGACCGGAGGATCACCGGTAAACCTTAAAAATGGGTGTTTATGGCTGAAACAACCTCGGAGCAGCCTATAACAATCCCAAAACCACCTAATCGCTACAAGCCTAACCTAATAACCACTTGGCAATGGTGGAAAGCTTCGCCGAAAAAGGAAAACCTCTTCGGAAAGTCAGAAATGCAAAACAATGACTAGAAATGGAAAAGAGAGGTGGAAAATAATAACTGTCTAGTCGCGGGTGAGGGAAGAAGAGGTTAGGAAGCGAAGGAAACCTTTGACCAAAGCACAAAAATGGAAGGCTTGAAAAGAAGGGCAGTTGCAGAAAGCTTAGGCGGGAGAAAATTGGAAGAAGAAAGAGAATGTGGAAAGAGGAAGGTTTTAAACCTACTCAATGATGGGATGCGATTCCTAATTCCCCCATCATTGCCCTAGGTAACCCAAACGATTACAGTCAGAATCATCTCACCTTGGGGAATACGTTTGTACTTCAATAAGTGACATGTGTTAAGAAAACATTGGTACTTAAAGAGACTCAGCCTCGGCCTAACACACATACCCCTCCATCGTCTATTCACATAGAAGACTAAGGGCTAGGGGTGATTGATATGTCCAAAGTGCACCCTCTTACTCAGAATGACTAACCTCATCCAGTCTCACAGCCAAGTTGACAAGAAGTCTGACAACCATCAGCAAGGTCATCTTTTATAAGGTCGGCCCCTCATACACCAACCTCGGCTGGTCATCAGCCGAGGTCATCAGAGTCTTATGGGCTTAAGTAACTGCCAACATCATCATCTGCCTCAGCTGATGTTACATCTACCTCATACCTAACCTTGGTCAGCCCTTCTAGCCGATGTGATCATGGTTATTGACAAGACAAAACAACAACATCAGACTTCACCAACCTTGTACTCGGCCAGGCTGAGGTTACACCAGTCAAGGACACAAGGCCGAGCATACGCAAGCACATGGAAGACTTCACGTGGCAAATCAGTTATAACTGAATCATTCCCCTCATGTGAGGGAATATTATGGTCATCATTATCTATATAAGATCATCCATGTGTCATTCTCATACTGGTTTGATCCTCATGCACATGCTCACTGCATGCTTGGGGGTACATTATACCCCTAAGCACTATATATAAAGGTCTTCCTCTACCTTGAAAAAGGATCCGTAATTGCAACCCTAACTGAAACTCTGTTAGTTTACACAGTAGAGAGATAAAGCTTTAGAGATTGTATTTATGGCCAATAGTGCCTTCATCTAGTGATATTACACACACACTCACAGTGGACGCAGGCCAGATTGGCTGAACCACTTACATACTAGTGTTCTCTCCTCTTAACCTCACATCCCTTTACTAAACATATACTCTTATGCTACCATTGTTATAGCTAGATTGAGCTTATCAACACCTCATACAGGTGGTGTTGTTTCCAGCATCATCATCGACCGTGTGGTTACGGGACCCCCAGTGCAAGAGCACAGACCAAATTTCATAATATTTACACTTAGGCTTGAAAACATGTCATTAGAGGGGAAAATCAGAAATTACCCCCCGAACATCCCCGTGAGAGGCGCCAACACCTCGTACGAGACCAATGTAACTCATAGGAACCGACCGCATGGTCACGGGTCCCCTAGTTCAGGAGTATAGACCAATTTTTATAATATCCACACTATGACTTAAAAATATGTCGTTAGAAGGAAAAACCCCAAAATAGTCCCTGAGCGTCCCCGTGAACGGTGCCAACCCCTCACACGAGACAATGTAACTCCTAGGAACCGATCACCAAGTTACGAGACACCCGGTCCGAGTGCACGAACCAATTTTCATAATATACACACTTAGGCTTAAAGGCATGTCATTACAGGGCAAAACCCTGAAACACCCCCTGAATGACCCCGTGAGTGGAGCTAAAACCTCGTACGAGACCACTGTAACTCGTAGGAATCGACCGCATGGTCACGGGATCCCTGGTCTGGGAGCATGGAACAATTTTCAGAACATCCACACTTAGGTTGCAAAACATGTCGTTAGAGGGTGAAACCCTGAAACAACACCCGAACAAACCCATGAGCGGTGTTAACACCTCTCACAGGACCAATGTAACTCGTAGGAACCAACCGCGTGGTCACGAGACCCCCAGTGCCAGAGTACAAACCAATTTTCAGAATATCCACACTTAGGCTTGAAAACATGCCGTTAGAGGGCAAAACCCCGAAATACCCACCAAATGACCCTGTGAGTGGTGCCAATACCTCGCACGGGGCCAATGTAACTCGTAGAAATCGATCGCGTGATCACGGGACCCTCGGTGCGGGAGCAGGGACCAATTTTCAGAATATGCACACTTAGGCTTGAAAACATGTCGTTAGAGGTTGAAACCCCAAAACACCCCTTGAACGACCCCGTAAACGGAGTTAACACCTCGCACGGGACAAATGTAACTCATAGGAACCAATCGTGTGGTCACAGGACCATCGGTGAGGGAGAATGGACCAATTTTTTGAATATCCACACTTAGGATTGAAAACATGCCGTTAACACCCCTCGAACGACCCCGTGAGTTGTGTTAACACATCACACAGGACAAATGTACCTCGTATGAACTGACTGCGTGGTCACATAACTCGGGACCACCGGTGCGGGAGCATTTTCGAATTATGGTTGTACGAGGTTTGCATTACGCGGGTTTTATATTTTTCGAAAAATAGAGGAAATTATGCCGAATTTTTTTAAGATATTTAAAACTGGTCCCGATTCTAGGCCGTGACCATCTCTAATTTTTATCACACATAAACAGGGTCATGGGTTATGGATGTGACTATATTGTGAATCACAAAGCATGGGTCATGGCCTCGAGCCGTGACCATTGTGGTGACCATTATCATATTATTAAAGATGGGTCCCAGATTTGGGTCGTGACTAAAGCCGTGACCTGTCTCATATATTAAAGGATGGGTCACTGCTAAAATCCATGACCATCTGCGTATATGGGTCACGAATAAGGTCCACGACCATCATCCGTGACCCATCAAGGTCTGTGACCCTTGCTATGGTTAGGGATTTAGGCCGTGACCCACGATAATGGTCACGCCTAAAATGGTCACGACCCTTAGCCGCGACCCACAGTACTGGTCAGGGACTTTGGTCGTGACCATTCGCCTAATATGGTGTCGTGTGTATCACTATTAACACTCTTTTTCACAAATACATCTTTGGCCTTTTTCGTGTCGAGCCAAATCTCCTTATCATTCTGCTTATTGTGTATGGGAGGTGACAAATCAACTACTCTCCCTCTACATAGAGTGGTAACTACACTACATTGTTCTTGAAGGGACTTGGAGGATGAGCTAACACTGTCTTGACCTTGAGAAGATCATTGGCCTTTCTCGGGGAACTTACCCTTCTCTTAGACACTAAAGGTAGATTGTATCTTTGAAATAGATGCATTTAAATCAGCAAATGTTTGAGCATTGATTGTTGAATTCTCTTTGAATTAGGCCAAAGTGTCCCCAAGACTCCTTCGTGGTGGGGTAATGTAGGGTGCATGAGGAGGCACTTGCATAAGTGGGAATTGTGGTAGATGTTGGGCAAGTTGTGGATTTATGTTCATTACCGTGTTTTGTTACCCCTAATTGAAACCGAGATTGTTCTGCCACAAAGGGTTAGAAAAAATTTTGTGTGGGGCATTAAAGTTATCCTTAAAATCTTCTACCGTTTCCACTTGCTCTTGGATCATAACTTTGTACGCAGGTATCATCGGACATTTCTTCATTCAATGTCCCTCCTCATAAATTGCACACACCTCCTCTAGCGATGCTTGAGTTGAGCCGAATGTTTCTCTTCCTCTAAATTTGACTACATCTTCCAACCTTTTGGCCAGCAGGTTGATTTAAAGCTTCAACTCGACTTCTTTGTCCAAATGAAAAATTTCGAATGCATAAGGAGCTGTGGAAGTTTATTGAGCCCGAGATTAGGTGTTTAGATCAGATGTTTTGCATGCTTGAGTAGTCTTCGCATCATACTTAAGGTGACCCTCTGGATCGTCTGCATCTAACCCCAGAAACTCCCCAAGACACATGGTTTCAACGAGTTGTTTGGAATTAAGCTTATCCCGTGATGGAAAAAGGAGATAAGTCTCCACTTCTCAAAATTGTGGTGCGGGCACATATTAAGATACTCATTGAAATGATCCCAACATCTATTGAAAGGATTATTTTCATGTTTTCTAAACATTTGAATTTGAGCTTTGATTGAAGTGGTTCAATGTGGGGGGAAATAATTTTGGAGACACTTTGCTTGCAATTCCCTCCACATTCAAATTGAGTTTGGTGCCAAAGACCATAGCCAATTCTTGGCCTTATCCTTTAGGGAGAAGGAAAAAAGTTTGAGGCGAACGACATTCGCAATGCACGTTTCATCGGTGAAGGTCTCGCACGCCTCCTCGAACTCTCTAATATGGAGGTAGTTTTTTTTACTCCATACCATGAAATTTAGGGAGGATTTGAATAATCCAATTTTGAAAATGAAATTGCCCTGCATTATACGGGAATATAATGCATCCCAGAGTGACGGTTCACTCGGGATATAAGAGGTGCCTTATGGGGAGGTATGGTAACTCACCCTCACCTGTAATTAAACTACCTTTATCCAACATCGCACTCATGCTAATAGTATCAATTCCCTCTTAGGACTCTCTAGACGTGCGACTCGCGATGGAGTTAGGTGGTGTAGGAGGTGGAACCCAAAATTATGGACCCCATGGAGTGTGTGGGCTATCAAAATTGTACTCTACTATATGATTTTCGTGAATTCTGCTAAGAGTATATTGAGGATTTTGCATGTAAGGATTTGAGAGATTCTATTATTTAATTTTTTTTTGTATTGTTTTTGAATTTATTGATTTTTTTTTATTTTTTCAAGAATTCGAGTCAAATTATTGGATTACTTCGACCTAACCTAAATGTATACCTAGTTCCTAACAACAACGCCAAAAACTTGACGCGACTACATAAGTGTCTCTCTAATGTGTGTGAGTACAATTCAAGTGTAAATCGGTCGCTCAAGTAATAATATGGTAAATCGAGTGTCGAACTCAGGGACTAAGAAGAATGCTCGTGATGACTATTAAGCAAGAAGATTAACCTTAACTATTGACTTATGAAAAAGGAAGAAAATATGATTTGATGAGAATATGTATTACTACTACTACGAAAACAATGAAATCCTATCGAAATCAACTACCATGAAAAAATTAATAAATTACGGATTAATTAATATAAAAGAAAGATAAGATCAGAATACAATCCGCCTAACCCCTAGTAATTTCACTGGATACAAAACTAGTCGAGAATTGAATACTTAATTGAAATGAAGACTTTATTTATTTCAAGTATTACATATATGAAAGAATTAACCTACACAATAGGTAATCAAGAATAAAAATAAAGTACGTGACAAGATGATTAACACATGTGTCGCATTCTTAAACACTCCGTTTACCTAGGGCTAATGGAGTTAAAACTCCTACGATGGTTGCATTAACAAAATGACACATTTTCAATTAATTTATTTAACTCAAGAACTTATGTTTACATCCATGCAAACCACTTTGGGATGGGTTCATACGTTCCAACCCTTGGAAATCTAGCCGGACATAACGTTACTAATTAAAGACATGATTTTAATGATGCATGTGAATTTATTCATTACTAATACGTATCTAAGCCTGCAAGAATGAATAAACTATGCAAGAAAACCAGAAAAATAATCAAAAGCAAGAATCAATAGAGATAAAGACAACTTATATTGATTATTGCATGAAAAATCTCTACAAAACATAAACTTGGTGCCAAAATAATCTCCTTTGTTCCTGCCTCCTTTTCTACTCTCAAAACTAGGTTAAAACTATGTTAGATATGACTAATATTATTTTACAACTAAATGAACCCATTTTTACAAGAGTGCTAGACCCATACAACTATAGGTAAAATTTTAGAATAAATGAAAATTTTGCATTCAGCTAAACCGAACCGGTTATGGTGTGCAGGTGAATCGGTTCGCTTGACAATTCTCTCAAATTCTTCTTTTGCCCCTAGATTTTCTTCTCGACTTTAAACGCGCGTAACTTCTTCACCGTAGCTTTGATTGAGGTGCCGTTTCTTCCAGTAATCTTGTAACTTCAACATATTTAACTTTAAAGTTGGGCCCACTTCTGGAATAAGGTTGAAAAATTACAAAATTCCCTTTAACTCCTTTATCTTGGTTTCTTTCATTGATTCGATTTCTCTCTCGCATTAACTTGCATGAAATACCTGTAAATCACATGAAAAGTACACAAAATAATAAATACTTACCAAAAAGGGTTAATATCATATATGAGATAATACAAGGTTAATTACGATGCACAAGGACATAAAATGATCGAATTTAAGGGGTTAAATATGAAATAATTACACCTAATCAGTCAATTCTGAGGACCTAAAGTTATGACGACCACTTCTGAGGGCCGAGGTCAATTCTGACGACCTTAAGTTGTGATGACCAATTCTAAGGGACGAGATCAATTATGAGGACCTTAAGTTATGACGACCAATTCTGAGGACTGAGGTCAATTTTAAGGACCTAAAATTGTAACGAGCAATTCTGAGGGCCAAGGTCAATTCTGAAGACCTATAGTTGTAACGAACAATTATGAGGGCCAAGGTTAATTATGAGGACCTATAATTATAAGGACCAATTCTGAGGGCCGAGGTAAATTTTGAGGACCTTAAGTTGTGATGACCAATCGTGAGGGCCGAATTATTCTGAGGACCTTAAGATATAATGATCAATCTGAGGGTTGAGGTCAATTCTGAGGACCTAAAGTTATAATGACCAAATATAACGACCGATATCAATTCTGAGGACCTAAAGTTCTAGTGAAGGGAATAACTCTTCTGGGGAAATTTGAATTACCTTGGGGGTACAAGTGCACTTCTGGTCCTGCTGGGGATTCCAGGTAGGGAATTGTAGTAGACTTAGATGCGGACGCATCATTAGTTCTGCTATGGATTATCTTAAGGATAAGAGTATAAGATTAATCCAGTTAGGGATTTTGAGAGTTTATTAGGTGTTTAGTGCTCCAAAGATGATTTTCTTGATGAAAATAATGTTCCATATTTTTTAGGGATTTTGAGGAATTTTCTGGGCAATTTCAGGATTTTTTAAGAATGTGTTAACTTTTTTATACAAATTTTGAAAGGGACTATCGATATGCAGGCTTGAGGGGGTGCCAATCAACAATGGCATGGACTCTTGGGCTTCTCTGGGAAGAGGACAAGGTGTCTACCAATCGGTATAGGCTAGAGGCTACCGATCGACAGGCCCTTTAACCTTCTATAATAAGGGGTGACCCCTCCCCATTTTTCACACCTTCGAGTGTTTGAATCTTCTAGTTTGTCTCCCTAAAAACCATTCCTAAGTCCTTTTGATTTAAAACTTCAAATGTCTTGCTTTTCAAACGAGGTGTATAATAATGAGTGGTTGGCTATTGATAACTGGGCTGGCTAGGAGTGGCGGTTTATGGTGCCCCTCACATTGGGCAATGAGAATGCCTTTTATTTGTTTGAACATGTAGTTGATGAGCTCATCCTGTTATGTGAGCCAACCTATCACCGTTGATCTAGGGTGAAGAACCCTAGTGGCTACATAAGTATGGTGTCTTTTGGTATTCTAATATATTTTTCTCTTCATTCTTTGTGCTAATGAACGATTTTTGTTCATTTTCTTTTTCTTATAGACTGATATAACTCCTTCAAGCATTCGGTCTCGGGGGATGATTGATCTGAAGGGGTTTTGGTAGAATCTCCCTTCTGTTATACATTGGATGGTTTCATGCGTAGGGTTTGGCCCATTCGCATAGGCTTTGGAAGAGACACCACGTTCACTGCGATGTTATGTGCTCTGAGGGAGAGGTGGTGGGACACTATCCACACATTTCATCTTAGATTCGGGGAGAGGATTGTTACTCCCATAGACATTCGGAAGTTGATGGGGCTGTATTGCGAGGGATTCCAGATAGTGGTGGATATCACCTTGAGGGTAACACCAGAGGCAGTGCAAGCGTCTTTGGGAGACGTGGGTAGAATCATGTAATACAATTCTATCCGATTTTTGTTTGAGATAGACGCTCTTGGGGAGGAGGGTGAACGTGACTAACGAGCATCAGGTGAGATAGATGGACCGTCTGTTTATTTTACTTCTGCATGGTGGTTTGTTGGTGGGGACAAGTAGCGACGTCGTCTATCTTTAATTCTTACTGTATTTAAGGACGATTTCTGACATCCAGTTGTACGATTGGGGGAGCTTGACTTTGGCATCCCTTTATTCTTCTTTGGATGCTTTCAGTCAGTGTTGTCGATGACTTTTATGAGAGCCACGTACCTTTTAAAGGGAACTTTGTTTTTATTTTCCTCTTTTTATGCATTTCCTTGCATTCTTATTTTGTTCTTTTTTCTCACTCCTGTCTTTTGCAAACGTTGTTCTATGAAGTGATTGGGGACAACGCAGGTTGTTGGCATTGGAGGATGAGGATTTGAGGGACTTCTTAGATGTTTCGATGGCGAAATTCCAACTGGTGGTCAAATCAGTCCTTATCTTTGGCAGATGTGTTGCGATTTTTAAACGCCCTGACGAGCGTCCATATTATCTTTCATCTTTTTTGAGTTATTATTTACATCTTCATTTACTAATTATATTATGATTCTTTGTTAGTATTACAGGTGACCTTCTACCCTGGTGGGTGACTCCGCGGGATATAAGGGTAATAGGCATGCATGAACAGATACGGGGGTCGATTGCGCATGACTTTGGGTACGTCTATTACCTGGGAGAGAGCGTAGTGAGGCAACTCATAAAGGAGGAGGTGGTGTTCCCCCTATCAGCGCCCTTATGTATATGAGTAGGGTAAGGTTTATGTCTGACAATGCCAGGGTGACAGCAATGATCGGTGAGCCCTATATGTATTATATAAATACAGTGACGAGCTATGATTATCTAGATTTTGTGATGAACTGGTTGAAGCCCTTCTTTATCTATAATGTGGAGAACATACCTCCACCCACCATGGATTTGGGTAGGGGTACTAGTGAACTAGTGTAATCGGCCCACAACACGGGTGGTGGGACATCGACGGTGGCAGAGTTGGCTCCGATCATTAAGGTTACTTCCCCTTCCTATAATTTTTGACTGAGTATTGGGGACTCACTAAGCGTGACTCACTGTCCTCATGCGTCGGTGTCTGGGTTGACGGAGCTTACGGATGAGGCCCTCTAGCCTAAGGTATATCCTTTCTCTTTGTCTTTTCTATTGATTTTTCTTTGCTCTTTATTGACTGATTTGTGTTTTGCTTATAGTATGTTTGGGTATGACTAATTGGCCGAGTAAAATCAAGGACTGGATGGCCTCCATGTCTGATTATATCAAGAATATGATCGTTCTTTCTTTGTCCCTCCTGCCACCACATATGAGGATTCTAGTTCTGGGAGTAGAGGATCCACCACTCGTCGCTAGGGAAAGCGTGTCCACCGTAGAGGTTGAGGGTTTGAGCGAAATATTGAGGGTTGGGGCGAAGTCCCATTTTATATTTTTTATTTTTCTTACTATCTATAAAATGTAATCATGTGAATCAAAAATATATATATGGAAAATAAGAATTTTCCTTTTGGTATTTTCCTTGATTTAATGACTTATCCAATATGTACTTTTAATTTTCAGTTGAGATTGTTTTATTTTGTATAGATAAAAATGGAAATGATAATGAAAGGTAAAATTTTATTTATTGTAGAAAAGGAGAGTAAGATTATTTAACTCGGGGGTTAATATTTTTTTTCAAAGCAAGAATTTTTTTTGAGTTTTGAACAAAAAGGGAAAAGATTTTTTTGAGTAAGAAATTATTTTGAGAATGAAAATTATTTTTCTGAGGAAAATATTTATTAAATAAATAAACAAAAGAAGTAATTTTAAAAGTAATGACACGGGGGTAAAAAAATAAGGATTTTTTTTGGGAAATTTTTTTTGGTGAAAGAGAAAAGGTGGAATGTTTCAAAATAATCAAGTGTTGGTCGACATACTCCTTGACCTGCCTATTGGCATGGGGGTCAAGTCAAATCACCCCTAGGATTTGATTTCACTTTCCTGCATACCTGTGTACTTATGTAGGGCTGAGAATTAATCGGGTTTCCAAATTTTTTATTTTTTGACAAGGTTTTTGGTATAAAATGAGAGGAATAGGGTGTGTTTCTCCACCAACACCCACATTTCTTTCTTTCTTCTCATTTCCTATTCCTCAAATATCTCTTCCCATATATGAAGAATTATCCTCTTATCTTAAAGGTTTGGAGTCTATGTTCTTTTAAAATGTTCACTATGATGCTTTCAACCTACGTCGGGTTTACTCTGTGGCATAATCTAGCCACAAATCGGAACTTGCTAGCATCAGCGGTACAATTCTGGTACCCCGAGGACCATGTCTTTCATTTTGGCCTAGATGAGGTATGTACCACCTACGAAGGATTCTCAATAATATTGGGGTTCATTCTCATTGTGGCAGCAACTATGGTCAATTTTTCTCGTTCTCCCCCGGCATTTCTAGTGAAGTTGTTCCATATTTCTCCTTTGGAGGCTCGTTTATTGGTTACTGGAGTGATTATTTCTCTTTAGGTGGCTATGTGTTTCGTGCGCCTGAGGGGTTTTGAGGATGCTGGCTTTGTCAGAGTTGTTGCCTTGGGCCTTAATGTGAGGCTTATACTGGTGACATGGGACTTAATGGTTGATCCCCAAGTGGCTGCGATAACGGCATGGATGCCTTATCGCCATAATCCTGCGACAGTGGTACTGGATAAGACCTTTAATGGTCTTGATACTTGGAAGGATGGTCGTTTTGACTTTTTGAGGGGGATCCTGGTAATGTTGTTCATGTGGCTTGCAGAGAGGTTTTATCTGGCGGCCCCTCTTGAGTACCCCTTAATAGGTTTACCTAATTTCTTTATCTGGCCTTTCTTCAGTTTTGACCCATCTATACATAACTAGGTCAAATGGTTTGTGGATCACAAAGCTCGATTTCTTCATTGGCCAATGCCATGGCGGGGATACTTGCAACCTATTTTGTAACTTGGAGAGTACCGGTATGTGCGGTTTGTCAACCTTCACTAGACTTCCTTTTATTTACCCTGGTGTCTTCTATGCCAAGTCGTATGGGAACATATTGTGCCTCCTCGCATAACGAACTTCTTTGTGGTCGAGGACATGACTAAATCACTTTAGATGGTGATAGGTTCCTTGTGGTAGCACCGTCGACCATCTACCCGTCTGTCATAATCTTTAGAAGGGTCCCGACATGTTCCTAGGGACTACCTGAAGTGGTTGTGGAAGTGGGAAGTGGAGAAGATCATAGAAGAAGATACTAGTCAAAGGTGGCTCATCACCTCCGATACCATAGAAGAAGGGGTTGTGGTATTTTTCAGGCTTGTCAGAGCGTACCTCTCCATGGAGCGCATACGAAGTGTTAACTAAGAGTGAGAGACTTAGGGACTGTTGGGGACTGATAATGATGACAAAACGGGGACATTGGGTAGTTGAGGACAATGTTTGTGAAGCTTGGGTAATATTTTTTGAAGCTAGGGTAATTTTGGTGTTTTGTGTTTTTGGGGTTTGGAATAATTTTTATCAAGCTTGGTAAGGATTAGGTTTGTTTAAAATGGTTTAGTCAGTGGAAGGGGGTGGTTTGTTTAACTCCCTTCACTAATACTTCATGTAATAGAGATATATTCCTTTATTATAAATAAAAATGATTTGGATCATATTTTATTATTCCTCTTAGTGAATTTTGCATTTGAATTATCTATACCAATCACTAAGGCATACATAATTCTTTTGTTCATGTAAATAATAAGATGTACTGTCGTTCTCAGAGGTCAGAAAAGAATAGCATTTTGTGAAAAATAAAGGGATTGTGCCCATGTATGACGTATGGGCTGCCTACGTACCTCTGGGGTTTTGAAAATTTTCACGAGTCTTATTTTGAAAAGAAATGTTTTTAGATGATCAGGTCCCACGTAGTTCTGGGTAGGGCAAAATAAAGATTTTTTTAAGAATATAGGGGGAATGAGAAAATTCGTAGTGCGTTGAGATTTTGGTTAAGCGTAAAATTTCTTGAGACGATCGAGGTTGATTGGATGGGCCATCATTTCCCCATTGAGGTCTGTGAGCATAGCAATGCCCCCTGAGATAATTTTCTTTGGAATGTAGGGGCTGCTCCAATTCGATTTGAATTTCCCTCAAGGGTCCCATATTGGTTCTATGATCTCCTCGATCGCGCAATCCGATGATGATACCCCCATTTATGGTATAGAGTATTAAGTCTCTTTTCATCCAAGAGTGACAATTTATCAAATCGACTCTGATGCCATTCTTCTTCATTAATTTTTATTTCAAGCATGACATGCAGGGAAGCTATTTCTATCTCAACGGGTAGGACTACTTCCATGCCTTACACTAGAGAATAAGGGGTAGACATAGTAAGCATTTTGATTGAAGTGCAGTAGCTCGAGATGGCGTAAGGGATCCGATCACACCAATCTTTCTAATTACCGATCATTTGCTGATGATGGTTTAAAGGCTCTTATTAGTGGATTCAACAGCACCATTGGTCTCAGATCGGTAGGGAGAAGGTCTGTGTCTATGAATCCCATACACATTGACTAATTCTGTGGTCTAGGCTTCGAAGTGGAGTCCATTATTTGATACTAACTAATGGGTAACTCCGTATCAATAGATGATGTTCTTTTTATGAACTTGGCTATTTTCACGACATTCAGTACTATATATGACTCTTCTTTGACTCGTTTGGTGAAGTAATCAATAGAGACTAGGATGAATTCGTGACCGCTTGAAGATTTGGGAGTAACTTTTCATATGATGTTAATTCCATAGGTGGAGAAAGTCCAAGGAGAGGTCATGTTATACCATTCCCGAGGAGGTAAGTGTTGAAGATTATGAAATTGCTGGCATTTGAGTCATGTTTGAACATAGGCGGTGTAATCTTAAACCATTGTGGTCCAGTAGTACCCTTGGTGGATGATCTCCTTTATAAGAATGTGACCATTCACGTGGGGTCCCATTCCCCAATGTGGATCTTTTTATCATTTCCTCAATATCAGTCCATGCTATGCAATACAAATGGGTTCCATCAAAGTTTATCTTCAAAAGCACTTTATCGCAGATAATTTACTGGTCATCCAATTTACGAAGGGTCGCACGATCTTTCTTATTGGTGTCTTGTTTGAAGTGGTGCCAAATGTCATAGTACCATAATCTAGCCATATAAAAATCTTCCTTAGTGATGAGCTCAATGTGATAGCAGTGGGTGGGCATAACTTGTTTCTAAATAAGGAAAGGGAGTATTGTTATTCCCTCATGCATGTCGACCATGGATGCTAGGATAGCAAAGGCGTTGTTTAGGCTATTCTTTGCACGAGGCGGGTAAAGTAAGGTGACGTCTTCGAATTAGGAGGCCAACTCTTCAAGGTGGGCATGGAAGAGTCGGAGTTTCTTGTCTTTGACTTTCCATTTCCTGAGGATTTAGCCGATAAAGAGGGTAGAGTCTCTGTTGGCATCCTGGTGTCGAATGCCTTTCTCGAGGGAGATTTTAAGGCTTACAGTGCATGCCTCATACTCAATTATGTTATTTGTGCAAGGGAAATCAATTTTGATGGCAATGGGGGTGTGAGAGTCATCAGGGTCGATCAGGAGTATCCCAATGTCGTATCATTTCTTGTTGGTAGCACCATCAAAGAACATTTTCCATCGATGGTCTTCCTGAGAGGTGAAGAGAATATCTTCATTTGGGATTTCAAAGACCCAAACATAGGTTCCTTACATAAGGTAATTAACAAGGTTGTCGGAGATGGCTCTCCCTTTCCTAGCCTTTTACGTGACGTATACAATATCAGACTCGGCTAAAAATATCAACCAACAATAAATTTATCTGGACATAACGGGTTTTTCTAGCAGGTATTTTATGGGATTCATTTGGGATACTTGTCTGATAGGAAAGTCAAGCATGTAGTGATGTAATTTTGTGTGACCCAGACCAGAGTGATACATGCTTTCTCCAAAGCAGTGTAGTTGACTTCATATCATGTCAGTTTTTAACTGACGTAATGAAGGGCTCTTGCCTTGTGGGATTATTTAATGTATTGGGACAACAAAGCCCCTCATACAATATTTGTTAGGTAAAGTATAAGAGGAGGGGATACCTGGCTACGAAAGCATGAGCATCAAAGGTCGGGTGAGGTATCACATGATTCAGTCAAAGGCTTCTTAGCAGGACATATTCCATACTTTACTTGAATCCTTTCGAAGAAGTTTGAAAATAGTTTTACAGATGGAGTCTATTTGGCTGATGAACCGACTTATGTACTGTAATTTACCCAAGAATCCTCAAACTTTCTTCTCCATCCATGGTGGTGGAATCTCAAGTGTGGATTTTTTCTTGGTTATGTCTGCTTCGATTCCCTTCTCATTGAACATGAATCTCAAGAGTTTTCCTTTCGTGATTCTGAAGATGCAATTATGTGGATTTAGCTGCATTTGATATTATTTGTGTTGCTCGAAGAACTTTCAAAGGGCGGGAATATGACTTTCCCGAGTCTTAGACTTAATGATTATGTCGTGTACGTATACTTCGACCTCCTTATGAATAAGTTCATGTAGGGTGTTTGTGGCAGCCTGTTTAGTAGGTAGACTTGACATTCTTTAGTCCTAATGGCATAAAGTATAGTAAAAAGTCCCCATGGGGTGATAAAGGAAGTTTTTTCTCCTGGTGGTCAGGGTACATCTTGATCTGGCTATATCCAGACAATCCATCGACAAACGACTTGAGGGCATGGTTAGCAGTGTTGTCCATAATCATGTTGATCTTGGGCAATGGGTAATAGTCTTTTGAGGATGCTTTATTTAAATCCCAATAGTCGACGCACATGCGTAATTTTTCTCCCGATTTCAGCACGGGGATGATATTGGCGATCCATGTTGGGTATTCGACTATGTGAATGAAAACCATGTTCAATTAAGTGACAATTAGGTATGGAGTCTCCTTAGCTTCTGTTTGAATGGCTTGCATTCTGGGAATGTCACGATCTTATGCTGAGCTATTTTTGGTTCAGTGCCATTCATATCATCGTAGGACCATGTGAAGACGTCTACGAATCCCTTCAGTAGGTTTTCAAATTATGCACGTTCATGCTTGTTAGGGTGGATCCTATCCTAATCTCTCACTGATGGATACTATAACCGAGATTAATAATCCCAGTCTCATCATCATTAATTTTGACACGATGATGTTGCTTGTTATTCTTCCTATTAAGAATTGCTCATTTATAAAATCATCATCATGAAAGGTTTGATTAGAATCAAGACAATTATTGTAAGGCACATTAAGATACTTAAAATACTCATTTATTTAATTTTTGAAAAAAACAACATTGAGAACCTCGTGAAAAGAGGTCTCAATTACATTGATATCACGAAAGGAAAAATAAAAGGTGAGGGGATTTAGATAGGGTAAACAACACAGTTAGGTTAAATCTTATCAAGTTAGACTGGTACAACATTGGAGTTGAGGAGAGGCATGTTAGAATCTTTGATTTGAGCGAACTGGTCTGATGGCACGACGTATGATTGGATCATGCAGAGACTCGGCCCCAGTGTCTGCAGGTTGAAGGAGTCTTCGAAATAACTTTCCTCAGAGTCATTGATAATTTTCATGACTTTCTTAGTGAGGAGTTGCACTTTATGTTCGTAGTCTTTAGACAAAAATTATTGTCCAGAAATAATATTTCCTGATCTGGTTTCATCATCTTATCAATTTGGTCATACTACAGTTTAGAGAGTCCACAAAAGGGTAAGTCTTCACCCTCTTTGACAAATCTCATATTCAAAGAGTCTATTAAAATAATCTTTTCATCTTCTAAGCTTCTTTTCAATCTTGATCGATGAAGCACTTTGAGTTTATCTAGTGAGGGTTGGTAACCCAGGCCACATGGGGAAAAGGCCTCTTTCATTACTATGATCTCAAGGATCCATTACTGGAAGTGCATGTTCTTGAACATCTGGATCAAATTGATATTTCCATGAGTGAAGTATTCCGATTAGACTCAATCTTTGAAATTATCTCCTATTGGGAGGGTAAGTGGATCAAATCTAAAACTAGATAAGAGCATGTCATTCTTTCCATGCTGGATTTCCAATACTGGATTGCTAGTGCTAGCATTGTTTATACAGTTTTCATCCCCAAAATGGTGATTACCTGACCTATGGTGAAGAACTTCAATTTTTAATGAGAAAAAGATACCCCTCGGATGCTATGGAGCCCTGGACGACCAAGGAGTAGATTGAAGCATGTAGGTATGTCGATGACTTGAAACACAGTGACATGATTGATAGGGAGCCAATCCCAAATGTGAGTTTTATAGACCCCATTACTTCTTGACAGGAATTGTCATAAGAACGCATGTCGGTGAAAGTGGGAGTGAGATCACTAACTTTCAGTCCCAATTAGTTGAAGGTTCTGAAAGGACAAACATTGAGGGAAGATTCATTGTCGATAAGTGATAGTGGGACTGTCTTTTCTAAGACTTCAATAGAGATGTGGATGGCATAATTGTGTTGAAAGCCGAACTTCGGTATCTCTTCTTTGGGAAAGGAGAGGAGTCTAGAAAAGTTCATTGAGAAAGTAGTCAGCATGTACTGACACCACTTGTAAGAGTGGAAGGCTCTAATACCACTTATGAATGCATAAATAAATGTGCTCAACCCAATTTGAGAGTGCACAATTATCTAATGGTATAACTTATTTAATTCAAATAACAATCCACACCAAATTTTAATCCTTTATCCCTAGAATATGCAACTATGTGATAAAATAGATAAATTAAATCAAGCAATCAATAAAGGCAAAGTTTCAGGAAAAATCCCCTTAAGGTAAAACCTTTTATTCACTTTTAAAATTTACAAATCTCAAATTAAAAACTTTATAAAGGAATCTACTGTATATGAATCTACGGTAGGTGACCTTTGTCCACAACTAGGATCCTCACAAGAATCAAAAGACCGCAGTCCTCCTTCATCCTCACCCTTTTTCTTTAGAAGTGAGTCCCCTCAGGTATCACAAGTCAGCCATGGAGTACCTATCCACAAGGTGTATATAAGGATACAAAACTTTTTAGGGTTTAAACGAATTCACAAAACTAAATATTCATGATTTTTGTTTGTGAATTAAACAATATTTTTGCAACACAAAACGTGAAGAACTTTTGCAAAAGTTATGAAGAAACAAATTTGGCAAAAGTCTTAGAAAAACTGAACAGTATTTCTAGGACATTCAAAATTTTCAAGGCGACGTCATGGTTCAATCGAAATCATACTATCGTTCAAATGAGATTGATATCTCGTTCAAATGAGATCAGTCTCACTTCTAACGACATCGGGAAACTCAAAACAGCATGCCATCGATCAAATCTCATTTGAAAAACATATTGAAAGACCTTCTAACAAAGTGGCAATTTCGTTTGAACGAGATGTCCATCTCATTTTAACGAGATTTAAACTAAAATTATTTTCCTTTAGAAATAGAAAATTCCTCATCATTTTTTATAAAAACAAACACCCCAAAAATTAATTATGTAAATTAATTTAAACTCTAAATTGCTTTATACCTTTATAGGATGTTGGGAAGTCTTCAAACTTAGAGATGCTTGAGTTTAGTTCCTCTTGACCGCGCGTGATGATTTGTAATGGTATACACCAAACTAGCCTAAAGTTATGCTATGAATAGTGTTGGAAAAATTGTTCTTACAAGTCTCTCCCTTTAAATATTTCAATACAAAACAAACAAACATAATCGAACACCAAATTAAAATAAAAAAATTTCTTATGACAAAAATCCTAACACCCCTCCTAACCCTAGAATGGAATGGCATAAGTCTATTTGTCTTCAAACTTCTTCTTCTTCCCTTTCACAAAATTTCTCTTCATTTGTGGGTATTGAATTCCACTTTAAGTACCTACACACATGAGAAAAAATATATACCTCGTGACATATCGAGATGGAAATAAAGTAAAACTCATAAATAAATTCTCCCCTATAAATCAAACTCATCAAAACTCACTTTCACTTTGCTCTCCCCCTTTGTTTTTATCCGAAATAGACAAAGACGTAGAAACATGGGCATGAAATAAAAAGCATCACGTAGAAGATAAGATATCATTGTGAAAAGATATAAATCAAGCATGTGTAATGATAATCTCAAAGGCCATCAAAACTAACTATTTTCAAAAATTTTCATTTTTTTCTCAAAGAAAAACAAATTTCACAAATACAACATACAATACCATATATAATATATTCAAAATAGTTTAAGAAAATCCGATACACATAGGGGTGGCAATTCATGTTTTTGGGTCGTGTTTCAGGCCGACATGACACGACACAACAAAGGTTTTTCGAACACGACATAACACGACACAAATTCGTATTTTTTTAGTTGACACGAACACGTCCCAAATAGAATACGACACAACACGACTGGAATAACACGATTTCTTTAATTTTCACTAAATTAGACATAAATAGATTCGATAACCCGAATAAAAACACGATTAACACGACAAGACACGATAACACGACTAACACGGCTCATAATTTTAACATAAACACGATACGACACGACTTCGTGTTAAAAAACACAAACACGAACACGACATGAACACAACTAGTCGTGTTAATTACGGGTCAATTTTTTGTCGTGGCGTGCTGTTTTAACGTGTCGTGTCCAAAATTTCCACCCCTAGGCATACATATATAGGTATAAAGGACCACAAAACATGACACAAAACACATAAGCTTTACACACTAGCATAGTATCGATGTGTCCAAACGTGTGGGATGGAATGAATGGGTGTGAACTGGATACATGTGAATTACCACCCAAATACTCAAATATTTTAAATAATTTCTAATTAACTGCAAAACTTTATCAAACTAAGATTTAGCCTCAAGTGACAAATAAAGTGAACTTAATGAACAAAACAAGTACAATTCACCCAAGCCTAGATTATTGATGATTCTACAAATCAATAGTGTCATGAAAAAATAAGTACAACTAGGTATCATTGTGCAAACCCATTGATCTTCAACTAAACTCCCTCAAAAGAAAATCATGATTATATTTTCTATTCTTTTTCTTTTGAAGTGATTTCTTTTTGCAAGATCAAACAAACTAAACTATGTTGGCCCCCTTTTTGGCATATTTTTCTATTTTTATTACCTAAATTTTTTCTCGGGCTCTTTTCAAATGGTGGCTTTCACGCAAAGTCAACCTGTGTTTCACAACCCTTTCCCATGTTCACTCATAATTATTTCAATACTACACAAAATCTCATGGGCAATGGTTCTTACATGCATAAATACCCCATAGTCACATAAACATGTAGATGACAAAATTGATGGGAGAACATCTCACCAAGCTCAATGTACATATTGAAATAAACATTCAATAAGCTCGTGCATGTGTACGCGGAGGCATATACAAAGTTTAATCCCTAAAGAAAATCAAGTTTGAAACAACTTCATAAACATGGTTAAGATAAATTTAAGTATCTAAAGTTTTAACTGAATGTCCTAGCCACAGGAAAATTATGGAGTGAATTGGATTCAATCAAACCAATGTACCACACCAATTGTGTAAAAGTAAAATAAAAAAAAATGAAAATCTTTTTGTATTTTTCAATTATTTTTAATCAAACCAACTTTCTTTTTGTATTTTTCAAATATGACTCAATAAAAGAAAAAAATATTATAAAAGATATACATGTAATAGCACTATCAAACATTTATCATGAAACACAACTAGAGTATGACAAACAAAATCATGCGAGCAATAATCTATAAGATATGGTAAGTGAAGAATCATGTGAGAATCAACTACTGTAATATCTAGATCTCCAAAATGGATTTTTGAACCCAAATAGATTTATACGTAATGCGTCGGGATTCGAGAAGCACGGGAATACTAGACTTCAACTTCCTAGGATCTCTTCCAAGATCAAAACTAAATTCTCTAGGGTGACCTTTCCTACCACAATGTGAACATGTGTAAACATGCGGAATGTAACCTATGGGTTGATTTTTCTAATGTCCTTAGATTTGGTTAACCCTTTAAAAAAAATAATCTTGGATTTAATACTTGAAGCATTAAAAACATGAGAGCCAGTACCACTATTACTAAAACTACTTGAATCTTTTAAATCAACTTTTAACTTCAAAATTTTTGACTCGAGTAAAGAATTTGACTCTTCCAATTTTAGGGACTCATTATTCATATGTTCAATCATTCCTAGAAGGTTATCTCGCTCCCCCTCAATGTAAGAAAACTTATCCCTACGAGTCTTTTCTCGTTCCTTAAAATCATTAGTCAAAGAACTATCCTCAATGACACAAACATTAACCCTAAAATTTTTAAAGCCCTCTAATTCTCTTTCTAAAAATTAGACTCTATAATCACTCTCTTTCTTAGACACTTTTAATTTTCAAAAATCACGGTCCGTGTCCACAAGTTTCTCACAAAAGAATTCTCTTTGATTTTGAACCGTTTACAAAATATTCATAGCATATTTAAAACGAGAATTTTCTTTTTCAATAATTTCAATTCTTTTAGCAAACTTCAAATTCAAACGATTTAAGTTGTCAAAACTATGAGAATCCAGCGAAAGAAAAACTAAAACACCCAAAAATCACTAAACAAGGATCTAACACAGTAACTTAATGCAAGCATCTTTGATACCAATTTGTGAGAAATGGTATCAATAGGAAAAATGTAAAAAAACCAGGATCACATGATAACTTGGTACAACCTGCTCTGATACAAATTTGAGAAAGCAGTAAGTATTCTCTGACACCACCTGTAAGAGTGGAAATCTCTAATACCACTTATGGATGAGGAAACAAATGTGATCAATAAAGATTCTAATTTGAGAGTGAACAAATATATAATGGTGTAACTTATTTAATTCAAATAACAATCTACACCAAATTTTAATCCTTTATCACTAGAATATGATGTGATAAAACAGATAAATCAAATGAAGCAATGAATAAAGGCAAAGTTTCAGGAAACACCCCCTAGGGAAAAACTTTTTACTCGTTTTTATAAAATTTACTAATCATAACTTACAAACTTTATAAAGGAATCTACGGTAGAAGAATCTCCCCGAAGTGACCTTCTTTCACAACTATGATCCTCGTAAGAATCACAAGATCGCAGTCCTCCTTCAGCCTCAGCCTTTGTCTTTAGCAGTGAGTCCCCTCAGGTATCAAACCATGGAGTACCTCTCCACAAGGTGTATACAAGGACATACAACTTTCTAGGGTTTAAATGAATTCACAAAACTAAATATTCAGGATATTTATTTGTGAATTAAGCAGTTCTTTTGCAACACAAAATGTGAAGAACTTTCACAAAAGTTATGCATAAATGAATCTAGCAAAAGCCTTAGAAAAACTGAACGCGAAACGGGTATTTATAGGCCATTCTAAATTTTTGAGGAGGCGGCGTAGTTAAAATGAAATCATACTATCGTTCAAAACAGATTGATAGCTTGTTTGAACGAGATCAGTATCGCTTCTAACGACATCAGGAAAATCAAAATAATACTCCCTCGATCAAAGCTCGTTTGAAAAACATATTGAACGACCTTCTAACGATGTGGAAATGCCATTTGAATGAGAGTTAAACTAAAATATTCTTCTTTTCGAAATAAAAAAATCCCGTTCATTTTTTATAAAAATAAACATCCCAAAAATTAATTCTATAAATTTATTTAAACTTTAAATTGATTTATAGCTCTACTTGATGTCAGGAAGTCTTCAAACTTGGAGATGATTGAGTTTGGTTCGTCTTAACAGTGCATGACGATTTGTAATGGGATACACCAAACTAGACTAAAACTATGATATGAACAATGTTAGAAAATTTATTCTTACAGTGAGGGACCCAACCATATTTATAGCTCCTTTGGGAGTAGTGTAAGGAGGAACTTTGGGTCCGGTGAGGAGTTTTATTAAAGCATTCCAGAGAAACTGAGAGGACACGAAAAGTCTCCATAGGGTGATATTGGTTTGGGTTTTCTTGAGCTGATTTAGGACTTTGCTCCCTTCAATGGTCATTTTTGGCACAGGAAATTCTTCGATAACTCCCTTTCCTTTATCTATTTCAGTTGCATGAGGAATCGGATCTTTGTAGTGTCTCCCAGACCTGGTCATGTGGTTTACATAAGCGGGGAAGAAAAAGAACCATATGGCTTCATCTACCTCGAGATGAATGGCCACCTTATTAATTTCCCTCAACAGATCTTTGAAGGATATCATTCCGCATAGGCTTGCTACTGGACTTATTTTTTCCTGACTTGGTTCGTCACTTGAGTTGTCAAAATTATCCCCCCACCCAATGGATTTTATGTCTTCTTTCCAAGAGTAATCAATACACTCAACGAATTCAATGACTTCATTGTACAAATCTTCACACTCAGCGAGGAGGTGCAGGGACTATCCCTAAAGCTTCAAAGTGATGAGCAACTCAAAAATGCTGCATATTTGATTTGTCTGTATAAATGTATTAGCCATGATCTGTACCAAATCATTTAGACTGATTTCTTTAACAGATACCACCCATTCATCTGATTCACGAACCCATGAACAAGCCACAAAATATTTGACAATCAATAATGATCTCGGTGGGAAATTTTAACCCAAAATCAAAAAGGGTTGTTCAACACAACTACTAACTCCATTTCTCCCCCTCAGATCGGGTACGGACAACGATGCAGGCCTTTATTAGGAGTAACAAAGCTTGATCGGTGAAGCAGGTAGGCTTTAGGAAAAAAGATGGGCAAACCTTGAGCAGTTTGGGTGAGATTATAGGGATGATGGGTGGTTTTTTAGGCACAATTTGAGTACATGGGTCAATATGGGTCACTTTCTAAAAAGATAGCATTTGTATGTGCTGGAAATGGGTTATGAGGGTTATTGGGTTTAGGATTAGCCGGCGGGACAATGATACCCCGATCAATTAAGTCGTGGATCACATTTCTAGGGTGGGAGTATTTTTCGATGGTATGACTTGCGGATTGGGGGGAAATCACAATAGGCATTGGGTCTGAAGTTTTTAGGGAGTGGATTTGGTAATGGATGGGGGTCCAAGGGTTTGATGAGGTTTCATCTTAACAAGGCCTGGTAGACTTTGGAGAGGGGAGCATGGAGCTTGGTGTATTCTTTTCTTAGAAGGATTAAGGTGAATTTTCGGTGCCCAAGAGGTAGTGGGTTATAAAATGTTATTGATGGTTGATACTGTAGCACTGGAGGGTTTGTCATACTTTTGGGGACTGCACTATTCGGTCATTTTCTTTGGTTCAGATTGGAATTTGGTAATACTTTCCTCAATTTCTACTCCAGCTTCTCGAAGGGCTCTAAAGTGTGGGCAATACTATCCTCCCATGGACGCTCGAATATGAGGTAATAAGTTCTTCTTCATAATACTAACTTGTTCCTCCTCGGATGGTCTTTGGTCAAGGTAGCATATTTCTCCCTCCACCTTCCTATAAAGCTATTGATTGTTTCCCTAGGGTTTTGCTTAAGAAGATCTATATCTCGACGTGTAACTTCTAATTCCTCATTATACTTGTACCAAGACATGAATTCTCGGGTGATATCCACCTAACTACAAATCCTGGATTCTTCAAGAGATAAAAACTATCGGAGGGCATTTTATTTCAAGGTCTGCTGAAACATCTGGTCTATTATCTCTTCAGAGGTGCCAAGGAGTAAGGGTGTGCACGATTCAGTTTGGTTCAGTTTTGGAACGCAATTCAAACTGAACCGATCGGTTCGGTTTTGGAAAAAATCAAACCAAAACCGAACCGACGATGAAAAAAATCGTCGATTTCGGTTCACATCGGTTTCGGTTCGGTTCAGTTTTAGTTCAGTTTTAACCGATTATGAGTTTTGGTCGGGTTTTTTTAGGCCGGTTTTTGGTTTTGGTCAGTTTTGGATCTTGGTTAATGGTTTTTGGATATAAAAATAAAAGATATTTAAGGTTTTTTTTAATATAAATATGATGTCGGTTCGATTCGGTTTGAATTGGTTTTTTCTTTGTTTAAATTGCCAACCGAACCGACATTGTTAATTTTTTAAATCCTTAAACCGCAAACTGAATCGGGTTAAAAAAATCGCCGGTTTCGGTTCGGTCGGTTTTTTTGTACACCCCTACCAAGGAGGGTCGTGGCTTAGTGATATCTTTAAAGGTGAACAATTGTGGGTCTTCTTTCCTAGAATTTCTTAATGTTTGGCATATTGAACCTCTTTAGTAATCTAGATTTAGGATATGGAGACATATAGGTGTAGTCCATGTTATTCCCAGATATGTTAACTTGGTCAAACTTCTTCGACAACAGTTTGAGATCTTCCTTGACCTTGTTCAGTTCTTGCCCTGAGTGATCCACGGGTAATGGCGTATTAACTCCTAGTTAGGCAAGGTTTGGAATAGGGAGTTGATCTAGTTGTGACCCATTGGCAGATAGGGCACGCGAAGTATGCTGATATTATTTTGGTACCTAAACAGGCTTGGGAGTGGGTGGACCCATTGAACGAGGAAAAAGAACCTCGGGTTCTTTGAGAATTTGGTCCTGGTGTTATTGCATTTCATAGACCTCGATTTGAAGGTTGTTAATCTTAATACTAAGTTTGGCTAAAAAGACCATCAGATAGGGATGCAAATTCGGTGCTTGGTCGATGTTCTCCATAAAGAGCTCGTGAAGGTAGATCCCAAACTCGAATGAAATAACAGAAAAATCGACGAAACTTTAGGGTAGTTTGACGAAAGATCAAAGACAATAGGGAGCCAGGCCAAAATCGGGGATGTGATCGACCTGAGAGGGAAAACGATTCAAAATTATTTTTAAAAGAAGGAGGGAGAATTTTTTGTATTTTGAAAGGAGTGGAAAAAATGTTTTTGGTATTTTTGAAAATAAAGGAAAAAATGAAAAGAATCTTAGCATGATTATAAGTATTAGTGTTATTATTAGGTTCTCATTTATATTAGGTTTACCTAAATGCAGAAAAAATGTCAGATAGGACCCGAGCCTAGAAAAATAGGGTTTGAAAATATGTAAGACACGGTTTGACCTGTTTCGAGTCTCACAAACAGGGTCATATTAGAAAAAAAAAAGGAGAAATAATGCAAAAATTATGGCGTTTGGCCGACCCAGAATTTCGACAGAGTTTCGCATGATAACCAACAAACTAAATATGAGTTCCCTAGGTTTGACACTTATATGAGATTTATGCAATTGTTGGGTTAGTGGAACTATTCCCCATTTGGAATGACTTTCGCAATATACCTCTTGCTTATAAGGGAAATCATTCATCGGTACGTATGGACAAGCCATTTGATATACCCGAGTGTACGTAAATTGCCTCACTATATACCTCATGGGGATAGTACATGTGAGAGCGAATTCGATATACTCTACATATGTGAATGAATTCCCTGCTATATACCTCACGTCGTGAGTTCGATCAAGCGGTACGATACTAGGTAACCGCTCGATATACATCGAAGGTAAGAGGACAATGGAAGGTGAGAGTCATATCTCTTAGTCTAACTGTGCCTCGTAGGACCAGTGTCCATCACAAAGTGGCCCAACAGTAAGGGAGAAATTTTTGGTCAATATTTCCATGATCAGGGTGATGTAATGTGCAAAAATGCTTGAATCTTAATTAGTATATTATGTAGAGAGACTATTTTTATTTGCATGATGAGTAAAGGGATTATTACACCAATTAGGGAGGATATACCAGTATTATGAAAAGTAAATCTAGCATGAAGCATTAAGACTATACTGAGCCTGGTGATAAGTTAGCATAGATATGTATAAGTGAATGACGTGTGACTATTTACAAGTGAGTGTGTGTGGTAATGAACCGATACATGGATCAACTACAAGTTGTGTGTGGTATGTGTAAGTGTTCATAGAGATATATATAAGTGTGGGAAGTGTGGGTGTGTGCTAGTGAAGCTTAATCACAGATATTTTAAGTGGTGTGTGAAGTATGTGAGTAAAAGTGAAGTTAAGTTTAAGTGTGTGAAGTGTACATGGAGAGTATGTTCAAGTGCGTGAAGTTTATAAGTGAGTGAAAATTGATATATACATGAGAGAGATATACACAAAAAGTAGAGAGAGTAGAAAAGGGAACATATAGGTAGGTGCGTACACACACATGTAGAAAAGAATAACACCATGCAGAAATAGAGTCTAGTCCTATTAAAAATCCCCAGCAGAGTCGCCACTATGGCCATCCTGAGGGGGCCTTCCCCATCCCTCTCTCTCTGGTATATGCATGGGATTGTGTCCTTTCTCAGGGTGCTCGGTCGTCGTTTATGTGGGGTAATATGTAGAGATAGAGTCGCCAGCCAATTTTCCACAAAACGGGCAAAATATATGTTGTCGCCTTAAGAGAACATCATCAAGTACAATATTGATGCTTGCAAAATCAAATAGTTCAAAGGTCCGGGGAGTAAGTTATGGAATGGGAAGGTGTTAGGTACTCAACCCCTATTATTTGTCTCTTATGAGCATGCGTTAATCTTCTTCTGTTAGACTCCGTGAAATTTGTGCTTATGTGCATAGTATAAATGGAGAATGGAACCATTCAAGTCGCGTCATGGAAAAGGACGAAGTGAGTTCAACCTTAGAAGTGTTCTTTCAAAATAAAATGTAAGTGTTAGCTCAATCATAAGTAATTATAGAATAACCAATGTATACATCGAATAAGACACAAGCATGCAAGAATATGAAATCCATTAAGAATATAAATACAATATAACAAATGAGCATAAGTGAGGACTCAAATCTCATGATTTTCCTAGGAAGCCTATGTAGCCCAAGGGCCATTAAAGTCCACGTAGTTCGAAGATAACATAGGTTGGGATATTCCAAATGAGGGATTTCTCTTGTATGTGTGTGTAGAGATAAACGTGCTTTAAATGTGAGAATGTGTAGTGAGAATCCCTCATTTGGAATTTATAGGTAAACCCTCTTTTTCTTTTTCTTTTTTGGATATGAAAATAAAGTATGTGCAAATACTAATAATAAATGTTTGAGATTAAAGTATGTGATGTAATGAAAAAAAGTGCTAAAGTAGAAATAAATCAACTAATGCTAAAATAAGAGAATTTAGAGACAATGATGGAGAATTGGACCTCCTTATGAAGACTTGAAGTGAATCTTGAGTGTAGATTTGCTGATCTTCCAATGAGCTGATGGTGGTATGAGGAAATGGGGGAATTTTACAAAATAAAGTTGAAAAAGATGGAAGAAATGTGGAAAATGGGCTATTTAGGAAGGGAACAACTCTGAATTCGAGAGAGTGTTCTCTAAATTGCTGAGAGGGATGTTTATGGGTGATTTTTAAAGTAAGGTCATGGAATATATTTATAGGAAAGGGGGGTGTTGTTTGATAGGGTCATGGACCCGCCTATCGACATAAAACCCCAGACACACTATCGATAAGTAGGGCCCTGAGGCTTCTATTCGGTAGTCTGGGACAGATTATTTGGGAAAATAATCGTAAAATATGAATCGTAAGTTATAGTCATGCATGGGGTGGACCGTTGGAAAGGGTATTCAGAGACCTTTAAGAATACATTAAGCCACACCCAGCTTTTAGAGTTGATTGAGGTCAAAAGGGGCCTAAAAGCGCGCGTTGGTTATTGGACAAGAAGTTTTTGAAGGAAAATGGATCGTTCTTCTGAACCGTAAGGTTGATTAGCGGAAGGGATGGACTGGTCCAAAAGGTGTACAGAGCCATTTAAGATTTCATTCAGTTTCGTTGAGTTTAGAGAATTGACTATTGTCAAACGGGGCTCAGAAGAGCCTCGTGACCCTTCAAAGTAAAATGGGTCCTTCGCCCATAGCGTAAGGCTGATTCACACACATTGTAGACAGTTAGAAAGGGGATTTAGATCCCTTCAAAGATTCATTAATCTTTATTTGAGCTGGAGAGTTAACCAAAGTGAAATGGAGATAGGGAGTGCCCAATGGCCTCTAGATAAGTTTTTAATAGTGAAACAGACCGTTCGTTCGAACCGTAAGGCTGATTCGTGCATGAGTTGGAACATTAAAAGGGGAATTCAGAGTCTTTCAAAGAGTCATTAAGATTCTCCTCAGACAAGAAAGTTGATATTAGAGTCAAATGAGGCTCGGGAGCGCTTGGTGGCCTTTACATCGGTACTTAGAGTATGACCTAGGGTTTATAGTGAACGAATGAGTGCTAGGGACTTAAGTAGGTTCTTGGGGGTGTACTAGGATGGGGTGTCTATAAATAGTACTATCGAGTAGGTATGCTAAATATAAACACATAATAATAACACACATATACCCACACATATATACACACACAAACACACACACACACAAACACACACACACACACACACACACACACATCTATATACAAGTCCCCCAATACACATATATATAATACTAACCTCGTATAAAATCTCGTAACATACTAGTCTCCCAAATCCCTAAGTTTGAACTGACTTCCGGATTGTACATATAAGTGTGCACTCACTTGAATTCCTGATTATCCTCACCAAACCCATCTATACGTTGTCCTATCATACATACCAGCCCTGGAAACCTTCCTCAGTAGTCCCACTTTACCCCAGGAGCCCCTATGATCATTCCCCAAGATCTAATGGGTCAAAAGAACACACATATAAAAACTGGGTAGGCCAACAAATCGAAACAATTCCCTTGGCGGACCGAATCGGTTCGTTTCCCCAACAAATTATTTCGGTTCAATGAGCTTCCTATCATCTTATTCCTCAGATTTTTCTCCTCTAAGCCCTCAAATGGAGGTCCCAAGCCACCCCAAACATAAAATCAACACCCTACACCATTTTACTAACATCCCAAGAGTATTATAAAATATAATGAACCACAAATCCATCATTCAAAATCAAACTTCAATTCATCAAATATAAAATTTAGCCAATTTAAGTTTTTATTATTTCAAACATCCTATCATGGTCCTACATGCTCATATTTGTAAACCCAGTTTTTTTTTAAATTCCTATACAATCATCATCAACCAATTATCGATTCTAATCAAATATTAATTACTATCTACATCTCTTAGTTAATTTCTCCAAGTTTCAACCTTTAAACCTTTAAACCATATATTTTTATACCATTAACTATGAAAGTGGTTAACTATATAAACATGAAATTTAAAACAAGTATTTACTTGCCTTTGAGGATCTAAATCCGAAGTCTTGATGGTTGTGATGGGTTGAATCCAAAGATGGTTCCCTCTCTTCTCTTCTCCAAGTTTTTTTCTCCACGTCTTCTTATTTTTCTCTTCTCTTAAGCCTTCTCTCTAACTTAATTATGAAGAAGGTTAAAGGTAGGATGCCATCCAATTACCCTACCCTTAAATACCTCCTAATTTCACCCTAATCCCATTTTCCCATTAAACTCTAGGCATAAAAAGACCATCCTACCCTTATGCGGGTCCTGCTATGTCTAAAAATCCCTCGGAACCCGATCATAACACCCATGTTCCTATTTTGGACTATTTCCACCCATTCTGGATCACCAATGCACTCAAAAAGGTCACATGAGTCACCCAACTATAATTACACCCACATCTCATTAATCGGGCCCGACACGGGCATACAGTACGCATCGCCCATAAAATATATTGATCTGGCAATGTAACACTCTATCGACATAATATAATTAACCATTGCATTTCTATCGTATGCGATATATACTAAATCACATATCTATTTACTTATCATGCGCAAGTAAATAATAATAATAATAATTATAAATATTAATCCTTCCTTAACTCGCTAATTAGTACTTTCGAAAACCAAATTTAATTACCCCAATAAAATTAATAATTGTATGCACACGAGAATTAAACAATCATATAAGTACGGGGTATTGCATTCTCCCCCTAATAACGAAATTTCATCCTCGAACCTCAAATGTACCTTCCATGAATAGCTCTGGATACTTTTCTCATATGTCATCCTCACGCTCCCACGTCGACCTGGAAACATTTTAGTGTCCCCACTACACACGAACTAATGGTACTACCTTTGACCAAAGCTTCCGCTCGCTACGGCCTAAAATGGCAACCTGTCTCTCCTCGTAAAAAATATCGGGATATAGGTAAATATCCTCCAATGGTATATGCGGATAAACCACATCATCCCTGAGATACCTCCTCAATGATAACATATGAAACACCTAGTGAATTCACTGCAAATGCTATGGTAAGGCGAGCCTATACGCAACCGGTCCTACCTTCTCGATAATAAGAAAAGGTCCTACATACCTAGGTGCTAACTTTTCCTTCTTCCCGAACAACATCACTCCTTTCATGGGAGATACCCACAACAACACACCTGATCACCCACATCAAACTCCAAAAATCTCTGGTTCTCATCAACGTAATTCTTCTGTGGGTCTAGAGCTACCCGAATACGACTACTGATCAAGTCAATCTTCACTGACATCTTCTGAATCAAGTCTAGAATAATAAACTTATTGTTCTCACCTCTAACCAACAAGAGGGTGAATGAGAAAGTCTCCCGTACAAAGCTTCCAACGATGTCATGCCAATAATGAATTGGTATGAGTTGTTATACGCAAACTATACCAAAGGCAAATACTATTCCCAACTACCCTTAAAGTCTAAAATACACATCCTCAGCATATCCTTCAACATCTTATTTACCCTCTTCATCTGCCCATCGGTATGCGGGTGATACGTGGTACTCAAATGAAACACAGTCGCCTTCGCCTCCCGAAAACTCATCCATAAGTGGGACACAAAGATCTTATCTCCATCCGAAACAATGTTGAGGGACACCCGTTGGAATCTCCCCCATAGTTATAAGATATGTAGATGACAAGATTGATGGGAGAACATCTCACTTATCTTAAATATAATATGTAAAGTTAAAGTTCAAAAGATCTAATGCACGTGTGTGTTGAGGCATATAGATAGTGAATTCATTAGGCAAATCGAAGTCGAATAACTCTATGCAAGCATGATTAAAAAGGATCTAAGCATTGTAAATTATAATCAAATGTCGCATCCACATGAAAACATGGAATAAAATGGATTCAAACACACCAATATTCCACTAAAATGTGTAAAACTAAACTACACATAAACCAAAAATCTTTTCGAGTTTTTAAACATTTTTCAAAATGATACCAATTAAAAAAAAACTAAAAAAATAAATAATTTTTTTTGTATTTTTTTAATAAGACCCAAACAGGAAAATCAAAGTAGAAAAAGGATAAACATCATATAACTAGCAAGCATATATATCATGAAGTTCAAAATCTAGTGTATGAAAAACATGCAAGCAATTACCCATAAGATATAGCATGTGAAAGGTTATGTGCAAGCATGCAAAAATCAACCAGTCTAACATTTAGCACCTCCAAAATGGATTCCCAACCCAAATAGATGAATGCCTAATGCATAGGCTTTTGGGAACCTTGGGAACACTATACCTCAACTTTCTAGGGGCTTTTCTAAGATCATAGTAAAAATGACTAAGGTGACCTTTCCTACTGCAGTATGTGCATGTGTCGACGTAATGAGAAATGGGACCTTTTAGTTGACCTTTTCTAACACCCTGGGATGTGGTTGAACCTATAAAAAATGATGGCATTGGCTTTAGCAGTAGAAGAATTCGATAAATCGAAGCCAGTACCAACATTACTCGATTCTCTCAAATCATCTTTTAGCCTTCAAATCCTAAACTCAAGAGAATTAAACTCTTCAAATCTTAGGGACTTTTTCTTCAAATTTTCAATCATTCCTATAACTTTATCTCGCCGCCCCTCGATGCAAGTTAACTTATCCCTAAAAGTCTTCTCACGTGCTCTCAAATCTTTTATCAATTTATTTTAACTTCAATGACACGTTCATTAACCCTAAAAATTTTAGAGTCCTCTAATTCTTTCTCTAAATCGAACTCTATCCTCATTCTTTTCTTGGGAACTTCTAAATATTTCAAATCATTATTCACGTCCATGAGCTTCTCACGAAGGATGTCTCTTTGAGTTTGAATAGTTCGTAAAAAATCATTTTTGTATTTAAAACAAAAATTTTTTTTTTCAAGACATTTAATTCTTTTTGCAAAATTTGAATTTACAAGAGCTAATATTCCTGTATGGTTATGAATCTCAATAAACTCATCTCGAATATCAAAATTGTCATGATCGCTAAATTCATCAAACAACTTATCATTATTGGGATCAAACAAACATGAGAGAGAGAGAGAGAGAGAGAGAGAGAGAGAGAAACCACCCTAAACAACATGAAATAATGATCAACATGATAACTTAATGTACCTGCTTTGATACCATCTTGGGAATGCAGTTCTCTAAGGGAAGATGGTAAAAAAAAAGACAATTTTTAATATTCTCAAATAAAATATAAAATTTCAGCAAGTTTGCCCAAAGTAAAAGTTAGCATCAATTTTAAATAGATTGTTGTGACTAAATGATTAACCAATTCTATCTTATCCTAAGCATGGATTTAAATGAGTATGCAAAGATAAAATAAATCAATCATACAACGTACGATGTACAAGGAAAACCCATAATAGGAAAACCTCGGACGGCCCAGCCACACAATTCACTGTGATACTAGTTTACACAAGTTGACAGATGACTTACTCAATGAATTGACTCCCTTACTAGCCTTAACGCATCTTCAATCTTCAACTCCTCCTCCACAGTGACAATGTAGGAATCCACACACGTAACGACCATAATGCGTGAGTCCATACACTCCTAAGTGTCTACTGATCTAGACTTAGCAACCATTGCACAATACAGAGTCCACTGTATGTAAATAGATTAGGCACGAAATCCACCCCATGAAACTTTTTTCTATCAAAATAATGAGGGAAGCAAACTATGGTGCTCACAAACAAGATCTCAAAGCATATAAAGATGAAACTTAGATCTTAAACTAGTTTGGTGTAAACTAGGGTTTGAGTAAAACCTGAGAGATTTTGGTAGAGATTTTGGAACTCAAAACATAAGGATTTCTCTTAAATAAAAATACTTCTCCGCACTCCGATTTATAGGAGGTTTGTTAAAAATGAGATAAGGATGAAAAATAATTTCGAAAATCTCAAATTTATAAAAAAAAATCCCGTACTCGTTCGAACAACTTTGAATCGCGTTCGAACGAAGTATAGCATCGTGTTGGAACAATATTCAAACGGCATTTTCAATGAGATTCCAGCGAAGGGTAAAAACATATCATTGAAAGTTTCATTTGAACAGGGATCTAACGAGGTATTTACACTCATTCAAATGACTTTCCAAGTTCGTTCTAATGAAGTCCCAAAAAAATTAATTTTCTTCTAAAAAATATAAAAAGGAATAATGTCATTTTCATATATTAAATTTAAAAAAAATAAAATAATACCCAAATATAAAATATGCAAGGCTCAACATAAATACACATTCATACCTGAGAGATCCTTGGAACGTGAAGACAGAAATAATAATTAAACATGGCATAATATGCAAGCTCGGAATCTTGACCGCTACATCTTCATCCAAACTCGCCATAGGCTTGAAAGGTCAACATACATAAAGCTAACCTATGACTCAAAATATTTTGTCTAGAATTATGCCAATACATACAAATTGGCTCTATTAGAAATTTTCCCTTACACATGTCGGGCATGAGCAGACCGTATACAACTAAAAGCCCAACATATGGCCCATTGCCCTATCTTAGGTGGACATTCATTAGGACTACAACACATAGTGTGGGGAGTATGGGATGAGTATGTTAGTACCATTAGTATATAACATGGATAACGTTGATGTCGTATGCGACGATGCCATGCGGCTAGAGCTATAGATCACGTATGGTGGGGAGCCTAACCATGCCTCGGGTGATTACCCTGCTACCACACCACATTCACATCATGTTGAAGAGGGTCGCTAGAGAGCACATGTGGTGAGCATTCATAGAACTGAATACTACATCCAGTTGACCCAGTATCCCCCAAAGGTTGCCTTAAGTATTATATGGGATCTATATCGTGTAGGTAAAATTAAATATATTTGTAAAATAAAAAATTATTTATACTATATTACTACTTTGATACATATTAACTAATTTCGTTAACGTAGGACAAATACCAGAGGCACCCATGTCAATAGTACCTGGTAAACCATAGTTTGAGAGAAGGGATGTACCTCCAAACGCAAGATCAACACCACCATTTACGACATACACAGGTCTTAGTAAGGTTGACTATTCAAGATTTTGTTTCCAATTGCATTCACCATGATACAATATTCATAGAGTGTGATATTTAACAATAAATGTGCGATAGGGTGGAAGACACCCACGATGAACCAGAGTCAACACCATGTCTGAGATGACGTAGACCATGCCATAATAGCTAAGGCAACACACCTTAGTGTATTCTTTTTATATTTCCATTAAACGTTATGAGATGAACATTGGTTTAATATTCTTAAATTTTAATATTTTCGTTTTGATGCATATTTTTCATTTAATATTATTCCTTTTCTTTAATTTTTTTGTATTTACCTTTTAAAAAGAAATAAATTCTAATTGAACTTAAATACAAAACTAGGATTAGAAATTAAAAAAAAAAATTAATGGCTTCTCGTGACATTTCAATTATTGCTTATATCCTTGCAAAAAATGTTTGTTGTGCTAACTATATGTATGTTTCTCTAGGGAAGAAAAATATGAGAAAAGTACTAAACACACTAGCAAGAAGTGTGATATAGGTTTATCTAAGGAAAATGTGCAATTTTTAAAAATTTCTTCATAATAATATCAATCTTAGTTAAGAATACAACCAGTTGAGATGGTGAAGTAATTAGATATACAATTAATCCAGTGATTAGGTGATCTAAGTTAACTATCACACAAATTAACTAGATGTAAGACCTAAGTTATATTTCAATGGATCTGCATATATCCAAGTTAGATCTAAGTATTGTGCGAGTTAGCAATATGATAATCAATGTAGAAACACATAAATAATCCATTTTTATGAGGGGGAAAACCCCCCACCTAGGGGTTAAAATCCTCAATCCATCCTTATCTCTCATTCAAATTGGAAATCCCCTAACAAGAAGTCATGTGATGAACATTGAACTCTCCTCCATTGACAATGAGCTATCCATCTAAAGATACATTGGATGAATAAGGAAGTCACATTCTCGTACTTAGGATCACACCATGCTTGATCTCCCTAATAGCTCAAACAACTCTTTTAGATTTGAGTTTTGGTCTTCAATTCTGAGTTGAATCGGTTGAATTGAATCTACGCTAAGTGAATTTAATCTCAAAACACTTTCCTAACAAAAGTTAGATCAAGTATAGATCTAGGTTTTCTCTCAATTGTGAAAGGAATAAGTGAATTTTCTTAAATAGGCAAAATTATAATGCTCTCAACCTTGAAAATATTCTCTAAATATAGGAGAAGTATATAGGAATGTGTGATTTTTAAAATGAGAGAAAAAGGTTCCATTTAGTAAAAAAATCAAAAATCTAATAGCATCGTGCGCACGGTTGAAAATAACTTTGTGCGTATGGTTTCTTATAATAAGCAAGCCATGCCTAAAATATGTTGATGTGCGCACGGGGATAAATCCCATAAGTATGCATGGTTTTTAGCAGAAAGTACAAGGCCTAAAATGTATTGAGTCGTGCTCACAGGTTCAAAATACCTTTGTGTTAACGACAAAAGAATTTTTTATCTCATGAAGGCTTCGTTTTAAAGCAATTCATTTGTTTTTAGGTTAAACACAACACTTCTCAACATATAATAAGATCACTTATTTCATTTCAATCACAATTTTCAAAGTTAACGTAAGTGTATGCATAACCTTTTAACACTGTAACTAACAACTCGTAAAAGGATATTCTCCAGTGTAATTGCAACTGAAGTATTTGATTATAGAGATAACATATATGATCTTCAATGTTTAATGTTCAACGATGTATAATAAACAAGACCGTCTCTACAAAACAACTTCAGCATAAAATCAAGCATTTTGGCTTTATAATGCACGAATCAAATGATTTGACACGGAAGTAAGCCAACTAAACTAATATAAATGGATAATATACATTTTAAATTTCCTCCTTGTCTATTTCGTGGAAAAACACCAAAATACCAAAATACTATATCATGACAAACAAAACCCACTCCACAAGCAATATAATGGCAGAAGAACGTCACACTACCTATAGAATACAATAGATCGACAACATAACCAAGGTCGAGTTCGGGACTTAGTTGAGTATCAATCCCATGTCGATACCTATAAAAGCATGAACAAACACCAAACGATTATGTAGTTATGACAACACAAAGAGTAATTCCCCCTGTTTGGGAATAATCCAAAAAATATCAATATCGATCACAAAGTGAGAAACGTATATATATGTGAAAACTCCCCCCAAATGATATCAATATCGATCTCAACACCACAAGTGCATACAATGATTTAACTCTCCATCAATCATTTGCTCCCCCTTTTTCAAAGGTTTCCCCTTATATAAAAAGTAAAAGCATTCATTCAAGAAATAGCTCCCCTATCTTAGAAATTTCTCCACCTTTCTTACACGAAAACATCAAAGAGAAGTAGAAAATACATAGACAACGGGTTTATATCATGGTGAAAAGCAATAATCACAGTGACAAGTTAAACTAGAAATTACAAAATCTAAAAAACATGTGATAAATAAATTTTAAATATGAGAAACATGGAGTAATCATGCCAATAACAACATCAATGACACTAACTTTGTTTTTTTTTTTTTGGTAAACATTGAAATAAACACTAACTTTGTATGGTCAAGCTATAACATCATGATAATAGAATAAATCATGTGATGTAAGATGTCGATCAGGTGAATCCCAATTAACCAAGAATCTAACATGCTAAATCAAAGAATATAAAAAGAAAGATAATATCCAAAAGCCTATCTAAATGAAATCATAAGAACATAGCAACAAGATATAATAGTATGTATAAATAATCACACGTCTTTAACTAAATTTTTAACTCCAAAACAAAATAGGAGTATACATTCCATAAAGTGCAAAAAATGTATCCACAAAAATATACAAATCATCAGTACACCACTACTCGTCGCTCTACAAAAAGTAGGATAAAAAATAAAAATCCTATCACTAAGCAGAAGATAAACTCTCTGTCTGAATAACCTTGATATTATATTCATCGTCATAATCATCAATATAAATCCTCTCCATAGACTTCGGAGTTGGAGGTGCAAGAACTAATGAAACTGGAGCAGTAGATGTTGACGACATGGTACAAAGAATTGTCAAATCAGAAAATTTATATCATAACAAATCATTATGAAATGGTCATGTACTTATCCACCAACATATCATATCAAGTCAGCCATTGGTTTTGAGTGGCTTGAATAATAGCAAGCTTTAATTTCATATAAGCTTCGGATGACTGATTAGACAAAAAATATGCGGTGGTGCTAGTACCGATTCGGGAACTTGCTGAGGTATGGATGCTTTGAGATGTCAACAACTATATATATATATATATATATATATATATATATATATATATATATATATATATAGAGAGGTAGGTTCCTGTGCACACTAAGTTTACACATTACCTTTTAAAAGTGTGCAAACTTAGTGCTGGCGCACACCAATTTTTTTATGTGATATTTTAACATTTCAACGGACTCACATAAAAAAAATTAGCTCAAAAAAACTTTTTTGAGCTGATTTTTTTTATATGGGTCCTTGAAATGTTTAAATATCACACAAAAAAAATCAACTCAAAAATATTTTTTTTACCACTTTTAAAAGGTAATGTGCAAACTTAGTGTGCACAGGAGCCTGCCTCTCTCTCTCTCTCTCTATATATATATATATATATAAGGAAAATGTTAGACATATCGGGTGCTAGTATCGATTTAGTATTGGTACTGTTTTATTTATTTGTATTATGGTGTGAATCCCGTCAAGGAATACTGTAGGTCTCACCAATGTAAAATAAAATAAAACGCATTTAGTACTAAATCGGTACTTGGACCCGATAAAAGTATCATTACTTTATATATAAAGGCTCGTGATAAATACATCAAAAAATTTATTTCAAAATATTTTTTTGTTTAAAATATTATATAAGTACCCAATATTTATATAAAATATCAAATAAATTCAACACCACTTGAATCTTGACCCATATAAAAGTTCAATTTTTTCAACTCATTTTTCTATTTTCTCTCTCTAACTTCTCTCCCAAATCTCTCTTTCAACCTTACAAACCCAAATATAGATCCATTTAACAAATCTTACCATGGTTATAAATTGATAAAAAAGGAAATGGACAAACTAGGGTTTTAAAACCAAAAAAAAAAAAAATCTGTCAATCCTGTACCCATGGTTGCACGTCGCCGTAAGTGTTGGTATAACTCGGTCCAAGTTCACCGTATGTGGATTCATTATCCCACCGTAGGTTTTTTGTTTCAGTTGCTTTCCACTGTAATCCAGTTACCACGGCCACTTGCCACCGTAATAACTGTTTTCACGGTCACTTCTAACCTTAGAAAAATAGTTTATGGTTACATTTCACCGAAACTATTCATGCCGTAAGTACAGTAAACCAAATTTTTTTCTTTAATATGATCTTTGTTTTATAAATAGTTTTAGACATTATATATTTTGTAGAGGGGTTTTGAGAATTTTTGTAATGTATTTTTGGAGTTTGAGGGACAAATGAATAAGATGAAATATTTAGGTTATTTTGGAGTTAAAGAGTTTTGAGATTTTGTATTATATGATGTTGAGTTTGTGGTGTTAATATGTGTGTAATTTTTTGTTTATTTGGGAGTATATTAAACATTTTGAAAGGAAAAAAAAGTACAATACTTTTGGGTGTGATTAGTAAAATTTGAAATTAGTTTTTATGTGATGTTTTAGAGATATTTTTTTGAGTGTAATTATGAGATCCCATATATAAAAGGAAGTTCAAGTGGTCTCCTTACAGTAAATTTTATAAGGAAACACTGGAGTGCTCGTAACAGCACTGATGATGACGCGAGAAAAGTACGTCATTAAAAATCCTTGGAACCCCAAGATAATATAAAGTGTAATGATACTCTTATCGGATTCAAGTACCGGTTTAGTACCAAATGCGCTTTATTTTATCGTACATTGGTGGATCCTACAACATTCTCTAGCGGAACCCATACCATAGTACAAACAAATAAAACAGTATCGATACTAACACCCGGTATGTCTAACATTTTCCTAATATAAATATGTGATAATTATGCAACCAAATGGTAATGCCTCATGAGATACATCAAACACACCTCGCAGAGTCAGCTCTTGGATAAATTATGGAAAATCAATGGTACAGTGCATAGCTATATCATGCATCAACTTACCTAGCTCGATCGAAAAATATTGTGGCCTATCTTGGGAAAGACAATAGGTCACAACGAAGTGTATAACAGTGTATTGGGGATTCAAATCAATTTGATGACACAATTATCCTACCCACTGAAAATACGTAACCGTAAAAAATGAAGCATGGGAATGAATAAAAGGCACAAATTGAGGATCACACACTCAGGGAAGTCAAAGATAAGATGCAAGGATATCTTAAGTAATAACTACAAGATTCAACGGTGCCTCATAAGAAACCAAAAGATTCGCATATAACTTGCGAACCATAGACGCATTATCCATGGGATATGACAAAAGGAAACGAGAGGTCGACACCTGTTGAATGCGCTCCTCATAGTATATACCACTGTTCTAAAAAACCCGCCTAGGCTCTGCCTAGGCACGCCTAGGCTCAAGGTTTGGGAGAAACGCCTCGCCTTACGCTTTTCACGCCTTATTCTTGGTAAAACCCTTAAGGCGCACCTTTTTCTAAAAAATACAATGCTTAAGTGAAACGATGCCCCCTTTTAAAGAATTTGTTTACAAACCGGACCATTATCTCATCCAAAATAATCAAATAGTATTTTAATTTTCATATATTCAGATATATTTTTATGATATGTGCAATTTTTGTATTTTAATAGCCTTGTTATGGTTAAAAAATATTAAAATATATTAAGAAGTCCTAAACGCCTTTTCACGCCTAGGCTTCTAAGGCTTAAGGCTTAAGGCTTGACCTCCACCCCTCGCGTTTTTTAAAACCTTGGTATATACCCTCAGGTGTCCTATTAAGATGCTCAAGATCGATATCTCTCTCGATGTGAACAAATGAGAGGCATAGCCCATCCAAAGAGGCATAGCATCATGAGTGATCCTGGTGGAGGATGGATCAATGGCTGAATCAAGAACCAGATTATTTTAATCTCATCTCGAGATCAAAATGTACTATTCGGACGACTCGATGGTGTCTTGGTCGATAATTTCTTAACTATCATAATGGAAACTAAAAAAAGTCATAAATAAATTCCAAATGGTAAATAATAACCAAACAAGATCAAATATCGAATAAAGATACTCAAATAACGAAAAAATGATGTAAACAAGTGAAGAAATAAACAACTGAATAAATATACACCTGGGTACCAACATCTCTAAGAACGGATAAAAAAGTGTTAGGGTGCTGATGACTATCCTAAAAACACCTAAAACGAACTCAGATAAACTCCAAGTAAAAAGTTTGAATGATTACTTGAAGGGAAATCACAGAATCCCCACAATTTGAAAACTGGGTTTTGAAAACCTCGATGTTGAAATCAACCCACCGAATGATGTTTAATCCTCAAATAAGCAACGTCACTTAAACTAAACAAAAATTAACCTATAGGAACTTCTAATGAGAGAAAATTTGGGCTAAAATGAGAAAATGATATTTTTAAACCCTCATATACGAAACATGCACACGAATCGTCATTGGGCTGGTCTGTGTGCACAGTTGTAAAAGACCGTCGTGCAAATGATGGTTATCAGACTTCAAGAATATGGATCCATGAGAATGGTATAATCCCAATTTTTTATTCCGTGTGAACGAAATTGGGAAGTGACATTTGTTGGATAATATGAATGCAAATACAAAAATGGAACGCTTTATATATTAAAGTAATGTAAACTTCAATACAATAATGTAACGTCTGAATAGATACTAAAAAACTTCAAGGCGTGGTGTCACTTTCCTAAATACAGTATTTGCCGCACACGAATAACTTCGATATACAAACGGGAATCCGCAAATCCGTACTCAAGATACAATGAAGCAACTTGCACTATCTGCACCTTGTATATTTGAAGACAACCTTTGGATGCAACAGCGAAAAACAGTCAATCAAGTTCATATTCTGTTTATGTGCACAAAACAAAATAAGATAATTTATATCTCCTGAAAATTGTAAGAGAGTAATTGCAAGGGTTGGAAAATTCGAAACTGGGTTAATCTTTATTATGTGCAATTTCGAAATATGATGCCTTTATTTTTAGAAAATGAAAGGCTGAATCTCAAGGGTCATAACTGTTAAGTTTTAACAGTCTTTACTTAATTCCGAAATGGTATGACTGTTAATTACCAACAGTCTTAAACCATTTTCGAACAGGTACAGTAATACCGAAACGGTTTTATACGGACTCACCAAAAAGTGACCGCACCCGCGCTACCGCGATCTGACCCGGACGAATCCCGACAACCCGCTACCACTGCAGACACGCAGCATGAGAAGTGCAAAGTGCGCCACTAGCGAATCTACAGCCCACTGCCGCGCGCACGCATGCGTGCGTGTGCGTACGGTGCTTCGCACCATATTGGAGGTCTCTTGAATAGCCTCTTAAATGCTAGATGAAGTAACTCTTCATCTTCCATTTCTACTTATTAAGTGCACACTTTCTTAATATTTTTCCAATGTGGGACTCAAAGGTTGTCCACTCCTTTTATAGCTTAGTGGGTATCACTTAACTTTACTCATTTTCTAATGTGGGACACTCTGCCTGTTATATTGGGTTAACTTTGCACTTTTCTCCACACACTTCCAATGTAGGACAAGCTTTTTAAGTTTTTACTCCCAAAGCTCTTACTCACTTATTTTAAAAATTCTCCAACATTCCCCCACCATTTTCAAAATAAGTTTTGTAAATCTTTTATTGTCTGTAAGACTATGTATAAGTATTGGTGTCTCACGACTTGAACCAATACCCTGTGAAGATTCGTCAAGGCTAACCATGAAAGTATAGTAGACATTGCCTTTGAACTATCAATCCATATTGATCAGCCGGATTTTTCTACACACACAAATCTTTTAGTCACTGATTATCCATATAAGCCGACACATGTATTAGGCCTTGTGTCTGTACCTTAATTTCGTGAGTGCTTTAGAGTCAAGCCCGGTTCTCATAGGAAGTGACACCACTTCCACACTCATATATGTATATTATCATAGGTGTCCATGTAACTAAAACACCATAAATCTATTAAGGTTAAACCCATCCTCTTTCATTATTCATTACATGTTCTAAGCACTTATCCTTGGGATGTTTGATTTTATAGTGCTTACAATCACGTCGTATGATGTACTTTAATCATTGAACTTGAGACTTGAATATATCAAGTTTCAAGTTGAGTTTCCATGAAGAGTGATTATTGTTAATGGGCTTTAGTCCCACCCCTAATGATGTCTTAGACACCAGTCCTCTTGCAAGACTTTTTGTAAAAGGATCAGCTAAATTTTGACTTGATTTTACATAATCCACTATGATCACACTATCTGTAATCATTTGTCTGACATAACTATGTCTCAGGCCAATATGTCTAGATTTTTCATTGTACACTTTACTATAAGCTCTGAAAAGTGTAGACTCACTATCACAATGTATAGATATTGGAGGCATTGGTTTTGGCCAAACTGGAATTTCAATCAATAAATTCCTTAACCATTCTGCCTTTTTGCTAAATGCAGCTAATGCTACAAACTCAACTGCCATAGTAGAATCAAATATACAACTTCATTTCTTTGATCCCGAAGAAACAGCTCCTCCACCAAGAGTGAAAATCCATCCACTTGTTGAGGAATGATCCTCCAGCTCAGTTATCCAACTGGCATCAGAAAAACCTTCTAATACTAAAGGATATCCACTATAGTATATACCATAGCCCATAGTTCCTTTGCAATATTTTAATATTCTATTGACAGCATGCCAATGGAATAAACTAGGATTACTAGTATATCTACTTAATTTACCAACAGCATATGCAATATCAGGTCGAGTACAAGTCATGGCATACATTAAACTACCAATTACTCGCGCATATTCCAATTGTGAAATAACTCTACCAGTGTTAGGGATCATCTTTAGTTGTGTCTCAAAAGATGTACTAACAGGTGTGCAGTCAAACTAATTAAATTTCTTTAAAATTTTCTCAACATAATAGGATTGAGTGAGAATTATATTTTTATCTTTCCTTATTATTCTCATTCTTAATATGACATCATCTACACCCATATATTTCATATCAAATTTAGAAGATACAAAACTTTTGGTATTATTAATGCTTTCTAAATCAGTACCAAGAATCAACATGTCATCTACATATAAACAAATGATCACACCTTTACCATTAGCAAATTTACTATAAACACACTTATCAGATTCATGAATTTTAAAACCATAAGAAATAATGACTTTATCAAAATTTTGATGCCATTATTTAGGAGCTTATTTTAGTCCATATAAGGACTTAATAAGTTTACATACTTTATTTTCTTGTCCAGGCATAACAAACCCTTCACGTTGTTCCATGTAAATTTCTTCTTCTAAGTCACCATTTAAAAAGGCAGTTTTCACATCCATTTGATGAATCTCAAAATTATATATATATGTTTATGCAATTAAAATTCTAATAGTAGATGTTCTAGCAACTAGTGCATAGGTATCAAAATAATCAATTCCTTCTTTTTTGTGTAAAACCTTTAACAACCAATCTAGCCTTGAATTTATCAATTGTTCCATCTATTTACATTTTCTTTTTAAAAATCCATCTACACTTGATAGGTTTAGACCCTGGAGGTAAATCTACTAACTTCCAAGTTTTATTTCCCATGATTGAATCCATTTCATCATTTATAGCTTCTTTCCAAAATGCTGAATCTACCGAATTAATTGCCTCACTATAAGCTTGTGGGTCTCTTTCAACACTAAGAGTCAAATCGAATTGATTACAAGGTGTGTCTCTAATTCCTTCAATAAGATAGACTACAAAGTCGGGACCAAAGCTTTTTTCTTTTCTAGGTCTTTTACTTTTCCTAATCTCTTCTTGTTCTACTAGTGGAGTATCAGATAATTGTGAAGGAGTGTTTACTTCTTGTTCATTATTTATTCTAGGAATAGAAGAAAACCGTTGTTCGTACAAAATTGCATCTCTAGATTCAATTATAGTGTTTACCTCAATAGAATCATTAGGTTCACTAACCAAAAATCTATAGGCCTTACTATGTTGTTCATAACCTATGAAAATACACTCAACACCTTCGCTTCCTAATTTCTTTCTCTTAGTTTCAGGTAGTCTTACAATAGCTCTACAACCCCAAACTTAAGATAACCTAAATTAGGTTTTCTATTCTTCCATAATTCGTAAGGAGTTTTCTTATTATCTTTAATAGGTATCCTATTAAGAATATGACACGTAGTTAAAAGTGCTTCTCCCCAAAACCCTTTACTTAAACCAGAATAAGACATCATAGCGTTAACCATTTAAGTTATTGTCCTGATTTTTCTTTCTGCTACTCCATTTTTTATGGTGTATAAGGTGCAGTAACTTCATGTATAATACCCATATCTTCATAAAATTGAGGAAAGTGATATTCACCACCTCTATCGGATCTAAGACATTTTATTTTAGTATCACATTGATTTTGAACTTCATTTTTATATATCTTAAATCTATTAAGCACATCATCTTTAGAGTTTAAAAGATATATGTAGCAATATTTTGAAAAGTCATCGATAAATGTAGTAAAATATTTACTACCACCTCTAGTACGTGTTCCAAGCAAATCACAAACATCACTATGTACTAATTGCAACAAAGATGTAGTTTTTTCTATTTTGGAAAAGTGAATCTTGTTATTTTTGTTTGCATGCATATTTTACACTTTTCATTCATATCATTCTCATATTTAGGAATTAAATTTAAATTAACCGTGAAATGCATTTTCTTTGTATTAACATGTCCTAAACGACTATGCCATAATGAAAGACAATCAACGATATAAGCAGAAGAATATTTTCCATTGATATTAAGCTTAAAAATGCCCTCATACAAATATCCTTTGCCTACAAAGGTACCACTCTTAGTCAGAATAAATTTGTCTGACTCAAATACAAGCTTAAAGCTAAATTTGTTAAGAAGACTTCCAGAAACTAAATTTTTCCTAACATCGGGAACATGAAAAACATTGGTGAGACTACGGATTTTTCCGAAAGTGAATTCGAGATCCATTGTCCCTTTGCATTTAACCGCAGCAGTAGAAGAATTTCCCATATAAAGAACATCTCCTTCCATAGTTTCATAGGCAGAGAACAAGCTCTTGTCCTTACAAATATGCCTCGTGGCACCAGAATCAATCCACCAAGAGTTGTCTTCTCCAAGCATATTAGCCTCAGATATCATAGTAGTAAATTTTTGCTTTGTGTCTTATGTCCCTCCTTTTTCCTTTAGTTTCTTGAACTCACGGCAATCCTTCTTGAAGTGACCTGATTTGTTGCAATGAAAACAATTTCCTTTCTTCTTTTTGTTTGCTTTAGAATTATTTGAAAAATTCTTCCGCTTGTTATTTTTTCCATGATTGCCATATTTTTGCTCCTTTCCTTCCTCCACCACATGGACCTTAGAAACAGAATTTTCCTATTCCTCTTTACCATCTAGAATTCGAGACTCTTGTTCAATTCTTAAATGAGTCTCTAATTCTTCAAGTGAAATATCCTCCTTTTTGTGTTTGAGTTCTTTCTTATAATCTTTCCAAGAAGGAGGAAGTTTTTCAATTATGGCATAAATAATTACATTATCATCCATATTAAAAAATTTCAGTTTGCAATGATTTACGATGCGTTGGATGCCATGGAATTGTTCTAGCACATGCCTATTATCATGCAATTTAAAGCTTAAAAACTGACCGATAAGGAACTTCTTACTTGTAGCGTCTTCCGTAAGACATTTGGTTTCCAATGTTTTCCACAAAGTTTTCGCAGTCCCAACATTTTGGTACAAGTCGAACAAATTATCAGTAAGTGCATTGAGAATGTGACCACGACACAAGTAATCACCGGTCTCCCATTTTGTGCGTTGACTAGTCTCTTCCAAAGTTTCATCTTCTTCTTCATTTGGTTTCGGTTGTGAAAAGACATACACAATCTTCAATGTTGTTAGAAGAAAGTGAACCTTTTTCTGCCAATGCAGAAAATTACCACCATCAAAACAGTCCAACTTGACAAAGCCTTTTGTTATTTATCGAAGTGATTTGGAAGAGTCGGCCAATTCTGAAATTACTGTATTTAGATTGTTGGATAATATGAATGCAAATACATAACTGGAACTCTTTAAATATCACAGTAATGTAAACTTCAATACAATAATGTAACTTCTGAATAGATACTAGAAAACTTCAAGGCGTGATATCACTTTCATGAATACAGTATTTCCCTACACGAATAACTTCGGTATACAAACGAGAATTCGTAATTTCGTACTCAAGATACAATTAAGAAACTTGCACTGTCTGCAACTTGTATATTTGAAGACAACCTTCGGATGCAGCAGCGAAGAGCAGTCAATCAAGTTCTTATTCTGTTTATGTGCACAAAACAGAATAAGATAATTTATATCTCCTGAAAATTGTAAGAGAGTAATTGCAAGGGTTGAAAAATTTAGAACTGGATTAATCTTAATTATGTGCAATTTCGAAATATGATGCCTTTATTTATAGGAATTGAAAGGCTGTATCTCAGGAGTCATGACTGTTAAGTTTTAACAGTCTTTACTTAATTCCGAAATGGTATGACTGTTAATTACCAACAGTCTTAAACCATTTCCAAACAGGTACAGTAATACCAAAACGATTTTACATGGACCAACCAAAAAGTGACCGCGCCTGAGCTACCGCGATCCGAACCGGACGAATCCCGGCAACCCGCTACCACTGCGGACACGCGAAGTGCAAAGTGCACCACTAGAGCCTCTACAGCCCACTGCCCTGCACGCGAGTGCACGTGCGTGTGCGTGTGCGTACGGTGCTTCGCACCGTATTGGAGGTCTCTAGAATATCCTCTTAAATGCTAGATGAAGTAACTCTTCATCTTCAATTTCTACTTATTAAGTGCACACTTTCTTAATATTTTTCTAATGTGGGACTCAAAGATTTCCCACTCCTTTTATAGCTTAGTGGGTATCACTTAACTTTACTCATTTTCCAATGTGGGACACTCTCCCTTTTAGATTGGGTTAGCTTCCCACTTTTCTCCACATACTTCTAATGTGGGACAAGCTTTTTAAGCTTTTATTCCTAAAGATCTTACTCACTTATTTTAAAAATTCTCCAATATTTTTTATTCCGTGTGAACGAAATTGGGAAGTGACCTCATGAACCTCAAAAACCTTCTCCTCAGAAACAACAAAAATGTCTTTGTGCGCAAGCTTTTCCCCAAAATACACAAGTCACGGAAAAGCTTCTAATCAAGACTTGGTATAAAATTCCCAAAATTTCAAACGCTCTCAAAATATGCAATGCAAAATGTGTATGCATGCTCAAAAACTATATTTTGTAAATTTTTGTCATTTTCACAGAATCAAACACACAAATCTATACACGTAACACAAAAATATATAAGTGATCACAATTAAAATATCAATGCTAAAATGAATTATTTTGCATAAATTTGCTTCGAACTATGATTACTGAAATGAATAAAACTATAATCCTTATAAACATTAATCAACTAACCATATTAGTTCAAATTCTAATAAAATCAATTAAGCAATTTTGCATTTCAAACATGCAATGATGTGAATAAATAAAAGATCACAAAATCAAATTAATGGGCATATATGTTTCATATAAGTTACATTTGAAGCTTCATTATATTATTTTATCAAAATCATTTTGAGATCTTCCAATTGCAGTTTCAAAACATTTATACACCCTCAAAATGATGTTCGTAGTACTATAAGAAATTAAAAATCCATATATTGCTTTTCTACCATGAATTTTCTAAAGCTTGGCTTTGGATCTTTTCATCATTAAATTTTTTTTTACAACATCTTTCACACACACTTTCATAGACACCTATTGTGGATACTCAAATTCAAACGAATGTTGTCTCACTAATGGTAACCCTTTCCATTTTGAAAAATATCTCATTAATAAAATTCATCAAGCATATATGAATTTCACTCAAGTTTCTCAAATGGTCCATAGAAACATTTATCAAAATGATTTTGACCATTATTAGATCTTGGTATTTAATCATGATTTAAAAATTAGGCAATCATGCAAGGCATATAAAACTCCCATATGATTCAAAGACAGTAAAGTGCATGTTCAAAGTGAAATCAATACCAAAGATCTCAACAAATTTGGCTTTTCATGATTATTCATTTGAATTCCAACTTATCATCAAAAATATTATTTTTTTTGTTTATCGTTGTTTAAAATCCACGTTTCCAATCATTCTGGAAAAAAAACTTCATATAATGAATCACGTGTATACTTAAAACTTAACCAAAAGCCACAAAAACAAATAAACATCGTTTTAGAGTTTTTCAAGGGTGATAATTCATAAATACATACTATATAAGGAACAAGCATATAGAAAAAAAATCCTAAAATGCACAATGTATGAAAAAATCCTCACTAAAAGTATGTTAAATATCCAAATATGACAATAAAATCTCTCATACATGTCAAATGAATCAAGGATTACCTAAGAAGGGACATACGACCAATAAAGACCTTAGGTATAAATCTACCTATTTAGGTAAAGGAACTTTTTTCCTCTCCTGAATCCTTGTATGGAAAAAAGAGTACACCCTCCTTTCTCTCACATTTCTTTTGAGGAATCCCAATATCAACTCTCTCTCTGTGGGATCAATCCTAGGTCTACTTCTCATAGGTAGCCAATGTTCTTTCCTTAAATCAACTCTATTCTAGGAAATTTGTTTTAATGCATAGGTAAAAGAATTATTATCATAACCTTTTGTTGATTCACCGTAAAATCAACCTTCCTTATGAGATTACGAATCTCATTTATAATCACACTCAAGGTATCTCTATTTTCAACAACCCATTTATTTTCAAAAAATCATTTCTTCCAAGACAACAACTATCCACATGTTATATAGAATGTCCATTCAAATTGCAATCAGAGCAACATGACACATTTCTTTTATCAAAAGACTTAATCTTAGATTCATGAGCTGTCATATCTTCTTGTTCCACAAGCTTCCTTAACTTAAAGAAAAAATGGGAAAATTATTCAATTTACCACAAAATGAGCAACCAAAGGTACTAGACCTTGGTAGAGACTTAGGAACAATATTTTCATGTTTTAATTTAAAAGTATGTCCCATTGTTCATGCTCTAGGTATAAGAAAATAATTCATAAATATATTTCATAAATTCTTTTCCTTTATCTTTGGACTCAGAAAAACCAAGACCATGTTTAACATTTTTACCTAACCATATTTGATAATAATGTTGTTAAGAACATTGGTTTTTCCAACAAAATCAAATTTCAATTCATTGGCATCCTTAAGTGAAAGAGAAAACTTTTCAAAATTATCTTTCTAAACTTAATTTTTAATCACAATCTCTCTTTCTCCTTCACAAGAATTTCTTTCATCTCCCTCAAGTAAGCAAATTATTCTAACAAATTATCAAAAAAAATCATTAAGCTTAGCATTATTCAATTAAACATTTAAAAAAAATTTAATGTCTTCTTTTTCATCATGAATGTTGTCCTCTAAATGATCACTATCATAAGACAATCTAGGACAAGATGTATGTGAACCTACACTTCCACATGTCAAGGAATCACTAAGAGACCTATGCCTATATGTTTCTTTCAAGCCTTCTTTATAAACACATAAATAGAATCATTATCTTCATCAAATTTTTTATTTTCACCTTCCAACTTCACCATTAGTGTTATCACACTTTCACTCTCTTCGCTAGAGAAACTTTCACCCGATTCAATATCAGAATCACTCAAGCAAGATTTGTAATTTTTTTTATCCAAGTCTTTAGACTATTCTAGCTTTATCAAATTTGTAGGGAATATATTTATATGGTGACCAACTCCACACCTAAAACAATTATCCTTATCTTTTAGCTTTCTTCTCTTAGATGGATTCTTCTTATAAGTACGTTTAGAAAAAAATTTAGAGGAATTTTGTCACTTAAGTTCAAAGTTCTTCTCATTTTTAAACATTTTCCTTTTGTTTGTATATAACTTGTTAAATCGTTTAACAAACAATGCAATATCCCCATAAATACTTTCACGAGGCTTATTTTTACTATCTTTCACAATTGCCTTATCACTTGACTCGACAATGAACACTAAGTCTTTCCCGGGTTTCACACTTAGAGAATTCTCTTGGTCACTTGTTTGGAGAGAGACTACAAGTTTTTTTAGGCTACAAGTGTTGATATAATCTCGATTAAGATATCAAACTTTATCTTGAAACAACTAGCTAAGGTCCTCAATAACTTCTTCATAACCTTGTTCACTTGAATCTTCTTTCCAAGATTATATAAAGCATTAACAACTTTCGTGAAAAGCGTATAATACTCATCAAATGTTTATTCTTCATTTATCCTCATCACTTAAATATGTTGCACTTTGCTGCAGCTTAGCTCTCTTCAACTAAAAGTTCCCTCATATGTGATTTTGATCATTTCCTATACTTTTTTTGCCGTCTCACAATTGAGTATTTGATTGTACCCTTGTGTGCTAATGGAGGTGAACAATGAATTCAAATCAATCAAATAATAATTACAAACACTAAATTCAGCTTCAGATCAATTTATCCTTAATTTATCCAATCTAATTCTTTCATCCTCAATTGTAGGACATGACCATCTATCTCCAATGCTCATCCACACTCTCTTATTTACAGATTTGAAATGAGCTCTCATTTTCTCTGTCCAATGGCCATAAAACTGAGGTGGTATATTGGTGGAACCTCCATCTATCAAATCAATCATCTCCTCAAACAAGATCTAAACACCAATAAACTAGATCTAGGAGTCATAACACACTATCAATAAAAACGAGCACGAATCTACTCAACCGCTCTGATATATACCATTTGAGAAAAGTTCCTAGCACACTAGAAAGGAGTGTGATGGGCAAGTGTGTAAACAAAAATAAACCTAGAGGAGTATGCGAATAGATTCTCTAAGGAAGATGTGAAATTTAAAAAATTCCTTCACAATTTTAGCAATGCTAGTTAAGCATACATTTAAGTGAGATGGTGAAATAATTAGATCTAAATTTTATCCAATAATTAGTTGTTAAAGATAATTATCACGAAAATTAAGTAGGAGCAAGACCTAAGTTAATTTTCAGTGAGTTTTCATAGATCCAATCTAGATCTAAGTATTGTGTTTATTAGCATGTGATAGTAAATGTAAAAGCACACAAACAATTAACAAGAATAATTTATGAGGAAAACCCTCGAATAGAGGGTAAAAATCCTCGATGCATCCTAAAATATCATTAAACAAGAAAAGACTTTATACAATGCAAGAAAATACCTCTATCTTGTTCCTTAACAAGAAGTTATATGATTAACATTGAACTCTTCCCCATTGACAATGATCGATCCATCATTCTTCTCATTAGGATCACACCATGATTGAACTCGCCTATAACTTAAACACCTAATTTAGATTTGAGTTTTGATCTTGAATTTTGATTTGGAATAGTTAGATTGAATCTAGGCTAAGTGGATTTGATCACAAAACACTCTAATTTACTTATAAAAGTTATATCAAGTATAATTCTAGTTTTTCTCTCAATTATGAAAGGACCAAGTGAATTTTCTTAAAAAGGAGAAATTTGAATGATCTCAGCCTAAAAAATAATCTCTCAATATAGGATAAGTATACATGAATATTTGTTTTTATAAATTGGAGGGAAAAAAGTTCCATTGATAGAAATTTTCATAAATCTGACAATGTTGTGCACATGATTGAAAATACCTCATTGCACAAGGTTTTGGATAATGAGAAAGTCATGCAAAAAAATGTTTTTTTAATGTGCATGGGTATAAAACTCATCCATGCACTCAATTTTGGGCAAAAAGTACAAAAGCCTAAAACGTATTGAACCATGCACATGAGTTCAAAATACCTCCATGTAAACGGATAAAGACATAAGGTATGTTTTCCCTATGCATGATGTATTTTTTAAGGAAAGGGCTTTCCATTTAGGTTAAACACAAAATTTCTCAATATAAAAGATCTCTTGTTTTATTTGAAAATTGATTTTCAAAGTTAATTGAAAACACGTGTATGTGTGTGTATGTTCATAGCCTTTAGATGTTCTAACCAACAACCCGTAAAAGAACATTCTTCAATATCGCTACAACAAAAGTCTTTGATTGTATAGAAGATAAGTTTTATCTTCAATGTTCATCGATGTCTAATGAACAAGACTATCTCTACCAAACAACATCTATATGGAATCAAGCATTATGGCTTGATAATGCATGACTCAAATGCTTTCACATGGAAGTAAGCCAATCAAATTAATATAAATGGATAATATATATTTTCAAATCATGAACATTTTTCTCCTAATTATTCTGCTTAAGATAAATTTGTTAGTATTCTCCATGCTCAAGAGAGACAAAATTACAAAATAGGGAAGAAAAAATAGCATTTTGCAAAAATGTTACTTGCCTTGGAGATGTCCTATTAGGGATGTGATGGTGTATACCTGGAATGACATAGATTTTCTATCACATGTTGCTAAGGTTATTATGTACTATTGGACGTATAATATGGAGTTTAACATTTTCCTCTTATTTTAAAGTAAAATTGAAGATATGTGTTTATATTTTAAATTATGACATAAATGAATTAAATTATTGGTAATCTCTGTTTATAAAATAAAACTGGTGTGCATATTTGTTATAGTAGATTATCATTTAATTGTAATATCGTCATTCAAAATTTTATTATGATCCTCTATGTGTTAGAAGGTGAAAACAATGCAATGCATATAAATGTTGACCCGCTAACCATAAAGAAAGGTTTTAGAAAATATTTAGTGAAATGTATTGAGTTTAACTAAATTTATTAATGTAATATAGATGCACCATATTAACAGAGATTGTCGCCATGGATAGGTGAAAATACATATATTTTCTTAACAAGTTTTACTTTTGGATGAATTGGAAAATAAATTTGAAAAAAAACGTGGAGTATAATCAAAATAACAAAAGAGATGTCAGGGTCATTGTATGGAAGTATAAAAAGAAAAATGTCATTGTGAATAAACTCAATGTGGACAAATTCACAATTTTTTAGAGAAGACGATTAGACCCCATATTTATTAATAGCAGGGAGAAAAAAAGCCTTTCTCTGGGGGCTTAGAATTAAGAGATAAAAATATTGAAATCCTCAATAAGTGATTTAAAAATTCTAGATGATGGACCTGAGTATGGACTCACTTTAAAAGTTATCACAATGTCACTATGAATCTCCCGATTGATAGAGTAGGCCTTCATATAGAAATTCTCAAAAGTAGCTTGATTCCTGGAACATCAAATCCGCCAACATATGTATGAAGGAATAATCTTGCATAGAAAAGATCGAATGTTTTTTCCACAACTATTAAACCACCACCACATGATACGATTCTACGAAGATCTATTATGAACTCGAATGCCCATTTATCAAAATGGTTCCACACTTTTTGAGCAATCTCGCTATGGAGAAATATGTGATCATCACCTTCCTCTTGAGGCGAATAACAACATCTAAATTTAGACACCATGGGGATATTAATTCTCTTAATATTGTTGTTAAGTGGAAAAGAATTGTTAAGAATAATCCACATGAAAATTGAAACTTTGGGAAGAATCCTAAAGTCCTAAATCATGGAGAATGAGAATCGAAAGCAAGACTTTTTTTAATATAATCCCATGCTATTTTAAGAGAGAATCCATGTCGGATCCAATTTTAATCCACTGATAACACATTTTTGTCTATAACTTCTCCAAACACTTGCATAAGCTTCCATGTGATACTAAAAAATGAGGGCACACCCCGGAAATTCAGGAGAGCAAGTTTTTTTATATTTGCAATGCATAAAATTGTCCCATATGGATTTTTTTGTGAGAATCAAATCCAAATTTTGCATGCGTAGGCATCACAAATTTCAGATAAGTTTCGAAGACCAAGACCTCCTTCATTCGTAGGAGGAATAATCACTCCTCGTGAAACCCAATGCTGCTTGTGAGATTCTTCAATGTACCCCCAGAAAAAAATAGAGCATACTTTCTGAAAATCTTTTTAAAAAAGATTTTTTTGGATTTAATGCAGAGAACATATGCAATCCCATTGAATGTAAGACTGTTTTAATCAAAACAATTCCACCCGCGTGATTCATAGAGGCAATACTCCACCCCTTGATCCTGTCAACAGCCTTTGAAGTAATACCATTGAAGAAATCTTTTTTTTCTTACCATAAATAGAGGCACACCCAAGTAGATTAACGAAATATCAAACTTTTTGAACCCTGTTGTCTCCAATATAAGTTTGCGATATCACTGATTACAGTTATCTGAGAATAGTACACTTTTTTTTTTAGCGTTTACTTGCTGCCCCGAGTGAGTTTCATAAAGTGATAAGCTGTGCATGAATTTTTGAATAGTTTTAAGTGAACCATTGAGAAACACGATAATGTCATCTGCAAATGATAAAGAGAAATTATGGGGCATTCGCTTGGAGTCAAATAATGATCTATATTTCCTGTAGATATAGGGTTCTGAATGCCACGACTTAAGACTTGAGCTGCAAGGACAAATAGAGCTGGAGATAAAGGATCCCTTTAATGCACACCACAACCGGATTAAAAAAAACACAAGTTTTACCATTAAATAGGATAGAATACCAACCGTTTGAAAGAATTCGCCATATCATATCTATCCAAATTTTTGAGCAACCATAAGCTCGAAGCACTTTCAGAATGAATATTAATGAAATACGATTGTAGGCCTTCGTCATATCTAGTTTGATCACCAATTTTGATCCTCTAGATTTTTTCTTAAGTTGTGACATTAATTCTTGAGCAAGGAGAATGTTGTCCGTGATTAATCTTCCTTTTATAAAACCTACTTTAGAATTAGAAACATTTTTTGGAAGCAATGAACCATTTCGGTTAGCTGAGATCTTTAAAATAATTTTATTCAAAAAATTACAAAGACTAATCGGCCTTAAATCTGAGCAAGTTTTTGGATGATCCACTTTTGGAATGAGCACTATATTTGTGGAAGTCCAACTTTTTATAATATCATTACCCACAAAAAAGGATTGAATGACATTAACAATATCTTTAGTAATGATATCCCAACAAGTTTGATAGAAAAATCCATTGAATCCATTCAGCCCCACTACAGTATCTTTATCCATGGAAAAAATGACATCTTTGATTTCTTCTTCTTTAGGAACAAACGAGAGAATTTGATTATCCTCACCACTAATCCACTTGGGAATGTGTTCAAAAACATAGTTCTCCTTATCACACACCGATTGTTCCCCAAGTAATGCTTGAAAATACAAGACTATTTCTTTTTCCACTTCATTGGATTGACTAACTGTAACACCATCTTCTCTTGGGATTTGGTGTATAAGAAGTTTGTTTTTCCTTTTTTTTAGTCACTGAGTGGAATTTTTTTGAATTGTAGTCTCCTTCCTTAACCCATTTCAACCGAGCTTTTTGCTGCCAATATATCTCTTCAATTTTAAGCTCATTATTAAATAAAGCTTTGGCAAGGTGCCAAGCTTCCCTATTTTAGGGGGTGGGATTAATATCAAACATAGCTTCCTTAAGAATAACATCTTTTTCATCTTTTTGAACCCAGGAAAAAATATTTGAAAAAAAACTCTTATTCCACTCTTTAAGGTCAACTTTGACATTCCTCAGTTTTATAGCAAATAAAGCGACGGGGGACCCAGAATAATCACAATTCCAAGCAGTTTCAACAGTTTCAAAAAAATAATGGTGAGAATCCCACATGTTTTGAAAATGGAATGGCTTAGGGACAATTTCAATTTTGAATATTAATTTCTAAACAAGTGGAGCATGATCAGAATTTGATCGATGAAGATGCTCAACTGAAGAAGAAAATTATTGATTAAACCATTCATCATTACCAAACACACGATCAAGACAAGCCCAAATACTAGGATCACCGTCTCTATTATTGCACCATGTGAAATTGGAACCTAGAAAGGGTACCTCTTGTAATCCAGTGTTAATCATGGTGGAGTTAAAGTCAATTATAGCCTCCATATCAACCAAATCGCCTCCCATTTTTCCCTCTTGTTTAGCCACAATGTTTAAGTCACCTCATATTACCCAAGACTCAAAACCAAAAGTGGCTAAAAACTTAACTTCACCCCAAAGCAGCTGCTTATCCTCTTTGTTAGATTTTGCATACACATAGGATACTAAATAGGAGCTAGGAGACTGTGGAAATTTAACTGATATTGTTAATAATTTATTCATGTCTCTAACTATATTAACAATACATTTAATGTTCCACAATATCCAAATTTTTCCTCCGGCATTTGTTAAACCACTAGAAAGACCGATCTTCCTCAATAGAGAATTAATATTTCCTTCGTCAATTGTTAGCTCCTGAATTGCAACCATAGAGATTTTAAATTTATTTAGTATTATCTTTAGTCTTTAGTCATTCCCCACTCCTATGATATTCCAAAATAGAAGGCTAATCATCTAAAATTGAATTAAGTTAAGCTTGAGAAATTTTAAAAACAGACCTGGTTGTTATAAATAAGACTGAGTGCATCTAAAATTGAATTGAGTTTCTTCACTTGAAATCTCAACAGATGGGTCTCCTTTGAAAGTGGTTGATAGTTTAGGTGTAAGTGACAAGGTAGGTGATGAATCTGTGAGTAGGGATGCAAAACTTTTGGCTAGATTTCTATCAAGATCTGGAGGTTTTGGGGTTGCTGGTGCAGCAGCCATAATAAGAGGTTTTGGACAAATTCTCAAACTTCAATTAATAGACTAAAAAATGTGGACGACCAATATATCATATTTTTTGTCTATCTTTGTGATAGAATAGTGCACTACACCTATAGTGAAAATCAATAAAGAGTGATTATGATAGTCATTGGATTTCGATGTTAATGACATTGAGACTGAGTGGTTTAAAAAATGCTTTAAAGACGGTAGAATCTAATCATAAATAAATTAAGAATGTGTTATTATTACATTTCAACTATGGGGTTGAGAATAAATTACACTTTTGTCTTATACAGGGAAATAAGAGTCACCCCACAATTGCTTTAGTGGAATAAGAAAAAATAACTACAAACATTTAAACCAAGTACTCTCCAAGGTACTAAAAACTATATGTTTAAAATTTTAAATGCGAACTTATGTGTGAAAAACCTTATGTATGTGTTGGTACGTTAATGTATACATGCATTTGGTCAAAGAAACATTAATGTAATTGCATATGATTTTATGTTTATAAGCCATTCAAATTGGGTAAAATTATTTGACTATGATTAATTTATTGTAATTTTCATGCATTATAAAGAAAACATAAATCCTCGGACAAGAATGGTGTTTAGAATATAAGTAGTGAATATGTTTCACTTTAAGTGATAAATTCAGGTTACAGTGAAACTTTTGGGGTTGTTTTCTTTCCATATATGGAAAGAACACAACCCCAGAAGTTTCACTGTAACCTGAATTCATCACTTAAAGTGAAACATATTCACTACTTATATTCTAAACACCATTCTCATAATATATATATATATATATCAACACGTTCCCATGATTTATATCTTGTGGGTATGACAAAGGTTAATGACATTCTAATAAATTCTTAAATTAGTGGGGTTATGTTCTTTTCTAATTATCTTCTCATTGTTAATAAGACAATGTAAATGTTTCTAGGAAATTACTCATATGTTAAGATATTAGTTGATCCACGTGTTCATTGCACGTGTGTATAATGTTTGAATTTATATTTTTCAGAAAAACATAATAGAGTGGTCGAGTTATCTATATAAATTGTAAACTAGGTCATACACACAAAATTCAAATTCTAATTAGTTCAACTTTTATCTTGATTAAATTAGGTGAACCTAAAAATGAAAGATATTGAAACTAAACAAAAACAAACCAAATCATAATCCATAAATCAAAAGATAGGAGATGAGGAAAAACCCCTTTCAGGCAAAACCTATGTTTCACCACTGTTTAGAACTAGGTATTACAAAAATACATCTATAGACTTATAAAACTTAGAGCTCCACTAAGTGACACATAAATTTATTCCTTACATTTTGTTGTCAACAAGCGATGCAGATCTCTTAATACCTCACTGCAAGCACTTGACTCAATGCCAGCAATTCAGCCTCGGGAAACTGTATTTCTATCTTCAGCAGTGAAATATTAACTTCTCAAAGTTATGAATAGGGATTGTGTTCTTCGTGGTTTGGTAAAGTGATCTCCAATCATCCAAGGAGGGTGTTTTAATAAAATAAAAGAGTTCGATTACAAAAATATATCTAAAAGGTACAGTGTAAAATGCAGGTTCACATATCTATATATAGGGGGAAAGATCTCCAATAGATAGACATGAAAGATTTTATTTGAAATTGGGTAAAAAATAATTTTTGCGTACTCGTTTGAAAGAAGGTACATCATGTAAGAACAAAGTACCCTCTCTCGTTTGAACACACATTAAGCGACTGATCCAATAAGATTCCAGAGCCTGTCAAAAGTCGTGAAAAATGATCTCGTTCGAACGAAGTTCGAAGCTGTACTAACGAGGTATAAGAACTCATTCGAATGACATCCAGTGTTGTTTTAATAACTTTGGAAATTTTACAAAAAAAAATTTGAAAAAACATTTTAGAAAAATAATGTAATTTTTCAAAATCTTTTAAAATACATGTAAATAAAAAGATAACACAAAAACAACTTCATATACCTTCTCTGAGAAATGTAGTGACGCTCGATCTTCGATTGTTGCGTTCGGTTGCTAACTTATCTTAACTTTGAAGTATTGAGAATGTACATAATGGTGAAGTGGGGTGTAATGGGTTAAGATAAACATAAAAAAAGATTGAGCAATTATAAATCTTTCTCTTACTAATCTCCCTCTTTGGTTATTCCCGTACAAAACACAAATCGAAAAAAATAACCCCTAAGACAAGTTCAGCTAATGCCCCTCCCGAACCCGAAAAAAGAAAAGACACATATGACGTTGTCTTCAACTGAAAATCTTCATCGTGCAGTCCATGCACCAAGGCAGAAAAGACCTACATGTGACATTGTCTTCAATTGAAACTCTTCATCATATAATCCATGAAATCATCAAGACAGAAAAGACCTGCACATACATGAAGTAAAAGAAATACCATGACACATGGACTTTGAAAACAAAATAAAACTCCCCCTCAATATGTTCTCCCCCTTTTTGTATGTAATAGACAAAGTAATCCTGAAATGTTAACATCATGAGAATCCAAATATGAATTATCATCACAAAGAATAAATAATGAAGCATACGAGATGAAAGTTCAACAAAGTAATAAACTATGTTTGATTTTTTTGAGTATATAAATAGACATGTAAGTACAAAATACAAACCATAACACCATGGGGTAGCACGAAAATATCCGAATCATGGTAATGGGATAAAATTGTGTGAATTTAATGCATAGGAAAATCAACATAAGCATACGTAGTAAATGTTCACGAAGTCAAAGAGACGCTCCCAAAGAAAAAACTCAATTCAACCATTGGTGTAAAATTATTGAACAAAGTGAAATTGACTTAACTCATACAAAATATCATGAATTTCAATGCTTCTCAAATCAATAACACCAAAAGATTTAAATTTTTTTAATGAATTTTATTACACAAACCCATTGATCTTCAACTTTTTACACCCTCAAATTCTCACATTTTAAGCGTAAACTCTCAAATTGTTTGAAGGAATCATATAGCTCATGTGAATAAAGCATCAAATGAAATAAAAAATAAGCCCTGGCAGTTCGATATTTATGTGTCGAAATCATCTTTTAGGCTCTTGTCAATGGTGTCTTTTAATGAAAAGAAGACTGCTTCTTTTGTAGCCCCTTTCCATTGCATAAATAAAAATTAATTATGTGGTTAAAAATATTCGGGAGACGATTCTTACATGAAAAATTAGTTACTAGTAAATTTGGTTTATTATTAAGCATGATTGAGATGAGAACACCTAATTCGACATATGACAAGCAAGTAAAATGATGAAAAGATTCATGCATGTGAGTAATAAAGGCGATATAAATAGTCTGGCATTAAGGAAGTGCTTATTAAAGGACAATGTAATGCTAAACATGCATTTCTAAGCAGACAAAATAAATGAAGCCAAGTTTTATAACACCATTAGTAAGTCACATGAATGGATGGAATGTAATTTTTTTTGGAACATGTTAAATGCATATCCATATATGGTGTAAAACAAAATGCAAAAATATTTTTGAATTTTTGAAAGTTTTTATAAAAGTAATTTTTTTTTTAAATTGGAAACTTTATCTAAAAGAAAAGAAAATCTTTTTGGATTTTTCAAAAATATAAACATAATAATACAATCTAGTAATAGGGATAAAAGATAACAATGTGATAATAACCATACTGTAGAAATAATATACGAACTCAATCAATGGCATAAATACCCAAAGACTTCCTAAGATCCTTAAATCTAAGTGCATTTAAAGGTTTAATGGAAATATCAATCAACTAATGTTCGGTACTCACCTAATAAAAGGAAATGATAATTTGCTCAATATGAACACAAATAAAGTGCTCACTAATCCTAATGTGCTTTGTATGGGAATATTGGATTGGATTATTAGAAATGTGGATTGCATGCATATTATCGCAAGAAATAGTCATTGTGCCTTGAGTAATCTCATAATCTTCCAAAATTTTCTTCATCCATAAGAGTTGTGTGCAAACACTCCTGGCGGCGATTTACTTGGACTCCGCTGTGGGAAAAGAAATGGAGTTTTTCTTTTTGCTCAACCAAGAGACAAAAGCACACGCAAAGTAAAAGCATACACCTGATGTGCTTTTACAACAATCAACATCCCCAGCTTAATCGGCATCCAAATAAGCATAAATAGGTCATTGGTATCAAAAGAATACCAAATGCCATGAGAGGGACACTCACGTATTTGATGATACGTTTAAGTGAAAGCAAGTGTGACTCTTTTGGGTATGCTTGATAATGGATATAAAGTCCAACACTAAACGCTATGTTGGGATGGCTAGTGATCAAGTAGAGGAGATGACTTATTATACTCCTATAAAGTGTTTGCTCTACGTCCATTCCTAAAGTGTCTTTGTTAAACTTAGTCAAGGAACTCATGGGAGTGATTGAGTTCTTAGCGGAGTATAAACCAAACTTCTTCACTAGGTACTTAGCATATTTAGATTGAGATATAAATATCCCATTCTACAGTTGACACACTTGGATACTTAAGAAGAAAGTGAGTTTACCAACTATGCTCATCTCAAACTCACTCATCCTCTACTCCTCAAAAGTGTGAGAATATTGGGAACACATGGAACCAAAGACAATGTCATCCATATAGACTTGGGCAACCAAGATAGCACCACCCTCTCTCCTAATAAGCAATCTCATATAAAATCCCCCTCTCTTGAAGCCATGAGTTAAGATATAAGAAGTTATCCTTTCGTACCAAGCACATAGTGCTTTCTTCAAAACATATGAAGCCTTGTTTAGATAATAGATGTGGATAGGGTGATTTAGGTCTTCAAACCCCTTTGGTTTTTCCCAGTAAATCTCCTCATAAAGAATGTTGTTAAGGAAGGGACTCTTGAAATCAATTTTGTATAGCTTACACCGTAGATGACATGTTATGATGAGTAGTAAGCGGATAGACACAAGCCCATCCATAAGAGCAAATGTCTCTTCAAAGTCCCCTTAATTTGTATGTAACCTTGAGTTACCAACCTAGCCTTATTACGAACAATGGTGCTACTCTCATCCATCTTGTTTTTGTACACCTAATTGTTACCAATCATATTAGTCTCTCTAGGTCAGGACTAGTTCTCAGACATCATTCTTTCAAAATTGAAACAACTCATCTTGTAGAGAACATATCCAATAATAATACTTGGATGGTTTATTCACATTCTTGGGCTCTACTGTGGAAGTGTAGTAAAAATAGCTAACCACGTTCTCTAGTTGAGCGTGAGTCTTAAAACCTAGTTTGGGATCACTAAGTATGTCGAAAGGGTCAAGAATCTTTCAAACCCAAGAGGGTGGATCCTCTATATCAAGAGCGAGGTCCATCGTGGTGGTCTGGGGGTATAATGAGATCATCATCGGGGGTGCATTGTTCTCACATGCAGTGCCATGATCAATAAACATAGCTAGAGCATCGTCTCTAATCGTGATGTTTATCAATTCCATAACCTTAGAGCTTCTAAGGTTAAACACCCTATAGGCTCTTCTAGATAATGAATGCCCTAAAATTATTCCCAATCGCTTCTAGAGTCGAACTTCCCTAAATGATTTTTATCTCTAAGGACGTAGAAAAGACTCCCCCCCCCCCCCCCCCAAAAGAAAAAAACCCCAAAATATAATAGGTTAGGTTTCTTCCCAATCCATAACTCATATCTAGTGTGAAGTGTGTGTCGATGAAGATAGACCCTATTCGCTGTGTGTCATGCAGTGTTAACTCCCCTTTTTCGAAATATGTCTAGGCATATTTATTACAAGAAGCATGGATCTATCCATCTCTTGAATTATTCAATTATTCCTCTTAGCAATCCCATTTTGATAAGAAGTACGAACGAACAAAAACTCATGTTTGATTTTGGCTTCATTACAAAATATATACACTCTGGCTTCTTTAAATTCAGTTCCATTGTCACTATGAATTCGATTTATAATGATACTATGTTGATTTTTTAGAACACGACACTTGGTTGTTAGGAACTCAAAATCATCAGACTTTTCTCTAATAAATCGAACAATTGAATATCTCACAAAGTAATGTCCCATCACTAGGATATACTTCTTACCACCAATGCCCTCCATACACAGGGAACCTATAAGATAAATGTGTATCAATATAAATATACAGGAGGTGGTAATGATATGTAAATTACTATGGGGACTCTTGATTTGTTTCCCTTATTTCCAAGGACCACAAACGAAGGAAGTTGGTTTTCCAAGCGACGGTAAGCCATGAACTAGGTCTTTCTTGAATAATCTCTCGGGATCTATAAAATTAATGTGACCTAGTCGTTGATGCCAAAGGCCATGAAGGAGACCTTAACATTATTTCACACCAAATAGGACTTGAGAATGATACTGTATCAATTGTCTATAGTCCTCATAATTTGTTGCAAAAGCCCACCAGATTGATCATACATGTTACATTTCGACCGGTCACACTTTACTTCAAAGTTATCATCGCAAAGTTATCTTATGCTTATCAATTTCTCTTTCAACCTTTTAACATACAACACATTATCTAACTTACGAAAATCGAGTATATCCATGCAAGCACATCCCAATATGCTAGACATACTCCCATCTACAAAGGCGACCTTTCCTTCCCTGCAATCCATAAGGTTGGTAAAAGATCACTTGTCATCGGTCATGTACCTAGATCACCCACTATCAAAATACCATCGAGAAGTATCTTGAACCTTGAGATAAACATGAACAACAATGTCCTTTTCATCATTATTGGGTACCCAAGATGAGGTAACCTTTTGCTTGCCTTTATCACTATTGGCTCTAATCATACTGCTGGAAGTGTTCTCTAAAGGCTTAGACATTCGCTGAAATTATTCCATTATGACTTTAGAAGTCATGACTAGAGACTCAACTTTCTCTCTAAGACTAACAAAGTTGCTATAGTGGTATGTGGGTTCATTTGTGTGAGAGACTCTTCCTAGCTTATAGCAAAATTCTCTGAGGTGACCCCTTCAAATGTAATGACAAAAAAATAGAATTTTTGGGTCTATATTGGTTAATACTCTTAGGACAAGTTTTCCTTGGTGGGTTAGGTCGAGGCCCATACCAATCCATCACACACTTAAGAATCGATTCATGTACATATGGGAAGTGGATGCACCGTCATAACCTATCCTTTACTTTCCTTTATGCAAAAACTAATGCAGGACCTAGGAACATCTTTTTATCCTTCTTAGATGTGTCCTACAATGTAACTTTGACCTCCTAGGAACATTCAAGATCTTTCTCGAGTTGGGAAACATAGACTTCAAGATTCTCATGAGTATGTAATAATGCTTGAAGATCTCTCGTAAGAATATCCACTTTGTTAGCTAAGTAACTATTTTTTGTCCCCACTGAAAGTAACTACTCACTCAAAGAAATCCTAGCAGAGGTCTCACTCTCTCTCGAAATATTCAACTCCTTATGTAAAGATAATATGCTAAGAGCCAAATTTATATTTTTCCTTTTGATTTCTAATGAATCGGTGAAGGCATGTTGGAGGCCATATTCTCCCTAACTCAAATAATCATCACCCTCACTATTTTTAGAATGATTCAACACATTGTCAAGGATATCACGTTTAGAAATGTCCTCATCCACATGATAATCACTTGAAGTGCTAACGTGACTAGCCTTGAACACAATGAAGTAACGTCCAAGTGGTGATTCATCCTCTAAATCCACTGACTCAACATCACTATCACTTAGAGTGGCATTATAAGCAACTTTAAATTGGCCATGTCTATTAATCATAGTACAACACTTGTGGGATTTGTGACCCTTTTATGACACCCCACCTAATTAAACATCGATTGATCAAGCCTTTATTAAATTAAAATAGGATTCTCATATGGTTCATTCTTAGCATCACTGTCAAAAACTTTTGAATTACTATCCACCTAAGTGAAAATAGACCGGTGCCAAATTTTATCTTCCTTTAAAAATAAATAAAAGAACCATACTGAAACTAAATTAACCATTCACAATATAATAGAATCCAACAATCATAATATATAAATGCAAAGATGTTTTCCGAATAAACCAACGACCAAAATCCAAATCAAATACTCCATAATAATAAAAGAAATAGACAACTGAAAACAGACATCGGACAACAAGTCCATACATGGAATTAAAAATGAGATCCTATACTAGATCTGAATGGAGGAATCATCTAATGAAATCAATCATGTCAGCATCCACAGTGCTACATCTCGGAGACCCTGGAATTAAGTCATGCCTGACATCCCTATGGCTGGACACCTAAAAGGTTTTTGAAAATATTTTATAGCAAGTGTTTGCACACAAAACATGTTGAAAATATTTAGCGAGAATTTATTACATTTTTCTCAAATCGGGTATTTATTACATATGCTAGGTTATCGTACACTCTCTTGAGTTTACTCACCCCTCATCTATTGTGCACACCTAACATTCGATACTTATCCCACCTAGCTATACTACCCAAGCTAACTAGACTATAGAATTAATTGAACTTATCTACTCGCCTAAGTTCCCCGTACCGCCCATACAGTACATAATTGTCATTAACGTCCTAAATACAATTTATTTCTCATACATCACTTACATATGTTATGATAGATTAAGTTTCGCATCTTAATTCATCTTTTAGATGTATATCCATAAATATAGCATCTCCAAGTCTACTATTGCACCCAGTAGGACATCATAAGGTATATATATTTCACACACAATATATACTGTAAGGATTATTGGTCCGCATAACCATCGACCCCAATTATCCTATCAATTAAATTGGTACGGATATCCCTTGACCCCAATGTAAATGTTATGCATATGTATATTGGTTCGGATTTTCCATCGACCCCAATATTATTTAGTTTCGAATTCGTCCGGATAATCATCGACCCCAAATTCGAACTTTCATATTGGTTCGGATAGCCATCGGCCCCAATATTATTAATATACTTTAGGTATTCACACAATCTAAGTACTTGTACTATAGGTATTCACACAACCTAATAATTCACATTGGTACGTAATATATTTCTCTCTAATACTTACCTCACATTTTATTTTACGATTTATCTCGCTATCGTAATTACATGGATTCACACAACTCTAAGGGTTTTAGTTACCCCTTTTTCTCAATTTGGTAGATAAGTCCAACTTACCCTACTAGTTAATACATCAATTTATTTAATTTTCGTAATTATTTATCCGACTCTCAGATTAGTTACGATGCCATTCATCTCGACTTCAATCTCGTCTTAAACCTCTCAATAAGACTGTTCCATATCCCTGTAATAGGCCTACCATAAGATAACAAATCTCCTATTATTATATTTACAAATTTCTAAAGATTTCCACAACATCGATTTAGGAATACTAGACCCAAAAAGGAAATTTCATATTTAATTTAGGGGACTAAATCGATCCGACTTCCTATGCCCGAACTGGTTCGCTGTTCTGTAAAGATCGAACCAAACCGCACCTCTTGGATCCGGACCGGTTCGTTTTTCGGTAACTCGTTCCTGTAGTCAGAGTAGGTGAGTTTTCCACCATTAAAATGCCTTCTTCTGTGTTCTCCCACCAAACTCTAAACTAATTGTCCCAAACTTTTCCTACATGTATAAGGACGATTTCTAAAGTAAGTTTTGGGTCCAAACATTACAAATTATTCAAGAATGAATTTAAACCTCTAATCTTAAAAAATTCTAGGTTTTCATGTTCTTCCTCTAATATTCATCAAAACCAAGATTTAATTCGTATTAATGATCAAGTCTCCATTGATTATTGATCCTCTACATATGTTAAATCGTTTTATATGCATATCCTATCCCAACATGCATACAAATCATTATTTTTCTCCCATGAACATTGATTTAATAAAAAGAAATCTTAAAACCCTACACATGGGTATTATAACTTCATAAATATTGCAATAAGCAACTTGACTCTTGGTTGGTAGGGTCTGATTTCATGGCTTTGGTGTTGGGTTGATTGATTTCTCCTTCAATCCTCCTTCCTAGGTTGTTTGTGTGCAAGAATATGCTGAAAGCTCCAAGAATTCTCCCAAGAATCTTCAAGGACTCGCTCATTTCCTTATTTAATGTATTCTATCAGTTTTCTCACCTCTAATCCCTAGTCTCCAACCCTTATAAGCTACTATAGAGTTTTTAAATTCATAGGTCTCCTAACCACTTAATAAAAATTGACCAAAATACCCTTTTATGGTCCCGTTTTAGTCTAGAATTGCCCCGCGACTCAATTAACATCCCCAGGTATACTATTTTGGCTAATTTGACCCTTATGGACTCATTCGTGATCTCTAAATTATCATCCAAGTTACTTAAAATAATTTTCTCATTTCTCACCTCTAAATAGTCTACACACGACCCCTGGTGATATAACTCTATTACACCCATATCGCTCGCTATGATGTAATTTGATAATAATCAACTATTTACTAATTACACTTAGTAAATTTCATTTCATAATATTAATCAATATCTATCTCTCGATTAATATTCAATAATCACAGTTATTATTAAATCACATTAAATTACTTCACTAGCGTAATTTAAATAAAACGTATTTTTTCTCAATTAATTTTCGAATTAATTAAATCTTGAATACATAAAAGTACGGGGTATTACACCTTCCCTTCACACTCATATCATCTCTCTAACTCGTCTTTCTTAGGGTACTCTCGTGTAGATTTTCCTTGATTACAGTAAAATATATTCTTGCAAATTTTAAAAAAATCTTTCTCAAAACTTTTATTTTCCACTTTGGAAGAATTTTGATTTTTCAGTATGAGAATTTTTTTGAATTTTTTAGCAAACAAGGCAAGATCATGAAGATCGAATTCAACATTGGAGTCAGAAACCTCCTCTTTTTTCTAGATTGAGCTTCTAAATAGATCCCTTTTCACTTTTTCTTTCGTGTTTTGGGGAACATGTCTCTATCCACAGTTTGAAGATCGCATATGAGCTCTTCAAGACTAAGCGTGTATAGAGTTTCCAAGGAGTTAAGGACCCTGACTTTCACACTAAAACGAGACGCGAGAGATCTTAAAATTTTGTTAACTACCCAAATTAAAGCTAGAATTCACAATATCAGACAAGCATGCATAAAATTCATCAAATATTTTTGATTCAAGCATGCTAATGTTCCCAAATTGTGTGGTGATATTTTATAGCTTAGAAGCTTTCACATCATTCAAACCCATGTGAGTGAGTTGGACATTATCCCATGCTTCCTTAGATGTGGTACACGTCATAATACGACAAAATTCATCGGATGTCATAACACCAAAAAATTCATTTAGGCCCCGAAAGTTAAAGTTACTCCATCTAAAATCTTCCTCAGTCTAAATTGCATTTGTCTTTAGACTAGTGATATTTGCGTTAGTCATAGTGCGACGAGTCCACCCCCTTTCAACAAAAATCTATACATAGTCGTCGATCGATTTCAAAGCCGATCTCATTCGAGCTTAATAATAGGCATAATTAGAGACATCAAATATAGGTGGCCTATTATACGAGTTTTCCATATAACCACCAGGATTCATCTATGTAACTTGTAGAAACAAGCTCTGATACCAATCTAAAAAATGTAATAGAGTGGTCCAGTTATTTGTATAGATTGTAAATTAAGTCACACATACAAAAGCCAAATTATACTTAGTCTAAATTTTATCTTGAACATGCATGATATTGAAATTAAATGAACACAAATCAAATCACAATCCACAAAACAGAAGATAGGAGATGAAGAAAAATCCCTTATGGGCTAAACCTATATTTCAGCATTGTTTACAACTAGGTATTATAGAACGACGTCTACAAAACTTACAAAACTAAGAGCTCCACTAAGTGATAAAGTAATGTTTTCCTTTTAGGTTATTGGTAGTAAGTGATGCAGATCAAATAACACCCCACAATAAGCTCCACTTGTCTTGGTGTCTACCAATCAGCCTCAGGAAATCATATTCCTATCTTCACCAGTGAAGAATTAACTTCACAAGGTTATGAACAAGGATTGTGTTCTCTGTGGTTTGGTAAAGTGATATAAAATCATCCAAGGGGTTGGAATTGAAAAAATAAAAGAGTTTGATCATAAAAAGATGTCAAAAAGGCTTGGTTTAAATTCAGGTATGCATTTCTACATATAGGAAGAAAAATATCAAAGAGATATGAATGAAAGATTACATTTCAAATCTGGTCAAAAATAATTTTTTGTGTACTCGTTCGAGTGAAGTCATATCTTGTACGAATGAAGTACCTTTTTTGGTTTGAACAAACATCAAATGACTGATCCAGCAAGAATCCAGAGCCTATCAAAATTCACTAAAAATAATCCCGTCCGAATGAAGTTCGAAGCTATTATAATGAGGTATAGGAACTCGTTCCCATGACTATGTAAAATTTTGAAAAAATAATTTAAAAAATTTTGAAAAAATATTTTAAGTTTTCGAACTCTTTTAAATACCAATGAATGAAAAGATTACCGAAAAACAACCTCATTTACCTTCTACGATAAATATAGTGACACCCAATCTTCAATTGTTGTGTTCGGTCACTAAATTGTCTTCACTTGAAGTCTTTCGAATATATATGATGGTGAAGTGGGGTGTAACGGGATAAGCCAAACTTAAAAACATATTAATCAATTATAAATCTTGTTATTACATTTTCAAATGATGTATGATTAAAAGACACCATCTAAACATTATAAGGATTTAGTCTTGAAATAATGAAAATGCCTAAGAATCCTCTCCTCCAAAATTACCCACAATCATAATAGCATGATAATCTCAAACTCAAATAATATCAATAAAAAATTATTAATAACTTGCACAAAATCATCAATTTATATAAAAGTACTAATTTTTGGACCAAACCAAGCAAACAAAATCCAATGGAAACCCAATTTTTTGTTTTATTGATCACAAAAAATGGCACTCGGCATACATGAAAAATCAATCATCAAACTTAAATTAAAAGTTTGTTTTCATAAAAATGAATATATACACAATGAAATGGATTGAAAACTCAATAGATTGCTAAACTTAAAATAGTGGCAAGAGTCTCAACGTACAAAAAATTTAAGTTCCAAAACATATATTCCATTAAATGTTTACTTAAAAGTATGAACTTTTACAATAATAACTTCGGTGCATAGTAAAAATAATCTCATAATTTACATAGGATATCTATTTTTTTTAAGTACTTATCATATTCAATGAAAAAATATAATTAGTAAACATATCATCTTCAAAGTACTTATCATAGTCATTATACGTGAACCTTGAGAGTGCTTAAGAATTTTTGAAGACCACCATCATCATCATTCGTGCCTTAATCCCATCACATGTGGTTGACCCCATGTGATGGGATGAAAGTAAGGACGATGATGATAATGATGATGATTATCTTCAAAAATTCTTAAGTACTCTCAAGGTGCACATATAACGAACTAACCTTCAAGTAATCTTTTTTCTTCACTGTTCTAAAAAAACACAGTAATTAACAAAACTGTCATAAATACTATATACAATAAAAAATATAAGCATAAATTTATAAAACAAGTACATAAGATATAATAAATAGAAATATCTCTAAGAAACTCCATAACAAGTCTTACATTCTTATCTTTCCCTCACACCCCTCAATCAAAACAAATTATCAAAGAACTATCCAAAAATTGAAAAACATCCTCCATGAATTAGTTCTAGATAAAGTATAATTCATAACCCCATATCAAAAATTAAAAACCTAACAATTAGAGTGAGACTTTGGCCCCATATCTATTATTTATTAAGTTGAACACCAAATACTTTCATTTCTTGGGCTTACAACTTCAATTATTATAACTACTTGCAGCGTATTAAAACATTCTCACAAAGCTCCACATAAAGTATCTAAAGTACAAGAAGAGAAAATAGTGGGTACCAAACTAAATACACATAAAAAAATGGGGATAAAATTCCAAAAGAAATAAAAATACATGATTAGTTCTACACACATTCTTTGATAGGGGATTCAAAAAAATAAATAAATAAAGGATATAACATTTAACAGATACATTGTTTATCATGTTCATGAATTCGCCATCTCAACTCAAATAAAGAAAAGTATTTCACACATTTACAAGATCATAAATTCAGTTGAAATTAAAAATAACATTTTGGAAAAACCAACCTACCTTTTTCCATTCATACTCAAATTTAGAAATTCCGACTTCAATTATATATCTCAGTTTATTCCTAAATTTTGAAAAAAAAATATTTACATATTTTTACCAATGTCCTTTCCCCCTCTACAATTTTGGCAACAAATAAGACAATATATATACACACACACACACACACTAGCGTATGTCTGTGCCTGAAGGCACGACGAAATTTTCCAAAGTACGTAATCGCGAAACGGCGATAATTTTTCAAAGTACGTAATAGCGAAACGCAAAAATTTCGATGTGTGATTTTAAAACAATTGGCCATAATATCCTTTATTTATAGGACTATTCACCATTCTTAACAAACAACAAATAGTCCAATAACATTAAAATAGTTTAAATTCATCAAATAAATTCACATATAATACGAAATTTACAATATTCATCCATCGAATTCACAGTGTGTCTCGAAAAAACAAAGTGTCAAATTTTTAAAAAAATTGGGCATATTCTCCTTTATTTATGGAACTATTCACCCTGCTTAACAAATAAAAAATAGTACAACATCCAAATTGTCTAAATTCATCAAACAAATTCACATATAAAATGAAATATAAAATATTCATCAACAAATCCTTTGTTTATTGGACTATCCACCCTATTTAAGGGATAACAACAAATCCAACAATAAAAAAAAATCCCAAATTCTAAGATGGGATCTAGAAGGACAGGAAAGGAGAATATGAATTTATTCTTTCTATGGGACTTCCTCAAACTGTCTGTGCCCTGGTGTTTGACCACCATCTTGGATGGGTGAGAGAAACTGAGAAGGTCTTTGCGGGAGCATCGAAGAGCGTGTTTTTGGAAATTGTAATTCTTTTTAAGTCTTTTGCACTCATCTGCTTCTGGATTAGGTGCTACTATTGTTGTCTTCCCATCCTTCTTCCCACCTCTCGCCATTATCACTCGCTCCCTCTCGGTTTTATGTACGATTTGATAAACAATAAACATAATTAATCAGTTTATCGAACAAAGATACAATCACATGAATAAATATACAATCAGTAACATACATGAGATTTTTTTCATCCTAATCTTATTTGCATCCTAAGCTTTTTTCATCCTAATATTATTTGATATCTAAAAGAAACCAACATCATACTACCAACCCCATACCTTGTCATATTGAATTTCTCATTCCGTCTTATCGACATATGCATATGCATATATATGCAGATTGCATATGCCCACAATGACATCATATATCCGGAGACATGTAAAAACATAAGTTTAGTATATGAACATCTGAAACAATAGTTGATCTCATTCAACATCAATGCATCAATAATATAAAAACACTCCCTTTATTAAGAAAATCCCATAATCCAAGAACCAATGGGCACGTGATGATCATGCTTTTATTGTGGTATGTAGTCTTCTTTTGGCAGTTTCAACCCGTAATTGAAGCATCCCCTTGAAGGTTGCAACCTCAATTGCAGTAGTAGTTGCACTTCTTGACTGATGTACCATCTACTGATCTATTTTAGGCATTATGTTTAAACATAATGCCTAAAATAGATCCGAACACTAAGCACAATTGCCTAAATACCATGTTCTGATCTATTGTGAAAATGCTATCCAAAGCTCATCCAAGACTATATAAAAGTGCATACCTTGGTTTTTGTGAAGAGACAAAAGAGTAAGTACAATTGACCTCACTTTAGACCTGTTCAGTCCAATAGACTGGTTCAGTCCTTTTAGAGGGAAAATGGACAATTTACTAAAAACAATTCTTAAGAAGCTAAAGACGTTTATGAAGAAATAAAATTCCGAAAAACATAACCAAAATCAAATCAATCTTTGCACAATTGCACTCGTACATATATTAAATATATTAGAGAATCAATGTAAAATTAATAACGGTGAGGAGCGCATTGACTATCATACTACACAATTGAAACCATATAATAAATTGAACATAAACAGGATGGATAAGCATAATTGAGCATAAAAAATCCTTGTATAAAAATCGAATTTAGATGGACTTGCAGTTATGAGATCAATGTAAATTTTGTTTATGTTCAGTGCACTATGGAACAAAATCTCATAACTGCGGAATATTATAGAATATGTCAAAATATAGTTTAGAATGGAGTTCAGATAGAGAGCTGAGTTGTTTGTCAAAATATCTGCTCTGATAATCATCAACCATTGATTTTGTGGTGTTGTTTTAGTAGAATCAATTTTGAATAGAGAGCTGGGTTTTTTGACATCGGGGTTTCCTAGAGTTCAGCTGTAAAAAAAATAACTTGAAGAAACGGGATCTTTGAAATATGAGAACCATTTTCAGAAGTTTGGCAGTATATTCAGGGGCTGAAGCATCACGAATCAGTTAAGAAACATTCAAGTAAATAAATTTTAGATCAAAATTAAACTCAAACAACTGAACATGTTGCTCAAACTTGTCACGTAGTAGTTGCTCAAGCATCGGTACCACCTATGCCAATATTCATAGTACCTAATGCCTAAGTACAATACATTTTTAGGGATTTAACTTTGCAATGAGTAAGGCACATCTTTCAGCATACGAAACATCACAATAAATCTGATCCAAAGTTTGCAGAAATAATATGTTAAATATCACAGTTCAAGGTAAGTACTTGACGTAATACATAAACAATAGTTTATAATCCACAATTTGATTAGCTTCTTGCGTGAATGACAACAAGGAGTTTTATCCCAAGAGAGCAATTCAAACTCATGTACTAATATTGTGGATAATTTTTCTATTTTATATCACGTAATGTTAGGTATAGAAAGATCATATGGTCAGATATGTTTCTTAGCATGCAATTATAATATGGTTTTTCCAGTAGATTGTTCCTGATACTAACGTGTTAAGAGTACTTTCAACATTTGCAACTATAAAAATTAGAATTTCTACTATTAGAGCAAAGCACATAACAATATGTTTGATTTGTAAAGTTAATAAATGACTAAGAATAATGCCAAACCAATCTATCTGAATTTCAAAAACCATAAGAACTTGCAAGCGGAGAGATTAGTGTGCCTTATTATGCCTAGCTGAACCACCATATTGGTGCGCTAGTGTGTCGCCCATTCTCTCATAGAACGCATTAATTCATCAGCCAAAGGGTCATCAAGATCAAATTTTGTGGAATTTTTAAATCGTAGAGTACATAGTTGTCGTCCCAGAGAAGCCAAACCTAATGCATACTGTGCAACATTTTTTCGATCCAAACAGTCTATGCAATTGGTCCTGAGCACTCCTTTTTCAAACATGGGTGGTTTGACAGAAAGAGTTTTTTCATAAATTCCATTGCCACCAACAAATTTAGTCTCTACGTTCTCAGAATCCTCAACGTCATCATCAATATGCTTCGCATTGTCAGTTTTAAAATGTCTTAAGAGAGAGATGGTGGTAGAAATAACATTCCTGCATCATATATTAATTGCAACCTTTCCTATTAGTATAGTGAACTTAATAGAAGAAAAAAATAGAGATGTGAAATAGAGAGGAAAGAGAGATTTATTTCCTTTATAGCATCAATATGAGAACTCTTTAAATAAAAATTTAAAACCTACAAATGCCATGATATCAACATGAATAGATAATGTATATACTGCTCTCTATATATATGTAAGTTTAGAGTAAAAAATGGCAATCCATCATAGTGCAACATCAGCTTCTCATCAGTCATATAATTACAAATCCAAACCTATAGAAAATTAAACCACCACTTTAATTATGAATTAGTTAACTACTATCGCATGCATCAACTAAGGATCACTACTATGTCATGCCTCAGTTATGAATTAGCTATAGTTTATTTCTAATGAGCAATATGACTTAATTATGCATCAATTATAATTGTTTGGGGTGTATTGACAATGTTCAAATTAGGTGAAATTTCACCTTCCTCTAATACTTTGCTGATTGAAAACTTTGTAGAACAAACAAATGGTGAAAAAATAATTAAGCAAGCTACCGCATGGCCAAAACATGATATTACTTTTAAATGATCAAAGGTACGATCAAACAAAATAAATATAAAACTGAGAAGTGAAAACTCGATATGCATTTTCCAAAGTACATAATCGAGAAACAACGATAATTTTTCAAAGCACGTAATAGCGAAACGTAAAAATTTTCAGGTTGTATAAACTCTTTCCCCCCAAAATAAATCAGGTTGTATAAACTCTTTCCCCCAAAAGAAGCAAACCACCCGAAATGTACAACCTACCTATCAATAAAGAAACAAACAAATATTCATTCATGTTATCTTAATTAACTCAACAAACCTCCACCTTTTCCCTTAATTGAACTTTTCAACATTGGGTATCAAAATACTTAATTCTATTAAAAAACTTCTTGTCAAGAAGCATTATAGGCCTTGCATAGAACTAAAAAAATTCAAAATTAAATAACAAAGATCTGAAATATAATTCTTCTCTTAAAGGCCTAAAAAAAATGAATGAAGATATTAATTCAATTTATATGTTTGTATGCTTATGTCTGTGCATGTATGTGTGTGTGTGTGTGTGTGTGTGTGTGTGTGTGTGAGAGAGAGAGAGAGAGAGAGAGTACCTCACAACATGCTGCTCTATATTATACATGACATTGGGGTGGATATACCCCAGATTCAAAATTAGACTTCTCAAATTTAAAAACCCTTAAGAACATACTCTTATATACACTCAAAAATACCTTTAATGGATGATCAAAAGATAGTTTTGTCATGTTTTTCCCAATACACTTAATCTTTCAAGTATTGCAACCTACAATGATTTGAAGAGAGCAAAACATGAGGAGGTTAATATAAACTATGTTAAATAGAGCCATAAGTTGAAGAGAGCAAATATGGGAGATCACATTAATAAAGCCGTAATTTTGAAAATGAAAACATAATAAAATTGAGGCGTTATCTAAACATGAAATACTAAAGTTTTAACAAACATGAAGGAATTATATAAACATGGAGAAAAAGGAAAAATAATAAATGAGCCCTAATAGAGAAAATACTAACTAATTTGATGGACAACCTATATAGGTGATACAAATTAATAGGATAAATGTGGAGTTTTTATTTTCGGATATGAAATGATATAGAACTGTTCAAATCATAATTTGGGTAGAGATTAAACATCCACACCCACCCTAAAGAAAATTCAAGCAAAACACAAAAATGAACCCCAGATAAAAATCCAATTCAGAATTAATGATTATACCTTTTATTTTTTTTGCCCAGAGATTTAACCTGCAACAAAAAAGAAAGAAAGAAAAACCATTCAAACCAAAATATTAAAATGAACCAACAAAGCCACCAAAAGTTTCATTCAGAGAAAGAGAGAAGGCATACCTGATCAGGTTTTGATCTGTAAAAAAACATAAAAAACAAAACATAAACCAGATCCTTTCAAAATAAACAAACAAAACCAAGATCCATCAAACCTTAAGCCAAAACTCATACCTGCCATACAATACAGTTTTCTTGTTTACCTTTCGGATGAAGTTGGTGGTGAGGGAGGCATCCCGGAGTTGATACGTTAGCGTGGTGCATATGCAGCAACCTTAGAGGGGTAAAAACCTTAGAGATCGAAAGGTGAGGGCGTATAAGAAAAGATTAATATATCGACAACAAAAAATTCCAAAGAATCAAAACATGAATAAATTGATCCGATATCTATAAACCAATGAAGCAAAGCCCATATAAGACTATGAAACTGCATATATGAAGAAACATAGTATAAAATAACATAGTTCACACAAATGCAAGATTGCACATATTTTCTAATACTACAAATGCTTTGTATACAAATTTTCTAGAGAGAGAAATATTCTAATAGCATTTGGGCATTTTCTCAAATAGGATGAATGCATATTCCCATTAGGTACGAAACCTTAGTTAGGAATGCATCTTCCCATTAGTTAGACATCAATAAAAATTAATTATTTTGGTACAAACCATTATAAACAAACAAAATCTAAAAATCCAAAAACAAAAGCTTGAATCTTTAGAGTGCACCCTGGGTTGGATCTATAATGGTTAAAAATGGGTCTGAACAATCTCTAATATACAATGGTTTTGAAATGCGCCCACCTCTTTAGAGTGCACCCAAAACATGTAATGTAAATATTTTGTAATTCGAAACCCTAAAGCATACACATGTGGAAAAAAATATTTTATTTTATTTTATCAATAACCAAAACATGTAATGTAAATATTACCTTTAATGTTAAAAATACCTTGTGTTATAATAATTTTTTGTGTAGGTGAAATGCTCATGTATTCCTCATTGTGACAGTCCTAAAAGATGTAAACTAACACTAAGTAATAGTTTAATACAATCCAACAAAAGTACTAAGTTCAAATGCAAATAGATAAGTTATTTTGTAAGGAAAACTTTCCAATATAGTCAATTTGTATGTATATTTGCCTCATTCCATTTAGACAAACTCGTTTGCGTCATAGGTTAGGAATTCGATGTTTATCCTTAAAAGTCTGTGATGTGTATGATTGAGGACCGTAGCGACCAAGTTAAAGCGTCTACATCATGGTGCCATATTTCATGCAACATTTCGTCTTCAAAGTCCATGGATCTATAAAGTTATGAATGAGTATTATTTTTTCTCCTTGGATATTTATTTCGATGATTGTTTTAAAAATGTTTGAGGCCATTTTTTATAAAAAAAGAATTCAAACAAGAAAAATGATTTTTGAGGCTAAGTTAAAGAGAAAAATGATTTTTTCAAAAGATGTTCGAACAAGATTTTTGTGTCATTCAAATCAAATCACATAGTTCATTCAAATGAGTTTTTATGTTGGTTCAAAAGAGTTACAGGACCTTTTAACGAAGTTCAAATGATTTTTTTGTTTAACAGTGGAATCTTGTTTGAAGCCCTTTTGAAGCCTATTCGAATGAGATCAACTGTTTTGTTCAAACACGATTATTTTTAGTTCAAAAAATAATAGTAAGTTTATTCGAACAAGCCTACTATTTTCGTTCGCATGAGATTGTGCCTCCTCAAAATTCATGTTTTCTATATAAAAGATGCCGACAACTTTGTTCCTCAAAAAGTTTGGCAAAAATTATTTTCCAACGATAAATCCAAGAGCCTCCAAACCATAGTTTCACCCAATAAGTTTGAGATCCAAGTTTTGATCCAATTTGATTATTTTAGATCTCCAATTTGTGCACCAAATTTGTTTACTCATAATCTTTGTTGAGTATGATTTCATATGGTGGATTCCATTCTTGCTATTGTTTACATATGGTGGACTCTGTATGTCGGGAAATTTGAATTGGTGGATTTCATATTTGATCCATTTATGGTTTTTAAGCCAATATTAGTTGATACTGAGGCATGTGAGGAGCATATATTGTGGATGTATGTAGGTTAACTCCTATGTGTTATTGTGAAGCAGGTCAAAGGAACGAAGATGTGTCAAGTCTTGAAGGAGTTGAGTCAGTTGTGTAAATCATATGTCGTCCTTGTGTAATACCTATATCACAGTTACTTTTCATGGTTGGGCCGTCCGAGATTTTTGCCATTGTGGGTTTTCCTCGTACATCGATATTTTGTGATTTGTTTCTTATTTTTACTCTTTCTATGTCCACCTAGATGCATTCCTAGGCATAATATAATTTGATTAAAATTAATTTTGAAAAAAATTAAAAAATGTTGTGTGTTTGACTTTCCATATAAACCCCTTAGCGCATAAGCACTTTCACTCTTCCCATGGCCAAAAGTGAATGTATCATCTTACTTTCTTTTGTATGACAAATATCATCCCCATATTATGGTCTAATATCACTCTTGTTCGAAAGAGGTTCGTTGTTTCCATATGTCTCAACAACTAAATCATATTTAAAATTACATATCCTTGACATAACCTTTCAACATTTATCTTTGAAATTGGTTGCCAAATCTTCCAACTGATAGAAAGCATTACACACTTTATCAAGGCGACATGACTCGGGTTTTGTGGACCGCTTATAATACTAATCTTAATTTTGTATGATAATTTTTTACTCTTTTATCCCATATTGTTAATATGTACTTATCTGGTACAATGTAAATATTTCTATTAATTAACATCACCGTGTCATGCCTGCACAAATTCCCCTAAACTAAAACAATCGACAATTACAATCAACCTCTCCATCGTTTTTGTGAGAGGAAACCTTGAAAGAAGCAAGTCGTATGCTTCCACAAAAACACACATCTTCAGTAACTTCATATTCTTCCATTCCCTCCCCTTTCATAAATGGTGACAACCTCAACTTACAATAAAAAATTGTGACACCCCGCCTAATTAAATACCGGGTGATCAGTCATTTATTAAATTAAAATCAAGGTGAATGGTTGGTTCATTCTTAGCATCACTGTCTCTAAATAAAAATTTCCAATTTAAACACCCTAAATAATTAAGCTAAGTGTCAAAATAATTTTAAAACCTTATTTCTATTTTATTAAATCCAAATAAAAAAAACCTTTTTAAATAACCAATAATTTAAGAACTCTTACATACTAAAGATTGATAATAACACACAAGAATTGGATTCATCCAGATAAACCAAACCAGTTTAAACTATAAATAAAACCATCATGACAGTAATTAAATCCCAAAGAGTACCAACTAATAGAAATATAAAGGAACGTAAATCTCTGACAAAAATCCAAACTGAATAGATAATCGGGCGACACATGCCCTAACTAATAAGAACTAAAAGTAGGAGTATAATTCACAACGAGGTATTCTAAGCAATGGCCTGCAACTCCCACATCAGCTGCAGCACGTCCGGTCCAAAGAACCTAAGCATGACGCCCATGTGGCTGGGAACCTGTATAATATACATATATATACAAGAGAGAAGAAATAACAGGAAACGGGTTAGAGGCTGAGTGTAAAAAAGTTTTAAAATAGTTTAGCAAGTATTTAAAATGCTTACTAGCTAATGCAACAACCATGTTAGTATGCGACACTCTCTTGATAATTCTCACCTCTCATTCTAGTGTGAACGCCTACCATACTAATAAATCTCATAAGTTTATCTAACTTATTCTCCATAAGGTTTTTATCAAGTGAAAAGCGAGGTTATGATACTTACTTTAGGAAATCATTCTCTTCAAGATTTCTACGTTATTTAGAACAACTCATTTCCCTTATGAAGTTACCTAACACTTATAATAAAATTGAAGCATTTATTCATTACTTATCTACTTATATGCATAGTAGAAAGTTCCCATATAGATATACGTATATATTAGTCACATAAATAATATATATACTAACGACACCCCACATAAAACCTATGGTGCTAGCATACTCTGCTATCAAGGCCCCGTATCACACAAACTAAGGTAAATACTAGTCCGGACTCACTCTCGAACTGTATTAATACAATGCACAAACAAATGGAGGCGAAGCATAGTTCCAGGTCCTAAGAGGTCAGCACATACCCTCACGTCTCTTAGAGCATCTGACTATCATTTTCGGATAGCCTGTATCGAGAATACTATCTTCTAGGGTACGAGTCAATATCCCCCATAAAGGTCCAATCGAGATAAGATCGTCCCGGCGCAGAAACCCCCGTGATAGCAAGTAGCCCGGGTATGATTTTTACGCAGACATATAAAATGCACAATCACACAGTCATATATATATATATATATATATATTCACATTTCTAAATTAGGTGCGCCCTCGACCCATAATTATAATTATCCATTTATATTCGATTATCTCGCATAACGGATTTGTCACTTTTATTCTCATATATATATATATATATATATATATATATATATATATATATATATATATATATAAGTTACTCCATACCTACTTCTCGACTCTCGAAGTATTTTAAACCCCTAAGTATAATTTTAGTAGGCACTCTCACTTACCTTCTAGTCTAACTTTCTTACAAGTCTCGACCTTTTATTAAACGTACGCGTGGTTTCATATGTGTGAAAACTCCTCGTTAACCCTTAATTTCCTCTTACGTTAAATTCTCACTCAACGGAATTTACCTAAAACCTACTGGTTCTATTTATATCCCATTATGCTCCAACAATAATAATCAAGGGTTACTATACATTTTTAATCGGATTAATCCAACATAAGGGGAATATGCAGTTTTCCAGGAGGGGTCGATCAATCGAGGAAATGGGGTCAATCGATCGATCATCGATCGATCGATGTTCTTCGATCGATCAATCAAGCAGTAATGATAAAAACTGCATTAACCCAGTTACGGGTTTACCTCTCCAACCTCAACCAAATCTCCATATATCATTCTCAAACTCCCAACAAACGTTACTACAAGTACTACTTACTAGAACACATAATTTTCTACTTAAAAATATGTCCTAATTCATCAATTACAACAATTCAATGGGTAAAATTTACCTGAACTTCAAGAAGCCTAATTTTTCTTTCAATTCTTCCAATTCTTTTCCAGTTTTCCTACTTCTAAATCCATACAAATTCGTTGTTTAACCTCTACATGTGATTTAGATGTTCAGAATATGATTACTTCTTCAACAACATGTGATTTTATGTCTCAAAACTATACTTTCTTCCATGAAACAAGTTCTAAACAACCCTAGACTAACATGATTAAGAGATCAACTAAAAATAAAGCAAGATAGATACTTGCCTGTAAATTGAGTTTCTAATTTGTGGAAGAAAGTGGTACGATTGCATTCCCCATCGTGCGATCTCCGACTCGATGGTGGTGGGGTGCAAACGGTTGAGTTTTCGGCCTTGAATTGCTTGGGAAGCTTTCCCACTTCTTCTCTAATGGTCGTTCTTTGATTTTCTGATTTCTAACCCTAGAAGGTAACTCCTAAAGAATGATTTATTCTTAGGAAATTCATGGGTTTAATTAACCAAAAATGCCAAATGTCTATAATACCCTCACGGGATGCTAATTAGGCCTAAAAATTCCCCGAGACCCAAACTCAACCCCCGGGTGCATTATTTTGACTATCTCAACCCTTCCGGACACATTGGCACACTCTAAATAACCATACGGATGACTTATAATTTATTCACTTTTAATAATAATAATTTAGTCCCTCCAAGACACAGGCGCGTCCTGACTTAATTTCCATAATTGTCATATTATTCCTTTGTGACAATTTTAATAAATTCAATCCTACATATTACTCTACTAAATAAGTAATATTTAACAAATCAATAATTTTCCAATAATTTCAAACTCTCGTCACGCTAGTAACATTTAAAACAAATTTCCGGATTAATATTAAATTAATATCTCAATTTAAATTTATTAATTCCTCAAATTTAAAGGCCATAAAAATACGGGGTATTACAAAATTTCCTATCAAATATTGTTGGGCATATTTAAACTCTTTTATCAAATAGGCACTTGCAAACTGCTTCGTCATATTATAATGAGATACGTAAGGGAAGGATGAGTTGAAGTTTTCGTGATCCTCATTTTCAACCATACTATGCAAAGCATTCTCCTATTTTTCTACAATTTTTTTAATGAGGTTATGGAATTGACATACCCATGAAAAAAATCATTCATGATCTCACTTCTTCGTGTGGTGGACATGTCAGCGCAACGTGTATCTTTCAAAAGAACGTTGGCACTCGATAATATGTCTCTGCATATAAGCTGCATAACCAGTCAATATTTTGATGCTATAATCCACAATAAATTTACACCAGCTTTCTTCAAATTTTTCAGATATGAATTGTGACAACCCGCCTACTAAAATAAGAGGTGGTCAGCCCGATACTCCAATAATGACATGAATTATAGATGGTCCATTCTTAGCATCACTGTCGATTAAAATAATAGTACGAGATAACCACCAATTATTTTAAAAAATGAACTGTCAAATTTAATTTTATTAGGAAAAGAAAAACATTTAGACAATCCCAATTGCAAAAATGGTGGATACCAAAAATCAATGGGTAAAAGGATACAATAGGCATAAAGTAATAACCGAATAAGCTGTTGGTTAACAGACTAATACAAACAGGTTACACCGAGTATTACAATTTAAATATCACATTATATAAATGAGCACAAGGCATGGGCAACACGCCCGAATAAATATACTGAACATAACTAGAGTACAAGGAATAGAAACGTCTACAACAATTATCCTACAACATCCGCAAACTGCTATAGCTCCAAGACCACGGGAATGGAAAGGTCAATACGGGCGTCCTTACGGAGGAGCACCTGAACGGACAAAGAGTTTCTTGCAAAATAAAGAAATATAGACGGGTTAGGACCCGATTTGATATGATTACCATGTGACTAAAATGCATGACAGTTATGAACGTAACTATCTCTCGCAATTTAATTCATAACATTTCTCACATCTCAATCTAAAAGCACAACCTAGCGCAATATCAATGCTAATGCTCAATGATCATATAATCATGGGAGAACTCATCTACATCTACTCAAGGAGACATCAAATCAATTGTTCATACTCTACATGCACAGTTCCTATTTATTTTTAAGAAATATATAATTGGTAATTCATTTTATCAAATGTCTACCAAATCAATTTTATCTCATTACTTTCTTTACCAATTCCATTTCCCTTCTTCCATCGAGGAAATGTATTTAAAGTAAGTTTATCATCATAAAATGCTTTTTCATATCATAACTTCTCAATTTCCCTTCTTCCATCTAGGATATATATTTAAAGCCATTTTATTATCATAAAATGCTTTAACAACAATAATGTCCCACATTATTAAAAATAGTTATATTTCATATCATATAACGTTTCTAAGACCCCTCGTCTGGGTTTCCCCACTGTGCGCGCCCCTAAATGGCTATCATCTTCCAGGGCCTAACACCAAGACAACCTGGGATCCTAACACGACGTCGGGAAGTGGCTATATACCTGCGAGTGAGTCATAACCACACCCGGAATTACCTCACAGTCGCACAATAAACATACAATAACCGGTCATATGGCCAAGGACTATATTCCCCCTGCATTCATTAGCCATGGGACTTCACCTCATTCGCGCAACTTCCCTTATGATAGCGATTTAGAGAGGTGTGTTTACGTAAATTATCATTTACGAAAATCATTTCTTTTTCCATTTGAAAACATTCACATTTTACATTCTCAAAACCATTTATTTTCAATGATGAAATACCAATTTTAGAATGTGCATTTCTTATTCTAAAAGTCATATTTTATTAATGACCCAAGACCCGAAGTGCCAATATCCTCAAACTAGTCTCCGAGAGTCCAACACAATACCATAAATCATCAAAGTGAGTCTCCTTAAATAATAGTCTCCCACAAATCCCAACATTATCATTTTATCTTGTATTAATTCTATGTTAACTTCCTATATCATTCGGACATTAACCTACATAAACTAACCCTTAGAATAAGCCCAATTAACCCCATGATAGGCTAGGATATTTATCTACCCAATACATACCTCAAAACTCTTTATTACTTCCCAAAGGAAGATTCCTAAACCTCGAACCTAAAAAATGGGATAAAAATGAAACTAGAAAAATCTCACAAAAACAGGGCATCCGAATCGATTAGCCCTAGGGCTGAATCGATTCGCCCCTGATTGCAAATCGATTCGACCAAAAGAGAATCGATTGAGTGAGTAAAATAAACATTCTATCTCAGCCGAATCGATTCGGCCGCAACCCGAATCGATTCAGTTTTCCAGACCTGTATCCTTCCCCATAATCGAATCGATTCGCCCTAAGGTCGAATCGATTCGGCCCTACAGATTTACCCAATTTGGGCTACGGGTTGTAGGAACCCTAAAATCCCAAAACCCCAAATCTTCCATTTTCTCCAACATCAACAATAACTAATTCTACCAAATGATTCCTACATAATAACTAACTAATTTTTCCAACTCAAATTAAGTTAAACTACAAAATTAAGGGTTTAATCACTAAAAACCTACAAATCCCAATAATGGTTTAAATCTCCAAAAATATAACTATACATGCAATTTATCACATTAAATCAAACTTGCCTCAAGTTTGTAGGCTCGGATTCTCTTCTCGAAGCAACGATTTTCGGCTCCAAATCTTCATTTCTCTCTCTTTTCTTCATTTTCTCCCAACTCTCTCTTCTCTCTCTCTCTCTCTTGGCTTATAACATGAAATGAGAGAAACAAAAGGGTTGGAAGACTTATACGGGTCTTAAACATAAATTCCCCTCTTTTAAATGTTGATACACCATTAAAATGACTCGTAACTACATAATTGAGTCATAACCTGTCAAAAATGTTCAAAACTTAAAAATACAACTTGGCACTTATTTTGACTATCTCGACTATTCCAAAACTAACCGCACACCCTATTTTGGCATTCGGATTAATGTACTATGTTTTTATGTTCCTACGTCATGTTATTTCATTAATTATGCTCAAATTTAAATATAAGTTATAATCGTCGTTTAAAGTACATTAAGGTACAACGACGCAATAAAACACAATATAATGTCATTTACCTTCTCATAACGGTAAATAGGCAAAACATGGTAAATATTATCCCTTAACTCACGGGAAATAATATTTACTCCAACTTCCTCTATTTTATAAAATTATCCCATTAGGCAAAATAATATAAAATAGTCGCTCAAAAGTCTGGGTTGTTACACTCTCCCCCCTTATAAGGGAATTTTGTCCTCAAAATTCGGGTCTATAATCATAAAAAGGGTGTTCTATTATAAACTATCGTTCTTTCATTCTTAGCAACCTCCTCGTTATTATGGCGTCCCCATTGGACTTGGACTAAGGCCGTCACTTTTGATCTTAGTCTACATTCTTCGTGGTCCAACATAGCATTTAGCCATGAACTACCGATCTTACTTTTCTACGATGGAAGAAGATTCCTACATAACTCGGCATAAGTTGCCATTCCTTCTGAATCTCATTATACCCTTCTTATGGAATACCTCGTTAAAACTAACTCCTTACCTCCAATACTACATGACCTCTATTCGAGTCGGCGTAGCCCTTCAAAGTATGCGACTCCATGAACCCTATCATTAAAGAAATATTCTTGGACCACCCAAGTCCAAGGAATATATTGTTCGCTGGTTCCATCCAACGAGCAGGCGAATTACTTAGCCAGCTACACAAGGCCACATACAGTGTCATCCTTAGAGAAAAACGATCCGAATTATTGTACGGAATTTTGATTTATAAAATCTACTGCTCCCATCCTTCCTTTAAGTCTAACACACCCATTCAAGGTATGCCTTCCGACATTAGTTTAACTTTCTCCATTCATTCATCCACCTTCAGGTGGTAAGATGTACCCAACTTCACTTTTGTTCCCGTACTACCTGGAAACTTTACCAAAATTTTGACACGAAAATCTAATCTTGGTGCATCACTATTTTGATAGGCAACTTATACAGTTCCATTACTCCACCATAAAGATCTGGGCGTACTCCTCCATAAACAGTCCGCTCACATTGGCTGGAAAAATAGCGATTTGGTCAAACGATCAACAATTTTGCTCAAATAGGATCATGACCATTGCGGTGCGGACAATTCAACGAAAATTTCCACGGATATACCCTTCCTCATTCCCCCACTAGTCTCTTCACACTAGTAGGTGAAATGGTCAATCACGGACATGAATGCTCTTGCTGCAAAGTCCTCCTAGTTAGGCTCATTCTACTAGTCTTCCCATGCCTTCACTAATCTCTTTGACGGGTTTTCTACTCGGCGCATCAACTAACCCATTCGCACTTCCTTAGTGAATGGGAATATCCAATTGATAGTCCTTTACGAACTTTAAATACCAACTATGTCACCCCAATAATATATTATAGCCACTTGTTGTTCGTAAAAAGACCAAATTTCCTGCCCAGGAAGTAGTGCCTCCATTTCTTTAAGGCGAATACTACCGCTATGAACTCTACATCAAGCGTGGGATAATACTTCTCACGAGGTTTAAGTTTGTGAGATGCATCAATAATGGGTCCATGCTCCAGGATTAATACTTCCCGTTCCTGGCAGAGACTCGTTCATTAAATCCATACTCGATGTTAACAACACGAGTGCAGGAGTAAAAGTCATCTCGTCCTTTTAACTCACCGAAAATTAGGTTACCGACGTAACGCTATATCTAATAGAGGCCTCACCTTGGCCTAGAAACCCAAATCATTCGAGATTCCATACTTCTTTTATTTATGGGGACCTAATTTTTCTTAGAGTTAACCCACAACTTACTCGTGGTCAACTCCTTACCGCCTTTCTAAAACAATGTCACATGCCTTAAGGGCCTTACGTCCTAACAATCCTAAGGTCGATATATATCCTAATCGAATCGTATAAATATTATACTAATAATATCCCTAGTGTCCAAGACCTTTACCAACTTCTGACATTCGTTCGGTTTCATGCGTGGGACGTCTCGTAAAGCGAAATCCAAATAAGGAACCCTCCCGTTACACTGCTACCTCGTATCTTCGGTCATCAAGATATAACGGTCTAAGACACATGATCGGTACCACTAGAATTCTAACTCGTAATCCTACTAATGCGCCTCTACTTCTATGTCTTACCATTTCAAATAATTGAAAATTTCAACTAATCAGACGTTTACTTTCTGTAAAGTCTTACAAATACTTTATCCTCAATATACATACATATATCTTTTTAAATGGCCTTCTCATCAAGGCATAACCATAAGTCTCCATCCGACTTTCATGTCTAGGTCTCCCTCGCATCGATCAGAGGAGAGAACTATTCACAGTGCTTCTATATCGCACTTTAATAGCCCTTTAATCACTCAATCACGTGATTCTCGTCTAAACCTTCCAACCCAGCTTTCCAACAACAAAAGAAAGAAAGAAAAGAAAAAAAATGCAATGTCTCTCCACTCTTAACGTCATTAAGGTTCATGCGTGGAGCGTCTCGCAAAGCGAAATCCAAACAAGGAACACCTCCTATACAATACTACTTAACTTTGTTGGTCGTGGAGATAAGGTGACAGCATACATGCAAAATGAATGAAATAGAATAAAAAGAAAATCCTTACATACCTTAAACCATCTCTATAAAGTCTCAATCATGTATCCAGGTGAGATATTATAGAACAACTAGTTCCATTCTGGAACTACAATTATGATAGCCTCGCAATTTATTCGCTTGCTATCGCTCTAACCAAACCAAGAATATTTCCACTCTTATAATACATATAATATGAGTAGCACATACCACACACATACTTTTAAAATATCATCACTCGCCTTATAACGAGTGAAGGAAAAATATAGAATTTCCCTATCATGGAAGTCATATAGATACACTCTCTATAATAACATCGATACTACCACAAGCTCGAGTTACACACCTGAATCTAGGGTTAATACCACACCACTCCATCTTATTATACAGAACGCATAACCCTCAACTAAGGTGGAACTCCCGCCAACATTCTTGCCAATAACCTCAGGCCAACACTAATGGTTCTTAAACACTGTACTCTAGTCTTATCTGAACCAAACTACTTCCCTTAATGCCCCGATTAGGCATCCTATTCTTGACCTTGTTCTCCCATCAACAAGGTCAAAATGCATGGTTCTACATTCCACGTCAAAATCGTTTCTCCATCTCTAGCTACCCTGGCGATTATCCGCGTAGTTCCCTTAACCTCCTCAATAAAAGAGAACATGCTACCGGCCTCCCCTGCCTTAGTTCAATGAGCCTTCCCCTGATGGATGTCCACCAATGGGGTTTCATGAACACTATTTCTCCAGAAGTGTTAATAACACTTATTCGTGATCCAATCATTCCACTGAAGGGTTCTTTCTTCCTTGTACCTACCTTATTTCGGTGCACGATTTCCTTAATCGTACCACTATATATTCACGGTCGGCCTCTGACCAAACCTCGTGTAAATATTTGAGAATCTACTTTCTCGTCATTCTTGAAATCCCAGAGAAACTTGTTGTTGAAAATATTTAACCGGTTTCTCTATGGGCAAAACCTCCTGCTCCATCAAAATATGGCGAATACCATTTCCGCCATTTCAACATTACTCCTACGGGTGAAGGATTTTCCTCCATTCTTCGCATCTGGGCATTTCTATACCTCTCTCTAGGACAAAACTCCTAGGCCTTATATTTTGATCGGATGAGGTTACACTTCCTCCATCTGACTCAACTTCAACATGTGGTCCTTGTCAAGGGTCTTTTTTAATTTCAAACTAACGTCGCTAGGAATTTCAAACTTAGTACCACTCTCTGCTGGCAGCGGTACATGGGAAAACTATATCTACTGCACTTAGTACTCGTGGTAGCAATACAAGATAATGCTACGAAGGGAGAGACCTCCAAAGCGACCCTCATCCCTGACTACAGCTTACAGTTCTTAGTAATCCTATCTCATGACGCCTTCAAAACTTCCTTTTCTGATGCCCTTCCTCTTTCGACTTGCGAATCTCACACGAATGCGCAAAAGATTTTATGGGTTCTTACGTTATGGCAGGAGAACGAAATCTCACAAGAGAAATCAATGATCTTAGTCCTAAGGCTCTATATCAAATCACAAGTAAGGTTGAAAGCGAAATATGTCTGCACAGATTCCTAAGGATACTAGAACTTGATGCTCTGATACCATCTGTGACAACCCGCCTACTAAAATAAGAGGTGGCCAACCCGAGACTCCAATAATCACAGGAATCATAGATGGTCCATTCTTAGCATCACTGTCGATTAAAATAATAGTACGAGATAACCACCAATTATTTTAGAAAATGGACTGTCAAATTTAATTTTATAAGGAAAAGAAAAACATTTAGACAATCCCAATAGCAAAAACGGTGGATACCAAAAATCAACGGGTAAAAGGATACAATAGGCATAAAGTAATAACCGAATAAGCTGTCGGTTAACAGACTAATAAAAATAGGTTACACCGAGTATTACAATTTAAATATCACATTATATAAATGAGCAAAAGGCATGGGCAACACGCCCGAATAAATATACTGACCATAACTAGAGTACAAGGAATAGAAACGTCTACAACAATTATCCTATAACATCCGCAAACTGCTATAGCTCCAAGACCACGGGAATGGAAAGGTCAATACGGGCGTCCTTGCGAAGGAGCACCTGAACGGACAAAGAGTTGCTTGCAAAACAAATTAATATAGACAGGTGAGGGCCCGATTTGATATGATTACCATGCGACTAAAATGCATGACAGTTATGAACGTAACTATCTCTCACAATTTAATTCATAACATTTCTCACCTCTCAATCTAAAAGCACAACCTAGCGCAATATCAATGCTAATGCTCAATGATCATATAAGCATGGGAGGACTCATCTACATCTACTCAAGGAGGCATGAAATCAATTATTCACACTCTACATGTAAAGTTCCTATTTCTCTTTAAGAAATATACAATTGGTAATTCATTTTATCAATATTTACCAAATCAATTTTATCTCATTACTTTCTTTACCAATTCCATTTCCCTTCTTCCATCCAGGAAATGTATTTAAAGCAAGTTTATTATCATAAAATGCTTTTTATATCACAACTTCTCAATTTACCTTCTTCCATCCAGGATATATATTTAAAGCCATTTTATAATCATAAAATGCTTTAACAGCAATAATGTCCCACATTATTAAAAATAGTTTATTTCATATCATATAACGTTTCTAAGACCGTCCGTCCGGGTTTCCCCACTGTGCGCGCCACTAAATGGCTATCATCTTGCAGGACCTAACACCAAGACAACCTGAGATCCTAACACAATGTCGGGAAGTGGCCATATACCTGCGAGTGAGTCATATTTGTTACACCCGCCTAATTAAACATCGGGTGATCAGGCCTTTATTAAATTAAAACCGGTTTCTCAAATGGTTCATTCTTAGCATCACTGTCGAAAACTTTTTTTTTTATTACTAATCCCCTAAGTAAAATTAGAACGGTGACAAATTTTATCTTTCTTAAAACAAATAAATCAACCATGCGGAAAAATAGTAAAAACAAATACCATGCTAAAACCCAAACCAACAAAGTATAAGTACAACAACACTAGTGTAAGGACATTTTTCTCATGTCCAACATGTTACATTTGTGTATGTCGTACGCCGCTACATTTGGCACGTCACCTCACGATCTCACATGACGGCCTCTATCCGAATTCCGGGAATCAAGCATTCAACATATCCATTAATGTGCCCCACATCTGCCTCAACGACTTCACGTTCCAAGATTTTAGGGACTTAATGCAAGTGGTACGCAAGGGAAGTCAAAATAGTGAAAAAAGGCACGATAGGAGAGTTCAAGGGAATTTTTGTAATTTCACATCCATAATCCAGAGGTGTGGTCAACTGGAAAGTTGAAGAGCTCTCCGCAACGAATATACTGGAAGAAACGGCACCTCAATCCGAGCTACGGTGAAGGAGTTATGACCTTTTGAAGTTGGAGAAAATTCCTTGAAGAATGCTGTTTTTTTTACCCCATACCAGAATGGTACCCCAAACCGCATGGCGAACCGGTTCGGGGGGGCGAACCGGTTCGGGGTACCCCAGAACCGGTTCGGGGTACCTGACGCTGCAAGAGTCCCCAAGTTTTAAAACTCTTTTGGTTTCCTTATAAAAGCTAACTTCGGGGGAGCTGTTTTGAAAGACTTTAGAAGACGTTTTTGAGAGTCCAAATACCTCTAGTGTTCATAATTTTTGAGTCCCAAGACTCATGTTTTGATTCACACATCCGTGCCAAATATTTGTGAATCCTTTTGCAACCCAAGAACACAACTTTGGTTTTTTCAACCCTTGTGGAGGAGACCGTTCTTCTTCTCCATTGCAGCCCTACTGGACAAGGATAGTTCCAACCGCCAGCCCTACTGGAAAGGGATAATTCCAGCCACGACTATAGAATCCGATACCCGAGGGTAATTCTTAGTCAACTTGTGTTTTCATTGTAATCCGATTGTAAGCCGTTCTCTTACAAATTATAGTGAAAATAAATGGTTTTGCCCCTGTGGGGGTTTTTTCCTGAAATTGTTTGTTTTATCCTACATGCTATATTTTATTTGATAAATCATCTAGATGCATGTTGTAGGGTTTAACTAAAATTTGGGTTTAATTAAAATTGAATTTTATTTTAGAAGTCGCAATATTTCCGCTGCAGCTACTCTCTCAAATTGGTATCAGAGCGGGTTACGCTAATTTATCGCGTGATCCTGATTTTTTAAAGGATTTATTTTTTGATACAATTTGACCTCTCACGTCGTCAAATTGGTATCAGAGCCGGTTACGCTAATTTATCGCGTGATCCTGATTTTTTGAGGATTTACTTTCTGATACAATTTGTCTACTCACGTTTTCAAATTGGTATCAGAGCCTGTTGCACTAAGTTATTGTGTTTTGATCCTGATTTTGCACAAAAATGGCTTTTGATGGTTTTGATGATCTTTGATGTCAAATTTTTGAAAAAATTAATTGGAAAATGCACACGAACTCTTGCTTTAAATCTTCTGTTGAAAACAAATCTGAGAGGTGTCCTTGTTGTGAAGGTGTTGGTCACACGTTACATGAGTGTACCACAAATTTAAAGAAGAAGTTGAATAAACCGAATTCTCATGTTACTACTCTTAGTGATTGTGATTCGGAAGAAGAAGTTTTTTATACTTCTAGGCAAGAGTTTTCCATCCGTGTGATTAGTAATGATAGTGAAGGTGATGGGAGTGTGGATGAAAGTGAGGAGGAAAGTGTAGATGAGCATGACTTGCAAACTGCTTACAATGAACTTTATGCTGAAACATTGAAAACAAAGAAAGAAAATTTGAAATTGAAATCTCAATTGAAAGAGTGTGCCATAAAAAAATAATGATTTTTTAGTTGAAGAACTTAGGGCACATGGAAAAATTTTAAAAGAGAAGCTTGAGTACGTTGAGGGTGAGAGAGATAGTCTTAGAGGGTTGATGGAGACTATGAAAAAGGAGCTTTTAGAGTTTGAGGATTCTAAACGAGTACTTGAATCTAGGATAGGTGAACTTGAGGTGAAATTGAAAGATTCAAGTAAAGTGAAATTTGATTTGGAGTCTAGGTCTGAAAAACTTGATAAGATTTTAGGCACAGTCGAGATCAAAACTGATAAGGGTGGGATTGGGCTTGAAAAATATGTTGCACCCATTCCCACACGTGTGAGAGAGCCTCCTAGGATTGTTAAGAAAGAGGCACCTAAGTTTGTTAGGAAAGCACCCCATAGGAGAATCGTGACAGAACCTCCTAGGATCATTAGGAGAGACCCACCTAGGCAAATTCGGAGAGAGCAACCGAGAAATTTGAGGAGAGGGCCACCTTTAGGTAACACACACCGCCCGATTTACTCTTGTACACATTGCGGTAGGCAAGGTCATCTTAGGCAATTTTGTTACAAGCTTTTAAATGAACCTAGGAAGGTTAATAGAAGAATAGATTCAATTCCCCACACCCCCACACCTCGTTACACATCTATTTGGGTTAGAAAATCGGATTTAGAGGCTTATGGTTTATTTGTCCACGATTCCCGTTTGCTTGCACGTGATTCACCCCATGTGAAATCTTTTGGTTGATTGTGTTTGCATGTTTGTCATACACTAGTTATGGTTTCATGATATATTTTTTTTGCTAGTGTGATGACCTGTACTTTTTGTATAATTTTTTAGAAAAATCCAAAAAGATTTTTGTATTTTGTTTGCACCGTTTATGGATGGAGACTTAGGATAACCGAGTCACAACATCATTCCATTTTTTTCATGTGACTGTTTGATAGTGTTTTGAGACAATAGGTCAATTCATCCTTGTGCTTTATAATGTTTGGAGTCATTAAGATGTAATTAAGTGTTACTTCCTACATGTTTGACTCATGTTTCCTTTATTGCACACATGCACGAATTTATTTGATTATTGTGCTTGTCTTATCACATATTGGTTGGGTGTTTTCACTTCAATCCTGTCCTTAAAACAAACCAAGCCCGATAAAATTTTGATAAGGAAATTGTGCATATAAGAACCGTTTTGTGAGATTGTGTGCTTTGTTTAAGAACGGGGAGGGGCTGCGAAAGGTAATCATCTATCCTTTGCGCAAAAGCCACCGTTAAATTGGACCTAAAAAATGGAGGAATTTTAATATCCGAGGTCCAAAGAGGTTAAAAGAGCCCGAAAAAATTGAAAGGCAATAAAAATATATTCATGCCAATTATGGGCCATTTAGGTTTTTGCACCAATTCTCCAAAGTTTGAGAATTTAGTTTATCACCTCTAAAAGAAAATATATATGAGGGTGTTTGGTTGGAGAATTTAAAACTGGTTTGCACGTCCTTGAAATTCTTGAAAACGCGCTATATAGTTTTGGACGTTATTGGTGTGGAAATCATTTGACTTTGATTTGTTGATTTTCATAAGACGATGGCATCTAAATTCAACATACTTTTACACCTAAGGATACCTTTGATGTTCATTCATTAGGAGTACACGTATGCATCGTGCACATATGATTGATTGAGTTGATTTTCCTATCGAATGTGTTCACACCCATTCATTCCATTTCCATGACTTGGTTATTTGAGTATAAATCCATGGTGTGATTTTTGTATCATATTTGTTCAAATTGGTATCTTATTTTTGTACGAAAAATTTGAAAAATCAAAAATAGTTTGTATTTTTTTGTATACCGTGACACCCCGATTTTGCTTATTTGATTCATTCTTCTCATTTGTCTATTTGGGGACATCATAAAAAGGGGGAGAAAGAATTATCTTATTTCGGGGGAGTTTGAATTTTGGAGGAGTTTTTGAGATTTGACTTATGCTTATCATATATTGGTATCTATGTTTATCTCATTTCAAACTCGATACATCACTTGGTATTTTTCTTTATCTCATGTGTGTAGGTACTACATTGATGATCTCTGAATTGCACACCCTGATGAGAAAAGATTTGAAGAACAAACGATGAAGACTATTCATTTGTACCTTTTCCAGTTTTGGGTTCATGGGAGGGTAGATTTGTATAGGCAATTTCATATTTGATAATTTGGATTTTTTATGTATGTACCGGCATAGACATAGGGGGAGATTTGTAAGGACATTTTTCTCATGTCCAACATGTTACATTTGTGTATGTCGTACGCCGCTACATTTGGCACGTCACCTCACGATCTCACATGACGGCCTCTATCCGAATTCCGGGAATCAAGCATTCAACATCTTCATTAATGTGCCCCACATCTGCCTCAACGACTTCACGTTCCAAGATTTTAGGGACTTAATGCAAGTGGTATGCAAGGGAAGTCAAAATCGTGAAAAAAGGCACGATAGGAGAGTTCAAGGGCATTTTTGTAATTTCACATCCATAATCCGGAGGTGTGGTCAACTGGAAAGTTGAAGAGCTCGCCGCAACGAAGATACTGGAAGAAACGGCACCTCAATCCGAGCTACGGTGAAGGAGTTATGACCTTTTGAAGTTGGAGAAAATTCCTTGAAGAATGCTGTTTTTTTTACCCCATACCAGAATGGTACCCCAAACCGTATGGGGAACCGATTCGGGGGGGCGAACCGGTTCGGGGTACCCCAGAACCGGTTTGGGGTACCTGACGCTGCAAGATTCCCCAAGTTTTAAAACACTTTTGGTTTCCTTATAAAAGCCAACTTCGGGGGAGCTGTTTTGAAAGACTTTAGAAGACGTTTTTGAGAGTCCAAATACCTCTAGTCTTCATAATTTTTGAGTCCCAAGACTCATGCTTTGATTCACACATCCGTGCCAAATATTTGTGAATCCTTTTGCAACCTAAGAACACAACTTTGGTTTTTTCAACCCTTGTGGAGGAGACCGTTCTTCTTCTCCATTGCAGCCCTACTGGACAAGGATAGTTCCAGCCGCCAGCCCTACTGGAAAGGGATAATTCCAGCCGCGACTACAGAATCCGATACCTGAGGGTAATTCTTAGTCAACTTTTATTTTCATTGTAATCCGATTGTAAGCCGTTCTCTTACAAATTATAGTGAAAATAAATGGTTTTGCCCCTGTGGGGGTTTTTTCCTGAAATTGTTTGTTTTATCCTATATGCTATATTTTATTTGATAAATCATCTAGATGCATGTTGTAGGGTTTAACTAAAATTTGGGTTTAATTAAAATTGAATTTTATTTGAGAAGTCGCAATATTTCCGCTGCAGCTACTCTCTCAAGTATTACCGAATAAACCATCGGCTAAAAATACCAAACAACAATAGAACAACTACTAATCTGAAACTAACATCTGAGACTGATATCGGACCACAAGTCCATACAAAGAATAGTGTGATATCCCGCACTAGATCTGAATGAGAGATATCGTCTAATCAAAATCCTATAAGCATCCACTGTGCTACAGCTTCGAGTCCCTGGAATAAAATCATCATCCATGGCGTCCCTATGGCTGGACACCTAAAAGGTTTTGAAAATATTTTTATAGCAAGAGTTAGTACTCAAAATATTTTTAAAATATTTGACAATCGTTTATCACAATATAAAATGCGGTTATTGATTACACATGTTATGTTCTCGTACACTCTCTTGAGTTTACTCACCCCTCAGCTTTTGTGCACACCTAACGTTCTACACTTAGCCTACCTAGACATATCTCCCAAGCTAACTAGGACTAAGTAATCATCTGAACTTATCTATACTTAAGTTCTAACATTGCCCACACAGTACATTCATTTCATTAACATCTCGCGAAGGTTAATTAATACTCAAATAACATTTCATCTATGTTATACTTGAAGGCTATTTAGTTTCACTACTAAATTTCTAGAATTCTTACAATTGTTATCTTTCCACTTATGTAATTAAGTTTCACTACTTAAGTTACTAATTAGATATGTAACATTAAACACATTATATTCCTCTACTTTTTCACAACGGTAGAATATCATTAAGTGTATATATTTCACACACAATATATACTAAATATTAGTCATTTCTATTTGTCCTTTCTACACACGTAAAGGACTCTTGGTTCGGAATGATTCATCGACCCCAAGTGAGAATTGGTTCGGAATGATACATCGACCCCAATTATTTATATTTACGGCTCGGACTCTTTCATCATGCCACCAGTTCAATGGTTTGGTTCGGCCTTTTACATCGACCCCAAACCTATAATAACCCTATGTTAGTTCGGAATGTCTCATCGACCCTAACATAGTTAATTTAGGTATATCTCAATCTACTAATACACAGAAGTATAATGTCATTAAGTATATATTTCACACAAAATATATATTAAATATCAGTCATTACTATTTTGTCCTTTTTACACACATAAAGGACTCTTGGTTCGGAATGATACATCGACCCCAAGTAAGAATTGGTTCGGAATGATACATCGACCCCAATTATATAATAACCCTATGTTAGTTCGGAATATATCATCGACCCTAACATAGTTAATTTAGGTATACTTATCTTGACCTAAAAGATCATATAATTCAGTAGGTACACACCCGACCTATCAATCATACTTGTATGTAATATAGTATTCTCTTATATTAACAATAATTGTTTGCTTTACAAATTTATTTCACTTTCATATTAATTCGAGTATTCACACAACTCTAAGGGTCCTAGTTACCCCTTGTTATATCAATTCAGTAGTTACCCTTGTTAACCTACCGACTCAATAAATTTAAGATCGCTAACACTTTTTCGAAATCATATTATTATCATCTCGAATTAGAATACGTCATAATCAAGCCTATGAATCTCCACTTTAATTCTCTCACAAAATTAAGGTCCAACACTCAATCATAGACCTACTTCCATATCATTATTTTAGAAATATATTTCATCAAGGTCCCAAACACTTCCCCGATAAAATTTTAGGCATTTGAGTCTTAAAAAGAAAGATCTCACATTTTCTCGTAGTAGAAACGAATCATAAATTTTTCTGGCAGATTAAACACCCTCTAGGAAAATTTCGATTTCTCCCTCTACAGAACTCCGATTGACCTGATTCCAAGTTCATTGGATATATAAGATAAATAAATTTCCAGTAATGTATGGTTCACACTCTAATTTGAAGTAAAATTCAAATCGCACACATTTAAAATCACGTCAAAATTCTGGCAGATTACTATGTTGACAGATCAAACACCCTGTAGTAAAATATCGATTACTCCCTCTACAGAACTCCGATTGACCTGATTCCAAGTTTATTGGATAGCTAAGAGAAATAAATTTCCAGTAATGTATGGTTCACACTCTAATTCGAAGCACAACTCAAATGGAATACGTTTAAAGTTGTGTAAAACATTCTGGCAGATTGACATCTTGTGTTCCTCAATTAAACCCTAAGTCGTTCAAGATTCATGTTCTTTAACCAAGAACTCATAAATATTATATGTTAATCATAAAATATATTCAAATTTTGTTTCATCTTTACTTAGGGATTCATTCTACATGCAATACTACCCAAACATATGATCAATTCATACATTTAGTTCAAAGTTTTTCAATAGAATCAACCAATTCTTAAAACTTCCTACACGTGGGTATTATAACTTGAATTTGATTTGTAATAAACACTTGCCCTGACAGAGGGAAATCTAATTTCTTGGAGTTGATGATGGGTTGATGTTCTTCTCCCTCCATCCTTCTTCCATGGATGATTTGGGTGCAAGATTCAAGTCGAATTCTTCAAGAATCCATTCTTAAGCTTTGGAATTGGTTTTCTCCTTCTCTTTAATGGTATTGGTGTTTACATGGGTTTTCTAACCCTAACTCCTCTTTTATACGGCTGATAAAAGACCAAAACGCCCCCGAACAGTCTCGGTTTAGTCTAAAATTACCCCGAGACTCAACTAGTACCCCTGGGTATACTATTTTGACTAATTTGACCCTTCCGGACTGATTTGTGACCTCTAAATTATAATTTGAGTCACTTAAAAATATTACTCGTTCTCACCCCAACACGGTTTACACGCGTTAATTAACTATTTACCAATCGCACTAAGTAAATATAATGAGACAATATAAATCGGTATCTATCTCTCGATTAATATTCCAAAATTACAATTTTTAATAAATCTCATTAAATTTCTCCTATTATGTAATTTATATTAAGCCGTATTTTCTCATTTAATTCTCTAATTTAATTAAATAGAATATTCAGAAATACGGGGTATTACAATAACCACACCCGGAATTACCTCATAGTCGCACAATAAACATACAATAACCGGTCATATGGCCGAGGACTATATTCACCCTGCATTCATTAGCCAGGGGACTTCACCTCACGCGCGCAACTTCCCTTATGATAGCGATTTAGAGAGATGTGTTTACATAAATTATCATTTACGAAAATCATTTCTTTTTCCATTTGAAAACATTCACGTTTTACATTCTCAAAACCATTTATTTTCAATGATGAAATACCAATTTTAGAATGTGCATTTCTTATTCTTAAAGTCGTGTTTTATTAATGACCTAAGACTCGAAGTGCCAATATCCTCAAACTAGTCTCCAAGAGTCCAACACAATACCATAAATCATCAAAGTGAGTCTCCCTCAATAATAGTCTCCCATAAGTCCCAACATTATCCTTTTATCTTTTATTAATTCTAGGTTAACTTCCTATATCATTTGGACATTAACCTACATAAACTAACCCTTAGAATAAGTCCAATTAACCCCATGCTATCCTAGGATATTTATCTACCCAATACATACCTATAAAACTCTTTATTACTTCCCAAAGGAAGGTTCCTAAACCTCGAACCTAAAAAAATGGGATGAAAATGAAACTAGAAAAATCTCACAAAATTAGGGCATCCGAATCGATTCGCCCAAAAGAGAATCGATTGAGTGAGTAAAACCAGCATTATATCTCAGCCGATTCGATTCAGTTTTCCAGACCTGTATCGTTCCCCATAATCGAATCGATTCGCCCTAAGACCGAATCGATTCATCCCTACAGATTTGCCCAATTTGGGCTACAGGTTGTAGGAACCCTAAAATCCCGAAACCCCAAATCTTCCATTTTCTCCAACATCAACAACAACTAATTCTCCCAAATGATTCCTATAGAATAACTAACTATTTTTTCCAACTCAAATCAAGTTAAACTACAAAATTAAGGGTTTAATCACTAAAAACCTACAAATCCCAATAATGGTTTAAATCCCCAAAAATATAACTATACATGCAATTTATCACATTAAATCAAACTCACCTCAAGTTTGTAGGCTCGAATTCTCTTCTCGAAGCAACGATTTTCGGCTCCAAACCTTCATTTCTCTCTCTTTTCTCCATTTTCTCCCAACTCTCTCTTCTCTCTCTCTCTCTCTCTCTCTCTTAGCTTATAACATGAAATGAGAGAAATAAAAGGGTTGGAAGACTTATACGGGTCTTAAACATAAATTCCCATCTTTTAAATGTTGATACACCATTAAAATGACTCGTAACTACATAATTGAGTCATAACCTGTCAAAAATGCTCAAAACTCAAAAATACAACTTGGCACTTATTTTGACTATCTCGACTATTCCAAAACTAACCGCACACCCTATTTTGGCATTCGGAGTAACGTACAATGTTTTTATGTTCCTACGTCATGTTATTTCATTAATTATGCTCAGATTTAAATATAATTTATAACCGTCGTTTAAAGTACATTAAGGTACAACGACGCAATAAAACACAATATAATGCCATTTACCTTCTTATAACGGTAAATAGGCAAAACATGGTAAATATTATCCCTTGACTCATGGGAAATAATATTTACTCCAACTTCCTCTATTTTATAAAATTAGCCCATCAGGCAAAATAATATAAAATAGTCGCTCAAAAGTTTGGGTTGTTACATGAATGACTCATAAGTAGTCAACTAAATACTAAATTAAATTGATTCATAATGTTTGTTACCTCTTAATTTTGCTGGAAACTTTCTCATAATATGCCACAAACACCTTTGATGTCAGGTATTAGGAAACATGATCTCTATATAACTTTTGATGGAATTATCCTGATCCTTGATAATTGTTTTGGGATGATATTATGATATACAAATAATCCACGACTAGAATATCCATACAAATGTGTCAACTTCTTCACTTGATATCAATTCATAACCTAACAAGACTGATTGCCCATGTTATTTCACCCCTGCAAAAGAAGAAAATGGCATATCATACTTCTGTTTCAAGTATGGTGTGACAAATGTAATGACATCCCCAAACGCCTTCGCTGCTACCCTACTTACTGCATTCGCCAAAAATATATTTCTCAATCGACCTCCGTTATCCAAATCCATCATGTCAAAAAAGTCAAAATTATCGGATTGCATTTTTTAACAATATGTATGGATCGCGGATGCATCTCCCTCCCCAATGTGTAACCATCAAAATTTATCAATACAACTTCTATAATCCTTCCCCTGAAATGATTGATTTTCATGTTCTCCAGCCTTGATGATGAAAGAATTAAAACTCTTATTCATTTGAAATCAAACTCTATCATTAATTACGAGATTTTTTATAACATGTTGTAAAATTACCCGGTTAGGACTATAATATCTAGATTTGGAAGGACTCATTTCATGATTATGATAAAGCACCACATAATTATAACACCCTAAAATTTTGAGAACAAGATTAGTGAATTAAATGGATTAATTTATCAAAATGAATTATGAAGTTGTACTTTGAATTAAATAAGAAAATATTTAATATAAATGAATTTGGTATTTTTGGCAAACTAAATTAATAAAATAAACATTTTTTTAATTTCTTGGTATTTCGAAGTTTGGGTTGAAACCCTTATAGGTTGGTTAAAGTGTGGCATTGTAGTAGCTTAAAAAGTAATTAGGACGAGGTATTTCATACTTTTTACACAAATTCCCAAAGAAGAAACCTACAAAACCTTTTATACATCATCTCTAAACCCTTAAAACTAAAACTCATTATAGCCTCAAATTAAGGGCTTTGCACTTGAAATTTTAAGAAGATCATAGAAGAAAATTTAAAGGTTTAAAGGAAGAACAAGTTTCTCAAATTAAATTTTCAGAATGCTATTAAGAGGCAAATATATTTTTACTTTTCTCCTTAAATAGTATTTGATTTGAATGTTGCCTAAATACTAATTATGCATGTTTTGTAAATATTAATAGGATCCTGATTAGGAGAAGTGACAACCTAATTAAAAATATGTATTTTTATAAACTTATGGAATTAGATATAATGTTTGAAATTAGTATGTTTAGGATATTGGGATATGTCGACATTATGAATCGCAAATATATTTTAAGGCTTATGTAGTCAAATAATAGATGACTATTGGTTATAAATTTGATTATGTTGTTTAAAATTGTTAACCCGCATATTTAAACCATATATGCTTTAATTTAGCTAAAAACTCCCACGAATTGGATTATTGGATATTGATAGCTTGTTAAGACGTTATGATGAAATTGTAAATAATATAATGCAATTGATTTAATTCTCAAAAAATTTAGTTTGCATAAATATGGAATAAAATAATATGACTTTAGCTTAGGGCATCTCTAAGAAGAAATTTCCAATAGAGTTAGTTTAGATGTATTTTTATTTTATTTTGTGTTTGGACAAAACTCTTAAGTCACAGGTTAGAACTTTAGTATGTTGACCTTTTAAACCTATGAGGTGTTTATTTGAAGACGTAGTAGCCAAGTTAGAAGATCCACATACTCGTTCCATGTTTCGTTCTTGTTTCCGTCTTCATGTTTTGAAGATTTCTCAAGTATGAATGTGTACATATTTAGATACTTGGATATTTTATATTTGTAAGGACATATTTTTCATAGTCCATAATTTACATAGAATATGTCATATACCACTACAACCGTCAAAGAAGTTCACGTTCATACGTTCATGAAGACGGATCCGAATTTCAAGGATCTTCAACATATGTGCAACATGAGTTATAATTTCATATAGAATGCATTTAAGTTTCGTAAATGCTTTACTTTAGTATTGGGGTATTTTTTGAAACTGTTTTTATCAAACTGAGGCATTGTTTCTAAGTAAATATTTTTTTTTCAACCCGTATGCGAGCATTTTAAAATAATATTTTTCACTCCTATTGTTCAAACGACAAGGCAATGTCATCTAAAAGACATTGACATATCATTCAAATGATAGCTTGTAATGACATGCAATATCGTTTGAAGGGCCATTCGAAGTTTGCTTCAAAAAAACTCGTATTGTTTGAACTTCTAACGACATGTGCCATCTCAAATTTTTTGTTCAGCTATAAATACATGTTTTGAAGACCTTTTTCATTAAGACTTTTGATAAATGAAAACTACTTTATGGCAGACTTTTTTTCTTCATCTTCTAGGGTTAAAAACCTTATTTTTTATTCACCAAAATAACCCAATTCTTTTGTGAATCATTTGTGGAACCCAAAACACTTCTTGGAAGTTTAATCTTTTTGGAGTGTCATCTCTACTGTTGATCAGTGGTTCTTGCAGGAGCTGCTTACTGATGACTGCGATCACTGAGGTTCTCAAGGGGATCTTTACCAGGTACTAGGTTGTGGTCTATGTTGGTTTGTTGCGTTAAATTCATTGCAGAATTCATTATGTAATTTGTAAGTTACGATTTACGTTATATAGTGAAATAAAAGTTTTACCCAAAAGGGTTATTTCCCCTCAACCTCGAGATTTGTGATTGTTTGAATTTGCATATTTGACTTATATCACATAGATGAATGTTTAGGGTTTAGTTGATTTGGATCAAAGATTGACTCTAATTAAATAAGTTTAAAATTGGAAATTTGCAAATTATTTTGATAATCGATATGACGCAGTTTACAAATTGGTATCAGGGCTGGTTGCTCTAACTTATCGAGTGATTCTTTTTTCACAAAAAAAATTAAAAAATTTGAAGTTTAAAATTGAAAATTTGCGAATTATTTTGATAATCGATATGACGCAGTTTACAAATTGGTATCAGAGCTGGTTTCTCTAAATTATCGAGTGATTCTTTTTTCGCAAAAAATTTTTAAAAATCTGATTTTGAAAATTTTCACAATTTCTCCGATGGAGAATTTATATAATCGATTGCCCGTCTTTGATGGCACAGATTATACCTATTGGAAAGTCCTCACGAAATCTAGTTTAAAAGCAATTGATGAACGTGTCTAGATTTTTTGTGAAAAGGGGCGAACTCTTCCCACTGTCACCGTTGATAATGTCACAAATCCCATGATTATAAATGGAGTAACTTCAACTTTTGTGGCCTTAGTGCTATTTCTGGAGCCGTCACCCCTGGCGAGTTTCGACGTATTATGACGTGCACCATGTTTAAAGAGGCATATGATATCCTTCAATTGACACACAAGGGTACCAACGCAGTTAAGGTGTCTAAGTTTTAAAATTCGACCACCCTTTTTTAGAATATCATGATGTCAAAGTCTGAGTGTTTTGATGAGTTTTATACTAGGTTGTTAGACAAAGTTAACACGAGTTTTAATTTGTGTGAGAAAATTGAGAACACGAGGGTTGTTAAAAACATTTTGAGGTAACCCCCATCCTGTTTGATCCCTAAAGTCACTGTTTTAAATTCTTTGGGGATATTAGATACACTTAGGTTAGAAGAACTCTAGGAGACCTTCAAACTTATGAGATCAACATGTTTCCTAAAACCTTTAAGCCTAAGGATAGAGGGATCGCACTTAACGAACAATCTAGAAAATGCGAGGAAGAAGAAGAAGAAGAAGAAGAAGAAGAAGAAGAAGAAGAAGAAGAAGAAGAAGAAGAAGAAGAAAAAGAGAGTTTGTGAGTCCGAGTATGAGTATGAGGGAGAGTTTAATTTTAATAAAGTGGCCATGTTTGCTAAAAATATTAAAGAGTTTCTCAAAATTTCCAAAGAAAATTCTTCCAATAAAAAGTTGTTTGAGAAAAATAAAAATAAAGAAGAGGCCAATAAGAGCGGTGAGAAATAAAAATAGTAAGAGGAGAGATGTTTTGAGTGCGAGGTAAAAGGGCACAAAGAATTTGAATACCCAACTATGCTAAAGAGAAAGGGAAAGAAAGTTGCTATGCCATCCACTCTTAGATATAGTGCTGAAGAGGTGAATGATTTCGTGGATGAGTCGTCATATGATATGCGTGTCACCTTTATGACAAGTCATGTGAGCACACCTAGTTTGTCCCACGATGATGAGGACACTTGTGTACATGAGAGCCTCGATGATGATTTTAGTGTTTTGAGTTAGTGTTAAAGTGAAATTAAAAGTGAGGGTGAAAGTGGTATCCAAAAAGTGTTTAGATAATTATACGTTGAGACCATAAAGATGAAGAAGTTGAATAAAGATTTAGGTCTTAAGGTGTTAGATTTAGAAAGAGACAGAAGTTTCGAGAGGATGTGAGGTGTCGGTTAGTCAACTCGAGAAGGTGAAGGTTTTATTTAAGTGAGTAATTGATCATCATAGGTTAGGAAAAGAGTGAACTTGAATCCTGTGTGTCCCAACTAAAGATAAATCTCGAACATATTCGGGAGGTCAAGGTTACTATAGAGGATACATCTAAGAAGGTACGAAAGATTCTCCTTGATCCCGCTTTGGTAAATGTTGAAAGATTAGTAATAGGTAATGACGGTGCGTCCACTTCCCATGTTACACCAGAGAGGATTCCCGAGTTTGTGATAGATCCATATGGCTATCAACCTAACCCATCTAGGCGCCCATTATCAGATAGGAGAGTGCGTCCTAGATGTTTTAAGAGAGGTGTTACAAGGCTCGTGTAAGCTTGCACCCATTATAAGAAGAGAGGACACCTTAAGGAATTCTGTTTTAAGTTGGGTAGTCCGTCACTTAGATTTTTTCCATGTGTTCCCACACACGCACCCACACATGATACTTTGCATGATCCTGCACATCACATAAGAGAGTTTGCACATATTCGAGAGCAGGTTAAGTTTTTAGTCAAAATTTCACATGATTTAATGGATGTTTTTCATAGGATGTCATCACCTTTGGGAAGCTCCTCTGCACCTAATGGTTGAGGTTTAGACTTGTTTGCTAGCATAGGATGATTTTCATGATGATATTTTATTCCTATTGCTAGTGTGTTCCACTTTTGTATTTATTTTTCATTTTGATATATTTTTCGAAAAACCCCAAAAGATTTTGTTTTTGAAAATTTTTGGAAAAAAATATATTTTTTCTATTTTTTTGAAAAAAAATTGAAATAGCCAAAAAGATTTTATGTTGATAAATTTTTTGAAAAAAGACAAAAAGATTTTTGTATTTTGTTTTACACAGTTTATGGATGGACATTTACGATGATCAAGTCACAACATCATTCCGTATCAATGTGACTATTTGATAGTATTTAGAGATGATACATCATTTCATCCATGTGCTTTATAATGTTTGGAGTCATTAAAATGAGATTTGAGATTACTTTATACATGTTTGACTCATGATTTCCTTTAATGCACATTTGCACGAAGTTATGTGATTATTATGCTTGTTTATTACATGTTGGTCGAATTATTTCATCTCAGTCATGTCTTTAAAATAAATCAAATGCGATAAAACTTGACAATAAAAGTAGTGCATGTGAGAACCGTTTCCCGTGAGTGAACATGGGAAACGACTACGAAAGGAGAAAATAACCTTCGCGAGAAAGGCATCATTTAATTCGGAGATAAACAAGTGTGGCATTGTAAAAAATAGCCAAGATCCAAAGAGTTTAAAAATAGCCAAAAAAAAGGTGGCATGGTAAAAAGTAGCTCAGGACAAACTAGTTTAGTTTAATATGATCATTCAAAAGAAAAGAATTGAATAAATAAATATGATCATTTTTATTTACGAGGGAGTTTGGTTGAAAATATATCAACAAGTTTACACATCCTGATAAAGTCTCGAAAAAGCATTACATAGTTTTAGATGTTATTGGCATGGACATCATTTTAGATTTTGAGTTGTTGATTAGATTGAATTGACGTCATTGGAATTCAATAATCTTTACTCCTATGGACGATTTTGAAGTTCATTCGTTAGGATTATCCATATTCATCGTGCATATTTATTATGTATGTTTGATTTTATTTTCCTATCGAATATGTTCACACCCATTCATTCTTTTTCAACGATTTGGTTATCTTATGTAAATTTATGGAGTTTGTTGTTTTTGTAAATTTTCTTTTCTTGTAAGAAAAATTGAAATGCAAAAAAGAGTTTGTGGATCCTTTTGAGTTTATCCTTAACTAACCGTAATTGTTTTGCTATTTTCTATGCTTGTCGTGACACTCCAAGCTTATTGTTTATTTATTATTTTCCTTGTCTATTACGGACAAATAAAAAGGGGGAGAACGAATTATGAATTATGAGGGAGTGAGAGTTTGAATTATGGGGGAGATTGATTTGATTTGATACTTGATTTATGCTATCTCATTTTCAAACTCGATATGTCACGAAGGTATTTTCTTGGTTTATTGTGTATAGGACTATGATGATCATTTGAAAAGCAGAAAAAAGAAAAGCAACGAAAGCAAAGAGATTTGGAGATTTCAAAGTTGAAGATTTTTGAAGAATTTTAAGACTTGCATTTTTAGTATCTTTTGGGTTTCATGGGAGGGTATTAGATTTTTATATGCATTTTGATTGATAATTCAGATATTTTTATTGTGTGCCGGCATAGACATAAGGGGAGACTTATTAGGACATATTTTTCATAGTCCATAGTTTACATAGAGCATGTCATATACCGTTATAACCGTCAAAGAAGTTCGCATTAATACATTCATGAAGGTGGATCCGAATTTCAAGCATCTTCAACATATACGCAACATGAGGTGTAATTTCTTATAGAATGTGTTTAAGTTTCATAAATGCTTTACTTTAGTGTTGGGATATTTTTCGAAACTGTTTTTATCAAACTGAAAGCATTTTTTCTACGTCAAAATTAATTTTTTTAAGACCTGTAGGCGTGCTTTATAATATAATATTTTCTCGCTCATGTCGTTAAACGACAAGGCAATGTCGTTTAAATGACAGCTTTTAACGACATGCAATATCATTTGAAGGGTTGTTCGAAGGGTTATTTTTTAGTTGGCTCAAACAAATCCATACTCTTTTGTGTTTTTAGAAGGTCATTTTTAAGGTCATTAGTAACGATCATTCAAACGACATGAACATGCCATTCGAACGACTCCTAACAACACGCGTCATCTCAATTTTTTTCCAGCTATAAATACATATTTTAAAGACCTTTTTCATTAAGACTTTTCATACACGAAACTACTTTTTGGCAGACTTTTAGTCTTCATCTTTTAGGGTTAAAAACCTTGATTTTGATTCACCAAAACATCCTAATTCTTTTATGAATCATTTATGGAACCCAAAATACTTCTTGAAAGTTTTATCTTTGTGGAATGCCATCTCCACTGCTGATTGGTTGTTCTTGTGGGAGCTTCTTGCTGACGACTGCAATCATTGAGGTTCTCGAGAGGGTCCTTGCTGGTTACTAGGCTATTGTCTATGTGGGTTTGTTGCGGTAAATACATTAAAGATTTCATTGTGTAATTTGTAAGTTGTGATTTATGTTAAATAGTGAGATAAAGGTTTTACCCAAATTTTTTTTTTCTGAACCTCGAGATTTGTGATTGTTCGAATTTTCATATTCGATTTATATCACATAGATGCATGATTAATGGTTTAATTGATTTTGATCAAACATTGACTCTAATTAAATAAGTTTAAAATTGGAAATTTGTGAATGAAATTGATAATTGATATCGCACACTTTACAATATTTGGGTGTTATAATTTTTTAAAATTATTTTTAAAATGTTTTAAAAAAGGTTTTAACCGTTTTAATATTTGTTGGAAGAATAATATTTTTCTCGCATTGTCGTTATAACGAGTTATGGTATATTGTTCAAACGAGATATGGTAGCTCATTAGAACAAGTTCCATCGAGCTTCGAACAAACCATCTTAATCCCTCTCTATAATCTATTTGTAGAGCTCGTTGGATAAGTATTCAAACGAGATGCTATACTTTGTTCAAACAAGGTACAAAGTTGTTCGAACGAGCCTATGAATTTTTATAGAATTTGAGATTTTTCAAATTATTTTTCATCATTATCTTGTTTATGGAAAATCTCATATAAATAAGAGTGTATACAAGAGTTTTATTTATAGAATTTTTTTTAGATTTTGAATTCCTAAACTTTACCAAAAACCTCTATAGTTTTACCCAAACCTTATGTTTACACCCAAACGATTTTAGATCCAAGATTCGTCTTACTATGATTTAAGATCTAGTTAATGGGCACGAAGGTTTATTCTCCACATCGTTGTGAGAATTATTTTGTTGCACTGGAATCCGTATATACTGATATGTTTACATATGATGGACTTCGTATATGATGGTTGCTAAGTTGTTTAGTGGATACCGAGTTATGTGTGGACTCATATGTTATGGTAGTTGTGTGGGTGGATTCCTATATTGCCGCTGTGGAAGAGAGATTAAATATTGAATAACGCTTTAAGGCTTGTGAGGGCTTTGAGTTGTTGTGTAAGTTTTTTGTCAATCGCGTGTAATTATGTTATGATAGTGAATTTGCATGGAAGGGTCATTCGAATTTTTTTTCATTTGGGTTTTCCTCGTGCATCAGGAATTAATGATTGTCTATTTTACTTTATCGTGCTATCACCTAGATGCATGCTTTAGGATAAAATAAAATTGGCTAAAATTGGTTTACACAAATAGTTTAAAGTCGGTGATAAGTTTGATTTAGTTAACATGTTTAAATTAAATTTTTTAAAAATAGTTGGTTTGTCAGTTTTGCACCCTTTGGCATATTTAGAACCCTTCAGGCACTGTAGCGCATTTTTTAAATTGCTATCAGAGCGAAAACACTAAGTTATCGTGTAGATCCGTCTTTTAATGATATTTTAGGGTTATTTGGGTATTTCTCTCTCTCTCTCTCTCTCTCTCTCTCTCTCTCTCTCTCTGTCATTAGTTTTATTTATTTCTCTCGATGTGTCATCATTGTGATAAGTTGTCCGATGAAATTAGTGATGACAAAAAATTTGATATTCGAGATGAGTTTAACAAGCTTCATAAACGTGCTAAAAAAATAGCTCGTTTGAATTTAAAGTTCGCAAAAAGGGTCAACATTCTTAAAAAAGGAAATTTCAATTTTAAAGATGAAATTGAATTTTGTGAACTATTCAAACTTAAATATGTCTTATTCATGAGAATATAATGGGCATGAATCGTGATTTTAAAATTTTAGAAGTGTCCAAAATAGAGAGTGAGGATATAGTTCAGTTTTTATAGAATGAATTAGAGGACTCTAAAATTTTTGAGACTAGGGTTAATGTACGTACCATTGAGGATAATGATAAATCGATTAATATTTTAAAGGCACGTGAGAAGACTCTCTTGGATAAGTTCACTTGAATTGAGGGGGAGAGATATGACCTTCTAGGTATTATCAAAAAATTGAAGAAGGAGTCCTTATCGTATGAGGAGTCTAATTTTTTCTTAAATCTAGTATTTTGAAGTTAAAAGATAATGTAAAAGACTCAATGAGAGTTAGTACTAGCTTCTATAATTCGAATTACCTTACTGCCAAAGCCAAGACCATCGTTTATTTAAAATAGTCAACCACATCCTAGGGTATTAGAACAGGTCAACCCAAAGGTCTTGTTCCTCGTTGCGTCTTCACGTTCACACACTGCGGTAGGAAAGGTCACCGTAGGCACTTTTGCTATGATCTTAGAAAAGGCACTAGGAAGTCGAAGTCTAGTATTCCTGATCCGTTAGGTATTCATCTATTTGTGTGAGGAAATCTATTTTGGAGGGACTAAATGATAGACTGGTTGATTCTCACTTGCTTGCACATGAGTCTTCACATGCTATAACTTACGGATGATTTCTTGCGTATTTTTTGTACAATAGCTTTTGTACTTCTTGATATATACACTTTCTAGTTGTATGATGTTTATCTTTTTGTATATAATTTTTTCCTTTTTGGAGGTTTTATTTTGAAAAATACAAAAAGATTTTGTTTGTCTTTTGAGTTTGTTTTCTTTTGGTGTTATAAATCATTTAAAAACACCAAAATATTTTTGTTTATGTATAATTTGGTTTTACCCATTTTTCGTGTCATATTGGTATATTTGAATTCACTTATTTTCAAGTTGCCATGTGGCTAGGACATTTATTTTTTTATTTTCAGTGCTTAAATGGTTCTTAATTATGCTTTCATGGAGTAGTTTGAAAATGACTTGCAAAATGGTTCACTTTGCATATGCCTCCTCACACACATGAACAAGCTTTTTTTGAATTAAACTGTGACACCCCGCCTAATTAAATACCGGGCGATCACTCCTTTATTAAATTAAATCAAGGTTAACAGTTGGTTCATTCTCAGCATCACTGTCGATAAAAACAAATTTTCCAATTTAACACCCTAAATAATTAAGCTAAGTGTCAAAACATTTTTTTCATACAAACTTTCCAAATTTTAATTAAAGAAAAAGATTTATTTACATAAAACAACATTTCTACAATTAAAAATCACACCTCGATAAACCAAATCATATAATACATTCGTAAATCGAATGTCAACATATGAAAACTAAAATCACAAGTCCATACTGAATAAATCCCAAAGAACAATACTGGAAATGACTGAAATATAAATGCCCCGATAATAAATAAATAATGAAAAGGGGCGACACGTGCCCAATAAATGAGAGTACTAGGAGTGGAGTCAATAACAGAAGCCGTCTACTCAAGTGACCTGCAACTCCCACCTAAGCTGCAGCTCGTTCTTCTCAAGGGATCCTAAGCAAGACGCCCCTGTGGCTGGGCACCTGAAAATATACATATATATACAAGAGAGAGAGAGAGAGAGAAAGAAACGGGTCAGAGCCCGAAAGTGTGTTTGATTTTAAAATACGTTTAGCAAGTATTTAAATTGATACAGGCCAATGCAATAACATATTAGTGCATCGCTCTCTTGAGAAATACTCACCTCTCTTCTAATGTGCACACCTATCGCCCTAACCTTCCCATCAGTTTGTTCTTAACAATATTATCACACTAGTCTTTCTAAAAGATTTAACTTAACTTAGATTACTCGCAAGATTTATAATTCACGACTCCATTTTAAGAAGAATGTTCCAAACAGTAATCAAGGTCCTCCATTTTAACTTTATAAAATCAATAAAGTTTTACAGTGACATATTATACTTTTTCAAAACAAGTATTTAATAATTTGAGTCAACATCCAGTTCCTACTTATCAAATCTCAGTAGACCGTTTCAAATATCATAATCTCATATATATATATATATTAACTACTCGTATAATATATATATATAACAGCACCCCGAATAAAATTATGGTGCGTGCATACTTCCACTATCCAAAGCCCCATCTCACTCATATTAAGGGGAATACATTCGGAATCACTCTCGAATTGTATTAACATAAATACACAAACAATATTGAGGCGAAGCATAGATTCCAAGTCTCTAAGAGGGTGGCACATACCGGCGTCTCTTAGGACCGTCTGAACTATCACATCGATAGCCTGTACCAAGGATATCTATCTTCTAGGGTACAAGTCAATATCCCCCATAAAGGTCCCATCGAGATAAGACTTGTCCCATCGCGGAAACCTCGGGGATAGCAAGTAGCGTGGGTATGATTTTCACATGTATATAATATATGTACACACAATCATATAAATATACCAATTTCATATTAATATAGGTTCTTCTCCTCACCCGTAATTATACCGTTTATTCTTAATTTCACATTCAAAGAATTACGCATAAGGTTTCATTCCTAACCTTATCTCGAAGGGTTTTCTCACTTATTACCTAACACTCATGGATTATATCTTCCCAATTTCTGAAATTCAGTAAATAACTTTATTAGATTCTAACGTAACTCTCTTACGTACCTCCCCCTTTAAATACATAAATTTACCAACCTAAAGTAAATATCCCCAAAAATACCATTCTCGATGAATCTTAAGGGTTCCAACATTTATTCATATACCCTACTGGTCCTCAATGTCTCCCAAATCGATTTATCACGAATGCCCAAGAATTATTTCACGATAAACTTAATTTAACTAATTAAACAAGGAAAATAAGAGTCTGCCAGGAGGGGTCGATCGATCGAAGCTTGGGGCTCGATCGATCGAACCTTCGATCGATCGATGCTCTACGTTCGATCGATCGATCAAGCAGGTCTGGGTAAAATTCTGCAGAATTGCAGTTACGGGTTCTACCACTATTCTTCCTCAAATTCCATATTTTTCAACACTAATCGACCCACAAATTCTACTACAAACATAATAACATAATTCAAGGTGTTTTTAACGTTCAGCATGCGTGTATCCATCATTAAACATGGTTAAACAACCCAAAATCTCATCTAATCATCAAGAACCCTAGAGTTTTCATAACTATGATTCAATTCAGTTTTTCTCCAGAATTTCTTCTAATATAACATCAAAAGTTCGTGGGTAATACATCTATAACATCAGAAGTTTCCAGCATAAGGTTTTAATCTTCTCTACATGCAATTTCCTATCAAAATTTGGGGTTTTCTTACATGGATTACATTCCTAATTAATCCTAAACTAATATGAACGTTGCACTAACGAAATACGCAAGTTAAACACTTGCTTGGGATTTTCAGAAGTCTGATTTCCTGTTGATTATGGTGTGGTTGTGTTCTCCTCCTCGCGATCTACGCGTTGGTGGTGACGGCGGTGCAAACGGTGGTGTTTTGGCCTTGAATCTCCTTGAAAGGTCTCTCCTCTCCTCTCCAATGGCCGTTCTAGGGTTCTGAATCTTCTAACCCTAAATAGCTAACCTAACCAGCTGATAAAGGCTGCTAAAATTCGTGGGTTTAATTACCCTATTTTGTAAAATGACCAAAATGCCCTCCCGGGTCACTAATTAGGCATAAAAACGCCCCGAGGCCCAAACTAAACCCCCGGGTACACTTTTCTGACTATCTCGACCTTTCCGGACGCGTTGGCGCACTCAAAATGACCATACGGATAACTTATAAAATATTCACTTTTTATTTAACAAAATTAGTCCCGACGTGACACGGGCACGTCCCGACTTAAATTTCCAAAAAAAGTCATTTACTTCACTTATGACATTCAGTATAACCAATATAATATATTACTATGCTCATTAGTAATATTCAACAAGTTTCCCATAATTACTAACTCTCGACACGTTAATAATTATAACATAATTAATTTCCGGATTTTTATTAAATAAACAGTCACATTAAATTTAATAAATCCCCAAATTAATATAGCATAAAAATACGGGGTATTACATAAACTTCATATGTTACAAGAGCTAAATGAAGTTTTCTCCTAACAATCTTGACATTATACATTTATATTTGATTGGGCGATTTGTGCATATAAGAACCATTGCCTGCGAGTTTTCTATTTTTTTGAAAATATGAGGATACACGGAAAAGGACTATGAAGGGATAAATCTTCCTTGCGTGAAAGGCCACCGTTGGCAAGAGCCTAAAAAATATTAATTCATATTTCACGCTATTGACTTGAAAATTATCAATATTTTTTAGGGTGGTGTGCATTCTGTTTGTTTGTACATTTATGAGTTCACTTTAAATGTCATTATTAGGCTAAATCTTTAATTGATAAAGGTAATACAACCATATATAACTCTTTGGACATTTTTGTGTGATTGGTTCATTTTTATTTGTTTCTAGTTCACGCCCCTTCACTCCATCCCACGTTTTTAGACACATCGATACTATGCTAGTGTGTAAAGCTTATTGTGTTTTGTGTCTTGTTTGTGGTGTTTGTATATATATATATATGTGTGTGTGTGTGTGTGTGTGTGTGTGTGTGTGTGCGTGTGCGCGTGCATGTCATTGGTATATTCTACATATTTTAGGCATGGCAATTCAGGTTAGTCATGTCATTTCGCATTTATTTTGATTTGAGTATAAGTTTTGGGTACTCTTAAATATGTACAAGCTAATCGTGTCATATTCGGGTCATTTTGGGTTATTATCATAAACCGGTTATCGTGTCAAAAATTTCCAGCCCTTTATATATACGGTATCATTTTTTGAGTCTTTGTGTTTGCATCCAATCCATGTTTGCCATGTGCTTTATCTTTGAATCAAATTGGCATGCTATATGATTATATTAGTATATATTGTCGCTTGTTTACATTGGCATATCATACTTCATTTTTTTTATTCAAGTTGGTATCATTTATTGCACCAATATTGATATTGATTGATCATTTTTTGGATTATTTTTTAGTCATATGTTAGGACTTGAGTATGTTAAAATTTTAAGCCTATGGCATGTTTACTTGAAGACATAGTGTCCAAGTTAGAATATCTACATCACCGTGCCATGTTTTGTGCTCGTTTCCATCTCCATGTTCCGAGTATCTCTCAAATATGAATGTGTACATATGTGGATCCGTGGAAATTTTATATTTGGGTGTTAGGGTTTTATAACTTATTTTTCAAATGATTTTAGCCTTTTTAATATTATTCTCGCGACGTTGTTCGAATGAGTTATGGTACTTTGTTCGCACAAGATATCGTACCTCATAAGAATATGTTCCAATGAACGTCGAATGAAGAACCTTCATCCCTCTATGGCATCTCATTGGATATGTGTTCAAAAGAGATGATACGCTTCGTTCGAATAAGGTTCAAAGTCATTCTAACGAGCATGCGAATTTTTATAGAATTCAAGATTTTCAAAATTGCTTTTCGTCCTTATCTCATTTTTAGAAAACCTCTAATAAATAGGATTGCGGAGCAACATTTTATTCAGAGAGAAATTCTTATGTTTTGAGTTCCCAAATTCTACCAAAAAGCTCTTTCGATTTTACCCAAACCTTATGTTTACACCCAAATAATTTTAGATCCAAGAGTCATCTTATTATGCTTTGAGGTATAATTTGTGGGCTCTAAGTTTTATTCTCTACGTCTTTATGAGAATTATTTCTTTTCGGTGGATTCCATATATGCGGATGTGTTTACATACGATGGACTTCGTGTGTGACGGTTGTTGAGTTGTTCGGTGGATACCAAGGCCTATGTGAATTTAAATATCATGGAAGTTGTGCGGGTGAACTCCCGAGTTATCACTGTGGAGGAGCGATTGAATATTAAAGAACGAGTCAAGACTTGCAAGGGCATCGAGTCGTTGTGTAAGTCTTGTGTAATTCCTTTATCATAGTGAATTTGCATGGCTGGGTCGTCTGTGATTTTTCCCATTTAGGTTTTCCTAGTACACCGAGCATTGTGTAATTGTCTATTGTACTTTATCCTTCAATCACCTAGATTCATTAGTTAGGGAAAAATACAATTTCTTAAAATTGGTCGACACAATTTGTTTAAAATTGGTGATAAGTTTGATTTGGGTAACTTGTTTAAATTAAAGTTAAAACTGAATTTTTTTAAAATAGTTAGTTAATCGATTTTGCACCCATTGCCATATTTAGAACCCTCCGGGCACTATAACACATTTATAAAATTCCTATCGGAGTGGTAACACTAAGTTATCATGAAGACCCATATTTTCATGCTATTTTAGGGTCATTTGGGTGTTTTTTTCTCTCTCTAGTTTTGTTTATTTCTCTCAATGTTTTATCATTGTGAAAGTTGTCTGATGCGTTTAGCAATGACAAAAACTTTGATATTTGAGATGAGTTTAATGAGATTAATAACTGTGCTGAAAAATTAACTCATCTGAATTTAAAGTTTGTAAAAAAAGTTAAAATTCATTAAGAAGATAATTTATATTTAAAAGCTGAAATTGAATTTTTGTGAATCGTTCAAACTCATAGAGTTATCCTTCGTGAGAAGCTCATGGGCATGAATCATGGTTTAAAAATTTTAAAAGTGTCCAAGAAAGAGAGCAAGGATAGACTTCAATTTTTATAAAATGAATTAGAGGACTCTAAAAGTTTTGAGACTATGGTTAATGTATATGCCATTAGGATAATGATAAATTGATAAATATTTTAAGGGCACGTGAGAAGACTCTTTGGAATAAGTTCGTTTCCATTGAGAAGGAGTGAGATAACCTTCTAGGTATTATTTAAAATTTGAAGGAGTCCCTATCGTTTGAGGAGTCTAAATTTTTGCTTGACTGTAGTATTTTGATGTTAAAAGATGATCTAAGAGACTCAATTAGTGTTAGTACTAACTTCGATAATTTGAATTCTTTGTATACTAAAGCCAAGACCATAGTTTATTTTAGAGGTTCAACCACATCCCAGGGTATTAAAAAAGGTCAACCCAAAGGTCCCGACCCTCTTCGCGTCTTCATGTGCACACCCTGTGGTAGGAAGGTCACCTTAGGCATTTTTTCCATAATCTTATAACAGAACCTAGGAAGTTAACGTCTATTTTCCCCTTGATTCCCAATATCAGATGCATTAGCTATTCATCTATTTGAGTTGGAAAATCCACTTTGGAGGGGCGAAGTGATAGAATGTTTGATTCTTGTATGCTTGCACATAACTCTTCACATGATATATCTTATGGGTGATTAATTTAATGTTTTTCATACACTAGCCTTTGTATTTCATGTTATATATGCTTGCTAGTTGTATGACGTTTATCTTTTTATATATTGATTTTTCCATTTTGGGGATCTTATTGAGAAAAATATAAAAAGATTTTGTTTGTCTTTTGAGTTAATTTTCTTTTGGTTGTATAAAGCATTTAAAAACCAAAAAAAAAAGATTTTTCTCTGTGTAATTTGGTTTTACACATTTTGTGTGTCATATTGTTGTGTTTAAATCCACTTCCATTCTTATTCTTAAGTGTCTAAGACATCTCTATATACTATAAAATGCAAAACAAGGCATTTATGAGCATTTAAGACTCCTCCTCATTAAGAGTGTCCACGTGGCACTCTATATTTTATATTTCTATAAAATACTATACAAGCAATTTAATAGATGCATTGAACTATTGAGTTTTTTCTCTCTCTCTCCTTCAATTTAATCCAACTATGAGACCAAGTCAAAAGCAATTAAGAATGATACATTTCTTTCGTCCCAATATATAAATATTATTTTTAACTGCTGCCAATCACCATGGTCATCACCATAGACTTCCCAAAAGACCCCAAACCTTCTCCTGAACAAAGGGTTGCACTTATGTTAAATCGCCGCCAAAGTTCTCGGCAGGTAATTTCCTTCTTTTCTGAAAGAGTTGGCGCTTGCGTTCAAATAAGAAATAATATAATAAACACCAATTGTAACCCAAATTAACCCTAAGCATGCAACTAGGTGTGATTGAAACAATATGAAATCATGCACAAGATATTCAACACACAAAGTTTAAGGAAAAATCCCCCACAGGGGCAAAACCATTTGTATATCACTATAATTTGTAAAATACGGTTTACAATCGGATTACAATGAAATACAGATTGACTAAGAATTACCCTCGGGTATCGGATTCTGTAGTCGCGGCTGGAAGAAAATCCCTTTCCAGAAGGGCTTGCGGCTGGAACTATCCCTGTCCAGTAGGGCTGCAATGAAGAGGAAGAAACGGTCCACTTCACAAAGGGTTGAACAACATCAATGGTGTTCTTTGGGTTACCAAATTTGATTCACAAAGATACGGAAGATGTGTGAATCTAAAAACCTAGAATCATAGGACTCAATAGGTGAAGACTTTAGGGTTGATATGCTCTGAAAATCGTGGGAAAGTCTTAAGAAAACCAACTGATGATCGTGGTTTAAATAAGGGATCGAAACCCTTCAAAATCAGCTGCACGATCTGGCAGTGATTATCCTCGCCGGATCGGTCCGGTCGATTAGGCGGATCGGTCCGAGTAAGTCGGATCGGTTCTTTTTCTGAAACCGGATCGGTCTGGTTGGCATCGGATCGGTCCGGAACTTTTGTCTTCATCGGTTCGCTATGGATCCGGGGTGTACTGGACTTAGCTTCAGCAATCGGATCGGTCCGGTCCCTTTATCCGGATCGGTCCGGTGAACCGGATCGGTTCTTTTATCTGGTCCGGATCGGTCCGGTCCTCAGGAACCAGATTCCTTCAAGGAAATCTCTCCATCTTCAAAGGGCCATATCTTCTTCACCGTAGCTCGGAATGAGATGCCGTTTCTTCCAGTATCTTTGTTGCGGCAAGCTCTTCAACTTTCCAGTTGACCTATCCTCCGGATGGTGGATGTACAATTACCGAATTGCCCTTGAACTTTCATATCGAGCCTTTTTCACTGTTTTGACTTCTCTTGCGTACCACTAGGCATATAGTCCCTAAAAGTATGGAACGTGAAGTCATTGAGGCTGATGAAAAACACATGATGGAGATGCAGGATGCTTGATTCCTAGAATTCGGATTGAGGCCGTCATATGTGATCATGTAGAAACGTGCCAAATGTAACGGCGTACGACATACAAAACTGTAAGATAACGGACATGACAAAAATGTCCTTACAAATCTCCCCCTATGTCTATGCCGGTACATACATAAAAAATCCAAATTATCAATTCACAACTACCTATACAAATCTACCCTTCCATGAACCCAAAACTGGAAAGATACATATGAATAAGACTACATCGTTTGTTCTTCAAATCTTCAGGAATCTCAAAGCTTTTCTCATCAGGGTGAGCAATTCAGAGATCATCAAGATAGTGCCTACACACATGAGATAAAGCAAAATACCAAGTGACGTATCGAGTTTTGAAATGAGATAAACATAAGCATATATATCAATGTAAGATGATATTCTCAGAATTTCAAAAACTCCCCCATAATCAGATAATTCATTCTCTCCCTTTTTATGATGTCCCCAAATAGACAAATGAGAGAAATAAATCAAGCAATCAAGTACCGGGATGTCACAAGGCATAAAATCACACCATGAATGAACATAAAACAACCAAGTCGGTGAAAGCGTAAAAGAATGGGTGTGATCAAAATTCGATAGGAAAATCAAAGCATACAAACATGACATATGTGCACGATGAATATTGGATATTACTAACGAATGAACTCAAATGCTTCCTTTGGTGTAAAAGATTGGAAATATATGACATTGACTATCAAATCTACAAATCAAAGCTCAAAGTGATTTCTACACCAATAACGTCCAAAATGATTTTCATGCTTTTTCAGGACTTTCAAGGAAGTGCAAACCCGTTTTTCAATCTCCAACCAAACTCCCTCAGATTTATATTTTGAATAGAGGTATACTAAATTCTCAAACTTTGGAGAATTGGTGGTGAAAACCTAAATGGCCCATATTTGGCATGTATTGCTTTTGATTGCCTTAACAATTTTTTCGGGCTCTTTTAACCTCTTAGGACCTCGGATATTAAAATTCCTCCATTTTTTAGGTCCTTTTTAACGGTGGCTTTTGCGCAAAGGATAAGAATCAACTTTCGCAGCCCCTCCCCGTTATGAAAATATGCGCACAGTCTCACCAAACGGTTTTTACATGCAATCCAATCTTGTCAAGTTTTATCGCATTTTATACATTGTATAGACAGGATTGAGATGGAAACACTCAATCCAACATGAGATTGACAAGTGCAATAATCAAATATAGCCGTGCATGTGTGCAAAAAAGGATATAGGAGTCAAGCATGTAGGAAATATCACTAATTACATCTCAAGGACTCTAATCAATGTTAAGCACATGGATGAAATGATGTAGCCTCTCAAATCTCTATCAAACAGTCACATGGATATATGGAATGAAGTTGTGACTTGGCTATCTTAAATGCTCATCCATAAAAGGCAAATCTCTTTTTGAATTTTTCAAAAAATTTTATCAAAATAAAATCTTTTTGTGCTTTTCTCAAAATTTTTCAAAAAAAAATCTTTTTGTATTTTTCTAAGAATAAGAAACAAATACATAAAAGCTGTACAAGAAAGCTATGGTACATATAAACAGACTAGTAATAGGAAGCATATGATATGAACATGAAGAAGCATCCTATTCTAGACATAGACCAACCCCTCAGTCAACAGTGCAAATCCCCAAAGACTTCCTAAGACTCTCAAATCTAAGGGCATCTAAAGGTTTCGTGAAAATATCGGCTAACTGACGGTCGGTAGGAACAAAACTCAGGGTTACGACTTTCTCTTCAACTAACTGACGTATAAAGTGCTCGCGTAACCTGATGTGCTTTGTGCGCGAATGTTGGACAGGATTGCGGGATATGTGTATCGCGCTCGTGTTATCACAGGAAATGGTCATGGTGTCCTGTGAAATCCCATAATCCTCCAACATTTGCTTCATCCACATGAGTTGCGTGCAACAACTCCCGGCGGCGATGTACTCAGCCTCCGCAGTGGACAAAGAGATGGAGTTTTGCTTCTTGCTCAACCAGGAGACAAGAGCAGAACCAAAGTAGAAACACCCACCAGAAGTGCTCCTACAACCATCTACGTCCCCAGCCCAATCAGCATCCGAATAGGCGGACAAACGGTCATCGGTATCAAAGGAATACCAAATACCGTATGAGAGAGTCCCACTCACGTATTTGATAATACGTTTTAGAGCGAGTAAGTGTGACTCTTTGGGAGACGCCTGATAACGCGCACAGACTCCAACACTAAAGGCAATGTCGGGACGACTAGCAGTCAAGTAGAGAAGACTGCCTATCATACTCCGATACAAGGTTTGCTCTACGTCCTTGCCTGAAGTGTCCTTACTAAGCTTGGTAGTGGTACTCATAGGTGTACGAGCATGCTTAGCGGAGTCTAAACCAAATTTCTTTACTAGGTCTCTAGCATACTTGGATTGGGAGATGAACATCCCATCCTCTAGCTGACGAACCTGGAGACCAAGGAAGAATGTAAGCTCACCTACCATGCTCATCTCAAACTCACTTTTCATCTCCTCCTCAAAGTGGTGAGCATGCTGGGAGCATGTGGATCCAAAGACTATGTCGTCCACATAGACTTGGGCAACCAAAATAGCACCGTCATCTCTCCTGACGAACAACGTCATATCAACTCCCCCTCTCTTGAAGCCACGGGCTAAGAGATAGGAAGTAAGCCTCTCGTACCAAGCACGGGGTGCTTGCTTCAAACCATACAAGGCTTTCCTCAGATAGTAGACGTGTTCAGGGTGCTTAGGGTCTTCAAACCCTTTTGGTTGTTCCACAAAAACCTCTTCCTGTAGAATTCCATTCAGAAAGGCACTCTTGACATCCATCTGATATACTTTAAAGTGCAGATGACATGCGATGGCGAGTAATAAGCGGACGGACTCAAGCCTCGCAACAGGAGCAAATGTCTCCCCAAAGTCTACACCCTCTATCTGTGTGTAGCCTTGAGCGACCAACCTAGCCTTATTTCTGATTATGGTACCATTTTCATCCATTTTATTCTTGAAAATCCACCGGGTACCAATAACATTAGTATCACTAGGTCGGGGGACAAGTTCCCAGATATTGTTCTTCTTAAACTGAAGCAACTCATCCTGCATAGCAGATATCCAGTGTTCATCTTTGAGTGCTTCCTTGTGATTCTTGGGCTCGACTTTGGACGTGTAGCAAAGATGGCTAACAACGTTCTCTAGCTGAGCACGAGTCTTGACCCCTAGAGTGGGATCACCAACAATGGCAGAAGGGTCATGACTCTTGCGAACCCAAGCAGGTGTGTCCCCTAACACAGGAATAGGGTCCACAGAGTGTGGGAGAGGAACAGGTAAATCACTGTCAGAATTGTTCTCATCCTCACACTGAAGGTTGGGATCATTAACCGTCGGAGGTTCGTCATCTTGCACAGTGACGTTTATTGATTCCATAACCTTAGAGCTCTTCAGGTTAAAAACCCGGTACGCTCTACTGTCCGATGAATATCCTAGCAATATTCCCTCGTCGCTCCGGGAGTCAAACTTTCCTAATTGCTCTCTATCCCGTAGGATGTAGCATTTACTCCCAAAGACACGGAAATAAGCCAGGTTGGGTTTCTTGCCTGTCCACAATTCATAAGGCGTCTTAAGTGTGTGTGGACGCAGATAGACCCTATTCACCGTGTGGCATGCAGTAGACACTGCCTCTGCCCAAAATCTCCTAGAAACTTTACGACCTAGAAGCATAGATCTAGCCATCTCTTGGATCGTTCTATTTTTCCTCTCAACAATCCCATTTTGCTGAGGAGTTCTCACAGAAGAAAACTCATGTTTGATTCCAAGGCTATCACAGTACAAATCCACCTTTGCTTCCTTAAATTCAGTGCCGTTGTCACTACGTATTCTATTAATAGTGACCCCGTGTTGATTTTGCAGGACACGGCACTTAGTCGTTAAAAATTCTACAGCATCAGATTTCTCTCTTAGAAAACCTACAATGGAGTATCTGGAGAAATCGTCTACCATCACGAGAATGTATCTCTTACCACCTAGACTCTCCGTGCGAGTAGGACCCATAAGATCCATGTGAATCAACTCAAGAGCACGGGAGGTGGTAATGGAATTCAACTTCCTATGCGGGCTACGGATTTGTTTTCCCAACTGACAGGGTCCACAAATCATGGAAGTTGGCTTTCCAAGTGAAGGTAAGCCACGTACTAGGTCCTTTTTGACTAAACGAGATAAGTCTCTGACGTTCACATGACCTAGACGTTGGTGCCACAGATCCATAGGAGTGATCGTGGCGCTGTTGCAGACAAGTGAGGATTTGGGCTCAGTCCCATAACAGTTATCTTCTGTCCTCACCCCTTGCACTAATAGTTTACCGGCTTGATCATAGACTTTACAAGTTTTCCGGTCAAACTTCACTGCAAAGTCATCGTCGCACAGCTGGCTGATGCTAATAAGGTTTGCTTTCAAACCTTTGACGTACAGCACGTTCTCTAGCTTTGGAAATCCTGGTAACTCTACTGTACCTCGTCCTACTATGCTAGATTTGCTACCATCTCCAAAGGTGACTCTCCCATCATTATAATCCTCAAGATGGGTAAAATATGAGGTATCACCTGTCATATGTCTGGAGCAACCACTGTCAAAATACCACTGTGAGGTATTATGGGCTTTGAGAGCGACATGGACAACAAGGGCCTTTTTCTCTTTCTTAGGAACCCAAGAGTAGGTACCTTTTAGTATTCCCTCGTTGTTGTTGGTTTTAGCCGGAATGCGGGGCGCATTCATTGATGGTAAGGTCATCCGTCGGAATTCCTCCATCAAGCTCTGTGATGTGGCGGCTAGAAACTCAACACGCTCTCTCAGACTGGCAAACTCATCAGTCTGAAGTGGTGGAGCAACCGTACGTCGTGTCCGACCCAACTTATAGCAATCATCCCTAAGGTGTCCATTTCTTTTGCAATGGGAGCAAAAGGGCACAATATTAGGAGAACCTTGGTTTGCTTTTCTTGGTCGAACTCTCCTTCTTGGTTTTTTATGACGGTCATAAGGAGTCGTAGTAAACTCAGGAATTGGTCCGGGTGCAATTTGAGACGTGGAGGCACCATCAAAACCTATTCCTTTCCGGTCACCAAAACCTAAAGCGGGACCGAGGAGCATCTTTCCCATCTTCCCAGATCTGTCCTCGATTTGTACCTTGACTTTCCTAGCTCTCTCAACGTCATAAGTAAGCTGAGCAACAAGGGCTTCAAGTTTCTTTCGAGTCTCCAGGGAGGAATGGAGCTCACTCGTAAGACTAGCCACTTGTTTAGTCAAGTCCGCTTTTTCTTTCTCAAAACTGCACTCTCTCTCTTTAAGCAAATTTTCTTTACTAACCCAGGCAGACTCTCTCTCTTTCATGGCGGTGCAGGTGGAGGACTCTCTCTCTCTCATCTTTCCTAACTCTTCTTCTAACGCGGTGATCCTAAGAACTAACGCCTTGTTACGTTTTTTAGTTTTGAAAGACTCATCATATAACTCGGCGTAGGCGCGTTGAAGGCTACTCTCGTCCTCACTACCTTCCTCCTCTCCCTCACTCTCTTCGCTCTCGCTGTCGAGGTGTCCCTGTGAAGTAGCATCCTCATCGTCGTGAGATGCACTAGGAGTACTCACATGACTAGCCATGAACGCGGTGAAGTTACGCTCATGCGGTGACTCATCTCCCGAGTCCACCGACTCGACCTCACTGTCGTCACTAAGGGTAGCGTTTAGGACAACTTTACCCTTTTCCCTATTCAGACGAGTGGCACACTCAAACGCTCTGTGTCCCTTACCGTCGCACTCAAAACACCTCTCACTGTCTTTAGGGGGTTCTTTGAAGTCTTTCTTTTCAAACTTATTTTTCTGAAAATTCTTTTTATCTTTGAAATTCCCATTTTTCTTAAATTTCAGAATTTTCTTGAAGTTTTTAGCAAAAAGTGCCAAATCATCTAAGTCAAACTCACATTCAGACTTGGACTCAAAAACTTTTTCTTTCTTTTTCTGAAAATGAGTCTTTAAAGCAATCCCATTATCCTTAGCCTTAATGGTTTTGGGAAACATGTCAATCTCATAGGTTTGAAGATCTCCTACAAGTTCTTCCAACTTAAGTGATTTCAAATTTCCCAACGAGTTCAAAACAGTGACTTTCGGAATAAAGCGTTTTGGGAGAGATCTCAGAATCTTTTTAACGACACGCGTGTTATCAATTACCTCACCCAAATTAAAACTAGAGTTAACAATGTCCGACAAGCGTGCAAAAAACTCATCAAAGCATTCGGACTCAGACATGTTGATAGTCTCGAATTGGGTGGCCAAATTTTGTAATTTAGACTCTTTAACAGCGTTCGTACCCTCATGGGTAAGTTGTAAAACATCCCATGCCTCCTTTGACGTGGTGCACGTCATTATGCGTTTGAACTCATCCGGAGTGATGGAAGCAGAAATAGCACTCAATCCCTTAGAATTAAAGGAAGACCATCTAAACTCATCTTCGGTCCATTGCGTGACAGATTTTAAATTTGTCACATTTTCAACAGTGACGGAGGGAGGTGTCCACCCTCTTTCAACAAGAATCCATACCCGTTCATCAATGGCTTTTAAAGCCGACCTCATACGGGCTTTCCAATAAGCATAATTTGACCCGTCAAAAATAGGCATTTTATAATATGACTTCTCCATTTGAACACGCTCTTTTCAAAAATCAATTTATTTCAAAAATTGATATCTTTAGAAAAATTTTGCGGAAAAAGGAATACGCGATAGATTAGCGTAACCTGCTCTGATACCAATTTGAAAGAGTTGGCGCTTGCGTTCAAATAAGAAATAATATAATAAACACCAATTTTAACCCAAATTAACCCTAAGCATGCAACTAGGTGTGATTGAAACAATATGAAATCATGCACAAGATATTCAACACACAAAGTTTAAGGAAAAATCCCCCACAGGGGCAAAACCATTTGTATATCACTATAATTTGTAAAATACGGTTTACAATCGGATTACAATGAAATACAGATTGACTAAGAATTACCCTCGGGTATCGGATTCTGTAGTCGCGGCTGGAAGAAAATCCCTTTCTAGAAGGGCTTGCGGCTGGAACTATCCCTGTCCAGTAGGGCTGCAATGAAGAGGAAGAAACGGTCCACTTCACAAAGGGTTGAACAACATCAATGGTGTTCTTTGGGTTACCAAATTTGATTCATAAAGATACGGAAGATGTGTGAATCTAAAAACCTAGAATCATAGGACTCAATAGGTGAAGACTTTAGGGTTGATATGCTCTGAAAATCGTGGGAAAGTCTTAAGAAAACCAACTGATGATCGTGGTTTAAATAAGGGATCGAAACCCTTCAAAATCGGCTGCACGATCTGGCAGTGATTATCCTCGCCGGATCGGTCCGGTCGATTAGGCGGATCGGTCCGGGTAAGTCGGATCGGTTCTTTTTCTGAAACCGGATCGGTCTGGTTGGCATCGGATCGGTCCGGAACTTTTGTCTTCATCGGTTCGCTATGGATCCGGGGTGTACTGGACTTAGCTTCAGCAATCGGATCGGTCCGGTCCCTTTATCCGGATCGGTCCGGTGAACCGGATCGGTTCTTTTATCTGGTCCGGATCGGTCCGGTCCTCAGGAACCAGATTCCTTCAAAGAAATCTCTCCATCTTCAAAGGGCCATATCTTCTTCACCGTAGCTCGGAATGAGATGCCGTTTCTTCCAGTATCTTTGTTGCGGCAAGCTCTTCAACTTTCCAGTTGACCTATCCTCCGGATGGTGGATGTACAATTACCGAATTTCCCTTGAACTTTCATATCGAGCCTTTTTCACTGTTTTGACTTCTCTTGCGTACCACTAGGCATATAGTCCCTAAAAGCATGGAACGTGAAGTCATTGAGGCTGATGAAAAACACATGATGGAGATGCAGGATGCTTGATTCCTAGAATTCGGATTGAGGCCGTCATATGTGATCATGTAGAAACGTGCCAAATGTAACGGCGTACGACATACAAAACTGTAAGATAACGGACATGACAAAAATGTCCTTACATTTTCTTTCGTTGATTAATTTGTTAGTTAAGATTAGTAAGGTTTGGAGGTTCCCCACTATTGATAAACCATTTGCATTCTCTCTTTTTTGGGTTATTTCTTTAACACTATTTTTTATAACCATTAAATTATATAAAAGCAATGTTTTTTCTAAAAAAAAACAGTTTATAATTGTTAAAAGGTTCTTTTATAAACTGTTTTTTTAACTTTTCTATAAAATTATTTTTTTACATAAAACATTAAAAACATTAAAAAAAAGTTGATATAAAAACGTTCAAAACACTATATTTAGCTGCTTTTTTTATAAATGTTACAAAATAGTTTATATAAACCACTATTTTTTTTTAAAATGCCGCTTTTAAAAACGTTACAAAACACTGATTTTTTAATTGCTTTTTACAAATGGTGAAAAACATTTTATATAAAAACGCTTCTTTTTTTTTTTAAAACACTGTTTACTAAACACATTAAAAACACTCTTTTTAATAAACTTAAATTTTTTTTTTAAAAAAACAGTTTATATAAAAATAATGTTTTTAATTTTTTTTATAAACGTGAAATGGTTTTTTATAAAACTTTTTTAACTTTTTTTTATAAATCAATTTTTTTTATAAACATGTTAAAAAACAGTTTATATAATAACGCTGAAAAATACCGTATTTTTAACATTTTTAACATTTTATATGAAAACTGTTCATTTAAAAAGTTGATTTTAATAGTTGATAAAAACTTTTTTTTAAACATTTTTGATGTCTTTTTAAGAAAAAAAAATTGATTTTATAAAAAACAGTTAAAAAGAGTTTATTAGAAAACCTTTTGATGTTTATAACTATTTAAAAAAAAGGTTTTTGTATAAGCAGTTTTTTAACCTATATAAAAAACAGTAAAAAAATAGTATTTTTTTAACCTTTTTAAAAAACAGTGTTTTTATGTAAACTATAAGAGCTTTTCTCTCTCTTATCTCTCTTATTCTTACTTTCTCTCTTTTTTGGATTATTTTTTTAAACGTTAAAAAAACACTGTTTTTTTATAAACATCAAAAAACAATTTATATAAAATCAATGTTTTTAAAAAAATCAGTTTATAATCGTTAAACGGTTTTTTTATAAACAATTTTTTTAACTTTTTTTATAAAATTATTTTTTTACGTAAAACATTCAAAAACAGTTGATATAAAAATGTTAAAAGCACTATTTTTTATAAATGTTAAAAAACTGTTTATATAAATCACTATTTTTTTAAAGGAAAAACACTGCTTTTAAAAAACGTTACAAAACACTGAATTTTTAACTGTTTTTTATAACATTCAAAAACATTTTTATAATTCTCTTTAAGAAAATGTTGTTTTTATATAAACCATTTTTTAATATTTTTTTAAAAGAGTTCTTTTTTCTAAGAACAGTGTTTTTACATAATTTTTTTTAACGTTTATACAAAAAACTGTTAAAAAAACAGTGATTTTAATGTTTTTATATTAATTGTTTTTTACGTTTTTAATTTATTCATATAAATAATTGGTTTTATGAAAAAAGTTGAAAACAATTTACAAAAAAACTTTTGACATTCATAAACTGTTTTTTATAAGATTGTTTTTATATAAAGTTTTTTCAACGTTTATAAAAACAGTTAAAAACAATATTTTTTAATGTTTGTAAAAAAAAAGGGCTAAAAAAAGTTTATAAAAAAACCTTTTGATTTTGTAAAACTTTTTGATTTAAAAATAAATACTTAATAAAAAAAGTGTACAAAACTTTTTGAGTTCATAAAACTTTCCCATTTTATAAAAAAGTGTTAGTAAAAAAAGTTTTACTATTTAAAACAATAAGATATAATGTAAAATTTATTTTAATACACTAATAAATACTTATACTAATGGGTAAAATAGTTTTTTTGATTGGAAAATGAGTCAACTGACCATCAAACTAACGTTTTTTGTCGATTTTGAATCCTAAACGAGTAGAATGTAAACAAATGGAATAAAACTCTAAATAACTATTGGACCCCAAATATTAAAAGATCCTTACAAAATTGACAAGGAGACATAGAATAGACTGTGATTTTGTTTAAGTAGAATGTGTTATGTGAGGATTGAAATAGTGTTTTTCTTAAGATAATTTCGATTGAATCTTTATATAGAAATGTGAGTTTAATTAGTTAGAAGCATATTATGTGAATTTAGTTAGTTAGAAGCATATGGTGTATGTAGCTCTATTTTAAAGGAAGTGAGGTATGCTTCCATGTTTAATAACATTGTTTTTTAAATAAAATATATAATATTCCTTTTTGGATTTTTCTCTTTTTATATTGTGATTGGACAATTATTTTTGTGCTTTGTTATAAGGTTTGCTATTTTTATTTTGACCCATTTTCAGAATTTTTTATACAAATTATAACCATTATGCTTTATTTTCTTAACACACAAGTTCTAATTGTTTGTCATTTCTGTCTATCATGTCCATGATACTATTCATTATATTTTTCAAAAATTAGGGGTTAAAGTATAATTTATGTAAAGTTGATTAAGTGCCTAAGTAAAATATTTTGAAATATATATATATATATATATATATATATATATATATATATATATATATATATATAGTAATTATCGTGATTATATATGAGTGTCCATTTTCTCTCCATCTATTATTAATTAATACTTATATAATGTGTCAAATAGACATAAAAATATAATTATGTCTTAAATAAAAAAAGTATCTCGGTGTTTAGTGTATACTAATCATAGAACTACCATCTCTACTAAAAAATATAAATATGTAGTTGATTTGTAATTTTAAAATAGAGGCATGTTCATATGTCCCAAATTTTTTATTCATTTTTCATCTCATATTAACATTAGTTTAAATGTAATGATAATATTATTTATGTGGCATATATTTTACGAATAAAATTATACCACGCTCGCGCATCGCGCGGGGTTTAAAACTAGTTTGATTTTGATTTCGATGCTTAGATTATTCTTAATCATGCTTGCATGGAGTAGTTTCAAAATGACTTACTTAATGGATGCACTTTGTCTCACACACATTCCTGAGTTCTTTTGGATTTTTATTTCATATTTTACATTAGCTAAGTGAGGTGTTGTCCTAACAATATTGTCATTGTACATATATATTTTATTGGGAGATTTGTGTATGTAAGAACCATTGCCCGTGGGTTTTCTATTTTTTTAAAAATATGAGTATGAAGGGAGAAATCTTCCTTGAGCATTAATTCATGTTTGACGCTATTTATTCGAAAATCAGTAATATATTCTAGGCTAGTGTGAATTGTGTTTGTTTGTCCATTTATGAATTCACTTTATCTGTCATTGTGAGGCTAAATCTTTATTTGATAAAGTTAATTTAGCTATATAGATCTGCATGGAAAATTTTAAGTGATTGCGTCAATTTTTTTCTAGTTCATAACCCTTCAATCCATCCCACATGTTTAGACATATCGATACTATGCTAGTTCGTAAAGCGCATTGTGTTTTGTGTCCTGTTTGTGGTGTTTATGCCTATATAAAGGTTCCTGACTATCATTGGTATATTTTACATATTTATAAATATGGTATCGTTTATTTTGAGTTTTTACGTTTGCATCTAATCCATGCTTGCCATATGCTTTATCTTTGAATGAAATTGGCATGTTATTTGATCATATATCTTGTGTTACATGTTTACATTGGTATATCATGCTTTATTGTGCATTCAAGTTGGTATCATTTATTGCATCAATATTAGTATTGATCGATCAATGTTTGGATTATTTGTGCTTCTGTTGCCATTTTTAGTTTGTTGCGATGTACACCATTGAATGATATTATTCTTTCCTATGTATTTTCAATTGATATCACAAGTTCTCACATTTTGTGGGAGATATGGTTTATTGGGGAGAAATAGTTTATTATGCTTTATTTATTTGTCTATTCCTGAACAAAAAGGAGGAGAAATGGTATCTTTCACATTAGTTTTAGGAGGAGATCTTTATCTTGGGGGGAGATATCTAACCTAGGTGGGGATCACAAGAAATAGGGGGATTTTTATTCTTATGCAAATTTATATTTCTATATTTTGTTTTCATTTAAAGGTGTGTTTTGTTTTGCAGGTTCGCAACATGCGACAAAGTTTCCAAGCGAGCAAATCTAGTCAAGTTTATGAGTCGGTCAGTTCTACTTTTTCCTTCTGGGGTTTGGGACTGGGTTTTAGAAGAGCTTTATGGACCATATGAGTTTTTATTTTTGGTTTGGTCCCTGAATAGCCAAAGGGAGATATTTATAAGGATAAATTTTCAACAGATTCAATTTTTATGTATGTTAGTTTTATTTCGTGTTTGGACAAAACTCTTTGAGTCATAGGTTAGGAATTGATTATGTTGGCCTTTCAAGCCTATGACATGTTTACTTGAAGACATAGAGGCCAAGTTATAAGATATACATCACTGTGCTATGTTTTGTGCTTGTTTCATATTTGAGATTTTCCAAATTGCTTTTCATCCTTATATCATTTTTAGAAAACCTCTTATAAATAGGAGTGCAAAGTACTGTTTTACTTAGAGAGAAATTATTACGTTTTGAGTTCCCAAAATCTATGAAAAATTTCTTCGATTTTATCTAACCCTTATGTTTACACCCAAACAATTTTAGTTCCAAGATTCATCTAATTATGCTTTGAGATCTATTTTGTGATCTCCAAGGTCTATTATTCGCATCTTTAAGAGAATTGTTTCGTTGGGGTGGACTCTGTATCCGCTAATGCATTTATATACAATGTACTTTGTGTGTGACGGTTTTTGAGATGTTCAGTGGAAACCGAGGCATGTGTGGACTCACACATTATGGTCATTGCATGGGTGGGTTATTATGTTGTCACTGTAGAGGATAGATTGGATATTAAAGAACGCATCAAGGATTACAAGGGCATCGAGTCATTGTGTAAGTATTATATCTGTCTTGTGGTAATTCTTTATCATAGTGAATTTTAATGACTAGGCAATTCAAGATTTTTTCCATTTGGGTTTTTCTCGTACATCGAGCATTATGTGATTATCTATTTTACTTTATCATGCTATCACCTAGATACATTTTTTAGGATATAGTAAAATTGGCTAAAACTTGTTTACTTGACTTGTTTAAAATTGGTGATATGTTTGATTTGGGTAACTTGTTTAATCTGACCTTAAATTTGAAAATTTAAAAAGTAGTTGGCTTTTCTGCACCCCTTGCCATATTTAGAACCCGTTAGTCACTATAGGAAATTTCTCAAATTAAATGGTATGTTTATATTATATTTTGAGAGAATATATTTATCTTAGGGGTATTCTTCTTACCTAGGTGAAGATCGTTAGACATAGGGGAATTTTATTCTTATGAAGATTTATATTGCCATTTTTTGTTTGCGTTTGAAGGTGTGTTTCAGTGTGCAGGTTTGCATCATGCGATGAAGTTTTCAAGTGAGCAAAGCTATTCATGTTTATGAGTCGATCAACTTGTACTTTTTCCTTTTTTGGCTAGGGATTGAGTCTTAGAATATATCCGCAACCCATGGGAGTTTTCATTTTTGGCTTTACCCCGGAATAGCCAAAGGAGTAGATTTGTAAGGACAAATTTCTAATCGAGTCAATGTGTATGTATTTTGGCTTTATTTTATGTTTTGACAAAAACCTTTGAGTCATATTTCAGTACTTGAGTATATTCACCTTTCAAGCCTATGACATGTTTACTTGAATATGCATCGGCCAAGTTATAAGATCTACATCATCGTTCCAGGTTTCGTGCTTATTTTCGTCTTCATGTTCATAGGATCTTTAGGGTATTAATGCGCACATATTTTGACCCTTGAATATTTTACATTTGGGTGTTAGGATGTTATAAAATTATTTTTTAAATGATTTTATCCTTTTTAATATTTTTTAAAAGAAAAGTATTTTTCTCGTGACGTCGTTAGAATGAGTTATGGTATGTCGTTCAAAGAGATATGGTATCTCGTTAGCACAAGTTCCAGCGAACTTCGACAAACCAACTTCAGCCTTATCTGGACTCTCATTGGATATCTCATTAGATACATGTTCGAACGAGATGCTATACTTCATTCGAATGAGGTTCAAAGTCATTTGAATGAGCCTGCAAATTTTATAGAACTCTATACTTTCAAATTTCTTTTAGTCCTTATCTCATTTTCGAAAAACATATGGTAAATCGAAATGTGGAGTAAGATTTTATTTAGAGATAAATTATTATGTTTTGAGTTCCCAAACTCTACAAAATTTTCTTCGATTTTACCCACACATTATCTTTACACCCAAATAGTTATAGATCCAAGATTTATCTTGTTATGATTTGAGATCTAGTTGGTGGATACTATGGTTTATTCTCCACATCTTTATGAGAATTATTTCATTGTGGCAGACTCCATAGATGTCGATGTGTTTACATAGAATGGTGTTTGTATGTGACGGATGCTAAGCTATTTGGTGGATACCAAAGCATGTGTGGACTCACATGTTGTGGAAGTTACGTGAATGGATTCCTACGTGTCACTATAGACGAGCGGTTAATGATTGAAGAATGCATAAAAGCGTACGAGGGCATCGATTCATTGTATAAGTATTATGTCTATCTTGTGTAATTCTGTTATCATAGTGAATTTGGATGGTTGGGTTGTCCGAGATTTCTTATATTTGAATTTTCCTCATACATCGGTCATTGTGTGATTGTCGATTTTACTATATCTTGTTTTCACCATGCATTTTTTAAGATGAAATAAAATTGGATAAAACTAGTTTACACAAAATGTTTAAAATTGGTGATAAGTTTGATTTGGGTAACTTGTTTAAATTGAACTAAAAATTAAAAATTTATAAAATAGCTCGTTTGTCAATTTTGTACCCTTTGCCATATTAGAACCTTTCGGGACTATAGCGTGTTCTCAACATCTAATACTTATAGGAATTTGATATGTGTTCAATAATGACATCGTTAAGATCATCAGGTTATGTACATTAGTTTTTTCTCATAATTAAATTATTTGTAGTTGTTGCCTCTAGCTACAGGACTAACGATGGATTAATTTGTGATGACCGAGTGTTTTGGGGGGCAAGTGATAATAAATAAGAATATTATTAATACATTAGATTATAATGGTTATTAGAGATATATGGATTTATACCGTTATGATATGTGTGGTGTACATCAACTCACTACATTATATGTACGGGGCTAACTGTAATACCCCATACTTTTATGACTATTTAATTTCCACCTGTGCATATAATTATTAATTTCATTGGGGAAAATTAAATTAGTTTCGGTAGATTTTTATTAGAGAGTTAAGGATTAATATTTATTGTAATACCACGTACTTTTATCGGTATTTAATTTCCACATGTGTATATAATTATTAATTTAATTAGGAGAAATTAAATTGGTTTCGATAAATATCAATTAGCGAGTTAAGGAGTAATTGTTATTATTTTATTATTATTATTTACTTGCATGCAATAAGTAAATAAATATTTGATTTATCATACGTCCTTTATGAGTGAAAAATGATGGTTTATAATATTATGTCAATAGAGAGTTGCTTCGGCGAATTTCAATGATTTATGGGTGATGTGTACTGTAAGCATGTGTTGGGCCCTATCAATGATATGATGGTATATTTTTGGTTGGGTGACTCAGATGACTTTTTTGAGTGCATCGACGAACCAAAATAGGTCGAAATAGTCCAGAATAAGTTCCCAGTGGTTATAGTTAGGTTTCTGAGTATTTTTAGACATAATAGAGCTTGTATGGGGGTATAGTGGTCTTTTTACACCCATGGTTTAACTTAAAAATGGAATTAGGTCATAATTAAGGAGTATTTAAGGCTTAGGGAGGTTGATGACAGACACACATTTACCTTTGCATAATTGAGATTAAGGGACATATTAAGAGAAGAGAAAAAAAAAAAGAACCATGGAGAAGAGAGAAAGAACATCTTCAGATTCCAATCATTGAGTAAAACGTTTGGATTAAAATCCAAAAGTCAAGTGTTTACTTTCTTTAGATTGCAATTTCTACGATTAATTGCAATCATAATTAATTAGGAATAAATATAATATTTAAAGATGAAAACTTTTGAGAATTGATTAAATGGAATTGGGTTATGTGTAACCTCTTATCGTAATTGACATTAATTAATAATGAACAAGTAAGAATTTCGAGAATAAATTATAGGTTTATGATTATGAACATGTAGCACATTTAGAAGTTGTTAAAACCAATAAATTTCAAGGTTTGTTAAATTTCGAGTTGTAAGAATTGATTTAAGTTTTGGAATCCTTATGTTTTGATGGATTCGAGTATATTCTGGTGTTAGAATGCTTCTGGATTGGTTATATATGGATGGGGGATATCAATTTGTGGTTTTAGAGGCTTGGAACCTCCATTGGATAGTTTTATAGGTCAAAACCCGAGGAAGAGTATTATTGGCAACCCAGCAAACCAAACCGATTTGTTGGGGGGAGCGAATCGTCTTCGTTTGTTAGCCTGCCCAGATTTTTATTACTGTTTTGGCCCGTTAAAGCTTGGTAAATGGGCATATGGGCTTCTGGGGTATATTGGAACTTTTGGGGAATATTTTCAGGGGATTAGTACATGTGTTAGGCTAACAGTTAGATGGGTTAGGGTGAGACAAACCAGAATTTAAGTGAGTGAACACCTATGTATATAATCGAGAAGTCGGTTCGGACTTCGGGATTAGTAGACTAGTGTGCTGTGATATATTTGTACGAAATGAGTACTTTTTATATATACGTATTGTGTGTGTGTGTGTGTGTGTGTGTATATATATATATATATAAATGTGTGTGTGTGTGTGTGTGTGTGATTGTTGCTTGTTTGTGTTGAATATACCTACTCGATAGTGCTATCATTAAGAGGTTGCGCGTAGTGGGGAGTCTACCCTGGTATTGACCAGTAGGTGTTGAATTGATTCCCCAGGTCATAATGTTGTTTCATGGACACTATCCATGTGTGAGGATAGATATTGGTTTGGATACTGGTTATGTGCGATGTGGTATGGTTGCGTCCCCCAAACATATGTTTATGACCTCCTCCATTGTTTGTGTTTACGTTTGGGTTCGGTGGTGAGATTATGGCCCAATGGATCAGTGTGATGCGTGATATTCCAAGAGCCTGATAGAACGTGATGGATCTACACACGAGGTTCATGCTCTGGGGATACATTTTATACATAAATAGTTAGTGACATATATGTATGTGTATACAAGATATGGCATGTATATTTAATTATAGAATGGGTGTATATATGTTATTATTTTGTGTGAATACCTACTTATAACATGTGTGTATCTATGTTATTATTTATGAAAGTATACCTAGTGGGGGTAGTAAATATTTGGCTAATGGTGATTTTTAGCGGGATGGGCTTTGATAGAGGGTTTTGTCCTATTTAGACTGGGTAGAATAATTAGGATAATAAAATAAATGCGTTAGGTGCACATTACAGATTAGTGGTGATGCTAAGTCTCATGTGAATGCGACTGGTAAATTTATTGTGAAAGTAATACATGGATGTTTTTATTTAAACCATTTAAATACTTGCAAAATATTTTCAAACATTTTTTGGGCTTTGACTCGCTGGAAAATCTATTTTTGGTTTTTAAAACCCTAGGTTTGCTGCAGTAGGAGCAACAGGGTTTGATCTTTCATGTCGTTGCAAGCAGTAGCTTTGGATGTTGCGAGATTGATTGTAGCCGGTTCAGTTCTTTTCTATCTAGATAGGATTCAGTTTCATTTCCAGTATTTCCTTTTGGGTGTGTTGCCCATAGTTGGATGAGATATTTTAATTATGTTATAAATATTTATCATTTGATATTATTTATTTATGTTGGATGGTTATTTTTAGTGACCGATGGTTTATTAGGCTCATGTTATTTATATTTATGCTTATCAGTTATTTTAACATTTCATTGGATGTAAGGTTTCATTTGTTTTATATTTATATTACTCGTTACGACAGTGATGCTGAGAATAAAATCATATTGGATTCATGTTTTATTTTAATAAAGTCCTGATCAACTGGTATTAGATTTGGTAGGGTGTCACATTTGGTATCTAAGCATCCGTTTTAGTGTCCTTTAGGATCTTTGCGGACTTGCAACGTTGTCAACATAACATTTCTTTGATATAGAGCCCTATGTTTAGGTCTATTGTTTCATGTTGCACATTTTCGTTCTTCTGTTACTATTATATATTTAAGTGGTATCTCATACAATTTCGATTTGCTTTCAGATGCCAAACATCAGGAGAGGTAGACCAGCGAAGGCAAGAGAAAGGGATGCATAGCATGAGACTCAATTGGAGTCGCAGGAAGCCCAGGAATTATGATATCAACAAAGATTTCAGATATAGTATCACATATAGTTAACACTGCCATGATATCCAAGGCGTAGCACTTTTCCTAGGCATAGCTACAGCCACTAGTGGTCATACCAGTATAGACTCACTCGTTTCCATCCGTGTGGGAGTGGGTCAGGGAGGCCTTCTAGAAGGTCCATCCACCAAAGTTTCAGGGGAGTGCAGATATAGTAGTAGCGGGCCAATGGAAGAAGGAAATATCGATGCATCTCTATATGTTGAGTGTAGCGGCACTCAGAAATGAGTACTAGCTACTTTTAATCTAGTTGGTGCAGCTCCACAGTGGTGGGAGTCAATAATCACGCTAGACGAGAGAGATGTTATGATGATTCAGGAGTTCTGGGTACGATTTAATCGCAAGTTCTTTATGTTAGTTGTTCAGATAGAGATGGGGAGGAAAATTATGGATCTCATGCAGGAGAGCCAGACTGTGGCTGCCTATGAGGATGAGTTCACTCCCCTAACTTTGTGCTAGATGAGGTGAACACTAATGAGAAGAGGATTCTCAAGTTTATGGATAGGCTTACTTAGAGGATCTACTAGAATCTGTTGGGGAACTCAACATAAAGGACTTACACTAATGTTGTTAACGTCATGTTTCTTCACTACCAGGATCATTGCTCCCATATGGTGGGAGCAAAGAGGACAGAAGAGTTAAGCTAGCAGAACAAGACTGGGGTAGTGGTGTCAGTGTGGCACAACATCAATAGGTATGCAGCAAGAGAGGGGTTCCTAGAAGGGATACTCAGTTAAGAGGTTCAGGACGGGTAATTGTAGTTACAGGCAGGGTTATCAGCATGATCCTTAGGTACGGTAGAGCCAGGGCAACCAGATTATAGGCCAACAGAGTCGTGATTATCAGACTTAGTAGGGCTAGAGACAGGGGCAGTCTCGTTAGGGACAACAGGGGCTAAAGGCTGGCAGATTTTACGGGCAGATGTTTTATATGTTGGGAGCAAAGCCACATGCAAAATGCATACCCGAATAGGCTAGGGTTCAGTACCAGGACACCCAGCAGGGGCAACAGCTACCACATCTTCCATCCCCACCAGCAACTCCAGCAGCACTGCCTCAGTAGTGGCAGCTACAGTTTAGTAATAACGTCCGTTGGGTAGTTTTTCCACCAATGCCACGAGTAGTGTTGGGTATATTTCCATAGGCTCATAGGACGGGTATTATTTAACATGAGAGAATACACTCTTTTATTAGCCCTAGATTTGTGCGGGAGGAAGGTTTAGTGGATATAACATCCAATATTATTATGAGCATATATTCACCGTTGGGGAGCGCGGCTCTGAGTAGTAGATTTGATCATTTTAAAGATGTACGAGTATGATGTTATTCTGGGTATAGACTGGTTAGCGACGTATAAAACGATGGTGGACTGTTATGGTAGGACCATTGTGTTGGCTATTCTAAGATGATATATTTCTTGTGATAATGCCTCATACTGAGGGAGGGTCGAGCATGCATTTATATTGTATTAAGGAGGAGACATTCAAGGGTAATGTGGTCTCATTAGATTCGATCCCCGTGGTTAGGTACTTTTGCTGATGTATTTCAGGAGATTTCGGGGTTACCACCGAGTCGAGAGATTGAGTTTGTGATCGACTAAGCATTGGGGACTAAGTCGATAGATCATGCATTGTATTGTACAGCTCCTTTAGAGATGTGGGAGTTGAGAGATCAGCTTCAATAGCTTTTTGGGTAGGGTTTAATTCTTAAAAGTACATCATCTTGGGGTGTCCCAGTACTATTTGTGAAGAAGAAAGATAAGTGTCATTGAGTTTGTGTATAGACTACCGGGAGTTGAATAAGGTCACGATTCTAAACAAGTATCCTTTGTCGCGTATCGATGACTTGTTTGATCAGCTGAGATGACTAGCCTACTTCTAAAAGATTAATTTCAGATCAGGTTACCATCAGTTACGTACCAGGGAGCAAGATGCCCCTATGATTTCATTTTTAACGAGATACATGTTTTATATGTTTAGGGTTATGCTATTTGGGCTAATCAATGCACCAACAGTTTTCATGGATCTCTTGTACCGAGTGTTCGAGGATTTCTTGAATCAGTTTGTTATTATCTTCGTAGATGACATCTTAGTTGATTCTCAAACAGAAGGTGATCATGCAGAGCACTTACGTATGGTTCTTTTGACTTTGCAAGACCATTCGTTGTATTCCAAATTCAATAAGTGTGGATTCATTTACGAGAGGTGCAGTTCTTAGTTCATATAATCTTCAAAAGGGGGATTTCATGGGATTCGAGTAAGTTGTCAGTGGTGAGGGAGTGGCACCATCCCACGACACTGATGGAGGTTCATAATTTTCTAGGGTTAGTAGGTTACTACCGCTATTTTATGAGAGTATTTTTAAAGATTGCGGGTCTCTTAATGAATTTGACTCGTAAGGGATTACCTTTTGTTTGGGTTTATCACTGTCAGTTATATTTTTATGAGCTAAAGGACAAGTTTACTTTACCACCACTGCTCGCATTTCACAGGGGAGGAGTGTAGTACTTTGTTTTTACCAATACGTCCATTAAAGAACTGGGGGGGAGTTCTACAGCTGGAAGAGCGAGCTAAAGCTTTTAGATCTTTCAAGCTTAAACCTCATGAGAAGAAGTATCCCACGCATGATTTGGAGTTAGTAGGAGTCATATTTGCCTTGAGGATTTGGAGGAACTATTTACTGAAGGAGAAGTTACGGTTATTCACGGACCACAATTCACTAGAGTATCTTTTAAGCAGAATAATTTTAACATGAGGCAGCGTAGATGCCTTGAGTTCATGAAGTATTACCATTTCGGCATTCAGTATCAATCGAGAAAGGATAATGTGGTAGCTGATGTGTTGAGCCATATACCTATGGGGCAGTTGGAAGCAGTGTGGAAGGTGAAGTGGGATACGCTTTGCCTAGAGGACGAGGTTGTCAGGGCTTAAACGATAGTGATGACTGTCACACCCGAGATCATTTTTAGGGTAGTGAAGGCATAGGAAGGGGATCCTTTTTGTAAAGAGAGGATACAACATTTATTGGCAGGTGGAGCAGAGTATTACTCAGTTAGTTTTGAGGGTGGATTACGCTTCAATAGGAGGTTGATTGTCCCAGACAACGAGGGACTACGATGCATAAATATGGAGGTGGCACATGGGTCATGATTCTAGATTTATCTCGGAGGGGATAAGATGTACCAAGATATGAGGACGAAGTATTGGTGGGTGGGTATGAAGTGGGATATAGCAGATTTTGTCTCTAGGTGCACCACTTATCAGATGGTGAAGGTCGATCATCAAAGACCATCCGGGGTTTCATAGTCATAAGAGATTTTGGTGTAGAAATATGAGAGTATATTAATGGACTTCATCATAGTGTTACCGACATCGTAGAGGGATTACGATTTCATATGTATTATTATGGATCGATTGACTAAGGTATCTCATTTCTTACCAGTTCGAGTAGAACACATGACATGGCAGTATGCCCAACTTTTCATTGTAGAGATAGCAAGACTGTACATGGTGTTCTTGAACAATATTTCAGATCGTAATAAGATCTTTGTCTCCCATTTCTGGCAGAGTTTTTAGGAGGCGATGGGGACAGAGTTGCGTTTGAGCATGGCGTATCACCCACAGACCGATGGGCAGACGGAGAGGGTAAATCAGATGTAGGAGGATATACAGAAAATGTGCATTGTGGATTTTAAGGGTAGCTAAGAGAATTAGTTACAATTAGTAGAGTTTGCATATAATAACTCGTATTGGTTTACTATTGGCATGGCACCATTCAAGGCGTTGTACAGTGACCTTGCCGTTTTCCATTATGTGGTTATAGGTTGAGTACAACAAGATTCTCGGGCCGAACATGATTTAGGATATGTTGGTAAAGATTGATTTGATCAGGAGTCGTAATCGGGTGGCTGAGAATCATCAGAAGAGTTATGTTTATACGAATCGGAAACATTTGGAGTTTGATATGGGTAGTCAAGTGTTGTTATGGGTATCTCCCATGAAAGGAGTGACGGGGTTCGGGAATATGGGGAAGTTAGAACCTAAGTATGTGGGGCCTTTTCCCATCATTGAGAGAGTAGCTTCGATTGCATATAGGCTTGCCTTACATGAGCATTTGCAGTAGATTATTGATGTGTTTTATGCATCGTTGTTGAGGAGGTATCTCGGGGATGACTTGGCTTACTGGCATATAACATTGGAAGAGATAGACTTACAGATGGACATTTCTTATGAGAAGAGACCTATTTCCATTTTAGGTCGGAGCGAGCAAAATCTCCAGTCAAAGGTAGTGTCATTAGTGTGTGTACAGTGGGGACACCACAATGTCATCGATTCGACGTAGAGTGGAAGGATGACATGTTGTAAAATTATCAAGAGCTTTTTATGGCAGGTATATATAAATTTCGGGGACGAAATTTTTTTATTAGAGGGGAGAATGTAATACTCCTTACTTTTATGAGTATTTAATTTCCACGTGTGCATCTACTTATTAATTTAATTAAGGAAAATTAAATTGGTTTTGATAAATATTAATTAGTGAGTTAAGGATTAATATTTATAACTATTATTTACATGCGTGTAATAAGTAAATAGACATGCGATTTATTATATGTGTTAATGAATGAAAAGCGACGGTTTATTTTATTATGCCGATAGAGAGTTGAATTGACAGATTTAAATAATTTATGGGCAACGCGTACTATATGCATGTGTCAAGCCCGGTTAATGATATATGGTATATTTTTAGTTGGGTGACTCGAATGACCTTTTAAAGTGCACCGGTGATCCACAATGGATCAAAACAGTCCAGAATAGGTTCCCGGGGATTGTAATTGGGTTTTGGGGGCTTTTAGACGTAGTAAGCCCATGTGGGTTATAGTGGTCTTTTTACACATAGGGTTTAACTTAAAAATGGTATTATGGTGTAATTAGGGAGTATTTAAGGATTATGAAGGTGGATGACAACCTCACTTTTTCCCCTTCTTAATTAAGATTAAGGAAGAGACTAGGAGTCGAGAAAAAGAAAAGATAACCTTAGAGAAGAGAGGAAGAACATCTCCGGATTCAAATCATCGAGAAGAGACTTAGGATTAAAATCCAAAAGGCCAATGTTTACTTGCTTTAAATTGCAATTTCTACACTTAATTACGTTCATAATTAATATAGAACAAATATGAGATTTAAAAGATGAAATTTTTTAAGAATTGATTAAAAATGGAATTGGGTTGTGAGTAACTTCTGATCGTAATTGACATTGATTGATAATGAACAAATAATAAAAGAATTATTAAATTTTGGGTTTATGATTATGAACATGAAAAACATGGATAAAGTTTTCAAATCAATGAATTTCAATGTTTGATAAATTCGAAGTTGTAAGAATTGATTTAAGTTTAGGAGTCCTTGTGTTGCGATTACAGATTTGGGTAAATTTCAGCTTTAGAATGCTTCTTGGTTGGTTATATATTGACGGGGGATATAAATTTGTGGTTTTAGGAGGCTTGGGACCTCCATTGGAGGGTTTTAGAGGTGAAAACCAGAGGAAGAAGACAATTAGCAACCCAGAAAATTGAACCGATTCGCTGGGGGAGTGAATCAATTATGTCTAGCGAATTGATATAATTTTCCAAGAGAACTGGATCGGTTCACTGGCCTGCCCAGATTTTTGTTATGCACTATTTTGATCCGTTAGAGCTTGATAAATGGGTATATGGGCTTCCAGGGTAGATTGGGACTACTAGAGAATATTTTTAGGGTTGGTACGTGTGTTCGGCCAAAAGTTAGATGGGTTCGGATGAGATGAACCGAAATTCAATTGAGTGAACACTTATATATAATCGGGAAGTCAGTTTGGACTTCGGGATTAGTCGACTAGTATGATGTGGGATTTCCATATAAAGTCAATACTTTATATATATGCACATTATGGGATTATATATATATATATATATATATATATATATATATATATAACTTACCTACTCAGTAGTGCTATCGTTAGGAGATTGCGCGTCGTGGGTAGTCCACCCTGGCATTGACCAATAGGTGTTGGATTCATTCCCCAGGTCATAGTACTGTTGCATGGCCACTATCCATGCATGAGGATATATATTATTTTAGAAATAGGTTGGGTGCGATGTGGTATGGTTGTGACCCTCAGATGCATGTTTATGATCGCCTCCGTTGTTTGTGTTTACGTTTGGGTTCATGTTGAGATTCTGAACATGTTGCTCAATGTGATGCGTGATATGCTTAGAGCCTAATAGAACATGAGGGATGTATCTATGAGGCCCATGCTCTAAGGATACAGTTTATACATATATAATGAGTGATGCATATGTGTGTATACGAGATATGGTGTCTATATATAAGTATAGCACGGGTTTAGCTACATTATTATATTGTGTGAATACCTACTTATAGCACATGTGTAGCTATATATTATTTATGAAAGTATACCTAGTGAGGGTAGTAAATGTTTGGCTAATGGTGATTATTAGTGGGATGGACTTCGATAGCGGTTATTTTCATAGTTAGATTGGGTAGCATAATTAGGATAATAAAATAAATGCATTAGGTGCGCACTGTGGATGCGAGGTGAGGTTAAGTCTAATGTGAGTGCAACCGGTAAACAAATTGTGCAGGTAATATGCATCAAGTTTTTATTTAAAGAATTTATATACTTTAAAAATATTTTCAAACATTTTTCGGGCTTTAACCCTCTGGAAAATCTATTTTTCGTTTTCAAAACCCCAGGTGTGCAGCAGCAGGGACAATAGGGTTAGATCTTTGATATCGTTGCAAGCAGTAGCTGTGAATGCTGCGAGATTGATGGTAGCCGCTTTTGTTTGTTTCTATCTATATAGGATTCAATTTAATTTCCAGTATTTCCTTTTGGGCGTGTTGCCTGTAGTTGGATAGGACATTTATTTATGTCAGATATATTTATCACTTCTCATTATTTATTTGCTTTGGATGGTTGCTTGTAGTGACCGATTATTTATTCGACTCATGTTATTTATATTTACGCTTATCAGTTATTTTAGCATTTCATTGGATGTATGGTTTCATTTGTTTTATATTTAAATTACTTGTTATGGCAGTGATACTGATAATGAAATCATATTGGATTCCAGTTTTATTTTAATAAAAAAACTAATCAATCAGCATTGGAATAGGCGGGTTATTACACCAACTTTCGCATGGTTACTTTGAAGAAAATTATGTGGGCCTTACAGTATGTTCATGACCTAGGTAATATGGCTATATTATGGTTTTATGTGTGCAATGTGTATGGGTGTCTGGATACCATAGGATGTGCGCGACCTTTGTGAATCCCACTATAATGATGGGATGTTTGTGGAGATACATCACGGTATGTGCGGACTATATTATGGGCTATCGGGATATTGTGATTTATGTGTTATTGATGAGAAGATGAGGGTGGCACACCATGTTATGTGTAGGGTCACATACAAGATAAATTGGATATATTGGTATAGCTATTGACATAAATGAAATTGAAAAGATAATAAATATTGAAAGAAACATAAAATGGAAAGATGCCTTGCTGATTCAGCTTACTTTACAAACACAGATTGGAGATTTACGGGAGTGCATTTGGAGTTTACTTTTATGCCTACTTTAGTTTTCCTTTTCAGTCATTTATTTTACAAGACATTTGTATTAAGATTTAGTGGGTCATTAGACTCCACAATAGTTTATGGTTTTTATTTGGAGAGATTATTGTTGATGATAATTTCATCATTGGATTTTAGCATGGTGATGGATTCGATTATGGTGAATGGTATTTTATTGTTAAATATTTCATTTCATATCTTGTTAGAAAAAAGTTTTAAATGTCTCATATTTCTCTCACATGCAAATAATGGAATTTTTATTATAATAACCTACATGTCTTGGCATCAGGGCCTGATCACCCTAAGTGGAAAAATATGTGGAGTGTTACAGTTGGTATCAGAGCATGGTCTTAGGTCTTAAGGTTATGAGTCCATCATAGTTTTTCGAGCTTTGATTTTTAATATTTTTTGTTGACTTGTACTCTTTAGGATTCGAGAATGACGTACATTTTTTACTTATCTTTTCATATGGATAACACGAGGAGACCTAGTTCAGGTACTGGTTCCTTGGGTCAGGAGGAGGCTTGGACAGTTTCTTTGGGGGCTAGAAGAGTTACATGATATTATTCCTGAGGCCAGTGTGGCCAGTATTGAGATGGGTAAGCAGAAGTTAGAGAGGGTCTTAGGGATAGGGACAACAACATGGAAAGCGTCTGTTGTGCATGTAGTGTTAACCTTTTAAAGGTGCTTGCGATTGTTGTTGAAATATAAGGCATTGAGATACGAGGTCTCCAAAGACTCAAGGCCAAAGATTTCCATCACCGTTTGTTCTTTCAGTTTATTATCATGTTTGATACATATATATACACACACACATATACATATCCATATACATATACATATCCATATACATATCCATATCCATATACATATATAAGATATATGTATGTGTTACTTGTGGCGTATGTGCATGTGGGACTGTTTGTATGGGCACCCCAATCGTGGCATACTACGTTAGGTATATATAAGCCTCCCTTTGATGATATGTGGGAATATAATTATCTCGAGATACTTCATTTTGGGTAGGCGTATATGAGCATGTGGTTTTTGTACGATTTACGATCTATGATTGCACTTTATCATATTTCGATGACGAAATTCCGGGATTATGAGGGAAGGCTGTAATATCCCATAACTTTGAAAACCAGATTAACTAATTAAATGGATTTATTAATTAAAATGAATTGTGTAGTAAGAATTTGAATTAAATAAGACTTTAAATGAATTTGGTGATTTTGGGTTAATTAACTAAATAAAATGAGCATTTGTTTACTTTCTTTGTATTTTGGGGCTTAGGCGAAAACCCTAAGGATATTTGAGTCTTTTTGGACTTGCCTGGGCTCCAAGATAGAAATTTTAGAAAGTCAATCATGTGTGTTTTAGAAAGTCAATAACGTGTCTTTTTACACTTTCTTATAAATTATAATTTGGACTAGGTCTTTCATATTTTTTACACAAATTCTCAAAGCAAAAATCCTCAAAACCTTTTATAAACCATCTATAACCCTTAAAACTCATTATGACATCAAATTAATGGTTTTTTACATGGAATTTTAAGTAGACCAAATAAGAGTTTCTGAAGATTTTTGAAGGAAGAACAAATTTCTCAATTTTAATATTCTAAAACTATTAAAAGGCAAGAAAATATCTACTATTATCCTTAAGTACTATTTGATTTGAATGTTGCCTCAATCCTAATTACGCATGTTTTGTAAATTTGATTACGAACCTAATTAGGGGAAATGATTTCCTAATTATTTACCTAATTTTGATGAAATTATGCAATTGGATTTAGTGATTAGAATCTCGCATGTTCAGGATATTGGGTATTGTTTATATCGGGAATTGGATCATATCACATGTTAAATTTATATGAATCTCCAAAATATGCCAAAGTTTATGAAATAAAATAATTAATTAATATTGGTTAGAATATTTGATTATTTGTTTAAAACTCTTAACTCATATGTTTAACCCAAATATGCTTTAATTTGGTTAAAAACTACCATGAATTAAATTATTAGATTTTGACGACTTGTTGGGACGTTATATTGAAATTGTAAATAATATGATGAAATTGATTAAATTCAAATGAAATTTGAGTTTTCAAAAATATGGAATAAAAGAATATGACTTTGGACTTGAGAATCTACTCATTGTAAGAATTGTCAATATGTTCGAATAATGACATCGTCAGAATTATTGGGTTAGGTATGCTAGTTTGTACTCGTAATTAAATTATTTTTAGTTATTATTATCTAGTTATGGGACTAGGTATGGATTGTTTTGTGATTCATTAGTGTTTGGGGGGATAATTGATAATTAATGAGAATATAATTAATACCTTATATAAAACGTGTATTAAATATAGATTGATTTGTGGCATCATGGTTTGTGCAAGTGTGCGTCAGTTTCCTACACTGTATGTGTGGGACCTACATTAGCTTGGCTGCTTCAAAGGGAATTATGTGGGCTATGTGCGGGACCTAGGAAAACTGATTGTAGTAACAATTTTATGGGTGCATCATGGTGTATGCGGTGTCTAAGGTTGTTTTGCTACAATAGTATATGAGGGGACGTAGGAGAATCCAACTATAGTAATGGGAATTGTGTGGAGATACATCACGATATGTGTGAATGACATTATGGTCCGTCGGGATATAGTGATGTATGTGTTATTGATCAGATGTTATGGGTGGAACACCATGGTATGTGCAGGATCGCATAGGAGATAAACTGGATATAGTGGTGCAGTAGGTGATATAAATAAAATTGAAAAGATAAGAAAAATTTAAAGAACCATAAATGGAAAGGTGGTTAGTTGATTTAGTTTACTTTACTTGCATCCTTATTTAAATTGATTGTTGTTAATTAAATATTATATTGTGATATTGATCTCATTTAGTACTAATGACTATGTTCATGTCACCCTATTTGGAAAACATAAGTAATATTCTCACAGTGGGCTTAGACCCATTATTGTTGACTAACATTTCATGCTAAGTTCTAATGGGCTGCATAGGGAGATTTGCAGGAGTGCAACTAGAGTTTACAATTATTCTTAGTTTAGTTTTCCTTTCCAATAACTTATTTTATGAGACAATTGTATTTGAAATTAGTGAGTCCTTAGACTCCATAGTCGTTTATGGTTTTTATTTAAAGAGATTATTGTTGATGACAATTTAATAGTTGAAGTTTTATATTATTCGAGTTTTATCATGTTGATGGATTCAATTATGGTAAATGATAATTTGTTGATGGATATATCATTTCATATCTTACTCGCAAAAGTTTTAAATGTTTCATATTTTTGTCACATGCTAAGAATGGTAATTCAATTATAATGACATGCATATTTTAACATCGATCTTGATCACCCTCAGTGAAAAAAATATGCGTGTTGTTACAGTAATTAATTACCCACTTTTCATCATCAATTCAGAGATATGCACATATTTTAGCATTGCATTCCAATTTTAAAATCAGGTATGGATTATTTGTATTTCTACCATTTTTTCTCCTAACTCCAGCATGACCACATGTAAGAGTCACAAACCATAGTTACCCATTTTTATATTTTCTAGGAGATCTTAAACAAGTGCCAAACTCCATTTGTTTTCCATATTTTCTATAAAAAAAATGGTCATCTCATCAATTGAATTAAAGCGACATTCTAACATTGAGTTCTTTAATTGTTTCAAAAACTTTGATTGTTCCATGACCACTTAAAATGCCTTATTCCATTACAAATCATAGACGCCTATGTAAACATGATAGAAAAATCGGTAAAACATTACCAAAAAAGCTTAATTATTTATTCAATTTTACAAAAAAATAATTTCCAAACAATTGAGTGTTATGTAAACATGATACAAAAAGGGTACAACATTACCAAAAAGGACTATTGATTCATTAAATAAAAAAATACTCAAAAAAATCTATAATGTACTTTATGATTGCAAACGGTTGATATTTTCTATAAAAAAATAAGTGACTAATGTATTTTATGATTGCAAAAGGTTGATATTTACTATAAAAAAACATATTGACTAATGTATTTTATTATCTCAAATGATTGATAATTGTTATTGTGTTGTGTGTGTGTGTATATAAGAGAGAGAGAGAGAGAGAGAGAGAGAGAGAGAGAGAGAGAGATGATGAAAATGGAGAAATAGAGAGCCAAAAAAATTGATTACCGAGGACAACAGTTATGTCAGAGGGGATTTTGGAGGGAAGAAGTTGTTATGGGTTTTCAACCGGTGGTTGCTCTACATTGGTGATATGTTGGTTGATTGAGACGATTTCACCAACATTATTAGTACCATCATCGCTCCTTGTTGTTTTAACCTTAGTGAACAATTATATAGAACTAGTGTCCCACAGGACGGGCCAAAAATATGTTTGGCTAGGCTTGGTTTGTTTGTGTAAGTGGTTGCATACGAGCCTTTTAGAAAAGATTGTGGTCTTCAACCAATTCATTATCTAAGCCTTGTGATATCTGGAAATTATGTGTCGTTCAATGTTTTAATTAAGAAGACTAGTGCTTCCTTTAAGGAAGACTTTACAATGAATGCTAAATAAAATGAACTTAACTAGAATCTAATTAAAAAGATGTAAAGTGCAAAAAATACCATACAAACTACTTATAAGAAAGAAAATCTTGTAAATAAATGAAACGAAACGAAAAGGAAATAAATGGAAATGAGATAAACGAGTAAATGTAGTTTTTTAGGGAGTCCTCTCTTCCTTCATCCTTTAGCTGATTATTTATAAAGTTCCTTACCACACAACCACTATTTATAACTATTGGGTGGTTACTCAATTGAATACTCCCACCTAGGTGCACTCAAGCCCTTATAACTACTATTTAAGTCCTCGTATTTAAGACCTTGACAAGTTTCCAATGCTTACAGTCATTTTCACCAAACTCTCTTACCATGTTATAGGTTGTAATTACCGGCTTGAACTTCCACGTGGATCTATTTTATTAGTCGATAAATATATGGTGTACACTTATCAGCGCACTAATTGATTTTTTGAGAAAAATTAATTAGTGGACTATTAAGATTCATATGCCATCACCCCACATTTTAGTCATCATTACTCTATGGTAAATGCGCATAAATAAATGTCTTTTAATGCCGAAAAGATATTTATCATAACTCATCAGCCTTTTAGTCTTTCAACTGAGCTTTTTGTCTCTTCTTCTTCTACCTTACATGTGTTAACAACGTCTTCCAACAAGAGAAATAACAACACTCCAATTATAACTTGTGAGAGTGGTGCAACTTCAAATTCCACAACTGACTATGTAGATTCTTGGGTATTTATTATTGTCTCTTCAATGCAATCGTGTGATGAAAAATGGGCTAATGCTGGTGGCTGGGTCACTTGCGATAGAACCAGTCATATTAAATCTTTTCATGTTCCAGACCCCAATACCCTCTTTCCACCATTTTGGATGTTTTCTTGTAGTTGATCAATGTTTAAAGGTTCCAATTAATCCATCTACAGATTATGATGGACCGTATTAATTTAGACTCTTTGACAGTTGGATTGATCGAATCCTTCCATCCCCTTATTGCGATGAAGTTGTTTCATTTGTTGCAGTTATGAAGCCTCAGTTTAACAACTTAGAGCCCAATGGTGGAACTGAAGGCATTGAGACCTGATAGATTTGCTTTTTGGTATGTCATTGTGTAAAGCTCCTCTAATAAAAAATCTCAATCACCTACAAAAATATATAACAAAATTAAAGAATAGTGGTAAGTGAGGTATCAATCCAAATCAAAAGAGTGAAACGAGAAGAAAAATAATGTAATTCAATTTTTATTTAATTTCTTTTTTGACTTTTCAGTTTTTCTAATTTTGTTTTTAGCTTTTTCAATATTAAAATAATTTTGAGATTTAAGGTGAATATAAACTAATAACTAAATAGAAAATGACAATCATACTAAATTAAAATTATGAAAAACATAAACTAGTGAGTGATGAAAATGAGTGAGATGTAACTAAATGACATAAAATATTCAAGTGATGAAAAATCCACCCTCAATTCACATAAATCAATCTAGCTTGCACTATTTAAATTTCATCAATTTCCAAAATATGCATTTAATTCAAAAGCTAATTCTCATTACACTAATGAATTAATTGAATATTATTTTAGAAAAGTAAGTTTAATTCCCACACACACTACTCTAATTAAATTAAAATTAACCAAATAAATCACCCGCTAGGATCAATTCATTCATCTAATTTTAATTAGATAATAATAAAAATAAGAGTAGATGAAAATTATACTATCATTTTAATAAAGCGACAAGGCTATCTCTAGTTTGAATCAAATGAGCAAATGATAATACAATTTTCAATCCTTTCTTAACGATGATTTTCCATTTCTCAATGTGAAAATTGTAACACTCCGTATTTTTAATGACTTTTAAAATGGGATTAATTAGAATTAATTGCGACATAATTGAAAATTAATCTGGATTTAAATATTACTCGTGAGTAAAGTAATATATGATTTATGTTGAATATTAATTGGTGATTAAAAGTAATATATACGATTATGACATTACATATGATTATGATTTTATAAAATTACCGCAAGTGATGAATACGACATTTATGAAAATTAAGTCGGGACGCGCGTGTGAGTCGTGTCGAGACTATATTTTAGTGGAATGGGAAATAAATTATTTTTATGTCATCTAACTGGTCGTTTTGACTGCACCAATGTGTTTCATAAGGGTTTATATAGTCAAAATTGAGTACACGGGGGTTATGTTTGGGTCTTGGGAGTTTTTGAGATTAATCAGGACTTATTTAGGTGGCTTTTGGCCGTCTTAATGGTAGGTGAAAAGCCAAAAACGGGATTTCACCTTTAAAATCAAAGGTTGGGCTTAGGTAAGAGTCACTTCAACAAACCCAAAGGTTAAGAAAATTATACAGAGAATTAGAAAGAAAGTGGAGAGACTTGAGAAAGAATTTCAAGAGCCTAAGGGAAGGATTTGACAAATTTGTGTAAGAACAAACCTAGAGTGAAGGAAATTCATGGAGGCTATAATTCTTCTTCAACGGTTCAGACCTACGAATTAGTGGAAAGTGATTAACTATTGCAAATTCTAGCATGTATATTATCAATGTTAGGTTGTTTAGAAAATTCTGAAAAGTGATATGAATTAAGATAAATTTTGATGAATCTTTTAAATGAGAATTGTGTAGGAATGATCTCTTTCTGTGTTTAGAATCAACTCCATGAAATATATGAATTACTTGGTGAAGAAATCTGGGATTTACATGTGTAATTGATGATAAAGTCAAAACTAGAATAATTGAGATTGAATATGGAATTTGGGTAGATTTATACATGTTGATGATGTTTAATTAATTTGTATACATTAGAACTTGCCCATATATGTTAGTACATAATCTGGGTTAAATGAATATAAATTTAGAGATGTCTTAATATGAATTTTTTATGATGAAAAAGTGTAAAACTCGTAGGTAAATATATGCAGAATCTGGGCAAAATCTGGTCGATTGATCGATCGACTCAAGAATGTCGATTGATCGACTCCCCTAGGAAATGTATTTTAATTCCTATTGAAATATTTATTTAAATCCCAAGTTTGAGAAATATTTGGTGATGATTAATTGAATAAATTGGGAATTAAAGAAGGGAAGTAGGTTATACTTAAGACCCAAAAATATTGTTGAATGTAATGGGAGAAATTAACGAAGTGTGAATTAAATTCGTTATGGTGGAAAGTATATATATTGGGACTTAAATCGAATAAAGGATGATTTAATGTTAGGACCAGTAGTAAGGAATTTATTATTACCGGAATAACCTTATGCTTATGTGGGATTAAACCTAATAGGTGAAATAAAAGGGTTAAGATTGAATTAGGAATTATCAAGAAATAAACCTAATTGAAGATGATTTTAATTCATAGACATTCGGGTGTTGTGATGACATGAACATGTAGGATGTGAGTGATTACGTACTGAATTTATATGAGAAATAAATGATTACCCTTCAAGTGATGAGAGAAGCTCGTGAATATAATTTAAGAAGTAAAGTCATAATCTGTAAATACATGGGATACGTGAGATAAATATACTACGTATGAAAATATTTATATGGGTTGTGCGTGTGCCCTATTATTATTATATACAGGTGGGGGTGAATACCTATATTATTTATATTGTGTGTATAACATACCTACGCTGCTTGCTATCGGGGTGGAGGTTGCCCATTGTGGACGGTCATATTCCTGTGTGCCTTCGGGGGGATTTTGATTCGTACACCAAGCATAGGACCTTGGACACATGCTATTGGCTGAGAATGATAGTTTCGACGGTTGAATGTGAGCGTATGTATGTGCGTGTCCCATTTGGCCGGGGAGTATGCTCGCCTCTAATATTTATCATATGAGATTTATGGTTCGTGAGATATGTCGAACCAACATTCCCTTGTACAGTGTGAGATGTACCCGGACATGATAACAGAGTATGCATGCACCGCAGCTGAGTCTGGTAGGGTGCAGTATTATGTGTGTGTGTATATATATATATATATATATATATATATATATGTGTGTGTGTGTGTGTGTATGTGTGTGTGTGTGTGTGTGTGTGTGTGTGTGTGTGTGTGATATTATCTACTGTGTGACATTTAGTAGATATGAGGTAATCTACTGTGTAAAATTGTAGATGAAAATGGATAATACGATCAGATTGAAATAAGTACGTGAATACTAAATCCTAAAGATGTGAAAGTTCATATTAAAGACAAATGAACATGTTTAATTATCATAAATAATGTGTGGAAAATACGGGGAAATGATATGGGGCAGAATCCTAATGAAGAACCTTAATTAGGGAGATAATAAGGTACATTAGGCGTGCACACTAGATGAGAGGCGAGAATTCTCAAGCGAGAGCCCGAGAAGCTAACATGTACATAATTATTGCTTAATTGCATTTGTTAAGCACTTGTTATTTTTAAAAATCTTTTACAATTGGGCTCTGACCCGTTTCCTTTCATATTCTTTTCTCTATTGTATCTTATGCATCAAGTATCCAGTATGAGGGATAACGGCATAGAATATGGATATCTCGACGGGTTATAATTGCTACTGGAGAGGCAGATTATGTGTAGACGCTTCCATTCGGTTGATTCATCTGTAGTGTCTAATCTCATTTAGGGCATGTCGCCCAAGATTCTAGTTATTTCATTTCTACTCCAGAGATTGAAATCATTTATGTCAGTATTGTTGATATTAGTTTTAATTGATGTAATGAAATATTTTAACTGGAGAGTTATTACAATCACATTTAGTCTTGTGCAGTTGTGATGTGAGATTGTCTATTATTTCTATGATTTGTGCAATGGTTTTAATGAAATTAAAAATGGGTAAGTTTTTACAGTAGCTTAATTATTTATTAGGTGAATTAATAAAGAAATTATTTTTCGATAGTGATGCTAAAAATCAACTAACTGGATATTCTGATTAATTTAATAAAGTATTGATCACCCGATATTTAATTAGGCGGGGTGTCACAAAAATAAAGTAGGAATTAAATTTACTAATCAAAGGAAACTACCAAAATTAAAATTCACAAATTAAATCAAATTGGATTCATGAGGGTTTCAATTCATCCCTTGAATGGGATGATAGTCCTCAATAATCATCATCCAATAAAAATAATAATCAATTAAGAGCATAGAATGAAATATTAGAGAATAGTAATCAAACCAAATTCCACTTGAACTAGAAATAATCTTCACTTCTTCAACAAATCTCTCAAATAATTACAACACTCAATTATTATATATATATTTTCTAAACTAGTCTAAAAATAATGGCCTTTTCCCTCTCTCTAACTCTAGAAATCTCCTCCTTTAATGAGCATTGTCTTCTTATATAGGAGGCACATGGAGCATGGGGTGAGGTTTGGAAGTTCAGAACAACTTCCAGTAAGGTTTTAAATTAGTGGATAGAGTTTGAAAGGGTTTATTTGAAAGTCCAAGATGATCCAGAGAACTAGGGTTTGGAAATTATTTCATTAGACAACATCCTCATCAAGGATAAAAAAAATAAAACATAAAGCTTAGGAAGTAGTTCTGAACTTCCAATATCATGAACCATTGTTTTTGGGTTTGACCCAAGACAAAGCCTATTTGTATTTCGAACAGAAACATATCAATTACTTATGGGATATTTTCTTCATCTTATGACTTACTGATTTCCTACTACTATTCTCTCAAAAAATAATAGTGTTATTTCTTTTCCCTCTTCACTAGGAGAACTATATCCATATGTGTTATCTTCCTCCACACTGGCCTTTTCCAACTCTTTAATCTTCTCTACCAGCATGTCTAAAGAAGACTGGCTTCCTTCTTAATTTCTATGAAACCTTGGATTTGGTTTAGAAAATGAAGATGAAATTCCTTATAATCCACTTGGATGCATAATTTCTGATGCTTGTTGCCAAGCCCTATATTTTCTTTGAATCCACCTTTATTGAATGCCAAAAATCACAATATTAGACTCTTTTTTTCGCAGTTTTGGTGGTTGTACTAAATGTTAATTCCTTGTATCTACCTATCGAGGATTCACTATTTTTGGCCTCCTAAGAATATCAATGGATTATTGAGGAAGCTTTAGGTATTGAATAATAAACTAGTTAGGTTAACCCTTCACCATAGGGACTAATTTTTTTATTTTCATCGGGCCTGAAACTCCCAAATATAGGTATGATTTTGCTCCGTTGAGACTTGGACTAATATATTGGTAGTTTCTTAGTGTATCGATTCTTCCTTTAGGGTGATATGGACGCGGAAATAACTTCATTTTCCTTGGGACATTATTTTGGGAACCTTCTTAGTCTTAACACCCTTGGGTCATGGTACCATAGATACTATTTCCATTTCTCTTGAATTTTTGTTATTTTTCCCATTTGTGGCAACAAATTCACACATTTATCATGTTGTTCTTCACTTCTAATTCACAATTGTCTCATGTATTTTTTATCTGGGTTGGTAAGTGCTTCAGACTTTGAAACCTTAGACGCATCCTCTGTCTTTATTTTGAACTCAATATGCTCCTTATTTTAAGGTAGTTGAATGGATTGCATGTTTATTCCCATATCCTTCGTGTTGAGAAATGGGTCTTCATTAACCCCCATGGTGTTTCCCTTTGTTCCAGGAAATTTAAATTTTTCCTTCCTGATAAACTCTTATATCAATTGTACAAAAAAATAGAGCAAGCATTAGTTGAATGAGAGAAAATATTATGCCATTTGCAATAATGTTTTTCGTTAATTCATTTTGAATTTTCACATCATTAGGTAGTTTTAACATCTTGACCATTAAAAGATAATATAAATTTCATTTTCCTTAGAGATGTCAAAGGAATATCTTTTTTAATCATCACTTTTGATTTGGGGGCATAAGACTCTGTTGTTCTTTTCTTTCAACTTAAATGACCACAAATAATGGATTGAGTTCTTATAATTTCAAGAACATCTATCGTTAAATTTGGGTCCTTATAGAATGTTTTGAAAATATAAGTGTTTCTCTTGTGCTTTTATTCTAAAGGACCTTCATATTTGGACACTTTGGGGGTTAAATCCACCAAATCTCTAAATGCAGTAGCATCGAACTTCTTTTAAAGTCTAAATTCTTGTCCATTTTGAGCAAATTTGAGTACTATCTTGCATTTATTCCCGAGCCTTTTAAACTCAAATCAAACCCTTTTAAACATTGTTATTACAATGGTTCATTTTTCATCTAGATTTTGGCTTAGTCTAGCTAAATCATCCATGGATACTTTTGGTTCAGTTTGAATGAATTGCGCATAAAACATATCTTCCATTTACTTCTATGTTTGAACAATATCGGGTAGAAAGCTTATGAACTAAACGAAAGTTGGATTGGTGAAGGAACTAGAGAACAAATGTATTTTGAGGTATTCATTAGTTCATGCATCAACTCATTAACTGGTGAACCTAGTTATGTGTTTCACTATGGATTGACTCCCATCTCTTCAAAAGGGAGAAAATGTTGGAAACTTAGAACCATTTGGAAGTTCAATCATATCCACCTATTCAGGGTGGCTTCCTATAAGTTGGATTTTGTACCACCCAATCCAATGGTCCACAAATCTAATGTATGAGATCCACAATTTCATTTTTCCCAACTCCCCTATGTAACTGTCTGTTTGGTGGGGCAATTTTTTGGTTAATCATGGGTGTTGGCTGTACCAATGGAGGTGGAATGCGTGGAAATATGTTTTGTTGTGTTTAGAAAGGAAATGGTGGAGATGCTTGGAGAACTTGGTTATCTATCCTTTGTAGGAGCTCATTTACAGATCTTATATTGTCTCCTAAACCCTTGTGTCCATATTCAAACATAGGGTTGTTGACTACCCCATAATTTGAAGTTCCTGGGTAACCTAAATTGGTTTTATTATAGTATAGTCTGGCCTTTCTTACTTCTGGAAATGTCATTTTGCCTACTGGGTTATTATATCCTATTTTTTAGTAATTGCTAGATGTTCCTAAACCCTCAAGTGGGTTATACACACCAAAACCAGTAGTGCTTATGTAGTTCCCCATCCTTAGGTTTGTTCCAAAATTGTTTTCACCAGTGTTAAAACTAATAATATATAGGGTGATAAGGATTAGGTTGAGTGGTAGCATTCACACCAATTTGTGGTGCATATCCACTGGACATTGTAACAATAGGTGAAGATAACCTACCAGTTACTTTCGGGATCATTGTTCTAATATTTTTCATAATGTTCCCAAGATCAGCAAGTGTCGAGTTTAACCCGTATATTAATTGATTTTGGCATTTGAAGACATATAAACAACAGGCATTGCATTGAGATATTCATCCCGTGGAGCCATTACCTGTAATACCCCGTAAATTTTGTGTGATTTTATTTTAATTATGGAATTTGGATTAATTGATTTAAATGGAGAAAATTTAATTTATAATTAGCCCGGATTTAATTATAATAATTACTACGTGACAAGAGTTACTATTTATCGGAAATAATTATGTTGAATATAACTTAGAGACTACATTAATATATTAATACGAGAATATTATTTTGGCCGGGAGTGAAAAATACGGCACTTGGAACACAGTTAGTTGGGATGCGCGTGTGATTCGTGTCAGTAATACCGTATTGGGGGCAAAAAGGTCGATTAAGTTTTAACTCGTATGGCCGTTTTGAGTGCACCAGTGTGTTCATAAGGGTTAAAATAGTCAGAAAACACTACTCGGGTGTTTTATTTGGATTCCGGGGCATTTTAGCCCAAAACGACACTCCGGAGGAGTATTTTAATCTTTTGAGATTTTTGGGAATTAAAATGGACAAAAATAGGAAATTAGAAAGAGAAAGAACGTGGGCATTAGGTTATCTGACAATTTCCAAACTTACGTGAGAGACAAAGAACCAAAGAGGAAGAAGAAGAAGAACTCCATAAGTGCTTTGGGCTAAGGATTCAAGTTCTTCCACCATAAACTACACCAACGCGTAGATCGCAAAGATAGGATCATCCCCATACCAGTTTCGTCCAACGATTCAGAAGTTCACGAAGAGGCAAGTGTTTATCTTGATGTATTATTGGGAAGATATGATTCATGTTAACATTAGTTGATGAGATATCCAGGATGCTATAAATTTGAGACTAAATTGGGCATATATCTTTAAATTTGGAGTATAGGGTTGCATGTAGTTAACTAACCATGTTCTGGGTATATTAAATCTGATTTTTATATGTGATTTCACGAAATTAAACCTGGGATTATGTTGTTGTAAATGGAGTTATGTTAAACTAGGGCTCATTAAAGATTTGAATAAATTATCGAAATTTATGTTAAAAGCTTAAGGATTTGATGTTAAAAATAGAGGGGAAAGCGTTCTAATACTAGAGGATATAGATTAAATTTGCTAAATGTGTATTAGGATGAGTGTTGAAGTAATTTTGTGTTGAAAAAAATGGAAAGACGAAACTTTTGGAAGACAGGGACGAACCCTGAATTCTCGTTCGAAGACCTGCCCAGGTCCTTCTAACGATCTCGTTTGAACGAGACTTCAAACGAGAATTCCAACGAGATTACCATCAAAATTTTAGAGTTCGTTCAAAGTGAGAAACTCGTTCGAATGACCTCATTTAATGAGAATCCTGGACTTCTAATGAGATTTCAGAAACCCCAATGATTACCTAAATGAGTTAAAAACCCTTCTAGGTTCCTTTAGGTGAAAAAAATAGGACCTACACTATCCTTGAGTAGCTTCTTTTTTTTAATTTAGAAGGGAGAAAAATTGTGTAACTACTAAGAGACTAGGTGGAAATGAGGGATCCTTTAAGAGTATATACTATAGAGAGGTAGATCGTACCGTCAAAGTGTTGTGGCTAGTAGGGATGAATAACTACACATAAATTGAGGAACTTAAGTTGCGTGAATACCAAATGAATATAATAAGTTATGTGTATACTTATTAATTGAACTATTATGTGCAAAACATACATACGCGGCTTGCTATAGAGCGGAAGTTGCGCGTTGTGGACAATCATGCCTTGAGGAGCCTTCGGGTGGGATATTTATTGGTATCACTAAAGCATAAAACCTAGGTATGGACCATCTGTGAGAAGGATAGTGATGACTGTTGTATGGATGCGTAGGTATGTGCGTAGCCCATCGGCTTGGGATTATGTTCACCTCCAATATATGTGTTTTTTTTATGGTTCGTGAGAGACTGAACCTTTAGTCCTTTATGCAAATGAGCGATGCAACAGGACATGATAGCAGAGTATGCTGGCACCGCAGCTGTGTCTCGGGGTGCAGTATTGTATATATATATATATGATAGAGTGAATATATTTATATACTTGTGTTGCTATCTACTGTGTGAATTTTGTAGGTAAAATTTATAATGAAATCTGAAATGAATTAAGTAGCGAACGCTTAATTATTTTAAACTGAAAGTGTCTATTTATGCTAAAGAGGGATTAGTTCTATGTATTATACATTACGAGGGAAATAATCAAGAACGATATCGAACTATGATGGGTTATTAGACAGGAAGAACTAGTTATTATGGGAATAGAATTAGTGGGATTTGAATATTCGCTAGGCGTGCACACTAGATGAGAGGTGAGTATTACTAAGTGAGTTCGATAATTTAACATGAAAAATATATGTGCTAATAAATCATTTTAAGCACTTGCCGATTTTTAAACTGTTTTTCAACTCGGGCTCTGACCCGTTTTCTACAATCTCTTTTCGTATCAAATTATTTTAGGTGCTCAGCCACAGGGACACCAGGCTTTGGAGTTCCATTCATTCGACGAGTTATAGCTATTGTGGAGGTTATAGGACCTTGGTAGTAGACGCCTCAGAGTCTATCATACCTTACCTTTGAGTTATTTGCATTAGTGGACATGTCTTCCCTTCTTATTTTTATGTTCAGAGATTATGGACTTAGTTATTTACTCTTCTCAGTTGTTGACTTTATTTAGTTGGATTACTATCATTGAGTTTTGACTGGATGTGTTTACTCTAGCTCCTTTATATTATGTCAGTTCTTTCATTTCTTATGAGTTGTATTGAATTAATTGATAAGATAAAATTTTTACATCAACCTTTTTAAATATTAGGTGGTTAGTTTTAATAATAAAACTTTCGACAGTGATGCATAATCTGAACCAACTGGATATGTTGATTTAATTAATAAAGGACTGATCACCCGGTATTTAATTAGGCGAAATGTCACGGGTGGTATCAGAGCATCAGGTTCTATAGTCCTTAGTATTTGTACGACTTATTATGTTTTCCGCGTAGCTATCTTTGATGTCGAGCCCTATATTTAGGACCGTTGTACTTATTATTGCGCACCTTACGTCTTTAGATATTTAAGATATTTACTGTGGAATTATAAATCTTCTCTCTCATTTCAGATGCCTCCGAGACGTGCACAATGAGCCAATAAGGATGCCCAGTCCGAGCCCTAGCCAGCTCCGACCCAGGGAATGATGAACGCTGGGGAAGTTGCTGCTATTGTGGCACAGACAGTTAACACAGCATTAGCTATGGTACAGCAGGCTCCACCACAGGCACCAGTAGTGGATCCAGCACAGGTTCATGCTCTCCCTTCTCTATCAGAGCGCATCAGAGATGCCTTTCTGAAGGCACACACTCCAAGGATATGGTAAAGGCGATCCAGTGGAGGAAAGATATACATAGGCACCTGAGATTGTATTAGTGTACCGAGGTGAAAAAGAAGATTCTAGCTACCTTTAAGTTGATAGGAGCAGCGCTACAGTGGTGGGAGTCCATCACCACTGCAAAGGAGAGATACAACATGACTATCCAAGAGTTCTGGGTTTAGTTTTATCGCAAGTACTTCCCTTTTGCGATACAGACAAAGATGAGAAGGAAATTATTGAACCTCAAGAAGGAAAGGAAGATGATTTCTGAGTATAAGGAGGAGTTTACCGATCTTCTTAATATTGTCCTCAATGAGACACCGATAGATGAGAAGAAGATTCATAGATTCATGGATGGTTTGACTTGGAAGATTCGCAAGCACTAGTTAGGGAATATTTTATTGGACACTTACTCTGATGTGGTTAAAGCTGCCCTACTACATTTTCAGGACCACCGCTTCCACCATCAGGGAAGCAAACGAGTTGGGGAGTCCATACAGTAGGGCTGAACAAGAGGTAGTAGTACCGGTGGGACACACAGCCTAGGGACAGGTCCGTCAGGGTGAGCAGCATTTCCAGCAGGGGGATCCTGATAAGAAATTTCATTATGGAGATTTTAGATAGGGACATAGAGTCTTTAGGCAGGGCCATCCTGGCCAGCAAGGCCAACAGAGGCAGCAGCGTTTTCAGCAGGGCCAAGGGAGGGGAGGTAATGACCATCATGGCCGAGGGAAGCAGGGATAGAGGGGAGGACACTTTCCAGGGAGGTATTCTACTTGTGGCAATACTGGCCACAAACATTAGGATTGTCCCCAGAGGGGTAGATACCCACAGCAGAAGCAGTAATAGCACGCTCGTCAGGAGCCCCTACGACCGTTATTTCCATCTTCCCTCCCAGTACCACCCCAAGTTCTAGCTTTGTCAGCTATTCCTGTAGCTCCGGAACAGCAGGGTCAGTTGCAGTATGGGCGTGTCAACAACATCCATTAGGCCCCAGTTCATCAAGCACCACCCGCTGTTGAGGGTACGTTTCCTATCTATGGTACTATAGAACGCATTTTGTTTGACACGGGGGCATCACACTGATTTATATCTACTAGTATTGCACGGGCTATAGGGTTGTTAGACATAGTAGAGAGTACAACGACTTATGTAGAATCACCGCTAGGGAATGGGTTGTTGATTTTCTTTATATTCCGGGGAGTGGGTATCGAGATTGGGAGTTTGATTTTTCCAATAAATATGATAGTCTTAGATATGCACGAGCATGATGCCATTATTATCATTGATTGGCTTGCTTCTTATAAAACCATGATAAACTGTTTTAGTAGGAGTATTATCTTTAGTATACCGCGATAGGAGATGTTCCTAGTGGTGACGCTTAGTCCTGTGGGTGGATCGTCCACCCATTTATATCACATAGATACGGAGACCTATAGAGATATAGTGATTCCCATTGATTTAATTCCCGTAGTTCGCGATTTTACTAATGTGTTCCAGGATATACCAGGACTATCGCCTAGCCAAGAGACTGATTTCATCATAGATTTGATGTCGAGTGCTCATCTAATAGCCCGAGCACCCTACCATATAGCTCCAACTGAGATGAGAGAGTTACGGGACCAAATTGAGCAGCTATTGGGACAGGGCTTCATTCGTAAGAGTACCTTGCCTTGGGGTGCTCCCGTATTATTTGTAAAGAAGAGAGATGGGTCGTTGAGGTTGTGTGTGGACTATCGAGAGTTAAACAAATTCACCATACATAATAAGTATTTGTTGCTCTGAATTGATGACTTATTCGACCAATTGAGAGGGGCTACTTTCTTATCAAAGATAGATTTGAGATCGTGATATCACTAGCTAAGGATTCGGGAGAAGGATGTGTCAAAGATTGCTCTCTTGACGAGATATGGATCCTATGAGTTCTGGGTGATGCCGTTTGGTTTGACGAATGCTCCAGCCATTTTCATGGACTTAATGAACAGGGTGTTCAGAGAGTTCTTAGATAAATTTATCATCGTCTTCATTGATGACATTCTAATCTATTCACGGACTGAGGAGGAGCCTTCCGAGCATCTGAGGATGGTTTTCCAGATATTGCGTGTTGTATGCAAATTATGAAAAATGTGGATTCTGGATAAGGGAGGTTCAGTTCTTGGGTCACATAATCTCTAAGGAGGGGATATCGGTAGATCCGAGAAAGGTGTCCGTAATGAGGGAGTGGGGACATCCCACTACACCGACTGAAGTTCGTAGTTTCTTGGGGCTGGAAAGATACTATAGGAGGTTTATTAGGGGATTATCGAATATAGCGGGTCCATTGACAAACTTAACTCGCAAAGGGGTTCCGTTTATATAGGATGATGCCTGTCAGTTAGCCTTTGACGAGCTAAAGGACAAGCTGACTTCAGCACCAGTTCTAGCACTACCTAGGCCCGGGTTAGAATACCTGGTCTACTCTGATGCATCCGTGTTAGGGCTTGGGGGTGTGCTTTAGTAGGAAGATAAAGCAATTACTTATGCTTCCTATAAGCTTAAGCCTCACGAGAGAAATTACCCCACCCACGACTTGGAGTTAGCGGCAGTCGTGTTTGCATTGTGAATATGGAGGCAATGTCTCTTGGGGGGGAGATTTTGCCTATTCACAGATCATAAGTCACTACAGTATTTGTTCACGCAGTGGGAGTTGAATATGCATCAGTGGAGGTGGCTTGAATTTGTGAAAGACTACCAGTTCGACATTCATTACCACCTAGGGAAGGCTAATGTGTTAGCAGACGCGTTGATCCGTAGGCCAACAGGTGATGTGGTCAAGGTGTGGAAGGAAAAATGGAAAGAACTCAGGCATCAGGATGCAGTTTCCCAACTCATTCATATCGGTGATGACGGTTACACCCAAGATAGTTACTAGGGTAATACAGACTCAGGCAACGGATTCCTTCTATCAAGATTGGATTGTCCAGCTTTTAGCTGAGGGAGAAAATTCCTTCTTAGTGTGCTCTGATGGGGGCCTACGTTTTAATGGAAGACTAGTAGTCCCAGAAGGGGAGGAGCTACGATATGCGGTAATGGCAGAGTTGCACAGTTCACGATTTGCGATACATCCCGAAGGGGATAAGATGTACCAGGATATGAGGCAACAGTATTGGTCGAGCGGAATGAAGAAGGACATTGTCGAGTTTGTTTTAAGATGTTCCACTTGTCAATTAGTGAAGACAGACCATCAGAGATCGGGAGGACTACTACAGCCATTGGAGATACATATTTGAAAATGGGAGAGCAATTCCATGGATTCATTACAGGGCTACCTACATCGCAGAGAGGTCACGATTCCATATGGGTGATTGTGGATCGATTGACAAAGGTAGATGATTTTCTACCAGTTCGGACAAACTACACTACGGGGCAATATGCTCAGATTTTCATTGCCGAGATAGTGGGACTACATGGGGGTGCCCCTTGAAATTGTGTCCGATCAGGACAAGATTTTTGTATCCAGATTTTGGGAGAGTTTCCAGCAGGCCATGGGTACGAATTACGATTAAGTTCAGCATATCACTCGCAGATATACAGGAAGACAGAGCGAATGAATCAGATGTTGGAGGACATATTGTGGGTGTGTGTCCTAGATTTTGGAGGGGGATGGGAACAGTACCTTCCGCTGGTAGAGTTTGCTTATAATAACTCCTACCAGTTTACGATTGGCATGGATCCGTTTGAGGCATTGTATGGCAGATCCTGCCGTTCTCCAGAATATTGGCTCGAAGTGGGGGACAATAAATTACTTGGGTCGGAGGTGATTCAGGACACATCGGCTAAGGTCGAATTGATACGAAGTCGCATTCGGGTTTCTCATGACCGACAGAAGAGTTACGCTGACGCCAAAAGATTTTTCAGAGAGTTTAGTGTTGGGGATCACGTGCTATTGTGAATATCTACTATGAAGGGGGTAATGCGGTTCGGGAAGAAAGGGAAGTTGGTGCCAAGGTATGTGGGCCCATTCCTTATTATTGAGAGGAGTGGGCTAGTAGCTTATCGACTTCGATTACCGGAGAAATTGCATAGAATTCATGATGTGTTCCACATTTCGTCACTTAGGAGATATCTTCGGGATGATTTATCCCACACCCATATTACCTTAGAGGAGATCGATCTACAACCCGATAGTTCCTACGAGGAGGCCTATTTTCCGTTCTGGGCCGTAATGGGAGGAAGCTGAGCTCAAAGATAATGCCATTAGTACGAGTGCAGTGGCGGCATCATAATGTAGCGGAGTCTACTTGGGAGTGTGAGGATGACATGCGAGAAAAGTATTCAAACTTGTTTCCATCAGGTACACCTTGATTTACCCTTTCTCCAAATTTTGGGACGAAATTCTATTTTTAGGGGGGAAGTATGTAATACCCCGTAATTTTGTGTGATTTTATTTTAATTAATGAATTTGGATTAATTCATTTAAATGCAGAAAATTTAATTTATAATTAATTTGAATTTAATTGTAATAATTACTAGCGTGACAAGAGTTAGTATTTATCAGAAATAAATGTGTTGAATATTGCTTAAAGAGTATAGTAATATATGAATACGAGAATATTATTTTGGCCGGGAGTGAAAATACAGTAGTTGCAACACACTTAGTTGGGACGCGCGTGTGAGTCGTGTCAGTAATACCTTATTGGGCTATAAAGGATGATTTATTTTTTACTCCTATGGTCATTTTGAGTGTGCTAGTGTATCCAAAAGGGTCGAAATAGTCAGAAAATACGAATCGGGTATTTTATTTGGATCCTGGGGCATTTTAGCCCAAAACGACACCCCATAGGGGTATTTTAGTCTTTTGAGATTTTTGAGAATTAAATTGGACAAAAAAAGAAAATTAAAAGGAGAAATAAGGTGGGCATTAGGTTATCTGACAATTTCCAAACTTACGTGAGAGAGAGAGAGAGAGAGAGAGAGAGAGAACCAAAGAGGAAGAAGAAGAACTCCATAAGTGCTTTGGGCTAAGGATTCAAGTTCTTCCACCAGAAACCACACCAACGCGTAGATCGCAAAGAGAGGATCATCCCCATACCAGTTTCGTCCAACGATTCAGAAGTTTACGAAGTGGCAAGTGTTTATCTTGCTGTATTATGGACCATATATGATTCATGTGTAACATTAGTTGATGAGATATCCAGGATGCTATGAATTTGAGACTGAATTGGGCATAAATCTTTAAATTTGGAGTATAGGGTTGCATGTAGTTGAATAATCATGTTCTGGGTATATTAAATCTGAGTTTTATATGTGATTTCATGAAATTAAACCTGGGATTATGTTGTTGTTAATGGAGTTATGTTAGACTAGGGATCATTGAAGATTTGAATAAATTATTGAAATTTATGCTAAAATCTTAAGGATTTGATGTTAAAAATGGAGGGGAAAGTGTTCTAATACTAGGGGATATATATTAGCGTTGTTAAATGTGAATAAGGATGAGTCTTGAAGTAAGTTTGTGTTGAAAAAATTGGAAAGATAAAACTTTTGAAAGACAGGGACGAACCCTGAATTCTCGTTCGAAGACCTGCCCAAGTCGTTCGAACATCCTCGTTCGAACGGGACTTCAAACGAGAATTCCAACAAAATTTTAGAGTTTGTTTGAAGTGAGAAACTCGTTCGAACGTCCTCGTTCGAACGAGAATCCTGTACTTCTAATGGGATTTCAGAAACCCTAATTCTTACCCAAATGTTCCTTTAGGTGAAAAAAATAGGACCTATATTGTCCTAGAGTATCTTCTTTTTATAATTTAGAAGGTAGAGAGATTGTGTAACTGCTAAGAGAATGGGTGGAAATTAGAGATCCTTTAAGAGTATATACAATAGAGAGGTAGATCGTACCATCAAAGTGTTTTGGGTAGTAGGGATGAATATACTACACATAAATTGAGGAACTTAGGTTAGGTGAATACCTAATAAAATATAATAAGTTGTGTGTATACTTAATGATTGAAGTATTATATTTATAATATACCTACGCTGCTTGCTATGGAGCGGACGTTGCGCGTTGTGTACAATCATGCCTTGAGGAGCCTTCAGGTGGGATATTGATTGGTATCACTAGAGCATATAACCTAGGTACGGACTATCTGTAAGAATGATAGTGATGACGGTCATATGGGTGCATAGGTGTGTGTGTAGCCCATCGGCTTGGGACTATGTTCACCTCCAATATATGTCTTTTTTTATGCTTCGCGAGAGACTGAACCTTTAGACCTTTATGCATATGAGCGATGCAACATGAAATGATAACAGAGTATGCAGTCACTGCAACTGTGTCTCGGGATGGAGTATTGTATATATATATATATATATGTGACACCCCGACTAACTAAATACCGGGTAGCTACTCCTTTATTGAATTAATTCAAAATGCCAAGTTGGTTCAGTTAATAGCATCACTGTCGAAAACATTTTAAAAATTACTAACCACCTAGTATTTAAAAAGTAAGTGCCAAATTTTAAGTTAAGTCTGATTAACATGCAGTAAAAGAATAATGGAAGAGTCAACATAATCCATTAACCTTAATGAAGTAATGAAATAACCAACAATTAATATAAGTCCGGAGGAAAACTCCTCACAACATCCCACGAATGAAATAATAACATAAGTCTGAATCCTGAATTAATTACATGCCCGAAATCTGAATAACTGAAATAAAAGAAATGTCTCTAAAAGAAATGGGCGACCTGCCCTACATCTGATAAATCTGAATATAAAGTCAATGTAGATGAAGCGTCTACAAGCAAAGTCCTGTAACTTCCACAAACAGCTACAGCACGTCACCTGAATGAGAATCCTAAGCAAGGTGTCCTTGTGGTTGGGCACCTAAAATGGTTTTTACAAAAATAGATTTGAAAGCAAATGGGTCAGAGCCCGAAAGTGGAAAACATTTGGAAAACAGCAAGTGTTTTAATAACTTTAAAACATTAAATGCAAAATACATGTTAGGACGTGCACTCACATGAAATTCTCACCTCTCGACTACATGTGCACTCCTAACGTACCGTACCCATCTACATGACATACATAACTAACCAAACCGTGATAAGTCCTATCCCTTAACACTCGATTCCCATATCACATTCTAACGTTATCAAATAAATAGATGGCTTTACTTAAACTCAGATTCTCAATGTATGAAACATTTCACTATTGGTTAACCCGTTATGTTTTCTCAAAACAATACCATAATTTTATTCACAATATTAACATGAAAGTTCCCATTAATTAAGTGTATATTATCCACATCATAAATATACAATACAAGCACCCCGAGACTAAGCTGCGGTGCACACATACTCTGCTATCCATCCCGGTACATCACGTACATAAGGATCACATATTCCGAATCTCTGAGGAATAGTTCACAGATAACAACATCACAAATAATGGAGGCGAACACAGTGACATCACATGGGTCACGCACATACCTGCGCTCCCACGATCAGCAGACTTATTAACATCCCAATAAGTCCTTCTCTGACCTATGTTCATCGAGGTAACCAGTCTAAATCCGGGTAACACAAGGATTAGAGGGCCCTAAGCGAACGCAAACCTCCCGTGATAGCAAGTATGGTAGGTATGTCATACACATAAAATCAATACATATACTAAGTATGCACACGTCTTAGTAATCACCACAATATATTGGTACATATATCTTCTCGTACTGACATATAATACTACACCATTTATATGTTCCCGATTAATATAATTAATTTGGTCGTCAATAGTTCTCGCATCGTAATAGGCACTCACGTCCTAATCCACAATTTCCTTTAGTTTCAAACTACACTCCTAGGTTTTACTCCTCATTATATCCCAACCATCCCAAATATATCACTCTATCATCAAGGAAGTGTTAACTCTACATAGAAACAAGATTACGGGACACTCGGGATCAAAACAGGCTAAAAAGCCTAAACTGTCAACTCGTTCGAAGTCTCGTTCGAACGAGACTTCGTTCGAACGAACTGAGTCTTCTAACGAGATCTCGTTCGAACGAAGTGGGCTTTCTAACGAGATCTCGTTCGAACGATCTCATCGAACGAACTTCACCCTCGTTAGAAGTTAATGGTCAACTCGTTAGAAGCTCATTCGAACGAGGTCGTTCGAACGACCTGGGCAGGTCTTCTAACGAGCGACCAGATTCGAGCCCAGATTTCTTATTTTCCTTTTTCCAACTTCTCTACTCCCCCAATCTCATCCAAACCTGAATCTAACAATTGTTTAAGGTCTCTAATCGTCCCTAAACATACTTAGTTCACATATTGACATGTTTGGGGGTATTAATTCATCCTATCATCATTCAAATATCAAATCTCTACATATTTTCCCCAAATTTTAAAACTCTGAACCCTAGAATTTATGAATCATCAAAGAACTGAATTAAATCCGTTTTTGGTTTCCTACTAATTGTAATAACATCAGAATAATCATTACACACCAATCTACATGCGATTTCCTCATCAAAATGTACTTTCTATTTCCAATTTACATGGGTTTTTCATTAACTCCCAAGAACAACATGATTTTTATAAATTCCTACACATGGAAGAAGCATTCTTTGAAACAAACGAAATTAAACCACTTTCCTTAATGGTAACTCTGGATTTGATGACGAATTTGATGAATGGATCTCTCTCCTCTATAGATTTCTCCTCTCCTCTCTTTCTACAAGCTTTCTTCTCCAAAGTTAATGGTGGCTAGGGTTTGTGCTTTAGAAATTCTTAGGAACAACTTGCAATAACCTCCGTAGTCTATTTGGGTAATAGTGGGCTTAGTGGGTTAATGCCTAATCAGATATTAATTCCCAATTTTCGTAGCTTTTAATTCCTCAAAGTTCAAAATTACCAAACTACCCTTATACGTTGCCGGTATGGCCTAAAAATGCCCCGGGACCCAAACCAAACCCCCGGCTAGTGTTTTCTGACTATTTCGACCCTTCCGGACGCGTTGGCGCACTCAAAACGACCATATGGATAATAGAAATAAAATTCACTTTTTAATTATCATAATTATATACCATGACGCGACTGTCACACGCGTCTCAACAAAATTTCCAAATTGTCGTATTTCAATCTCACGACAAATTTCATAATTCAAAATTCATATATAATCATATATGCACATATAATCAAATTCCAACTCGCATCTCGCTAGTATTTTAATCCGGATTAATTTCCAATTAATACACATTTGATTTAATTAATCCCATAAAATAAATATCACAAAAATACGGGGTATTACATACTTCCCCCCTAATAACTGAATTTCGTCCCGAAATTCGGAACTAGAAAGTACCTAGTAAGAACAACTCTGGATAACGTTCGCGCATCTCATCCTCGCGCTCCCATGTGGACTTCTCGACATTATAATGTTGCCACTGAACACGCACTAACGGGACTATCTTTGACCTCAGTTTCCACTCACTTCGGTCCAAAATCGTAATCGGCCCCTCCTCGTAGGAGCTATCAGGCTGGAGATCGATGTCCTCCAAGGCAATGTGAGAATGAGCCAAATCATCTCTAAGATATTTCCTTAGCGAGGAAATATGGAATACATCGTGAATCCGATGCAAATGCTCCGGTAATCCAAGCATGTACGCAACCGGTCGAATCCGCTCAATAATAGGAATTGGTCCCACATATCTCGGTGCCAACTTCCCTTTCTTCCCGAAACGCATAATCCCCTTCATAGGAGATACTCTGAGCAAAACCTGGTCCCCCACTTGGAACTCTCTGAAGAACCTCTTCGCATCAGCATAGCTCTTCTGCCTGTCCTGAGCTACCCGAATGCGACTCAGAATCAATTCTATCCTCGCCGAAGTATCCTGAATCACTTCCGTCCCAAGTAATTTGTTGTCTCCCACCTCCAACCGATATGCTGGGGAACGACAATGTCTTCCGTACAACGCCTCAAACGGAGCCATGCCAATGGTGAACTGGTAGGAGTTGTTGTAAGCAAACTCTACCAGTGGAAGATACTGCTCCCATCCACCCCCAAAATCAATGATACTCATACGTAGCATGTCCTCCAACATTTGGTTTGTACGCTCGGTTTGCCCATCGGTCTGCCGGTGATACGCCATACTCAACCGCAATTCCGTGCCCATGGCCTCCTGAAAACTCTCCCAAAATCGTAAAACAAATATCTTGTCTCGGTCAGACACGATATTTAAGGGCACACCGTGAAGTCTCACTTTCTCTGAAATAAAGAGTTGGGCATACTGTCCGGCAGTGTAGTCCGTCTTTACGGGTAGAAAATGAGCGACTTTGGTCAAACTGTCCACAATTACCCATATGGAGTCGTGACCTCTCTGAGACGTAGGCAACCCCGTGATAAAATCCATGGATATGCTCTCCCACATCCACATCGGGACCTTCAACGGCTGTAGCAGTCCTGCCGGTCTCTGATGATCCACTTTTACTAGCTGACAAGTGGCGCATTTAGAAATAAACTCGGCAATATCTCTCTTCATCCCGCTCCACCAATACTGACGTCTCATGTCTTGGTACATTTTGTCCCCACCGGGATGTACCGCGAACCGTGAGCCGTGCGACTCTTCCATTACCTCGTACCGTAACTCCTCCCCTTCCGGAACTACCAATCTCCCATTGAAGCGTAATCCCCCGTCTGAGCTAACGGTATAGGACTCGGCTCCCTCTGCTAATAATCGTACTATCTGTTCCTGACAGAACGAGTCATTTGCCTGTGCCCTTACTACCTTCGTGATAATCTGCGGTGTAACGGTCATCACAGACATGAACGATCGGCCACTGCATCCTGGTGTCCCAATTCCTTCCACTTGGCCTTCCACACCTCTGTCACTTCATTTGTTGGCCTACAGCTCAACGCATCTGCTACCACGTTAGCCTTTCCCTGGTGATACTGGATATCAAACTGATAGTCTTTTACAAACTCAAGCCACCTCCGTTGCCACATATTCAACTCCTTCTGCGTGAATAGGTACTGCAGGGACTTGTGGTCTGTGAACAATCAAAACTTCTCCCCTAAAAGGTAATGTCTCCAAATACGAAGGGCAAAAACAACTGCCGCCAACTCCAAGTCATGAGTGGGGTAATTCTTCGCACGAGACTTTAGCTTACGGGAAGCATAAGCTATGGCCTGACTCTCCTGCTGTAAGACATCTCCAAGTCCTTGTAAGGACGCATCGGTGTAGACTAAATACTCAAGTCCCGATCTCGGTAATGCTAACACCGGTGCTGAGGTCAACTTATCCTTCAACTCATCGAATGCCAACTGATAGGCATCACTCCAGATGAATGGTACACCCTTACGAGTCAGATGTGTCAAAGGACCTGCTATCTTCGAAAATCCCCGAATGAACCTCCTGTAGTATCCTGCTAGACCCAAGAAACTACGAATCTATGTCGGTGTCGTGGGCTGTCTCCACTCCCTCACCGCGGATACCTTCCCCGGATCAACAGATATTCCCCGGTCGGAAATAATATGTCCCAAAAACTGGACCTCCTTCAGCCAAAACCCGCATTTCTCATACTTTGCATACAACTCGTTCTGACGTAGTGTCTGCAAAACTTGCCTCAAATGCTCGGCGTGCTCCTCCTCTGTCTGGGAGTAAACCAGAATATCATCGATGAAGACAATGACAAACTGATCTAGGAAATCCCTGAACACTCTATTCATCAAGTCCATAAACACTGCTGGAGCGTTGGTCAAACCAAAAGGCATAACTTGAAACTCGTAAGAACCATATCTCGACAAGAACGCAGTCTTCGAGACATCCTCCTCCCTGATACGCAACTGATGGTATCCCGATCTCAAATCAATCTTCGAGAAGAAAGAAGCTCCTCTCAACTGGTCGAATAAGTCATCGATTCGAGGCAACGAATACTTATTCCGTATCGTGACCTTATTCAACTCTCGGTAGTCCACACACAATCTCAGTGAACCATCTCTCTTCTTCACGAACAACACAGGGGCACCCCACGGTGAAGTACTCCTTCGTATAAACCCCTGACCCAACAACTGCTCAATCTGATCCCGTAACTCCCTCATCTCAGCTGGGGCCATGCGGTACGGTGCGCGTGCTATAGGTCTCGTACCTGGCAATAAGTCTATGACAAAGTCTATCTCTCGACTGGGGGTAGGCCTGGTATCTCCTGGAACACATCAGAATACTCCCTGACAACTGGGATCGAATATAAAGGAATCACAACCTCCTTAGAGGTATCCTCCTCTAGGTAATACAAATGAGCGGTCGAGCCTCCCTCTGGGCGAGGCATCGCCACTACAAACATCTATTGCCCCGGAATGGCAAAAACAATGCTCCCACCGAAGCAATCAATCATGGCTCTATAATCAGCGAGCCAATCTATACCGATTATCACATCGTGAACATGCATATCTAATACCAACATATCTGCATGTAATACCAGACTACAAATCTCTACCCCCACTCCCCGGCATATAAAGAAAATAAGTGACCCGCTCCCCAATGGTGAGTCTACACACGTCACTGTGCTGACTGCCGTAGCTAACAATCCTAAGGCTTTCGAAAAATGTGTATCTATAAAACAGTGCGTTGCCCCGTATCAAACAAAACCCAACCCATAGTACCATGGATAGGAAACATACCCTCAATCGCGGGTGGTGCCTGCGGAGCTGCTGCCTAGTGGACGTTATAGACACGTCCATACTGTAACTGTCCCTGCTGCACAGGAACTGCTGGGATGGCTGGAAGAGTTGGCACCTGGGCTAGAGCTGGAAGGGCTGGAGAAAAAAGTGGCCTCTGTGGCTCATGTCGAGCACCGTGCTGCTGCTGCGGGGCCCTGCCCCTATCAGGACAGTCCTGGCGTTTATAACCAGTCTTGCCACAAACAAAACACTTCCCCGGGAAGTTCCCCCCTCTCTGTCCCTGCTGCCCCCGGCCCTGGTGGCCGTTACCATTCCTCCACTGGCCCTGCTGGCCCTGCTGAAACTGATGCTGACCATTCTGACCCTGCTGGTTCTGATGGCCGTTCGGACCCTGATGGCCCTGCCGGAAGCCTCCCTGTCCGTTCCTGAAATTTCCTGACCTGAACCTCTTGTGATCCCCATGCTGGGTACCCTGATCACCCTTCCTCTGCCCCTGAACAGATTGTACCCCACTGGCACCATTTCCCCCAGTCCTGCCCTGATGGCTGGACTCTCCTGACCTCTTGCCTTCAGCCATGTGAAAGCGATGATCCTGTCAATGGAGCAATGCAGCGTTAACCACATCAGAGTAAGTGGCTAACGAGAGGTTCCCTAACAAGTGCTGACGAATCCTCCAAGTCAACCCATCAATAAATTTTTGTATCTTCTTCTCCTCTGTCGGTATCTCATCCGGAACAATGTTCAGAAGATCAGTAAATTCGGCCTCATACTCGGCCACAGTCTTACCCTCCTGCTTGAGGCTCATCAACTTCCTCCTCATATCCGTGTGGACAGCTGATGGAAAGTACTTGCGGTCGAACCGGACCCAAAACTCCTGGATAGTAAGAGTATCTCTCTCCTCCAAGGTGGTAATAGACTCCCACCACTGTAGTGCAGACCCTACTAGCTTAAAGGTAGCTAGTATCTGCTTCTGGACATCTGTGCACTCATACATCCTCAGGTGCCGCTGAATGTCCTCCCTCCACTGACTCGAAACTACCACATCGGAGCTACCAGCGAACTCCGGAGGGTGTGCTTTATGAAAAGCATCACGTACACGTTCCCAAGCAGACGGGAATGCATGAGACTGAACTGGCGCGGCTATCGGCGCCTGAGGTGGTGCCTGCTGAACTACAGCTAGTGCGGCATTTACCTCCTGAGCCACAATGGCTGCAACCTCGACGGCATTCATCGTGCCCTGAGCTGGTGCGGGCTCTGGTTCTGGCGTCACATCCCTGGGAACCCGTTGTGCACGTCGTGGAGGCATCTGAAATAAGAATGAAGTTTATAAGTTCGCAGTTATAAACTTAAAATAGCTGAAGAACGTAGCATATACAAAAGAATACAACAGTCCTAAAATATATGGCTCTACATCAAAGAAAGATCAGCGGAAAACTTAATAAGTCGTACAGATCCTAAAGGACACTAGAACCTGATGCTCTAATACCACCTGTGACACCCCGACTAATTAAATACCGGGTAGATACTCCTTTATTAAATTAATTCAAAATGCCAAGTTGGTTCAGTTAATAGAATCACTGTCGAAAACATTTTAAAAATTACTAACCACCTAGTATTTAAAAAGTAAGTGCCAAATTTTAAGTTAAGTCTGATTAACATGCAGTAAAAGAATAATGGAAGAGTCAACATAATCCATTCACCATAATGAAGTAATGAAATAACCAACAATTAATATAAGTCCGGAGGAAAACTCCTCACAACATCCCACGAATGAAATAATAACATAAGTCTGAATCCTGAATTAATTACATGCCCGAAATCTGAATAACTGAAATAAATGAAATGTCTCTAAAAGAAATGGGCGACATGCCCTACATCTGATAAATCTGAATATAGAGTCAATGTAGATGAAGCGTCTACAAAGAAAGTCCTGTAACTTCCACAAACAGCTACAGCTCGTCACCTGAATGAAAATCCTAAGCATGGTGTCCTTGTGGTTGGGCACCTAAAATGGTTTTTACAAAAATAGATTTGAAAGCAAATGGGTCAGAGCCCGAAAGTGGAAAACATTTTGAAAACAGCAAGTGTTTTAATAACTTTAAAACATTAAATGCAAAATACATGTTAGGACGTGCACTCACATGAAATTCTCACCTCTCGACTACATGTGCACTCCTAACGTACCGTACCCATCTACATGACATACATAACTAACCAAACCGTGATAAGTCCTATCCCTTAATACTCGATTCCCATATCACATTCTAACGTTATCAAATAAATAGAGGGCTTTACTTAAACTCAGATTCTCAATGTATGAAACATTTCACTATTGGTTAACCCGTTATGTTTTCTCAAAACAATACCATAATTTTATTCACAATATTAACATGAAAGTTCCCATTAATTAAGTGTATATTATCCACATCATAAATATACAATACAAGCACCCCGAGACTAAGCTGCGGTGCACACATACTCTGCTATCCATCCCGGTACATCACGTACATAAGGATCACATATTCCGAATCTCTGAGGAATAGTTCACAGATAACAACATCACAAATAATGGAGGCGAACACAGTGACATCACATGGGTCACGCACATACCTGCGCTCCCACGATCAGCAGACTTATTAACATCCCAATAAGTCCTTCTCGGACCTATGTTCATCGAGGTAACCAGTCTAAATCCGGGTAACACAAGGATTAGAGGGGCCTAAGCGAACGCAAACCTCCCGTGATAGCAAGTATGGTAGGTATGTCATACACATAAAATCAATACATATACTAAGTATGCACACGTCTTAGTAATCACCACAATATATTGGTACATATCTCTTCTCGTACTGACATATAATACTACACCATTTATATGTTCCCGATTAATATAATTAATTTGTTCGTCAATAGTTCTCGCATCGTAATAGGCACTCACGTCCTAATCCACAATTTCCTTTAGTTTCAAACTACACTCCTAGGTTTTACTCCTCATTATATCCCAATCATCCCAAATATATCACTCTATCATCAAGGAAGTGTTAACTCTACATAGAAACAAGATTACGGGACACTCGGGATCAAAATAGTCTAAAAAGCCTAAACTGTCAACTCGTTCGAAGTCTCGTTCGAACGAACTGAGTCTTCTAACGAGATCTCGTTCGAACGAAGTGGGCTTTCTAACGAGATCTCGTTCGAACGATCTCATCGAACGAACTTCACCCTCATTAGAAGTTAATGGTCAACTCGTTAGAAACTCATTCGAACGAGGTCGTTCGAACGACCTGGGCAGGTCTTCTAACGAGCGACCAGATTCGAGCCCAGATTTCTTATTTTCATTTTTCCAACTTCTCTACTCCCCCAATCTCATCCAAACCTCAATCTAACAATTGTTTAAGGTCTCTAATCGTCCCTAAACATACTTAGTTCACATATTGACATGTTTGGGGGTATTAATTCATCCTATCATCATTCAAATATCAAATCTCTACATATTTTCCCCAAATTTTAAAACTCTGAACCCTAGAATTTATGAATCATCAAAGAACTGAATTAAATCCGTTTTTGGTTTCCTACTAATTGTAATAACATCAGAATAATCATTACACACCAATCTACATGCGATTTCCTCATCAAAATGTACTTTCTATTTCCAATTTACATGGGTTTTTCATTAACTCCCAAGAACAACATGATTTTTATAAATTCCTACACATGGAAGAAGCATTCTTTGAAACAAACGAAATTAAACCACTTGCCTTAATGGTAACTCTGGATTTGATGACGAATTTGATGAATGGATCTCTCTCCTCTGTAGATTTCTCCTCTCCTCTCTTTCTACAAGCTTTCTTCTCCAAAGTTAATGGTGGCTAGGGTTTGTGCTTTAGAAATTCTTAGGAACAACTTGCAATAACCTCCGTAGTCTATTTGGGTATTAGTGGGCTTAGTGGGTTAATGCCTAATCAGATATTAATTCCCAATTTTCGTAGCTTTTAATTCCTCAAAGTTCAAAATTACCAAACTACCCTTATACGTTGCCGGTATGGCCTAAAAATGCCCCGGGACCCAAACCAAACCCCCGGCTAGTGTTTTCTGACTATTTCGACCCTTCCGGACGCGTTGGCGCACTCAAAACGACCATATGAATAATAGAAATAAAATTCACTTTTTAATTATCATAATTATATACCATGACGCGACTGTCACACGCGTCTCAACAAAATTTCCAAATTGTCGTATTTCAATCTCACGACAAATTTCATAATTCAAAATTCATATATAATCATATATGCACATATAATCAAATTCCAACTCGCATCTCGCTAGTATTTTAATCCGGATTAATTTCCAATTAATACGCATTTGATTTAATTAATCCCATAAAATAAATATCACAAAAATACGGGGTATTACATACTTCCCCCTAATAACTGAATTTCGTCCCGAAATTCGGAACTAGAAAGTACCGAGTAAGAACAACTCTGGATAACGTTCGCGCATCTCATCCTCGCGCTCCCATGTGGACTCCTCGACATTATAATGTTGCCACTGAACACGCACTAACGGGACTATCTTTGACCTCAGTTTCCGCTCACTTCGGTCCAAAATCGTAATCGGCCCCTCCTCGTAGGAGCTATCAGGCTGGAGATCGATGTCCTCCAAGGCAATGTGAGAATGAGCCAAATCATCTCTAAGATATTTCCTTAGCGTGGAAATATGGAATACATCATGAATCCGATGCAAATGCTCCGGTAATCCAAGCATGTACGCAACCGGTCCAATCCGCTCAATAATAGGAAATGGTCCCACAAATCTCGGTGCCAACTTCCCTTTCTTCCCGAAACGCATAATCCCCTTCATAGGAGATACTCTGAGCAAAACCTGGTCCCCCACTTAGAAATCTCTGAAGAACCTCTTCGCATCAGCATAGCTCTTCTGCCTGTCCTGAGCTACCCGAATGCGACTCCGAATCAATTTTATCCTCGCCGAAGTATCCTGAATCACTTTCGGCCCAAGTAGTTTGTTGTCTCCCACCTCCAACCTATATGCTGGGGAACGACAAGGTCTGCCGTACAACGCCTCAAACGGAGCCATGCCAATGGTGAACTGGTAGGAGTTGTTGTAAGCAAACTCTACCAGTGGAAGATACTGCTCCCATCCACCCCCAAAATCAATGATACTCATACGTAGCCTGTCCTCCAATATTTGGTTTGTACGCTCGGTTTGCCCATCGGTCTGCGGGTGATACGCCATACTCAACCGCAATTCCGTGCCCATGGCCTCCTGAAAACTCTCCCAAAATCGTGAAAGAAATATCTTGTCTCGGTCAGACACGATATTTAAGGGCACACCGTGAAGTCTCACTATCTCTGAAATAAAGAGTTGGGCATACTGTCCGGCAGTGTAGTCTGTCTTTACGGGTAGAAAATGAGCGACTTTGGTCAACCTGTCCACAATTACCCATATGGAGTCGTGACCTCTCTTAGACGTAGGCAACCCCGTGATAAAATCCATGGATATGCTCTCCCACATCCACATCGGGACCTTCAACGGCTGTAGCAGTCCTGCCGGTCTCTGATGATCCACTTTTACTAGCTGACAAGTGGCGCATTTAGAAACAAACTCGGCAATATCTCTCCTCATCCCGCTCCACCAATACTGACGTCTCATGTCTTAGTACATTTTGTCCCCACCGGGATGTACCGCGAACCGTGCGACTCTTCCATTACCTCGTGCCGTAACTCCTCCCCTTCCGGAACTACCAATCTCCCATTGAAGCGTAATCCCCCGTCTGAGCTAACGGTATAGGACTCGGCTCCCTCTGCTAATAATCGTACTATCTGTTCCTGACAGAACGAGTCATTTGCCTGTGCCCTTACTACCTTCGTTATAATCTGCGGTGTAACGGTCATCACAGACATGAACGATCGGCCACTGCATCCTGGTGTCCCAATTCCTTCCACTTGGCCTTCCACACCTCTGCCACTTCATTTGCTGGCCTACAGCTCAACGCATCTGCTACCACGTTAGCCTTTCCCGGGTGATACTGGATATCAAACTGATAGTCTTTTACAAACTCAAGCCACCTCCGTTGCCGCATATTCAACTCCTTCTGCGTGAATAAGTACTGCAGGGACTTGTGGTCTGTGAACAATCGAAACTTCTCCCCTAAAAGGTAATGTCTCCAAATACGAAGGGCAAAAACAACTGCCGCCAACTCCAAGTCATGAGTGGGGTAATTCTTCGCATGAGACTTTAGCTTACGGGAAGCATAAGCTATGGCCTGACTCTCCTGCTGTAAGACACCTCCAAGTCCTTGTAAGGACGCATCGGTGTAGACTAGATACATAACTCCCGGTCTCGGTAATGCTAACACAGGTGTTGAGGTCAACTTATCCTTCAACTCATCGAATGCCAACTGACAGGCATCACTCCAGATGAATGGTACACCCTTACGAGTCAGATGTGTCAAAGGACCTGCTATCTTCGAAAATCCTCGAATGAACCTCCTGTAGTATCCTGCTAGACCCAAGAAACTACGAATCTCTGTCGGTATCATGGGCTGTCCCCACTCCCTCACCGCGGATACCTTCCTCGGATCAACAGATATTCCCCGATCGGAAATAATATGTCCCAAAAACTGGACCTCCTTCAGCCAAAACCCGCATTTCTCATACTTTGCATACAACTCGTTCTGACGTAGTGTCTGCAAAACTTGCCTCAAATGCTCGGCGTGCTCCTCCTCTGTCTGGGAGTAAACCAGAATATCATCGATGAAGACAATGACAAACTGATCTAGGAAATCCCTGAACACTCTATTCATCAAGTCCATAAACACTGCTGGAGCGTTGGTCAAACCAAAAGGCATAACCCGAAACTCGTAAGAACCATATCTCGACAAGAACGCAGTCTTCGAGACATCCTCCTCCCTGATACGCAACTGATGGTATCCCGATCTCAAATCAATCTTCGAGAAGAAAGAAGCTCCTCTCAACTGGTCGAATAAGTCATCGATTCGAGGCAACGAATACTTATTCCGTATCGTGACCTTATTCAACTCTCGGTAGTCCACACACAATCTCAGTGAACCATCTCTCTTCTTCACGAACAACACAGGGGAACCCCACGGTGAAGTACTCCTTCGTATAAACCCCTGACCCAACAACTGCTCAATCTGATCCCGTAACTCCCTCATCTCAGCTGGGGCCATACGGTACGGTGCGCGTGCTATAGGTCTCGTACCTGGCAATAAGTCTATGAAAAAGTCTATCTCTCGACTGGGGGTAGGCCTGGTATCTCCTGGAACACATCAGAATACTCCCTGACAACTGGGATCGAATATAAAGGAATCACAACCTCCTTAGAGGTATCCTCCTCTAGGTAATACAAATGAGCGGTCGAGCCTCCCTCTGGGCGAGGCATCGCCACTACAAACATCTCTTGCCCCGGAATGGAAAAAACAATGCTCCCACCGAAGCAATCAATCATGGCTCTATAATCAGCGAGCCAATCTATACCGATTATCACATCGTGAACATGCATATCTAATACCAACATATCTGCAGGTAATACCAGACTACCAATCTCTACCCCCACTCCCCGGCATATAAAGAAAATAAGTGACCCACTCCCCAATGGTGAGTCTACACACGTCACTGTGCTCTCTGCCGTAGCTAACAATCCTAAGGCTTTCGCAAAATGTGTATCTATAAAACAGTGCGTTGCCCCCGTATCAAACAAAACCCAACCCATAGTACCATGGATAGGAAACATACCCTTAATCGCGGGTGGTGCCTGCGGAGCTGCTGCCTAGTGGACGTTATAGACACGTCCATACTGTAACTATCCCTGCTGCACAGGAACTGCTGGGATGGCTGGAAGAGCTGGCACCTGGGCTAGAGATGGAAGGGTTGGCGAAAAAAGTGGCCTCTGTGGCTCATGTCGAGCACCGTGCTGCTGCTGCGGGGCCCTGCCCCTATCAGGACAGTCCTGGCGTTTATGGCCAGTCTTGCCACAAACAAAACACTTCCCCGGGAAGTTCCCCCCTCTCTGTCCCTGCTGCCCCCGGCCCTGGTGGCCGTTACCATTCCTCCACTGGCCCTGCTGGCCCTGCTGAAACTGATGCTGACCATTCTGACCCTGCTGGTTCTGATGGCCGTTCGGACCCTGATGGCCCTACCGGAAGCCTCCCTGTCCGTTCCTAAAATTTCCTGACCTGAACCTCTTTTGATCCCCATGCTGGGTACCCTGATCGCCCTGCCTCTGCCCCTGAACAGATTGTACCCCACTGGCACCATTTCCCCCAGTCCTGCCCTGATGGCTGGACTCTCCTGACCTCTTGCCTTCAGTCATGTGAAAGCGATGATCCTGTCAATGGAGCAATGCAGCGTTAACCACATCAGAGTAAGTGGCTAACGAGAGGTTCCCTAACAAGTGCTGACGAATCCTCCAAGTCAACCCATCAATAAATTTCTGTATCTTCTTCTCCTTTGTCGGTATCTCATCCGGAACAATGTTCAGAAGATCAGTAAATTCAGCCTCATACTCGGCCACAGTCTTACCCTCCTGCTTGAGGCTCATCAACTTCCTCCTCATCTCCGTGTGGACAGCTGATGGAAAGTACTTGCCGTCGAACCGGACCCAAAACTCCTGGATAGTAAGAGTATCTCTCTCCTCCAAGGTGGTAATAGACTCTCACCACTGTAGTGCAGACCCTACTAGCTTAAAGGTAGCTAGTATCTGCTTTTGGACATCTGTGCACTCATACATCCTCAGGTGCCGCTGAATGTCCTTCCTCCACTGACTCGAAACTACCACATCGGAGCTACCTGCGAACTCCGGAGGGTGTGCTTTCTGAAAAGCATCACGTACACGTTCCCAAGCAGACGGGAATGCATGAGACTGAACTGGTGCGGCTATCGGCGCCTGAGGTGGTGCCTGCTGAACTACAGCTAGTGCGGCATTTACCTCCTGAGCCACAATGGCTGCAACCTCGACGGCATTCATCGTGCCCTGAGCTGGTGCGGGCTCTGGTTCTGGCGTCGCATCCCTGGGAACCCGTTGTGCACGTCGTGGAGGCATCTGAAATAAGAATGAAGTTTATAAGTTCGCAGTTATAAACTTAAAATAGCTGAAGAACGTAGCATATACAAAAGAATACAACAGTCCTAAAATATATGGCTCTACATCAAAGAAAGCTCAGCGGAAAACTTAATAAGTCGTACAGATCCTAAAGGACACTAGAACCTGATGCTCTGATACCACCTGTGACACCCCGACTAATTAAATACCGGGTAGATACTCCTTTATTAAATTAATTCAAAATGCCAAGTTGGTTCAGTTAATAGCATCACTGTCGAAAACATTTTAAAAATTACTAACCACCTAGTATTTAAAAAGTAAGTGCCAAATTTTAAGTTAAGTCTGATTAACATGCAGTAAAAGAATAATGGAAGAGTCAACATAATCCATTCACCATAATGAAGTAATGAAATAACCAACAATTAATATAAGTCCGGAGGAAAACTCCTCACAACATCCCACGAATGAAATAATAACATAAGTCTGAATCCTGAATTAATTACATGCCCGAAATCTGAATAACTGAAATAAATGAAATGTCTCTAAAAGAAATGGGCGACATGCCCTACATCTGATAAATCTGAATATAGAGTCAATGTAGATGAAGCGTCTACAAGCAAAGTCCTGTAACTTCCACAAACAGCTACAGCTCGTCACCTGAATGAGAATCCTAAGCACGGTGTCCTTGTGGTTGGGCACCTAAAATGGTTTTTACAAAAATAGATTTGAAAGCAAATGGGTTAGAGCCCGAAAGTGGAAAACATTTTGAAAACAGCAAGTGTTTTAATAACTTTAAAACATTAAATGCAAAATACATGTTAGGACGTGCACTCACATGAAATTCTCAGCTCTCGACTACATGTGCACTCCTAACATACCGTACCCATCTACATGACATACATAACTAACCAAACTGTGATAAGTCCTATCCATTAATACTCGATTCCAATATCACATTCTAACGTTATCAAATAAATAGAAGGCTTTACTTAAACTCAGATTCTCAATGTATGAAACATTTCACTATTGGTTAACCCGTTATGTTTTCTCAAAACAATACCATAATTTTATTCACAATATTAACATGAAAGTTCCCATTAATTAAGTGTATATTATCCACATCATAAATATACAATACAAGCACCCCGAGACTAAGCTGCGGCGCACACATACTCTGCTATCCATCCCGGTACATCACGTACATAAGGATCACATATTCCGAATCTCTGAGGAATAGTTCACAGATAACAACATCACAAATAATGGAGGCGAACACAGTCACATCACATGGGTCACGCACATACCTGCGCTCCCACGATCAACAGACTTATTAACATCCCAATAAGTCCTTCTCTGACCTATGTTCATCGAGTAACCAGTCTAAATCCGGGTAACACAAGGATTAGAGGGCCCTAAGCGAACACAAACCTCCCGTGATAGCAAGTATGGTAGGTATGTCATACACATAAAATCAATACATATACTAAGTATGCACACGTCTTAGTAATCACCACAATATATTGGTACATATCTCTTCTCGTACTGACATATAATACTACACCATTTATATGTTCCCGATTAATATAATTAATTTGTTCGTCAATAGTTCTCGCATCGTAATAGGAACTCACGTCCTAATCCACAATTTCCTTTAGTTTCAAACTACACTCCTAGGTTTTACTCCTCATTATATCCCAATCATCCCAAATATATCACTCTATCATCAAGGAAGTGTTAACTCTACATAGAAACAAGATTACGGGACACTCGGGATCAAAACAGGATGAAAAAGCCTAAACTGTCAACTCGTTCGAAGTCTCGTTCAAACGAGGCTGTTCGAACGAGACTTCGTTCGAACGAACTGAGCCTTCTAACGAGATCTCGTTCGAACGAAGTGGGCTTTCTAACAAGATCTCGTTCGAACGATCTCATCGAACGAACTTCACCCTCGTTAGAAGTTAATGGTCAACTCGTTAGAAGCTCGTTCGAACGAGGTCGTTCGAACGACCTGGGCAGGTCTTCTAACGAGCGACCAGATTCGAGCCCAGATTTCTTATTTTCGTTTTTCCAACTTCTCTACTCCCCCAATCTCATCCAAACCTCAATCTAACAATTGTTTAAGGTCTCTAATCGTCCCTAAACATACTTAGTTCACATATTGACATGTTTGGGGGTATTAATTCATCCTATCATCATTCAAATATCAAATCTCTACATATTTTCCCCAAATTTTAAAACTCTGAACCCTAGAATTTATGAATCATCAAAGAACTGAATTAAATCCGTTTTTGGTTTCCTACTAATTGTAATAACATCAGAATAATCATTACACACCAATCTACATGCGATTTCCTCATCAAAATGTACTTTCTATTTCCAATTTACATGGGTTTTTCATTAACTCCCAAGAACAACATGATTTTTATAAATTCCTACACATGGAAGAAGCATTCTTTGAAACAAATGAAATTAAACCACTTGCCTTAATGGTAACTCTGGATTTGATGACGAATTTGATGAATGGATCTCTCTCCTCTGTAGATTTCTCCTCTCCTCTCTTTCTACAAGCTTTCTTCTCCAAAGTTAATGGTGGCTAGGGTTTGTGCTTTAGAAATTCTTAGGAACAACTTTCAATAACCTCCGTAGTATATTTGGGTATTAGTGGGCTTAGTGGGTTAATGCCTAATCAGATATTAATTCCCAATTTTCGTAGCTTTTAATTCCACAAAGTTCAAAATTACCAAACTACCCTTATACGTTGCCAGTATGGCCTAAAAATGCCCCGGGACCCAAACCAAACCCCCGGCTAGTGTTTTCTGACTATTTCGACCCTTCCGGACGCGTTGGAGCACTCAAAACGACCATACGGATAAAAGAAATAAAATTCACTTATTAATTATCATAATTATATACCATGACGCGACTGTCACACGCGTCTCAACAAAATTTCCAAATTGCCGTATTTCAATCTCACGACAAATTTCATAATTAAAAATTCATATATAATCATATATGCACATATAATCAAATACCAACTCGCATCTCGCTAGTATTTTAATCCGGATTAATTTCCAATTAATACGCATTTGATTTAATTAATCCCATAAAATAAATATCACAAAAATACGGGGTATTACAATATATATATAAGATAGAGTGAATATATCTATATACTTGTGTTGATATCTATTGTGTGAATTTAGTAGGTAAAATTTATAATGAAATCTGAAATGAATTAACTAGTGAACGCTTAATTACATTAAACTGAAAGTATCTATTTATGCTAAAGAGGGATTGGTTTTATGTATTACACATTGCGAGGGAAATAATCGGGAACGATATCGGACTATGATGGGATATTAGACAGGAAGAAATAGTTAGTATGGGAATAGAATTAGTGGGATTTGAATATTCGCTAGGCGTGCACACTAGATGAGAGGTGAGGATTCCCAAGTCAGTTCGATAATTTAACATGAAAAATATATGTGCTAATAAATCATTTTAAGCACTTGTTGATTTTTAAACTGTTTTTCAACTCGGGCTCTGACACGTTTTTTGTAATCTCTTTTTTGTCAAATTATTTCAGGTGCTAAACCATAGGCACACCAGGCTTAGGAGGTCCATTCATTCAACGAGTTGTAGCTTCTGTGGAGGTTACTGGACCTTGATAGTAGATGCCTCGGAGTCTATCATTCCTTACCTTTGTGAGTTATTTGCATTAGTGGACATGTCGTCCCTTCTTATTTTTATGTTCAGAGATTATGGACCTAGTTATTTACTCTTCTCAGTTTTTGACTTTATTTAGTTGGATTACTGTAATTGAGTTTTGACTGGACGTGTTTCCTCCAGCTCCTTTATATTATGTCAGTTATTTCATTTCTTATAAGTTAGATTGAATGGTGAATGTTTAGTTATTTCCTTAAATGGTTTATATCAATTGATAAGATAAAATTTTGAATCAACCTTTTTAAATATCAGGTGGTTAGTTTTAACAATAAAACTATCGACAGTGGTGCATAATCTGAACCAACTGGATATTTTGATTGAATTAATAAATTACTGATCACCCGGTATTTAATTAGGTGGGGTGTCACATTACCGTATTCAACTTTTGGTTTTGAGCAATTGCTCTTAACTCATGGGCGGTTTCAACCACTTTCTGCTCTATAATGGTGATATGTTTTACGGTTGAACCAATTTCACCAACATTCTCAGAACCATCATCGCTACTTCTTATTCTAGCCATAGTGAACAATTATATAGCACTAGTGTCCCACTATACTTGCCAAAAATATGTTTGGTAGGTTTGTGTATTTTCTTGCGTGTGCCAGTAACTATTGTGTTCTTACCAACCAATTAATTATCTTAGTCTTGCGATAATCAGACGATTTTGTGCTTTTTGATTATTCGATTAAGAGGACTTGTGCTTCCCTTAAGGAAGACTTTACACTAAATGCTCAATAAGTTTACCTTAATTAGAATCTAAAGAAGAATATGTAAACTGCAAAAATAAAGATAAAATAAATCTTTGAATTAAGTAAAACAGTAAAGTAGTGTAAACAAAGTTAAAGAAAACAATTCAAAAATATTGATTTCACCTTATTTGACAATTCAATTTAATTGTTTGTCATACTTTCCCTTCACGTCGTTATCTAAATTCATGTTTCTCTCTCTAAATATGCAATGATATTGTAACTTGATAAAACTCTCTATATCTACAAGCTATATTCAAGCTGATAAAGCAGTAGGATAAAGAAATTTCAAATTCTTCTACAAGTTTATATTTCATAATGTAGTTAATAATAATTATTTGTTTTGTGAATACGAATCACTGTTTTGTATTTATACGAATAATTTTATCATTTCCACCAATTGTAATTACTATCATTCATAAAAACAATATCTTGGCTTTAACAAAAGAATTCCCAATCAGATACAATTAAAATCAACTTCGTTGGAAACGGAGGCAAAAGTGTCTATATTTAGTTATTCCTCGTTTCAATTCACACATTTCTATTACCATTTAAATCACGTCTTTTTCGTAATAATTATATTTTGTTTAAACAATATCAACTTAATTGGAAGGAAAATAAAACAATTTGTATATGTTTATTTTTCACGGTGTCTTAAATCACACGTTCATATAATCATTCAAAACATGTCTTCTTCATAACAATTATATTTTTTTAAAGATATCAACTTCTGGAATCCACGCGTTAATTTAATTGATCCATTCATCTTTACACTTCAGTTATGTCATTCCAAATTTTAATACTATGAATATATCCCCTATTTATGAGCTTGTATCTACATCTTTTGTATTAAAAGCTCTCATATGAATCAATTTCATTATCATCACATTTCCCTATAACTTAGAAAAAAGGGCTTGCCTAGTAATAAAAGTTAAATTTTATTTAGAAATACAAGAAAATTACCTCAAACAATGGTCTCTTATATAGACAATTACGAGCAATATAGAGTAGCTTATTTTGATATTAATTTATTATTGCAAATCGATGCCAAGAACTCGCGTTCCTCCGTCTAGAACTCATGAATGAGTTTTCAAGGGAAATCAAACATATGTTTGATAATCTCCGGAACTTCAATGCAAATCACATAATTCTAGGGTATTAAGAACTCACAATAACGAGATATATGCAGATGATTTTTGTCCACACCAAAATCTAAAAAAAACTAAACTATATCTTCTTTTTGCAACAAGTAAAAAATGTTGGGATTATTTCATGAACTACCTAGACGATCAAATTGTTTTATGTAAATAATGAGTTATAAACTCTTAATGATTTTTAAATCAGGGATTGATGTCTAAAGTAACAAAGACTTGTAAATTAACTTCATGTATATGAATATAAGAAGTGGTGCCACTTCTCACAAGATTTTGAATTTCTCTTGTACATGTTTGTGTGACCAATATGGATCACAACGTCATAATAATGCTGTAAGAAATTTTTTTATGTCATTGCTCATAGCATAGCGTTAGGCTAGTTTGGCGTATCCCGTTACAAATCGTCACACACTGAGAAGACGAACTGAACTCAAGCATCTCCATGTTTGAAGACTTCCCAACATCCTAAAAGGTATAAAACGATTTAGAGTTTGAATTAATTCATGGAATTATATTTTGGATGTTTATTTTTTTATAAAAACACGAACATAACTGTTTTACTTAGAAAAATATGTTTTTGGAAGACCTGGAGGCGGAGTTTCAGAAAAAAAGGAGCTTTGACGTTTTAATCTTTCAAACGACCTTTGATGTCGTTCAAACGACACTGCAGCGTCGTTCAAATGACTTGGACATGTCGTTCTAATGACATGGCCATATCATTCTAACGACCTACATATCTCGTTCGAATGACACGCCAACTTAATGTTTCTGTAAACACGTGTTTCGTGATCAGATTGTTTAGGAATTTTTCCAACACATTTCTTCACATCAGAAGAAAATTTTCTTCAAGTTTTGTGTTACCAAAACACTATTTTAATTCATAAACAGCATCCTTGACTATTGTTATTTCTCTTGTAAATTTCTAAGTGAATAGAAGGTTTTTACCCGAAAGGTTTTTTTTTCCTGAAACTTCGCCCAGTCATATTTGCATGGTTGATTTATCTATTTTATGACATAGTTGCATGATTAGGATAAACAAGATAAAATATGTTTAAAATTCACTTCCACGTATTTAAAATTGATATTGCAATCTGTTTGTTGAAATCACCCTTTGTGATTGCTTTCGCACTCTCAAATTGGTACCAGAGCAAGTTGCACTAATTTATTGTGTTCGATCTTATTTACCTACTTTTCGGGTATTTTTTTTCTCATGTGTTTGTATTTTTGTCTCTCTCAATGGATTCTCAAAGTTTTGATGACTTAAATCATTTGAACTTCAAGTTTGCTAAAAGAATTAAAATTCTTGAAAAAGAAAATTCATGTTTTAAAACCGTTTTGGAACTTTTGCAATCTATTCAAGATCAAAGAGATTTAATTCACAAGATACTTGTGGACATGAAATGTGAATTTAAATAATTAGAATTGTCCAAAAAGGAGAGTGATTCTAGAGTCCTATTTTTGAAAAAATATTTGGAGTACTTGAAAAATTCTAGGCTTTGATCTTGTGCCAAACAAAACAAAAATATTTTGATTAATAGTTTTTTGGCACATGAGAAGACTCCTAGGAAAAAGTTTGCTTTTATTGAAGGTGAGCGCGATAACCTTTTAGTAATTATTGAAAATTTAAAAAAGGTGTCACCAAAATTGGAAGAGTGTTATTCTTTACTTGAGTAAAAAATTTTGGAGTTGAAAAATGATTTAAAAGACTCGACTAGTTTGAATAGTGATGGTAACTTCTCGTCTTATTATAATGATTCTCTTGTTAAGGCTAAAACCATTATTTGTTTTAAAGGGTCAACCAAAATAAAGGAAGTTAGAAAAGGTCAACCCATAGGTAACATTCATCCCGTTTTTACATGTTCACATTATGGTAGGAAAGGTCAAGTAAGGAATTTTTGTTTTGATCTTGGAAGAGGTCCTAGGAAGTTTAAGTATAGTGTCACGTCGGTTACCATAACCCCTAGAGTTAGGTATACACGTGTTTGGGTTAGAAAGTCTCTTTTGGAGATGCTAAATGTTAGATTGGTTGATTTTCACATGCTTGCGCATGATGCGCCACATGTTATTTCATATCGTTGATTGCTTGCATGATTTATTTATCATACGCTAGTTGTGTTTCATGTTATAGTTTTTCTAGTGTTATGACGCGTGTACTTTTTGTATTATATTTTTTTATTGAGTCATATTTGAAAAAATACAAACAGATTTTTGGTTTTATATATTTTTGAAAAATACAAAAAGATTTTGTTTTTTGAAACAGTTCAAAAATATTTCGATTCTTGTGTATTTTAGTTTTACACATTTGATGTGGCATATTGATGTGTTTGAATCCAATTCACTACGCAAATTTTATATGGCTAGTACATTTGGTTATGACTTTAGATGCTTAGATTGACTTTAACCATGTTTATGGTGTTGTTTCGAAATTGACTTGCTTTACGGATTTATGCCTAAACTCACACATGCACGAGTTTATTGAATTTGACTTCATTATGTACATTTGAGCTTCGTGAGATGTTCTCATATCAATGTTGTCATCTACATGTTTATTTGACTATGGAGGATTTGTGCATGTAAGAACCGTTGCCCGTGAGGATTTATTTCAAATTAGAAAAAATGATGAGTGCAAGAGAAATGGCTGCGAGTGAATAATAATCACATCGTAAAAGTCACCCTTTGAAAAGAGCGTAAGAAAATATAAAGGCAATAAAAAGAATATTATGTCAAATAGGGTCTTAATTTTTTTTAATTTGATATATTCATTCAAAATAAAAGAAACAAAATATTTTAAGGGAGTTTGGATGGAAATATCAACGGGTTTGCACAATGACAATGTATCCTAGTTAAGCTTATTTTGTCAAGACGATATTGATTTGTAAAATCAATAATATTCTAGGATTTTGTGAAAGTTTTGCGATCTAGGATATTCTAGGATATTGTCACTTTAGGCTAAAGCTTAGTTTGATAAAGTTATGAGATCAATTAGAACTTCTTGAACATATTTGAGTATTTGGGTTATAATTCTTTTGTTTCTAGTTCACAACCATTCATTCCATTCCACTCGTTTGGACACATCGATACTATGCTAGTGTGTAAAGCTTACGTGTTTTGTGTCATGTCTTGTGGTTGTTTATACTTATATATATATGTCGTTCCGTTCTAGGGTTGGAAAAGTTGTTATGATTTTTGTCATATGTAATAGGAGATTTTGATTTTAATTTGATGTTCGATCATTTTGTATATTTTGTACCAGAATCGCCAAAGGGGGAGAATTCTAAGAACAATTTTTTTGTCATTTTTCATAGCATAGCGTTAGACTAGTTTGGCGTATCCCATTATAAATCTTCATGCACCAAGAAGACGAACCGAACTCAAGTATCTCCAAGTTGGAAGACTTCCCCACATCCCAAAAGGTATAAAATGATTTAGAGTTTGAATTATTCCATAGATTTATATTTAGGATGTTATTTTTTTATAAAAAAGAAGAACATGATTGTTTTAGTTAGAAGAAATATGTTTTTGGAAGACCTGTAGGCAGAGTTTAAGAAAAAAGGAGTTTTGACATTTGAGTCGTTCAAACGAACATTGCAGTGTTGTTGAAATGACTTGGAAATGTCATTCGAACGACATGGCCATATCGTTTTAATGACCTACGTATCTCATTTGAACGACCTGCTGACTTAAGGTTTTTATAAATACCTATTTCATGATCATATTGTTTAAGAGTTTTTCTAATACATTTGTGCATATCAGAAGAAAAATCTTCAAGTTTGTGTTACTAAAACACTATTTTAATTCACAAAAGGATCATTGAATATTATTCTTGTGAATTTGTTTAGATCCCTAGAAAGTTTTGTATCTCTTGCATACACTTTGGTGGAGAGGCACTCCATTGCTGAATTGTGATAATTGCGGGGATTCACTACTGAAGACGAAGGCCAAGGCTAATTCGAAGGACAACGGTCATATGATTCTTGCGAGGATCATAGTTCTTCATTAGAGATTTTTGAAGAATATCGTGATATGTTTGTGAGGGATCAAGTAGTTTGTAAGTCGACTCTCTTGCAAATTTCTAAATGAATTAAAGATTTTTACCCGAAAGGTTGTTTTTTCCTGAAACTTGGCCTTGTCGTATTTACGTAGTTGAATTATCCATTTTATCACATAGTTGCATGCTTAGGATAAATCAGATAAAATATGTTTAAAATTCTCTTCCGCGTATTTAAAATTGATATTGCAATCTTTTTGTTGAAATCACCCTTTGCTATTATTTTCGCACTCTCAAATTGGTATCAGAGTAGGTTGCACTAATTTATTGTGTTTGATCTTATTTGCCTGCTTTTTGGGTGGTTTTTTTCTCCCGTGTTTGTATTTTTTTCTCTCTCAATGGATTCTCTAGTTTTGACGACTTAAATCGTTTAAACTTGAAGTTTGTTAAAAGAATTGAAAGAAAATGGTGCATGCAATGAAAGGTATGCGCCATTTTCTTTCTTTTCAATAACAAATATCCCCACATTTTGTATTTCAGGTCACTATAAGAAACAAAGCATTATATGACAGTTAAAAACAATCATAAAAGGCCTTTTTATGACTGTTTTTATAGGTAAAACTAGTCATAAGTTTGGGTCTCATAATTGATACATGTAAAACTGTCATATTATATGGGTATTATATATGACTGGTTTTTAAAAAAACCATCATTAAACCAACAAAAAACTCTCATATATGATAAAAAAACTATCATGAAAAATAATTTTAAACATTAAAACTACGATGCGTGATCCAAAAAACTGTCATGCATGATTTGAAAAACATTCATAAAAACTATTTTTACATATTAAAAATTGTCATGTAAAATATTTCATATCATGAGGGTTTAATATAAATAGTCATAAAAAGACGTATAATGTAAAAAAATTCAAATCATGGTTGACAAATAAATCAAAACACAAATAAAAAGGCGTAGAATCATTATTCCATATTCAATGTTACAATGGATACATTATAGATTATATCATTTAGCCTAGAGATGCCACAACACTCCTAGCAACATAATTTTTCATCTCACATAAAACAAAACTACACTAAATTAAATTGAGCTAACACATCAGCCAAATTTAATTCATCTATCAAAATTAAGTGTTCCTACATAGTAATAATCACTTTATAGTTTTAGGCAATGATTCGCCAAAGTCCTCTTCCCATTTGCATTCACGATTGCATTGTTCAAAAGTCATACACCTTTAAAATGCCTCTGAGTAGATGCTCTTGTATAAGTTCAAAATAGTATATATAAATCTACAGTGCAATGTAAAACACAACATATGAATTTTAGTTTTTCCAAATTATTAAGTAAAGTATAATTTAATTCGAAAAGATTTTTTACATTACACAAATAATTTAAAATAATTTAAAAAAATTTGGTAGAGTTTTCTCTATTTATAGGACTATCCGCCCTGTTTAAGAAATAAATAAAAACTCCAACAATAATATCCAAAGAGACCGACGTGTGTGTGTGTGTGTGTGTATTTGTCCTTATGAAATGCTCAAATTTTCCATTAAAATCTTTTATTCTAAATTTGAAACCTACTCAATTCATTAAACTATCAACTTTACAAATTACTCAAAGCCAATAATTTTGAAACACAAAGAAATATGTGTTCATAAAAAATTAAATAGAAAAAATAAATTTACCTTCTTAGTATGCTTATCAACTTCTAAATCCATTATAATCCCTATTTAGCTTCTTATTCTTCCACCGTGCTTGCCTGTTTTAAAACCATATGGCAACTTTCCTAGGCTGAAAGTCGAGGTCATTGGCCAGATGAATTTTCCTTTCGGGTTCCAGCTTGTTCTATGCCTCAAAATGTTTTTTAAGAAATTGCACTTGGTTAGCCTTAAGCCATCTCTACTTGTTTAGTTGATGAAAGTACTCCAACTCCTCGTCTCCAATCTCCTCTTCATAAATGAATCAAAGAATAACCTCTCTGATCGGTTTCCCCTGTTAATAAAAGCTAATCGTAGATATTGAACCTGGTACAATGCAGACACATAGAGACATAATGATTATCTTTAATTAGTAGAATTAAAGTCGGACAACCCATTTTCTCAAATGGAAAAATTAGCGATTTTTTTTCGCACAATGCATAAAAAAATGGTTGTCCACATAACTGAACGGACTGTTGTACTATTGTTTAGTGTGTGACTGAAGAACTATTTTCACTATTTTAATAATGCCACCGTAACTAGGTCCGCGAAAAACATTACAAACTCCCAAAGTATTTACTTAAAATCACATTATTACACATGCCTAAGTTGTTAAAATAATAACATTGTCCATCTAAATGTAGTTACCATTTTAATTCTAAAATAGTAACATTACTAGATTTAATATTGTATATACATTTTAAGAAATCACGTAGTTTTTTGTTTACTCAATGTATGAAATAAACGTAACTTTGGAAATTAAAGAACTACATTGAGTTCTTTGAAAGTAGTTTAGAGTTTTCTCCTTTGATTGTCAAATTTGAAATCTTGAAAATGTAAAATATACAATTGTGCCATTGGTCTTAGCACTTTTGAAATGTGATAGTTTATGTTTCATCGTTTGATACTTGAATACTTTTATAGTATATTATTAGACTTTCTTCTTTCTTGCCTTACAATTACTTTAGATATTTCATAGCAGATTGTTGATTTAATGTTAGGAATTTTCCACATCACCACCCATGCCCATGTTGTGAAAAATAAAAATAGTTTTTAATTCATTACAGATGACTTGTACCATGTCTTACTGCTTGAATTTTTACTTTATTAATCATTATCTCATTTTTATCGGATGATGATAAAGCCCCAATGAAAAATTCTCCCTAGTACCACACAGTTATGGCTATGCTACATATGATAACACTGTTGATTGTTGTAAATGGTTTTATTTGTAAAACTCTCTCTCTCTCTCTCTCTCTCTCTCTCTATTTCTCTCTCTTTCTCTTTCTATATATATACAGACATGCTCTTGTGCACACTAAGTTTGCACATCATTTTTTTAAAATAGTAAAAAATTATTTTTAAGTTGATTTGTTTTGTGTGATATTTAAACATTTCAAGGTACCTATATAAAAAAAATCATTTCAAAAAAACTTTTTTTGCTATTTTTAAAAAATTGTTCAGGCTTTCGTTGCTTTTAAGCACTTTAGAAGCTCCGAAAGATTGATCGATTTTTTAAAAATAGCAAAAAAAGTTTTTTTAGATGATTTTTTTATATGAATTCGTTGAAATGTTTAAATATCACACAAAAAATCAACTCAATTTTTTTTAGTATTTAAAAAAATTAGTGTGCGCCAGCACTTGTGCAAACTTGATGTGCACATAAGTTTGTCCATATATATATATATATAAAATAAAGTAGGAAACTTATGTATGTCATAAGCTTCAAGTATGATGTCATCTTTATGAGTTTTTCTTGCACTACCTCGTTTACCCTTGAAATTTTTGATTTCCCCCTCATTTGAGACACTATAATTTATTCCCCCTCTCCTTCAAAATTCAAAATGAAGGGTAAAATAGGGTTATACCATTTTTGTCTCATTTTTTTCCTTCACTCTCTTCTCCCGCTCTCGCATCTTACTATTTTCCCTACATTCTTTCTTCCCTCTCTTCGGCTTCTCTCCCAACATGCTTCTCTATGTGACATTTCTCCTTCTCTCTCTTTCGATGTATGAGCTAATTTGTTCTTTGTTGGAGTTTTACCGGTAAGGTGATTTTTTTGAAGCACGATTTGGTGTGTCTAAAATCACGACTTGCTGTTGGCTTTTGTAGTTTAGGGCTTCGAATGTTTGTTTAGGGTTTCCTGTAGGCTTTGTAATTTAGGGCTTCGAATGTTCCTCATCTCGCAATCACTATATGATCTGAATGTAATTTAGGGCTTCAAATGTAATTTAGGGCTTTATTTCAATTTGTTAGACTACAACAGTTGGACTATCAATATATAATCTGATCTTGAGCTAATTTATTTTGCAAGTCTAACAATCAGTTCCTCGATCTTTATCGGTAACTTCCTCTTCTAATTTTTCATTCCTATTGAGTTTTTTGATTCACCACATCACAGTTGAAATCAGGTGTACCACTTTGTGATTGTTGAGAAAATTTCTTGGGTTTCCATATTTCAGGGGTTTATAGGGTTCATGTTATACTTTGTGGCCAAATTTCAGGTATACCACTTTGTGATTACTGAGAAAATTATTTATTTGGGGTTTGTTCCTCTTTTTATATATTGTTCCACTCTACATAATTCATGAATGATGTTTGACAAAACACATATTTGTGGCTGGATGCATTTTTGAATGGATGAGAAAGAAATAATTTAGCAACTTAGGTTTCGGGTTGTACATGTTTTGTTCATTAATAAATCATTTGGTTCTCCATGCAGTGATTTGTTTTTTAAACTTGAGTATTCGTCTTTCATTATTATTTTTTGTCTCCTTAAACTTTTTTGAAATAACAATTGCTTTCTAATTCTAAATTGAGGACACCTTCTAATATTAGCGAGGGATTGAATTTGGAGCCAATTTGAATCTTACGGGAGTATTTCTCTGAACTCAGGCTGCATAATCAACATAGCATCTGACGTTGGTTTGTTCAGCGATGCTGGGCAGGGCAATTACTGTACTACAAAGCACACGGGTGCTGCGGTAGCTGCGGTGATGCTAATAAGGTGATTACTTTCGTCCTCTATCATTCATACCAAGTGATTTCAATACAATACCAGATCATTTCAATATAATTTGATCTTATTTTTCTTTTTCAGGTTGCAAAAATTGTCTCTCTTGCTCTCTGTACACCTCGGTTATTCAAGGTAGGGAGATTTCATCCTCTAATGTAGGTCCTAGACAATAAATTAAAAGTTTTTCTTTTATTTTTAGAATTCTTATGGATCTCTTGGTTTCATTGTATTAACTTATAGTAGTGTTGTTTAATTCAATGTACATATAGCATCCTTTATCTTTGTATTGTTTCTTTATTTATCCATCTGCTTCATTTGTTTCTTTATCAAATGAGTATATTTGTTGAAAACTGGAGAGGATGATGGTGAAGATCAAAGTACCGAGGATCCTAAATAAAATAATATTGCAGGTTAATGGAGTACAAATTTTCCACTGGGGTTCAGTTAAGGTAGCATTCTACTCTTATTGTTCATGTATGTTCATAATACCATTGGGATTTTGTTGATTTTTAGATTTTAATTGTAATTTTGTTGACAAATAAATGGACTGCCGAAAGATCAATTAACAGAAGTAAAGGACGCGTTGCCGAAAGAATCTTAGGTACATAGGTATTATGTTCATGTATGTGTTTCAACGCATTGTAGTTTAATTTCACATGAACTGCTCACTTCTTCCTATTTCATTTTAGATTGCTACTAATATATGTCGTTGACCTTTTGAATGCAGCTTAGGTATTTATTTTTGAGTTTTAAGTGATTGAAAACTTGAAATGGAGTGTTAAATACAGGAGTAAGTTTATTTGTATTATTTTAACAACTTCTGAGTTATCTTTGAAATGGAGTATTGTATGTAGGTACTATGTGTGTGGGTGTATTCTTAGTTATTTTTTCATGTTGCCCCTTGGGGTTGTTCTCTACAATTGCAAAAATTTAAATGCTTTGTTCTAAATAGTTGTTCCATTATTATTACATGTTCAGATCCGTGGTGCAATGTAACTGAATTGTTTGCTTAATAAACATAGTCTAAATAAATTTAGGTTTGTGATTAGGTTTGTGATTTATGCTAAAACAAGTGTACTACCTGAGTATTGCTTAAGAATCAGAAATTATCCTTAGCATGATTTTGGTAAGACTTGAAAGCCATAGCTGTCTTTTACGAAACTGCCATTCTAATGTGTTATTGGACCAAAGGTATATACTCATGTGTACATGATCAAAGGTATACTCATGTGTTTGTTTTAGCTAAAGTTAATTTTATTTTTATTTTATGTTTTTGTTAGGCTTATATATGAAAAAGAAATATTTTGAAACACCATCGACATCGAAAATTGATCGCGATCACATAAACAATTGGATGCCACATTATTAGTAAGTGTTAATGACCGCTATTTTGATTCACCGTCATTATAATTTATTTTGGGCATGTTTACATTATTATTAAGTCTTAATGACCTCTATTTTGATCGTGAATGTAATCCCTACAGATGAACAACACAGTACAAACGACGGTTCAACGGAAAATGGATCCCTGCAGATGAACAACACTGTTGTTGTCCATTGCCATAAGCTTCTTTACTGCAGATTCAACAACATACCTTCCAATCCTGATATTTGGCACATATATCAGCTGGATTTATCTCAGATACTTCCAAAGGAAGACCGAAACAAAGCTTAAAGGCGATCCAAGTGATGAATTTTCATTCTCTTCATTCTTCCCTGATTTTTTGAGACCAGTAATCGATCCCATTGCTTCGATATTAGATCGAATGTTCTGTAGAAGATCAAAAGCTTCTAATGGGGCCGGAGGCTATACTTTAGGTGGTGCATCACTGCCTGGTTCTGATCCTATTGAGGCATATATGAGGAGTTCTCGAATTTCCCTTTATGGATGATGATCATTAATTGGGGGATGATTACCAGCTTCGTGGTGATTTGGAATACATCCAGTTCCCCAACCTTCAAGTTCGATGCTGGATTTTCCGGGTAAGGTTTGAAAGCTATCAACATTGTCATTATTATTTTCGTGGTGATTTGAAATACATTCGAATCCCCAACCTTAAAGTTCGATGCTGGATTTCCTGGGTAAGTTTTGAAGGCTATCGACATCATTATTATTATTATTTTTGTTGCTGCTGTTCTATTGGTGTTTATCATGAAGGTGCATCAGATGAACTAATGGGGATATGATATGCGTGGGTGTTTCCGGCTTGCTTGAGAATGGTGAGTTACTCTCCGAATGCTGGTTGTGTTTCATGTGATTTTTGTAAGTGTGGTGCTAGCTTATCAGGGCTGTGGCCACTTGATCACTGAATATGGTGGGTTTTATGGCTATGCCTATCTTCCATTGAAAAACAAATCTTTAATGATGTTGAAAATTATGATTATATGCGTAAAAAAAATAGTATGCCACATGATTTATTATTAAAAATTTATAAGCTTTATGCATGTGTATCTTAAAGAAAAGTATATTCGTGCATTCAGTTTTAACTGTAATATGTTGTATTTTTGCATTCTTACTGATTTGTTCTTCGATATATTTTCAGTTCTTGGCTTCATGTTGTCATGACTATGACATTACGAAGACCATTGGATGAAGGGAACATCATGAAATGGCGTTGTTGATTACGTATGATGATCATGGTGGGTTTTATGATCACGTGCCTACTGTTGATGGTGTTTCTAATTCGGATGGGATCATCGGGCCTAAGCCTTGGTACTTTCGGTTTGAAAGGATGGGTGTGCGTGTGCCCACATTTTTTATGTCTCCCTGGATTGATAAGGGTACTGTCATTTACGATCCAAGTGGGCCAACCACATCTTCATAGTTTGAACATTCTTCTATGCCTGCAACAGTTTTACATAATCCTACCATCTCCCCGTCCAATAAATTGGACATTACCACACTCAACTTCTCAATATTTGTGTTCTCAGATATGCCAATATCTATGTTTTATCCTTATCTAAACTAATTTCGTATTCCACTGGTTAATTTCTATTCGCAAGTATTTAATTTGATTTTTTTCATTATTTAAAAGTGGCGATGCAATTGTTATCTCCTCCTTTGTTTGTTTGAACCTCTACTCCATATTTGACAGTGCCGATACGATTTTTCTCTTCCTTACTCCATTAAATAATTAAGTACTCTGCATCAATTGAAAATTACAGTGTATGTGCTACCTGAAACTCTTTCATTCTACTATTTGGGTGAGTAAATTATGTTAGTAGAACAATTTTGGAGTCTCTTAGATTGCCCAGTTCAAATTATGATGGCCATATGTTGTAGTTGTCTATGATAACACCTTTTATCTAGATTTTTTTCATTGATTGCACATTTATAAGGAACCAAGTTATGCACTGGACTTTTATAGTGATTTTCATGTTCTGTTTATAAATTTAAATTCAAGATGAATATCATTTTATTTCTTTCCTTTCTTTAATGTCCTTTTCAGATTTGTTCCCAAATAGCTCTGTTTCAATAACTTGAGTTTTGTACTACAGTGATAGTTTTGTTCAAGTGTCTATACCTGATGAGATGTCATCGTTATCTTCTATATGTGATGTGCAACATATGTATGTGTTATCACTTCAGCTGTGAATTTAAACTATGATCCCAGCATTGTGTGCATATCTATAATATATAATTTATTTTGGGATTATTTTTAATTCTTTATGTTTGGAATCCCTGCACTTTTAGTTTGTTTTAATTCTTTATTGAAAGTTTGTTGAATGTTAATTGTGTCGATGGTTATTTGACTATGAGGTTTTAATACAATGATTGCACTTTACCAGAAATTTTGGCACAATCACCCTCATGACGCGAGAAAGTATGTGAATAAAAAATAATAGAAAATGAATCCATTTATTCTAATGAGGTTAGTTATTTCCTTTCATTCTTTAATGGGATGCTGACATGAAGGCTTGGTATTATGCTCCAATCTTGATTCTGATACTTCAGCTGGGGTTCTATTTTCAAATTATAAGACATTAAAACTAATGATTCTATTGTTCTCCATTTGTGTTTGTATTTAAGTGATTTGTTTAATTACACATAAAATGACTTGGAGCTATCGGGGTCATCATTCTTAGGCAACATCTATAAGTTGTGAAGTAGAGTCATGCTTCTTAGGCAAGGAAAGCAGTGCAGCTCTTCGACACTCTTGGTTGATTCATTGAAAGGCGTCGATGTAGTTATCATACTTGCTGCTGTTTCGAGGAAGCCTGGTATGACGTGATGACCTCTTCAACATCAACGTGAGCATAGTGAAGAACTTTATAAGGGCTGTTGCTGATAACTGTTCAATATTAGAAAATTGAATGGTGGATTCGATATACTGGTGATGTAGAGCATATAGTTCTTAACAACACTGATGTTGCCCCTACAGGCTGTTGTAGCACAACAATATCTAGATGACTTGGATCGTCTCTATTTTGATAAATGAAGTGAATTTTCTCGTGTGAATTGTGATAGAAAAAATAGAGAACAAGTGTGTTTGCATTTAATTCAGTTATGGTTCTGTTTATTTTGTATATATTTTTATTCATATTCTTTGTTCTAGGTTTAGTTATTATCAGGTGGTTGTTACTATTTGTCTCGGTTTTTCCCGAGGTTTATTGAGTGGACCATCATATCTGCTCAATTTGCTCCTCTTTTAATTGAAACTTTGAATGACCAAAATTAGATGTAGAGACTTACTCAGTGACCCATTTTAAAAATACGATGTCTTCGGTTTACATAGTCAAATGAAACTCATATTGTTGTAAGATTTGGTGTCCTAGTTGTCATCTTTTTCTTTTCTCTAAAATTCTTTCCTCCATCTTTTTTCTACCCACATTTTTGAACATGTCTACTTTTGTATATATTTTTATGCGAGGAAGTTATAATTTACGAAAACTTTATGAGTTTTTTTTTTCTTTCTACAAAAAAAGGTTGTTGTTACTACATTATTGAATACACTAATGTTCAATAATGTGGTTCAATGTTATTGAATAAACTAAGATCTATCTCTACACTTTTGTTCTAGATTCAATATTGAATACACAAAATTGAGTGTAATATACAAGTTTTATTTAATACTTGCATGAAGTACAAAAGACGCATAAAATTTATTTCTTACCATATTAAATTTATAATTTTAGTGCCTTTAGGCACGTGTATATTTGATACTATTTTAATCATAATGGTTATTAACGACTGAAGCGGGTAACACAAACTTTACCTGTTATGATTTGAATTTAATTTTTATGTGGTTTGGTGTTGATATGATTTGAAATTATAAAGGGTCCACATATTAGCTTATAACTTCGTGTCAATTCGTATCATATTATCGGGTGTGTCATATTGTTTTTAGACCTAATAGCTATTGTGAAATATTCGAAATGTTTTTACAATCGTGCAATCGGTTGGCTTTACCCTCATATATGGAGAGGATGCTCCCATGTTTCGAACCTGATGCCAACCGTAACTTGGGGGAGAGCACTTACCATCGCACTAAGGCACGACTTTATACTTCTCAAAATTTTCAGCGTTCCTTCAGGCACGGGCATACCCTAGTGTATATATATATATATATATATATATATATATATATATATATATATATATATATATGATAGTGCTCCTGTGCGGACTAGTCCGCATTTTAAGAATGCGGACCAGACATGTGTCACCTAACGGTGCCCCTAGAAATTATCACCAAAATTATAGGCACACTCTCTCTCTTTTCTGGGCTCACCGCCAGGTGACACATATTCGGTCCGCACTCTTAAATGCGTATTAGTCCGCACAAGAGTAGGACTATATATATATATATACACACACACACAGTACTATTCTTGTGCATACCAGTTCGTATTTTAAGAGTGCGGACTGGACATGTGTTGCCTAGCAGTGAGCCCAGTAAAGAGAGAGTGTGTTTATAATTTAGCCTATAATTTCTAGGCTCACTACCAGGTGACACGTGTCCGGTCCGCACTCTTAAGATGTGGACTGATATGCACAAGAACAGTACTATATATATATATATATATATAGCATGGTTTTTGAATTTACAAAATATAAAAGCACAATAAGGGCTAGGATTTGGCCACATCTTCCCTTGCTAAATCAAGGTCTATGATTCACTCCCTAAATTTAATATCCCGCCCAAACGATTTCCATAGCTCGTCCAAAGAGAACTAAACCATTTAACTTTATTTCAAACCCTCTCACCATTTCTCTCACCTACTCACATTCGAACAACTATCACCCTCACAAACCTTCTCAACTACTCACCTCTAACCTCCGATTATCTCCCACCCTCACAAACCATCGCATCTCACTCCCATTTCCTCTCACCTTCTCACCTCTAACCTCTGATCCTTTCTCTTCCTCTTTCCCTTTTTTGTGCAGATTATTTCTCAACAAGCTTTTGACTTTAATAGTTTTTAGAAGATGGGTTTGATTTTAGGGTTTTGTTTATTATTGAGGTATTTTGGGCTTCTAAACTAGATAATAGGTTTTTGAGACATTTTTTATTCTAATTTGAATTAGTTTTTGTTCAGATTCAATATTTTGTCTTGAAACTTTGGTGGGTGGGGTTTGAATTAGTTATTTTGAGACATATTTTGACTTATGAATTTGTGTTTTTATAATGCAGGTACCCCGTATCTGATCTCTCTACCTCTCAGGTATACCTCTCTTTTTTTCATGTTAATTTGTTGGAGCTATTTTTCTAATTTCCCAGGTCTTTGAGGGTGGAGTTATAGGTGGTTTCGGATTTTGCTGAATTTGATATTGATTTTTGTTTTTGGTTTAAATATTTATTTGGTTATGAAGACATATAGCCAATAGTGATCACGTAAATGAATTGATTTTCTTATGGATTAGGTATGTTGATGATTTGTAAAATTACTTTACATTTTTATGATATATATATTTGTCAATTATATTTCACTGTTTCCGAACATTACCAGAAACATATACATTAGAATTTTCTGATGGGTTTACTTCCCTTTTTTAGTTTTTACATGTTTATCCAGCTTACATTTCAACATTGACACATTAAATGTTTGATAAAATGTTTGTTTGAGGTTATTATTTTCATATTGAAGAATTTTATAGTGATGATGTAGATTAAAGCGTCAAACTGAAATTTTGAATGCAGTCCCTGGATACTTTCAAAGAAAGACATGATATAAGTGGTCAACATGGGTATGATGGCAACTGTAAAGTTATGCAATCATAATTTACTTATGAAAATTATCATGTATGTTGTTTATTTTGTAGTGATAGGATTAATAGTGCTGAGGAATCGTTATCTGGCATGAACTATTTATGCATCCTTTAAAAATGGATATGTCATTCTATGTTCATTCAAAGAGTTGATAAACAAGATGTCGAGATGTCAAAATGGATATGTCATTCTATGTTCATCCAATATATCGTAATTTTTTGTAGTATTTTGAAAATACACGAGATCATTTAGTTAGTAAATTTGTTAAGTTTTCAAATGACAAGATGCCACTAAGCATTACAGGATACATACAAGCCTGATTTTTGGCTTATCATGTTTGGGTCTAAAAATAATCAATTTAGCATTAGTTATATTTTACTTAATGTTGCATCCTTAATTTTAATCAGTACATGATGTCTTCTCTTTTAATAAGTCACCTGTGTCTTAACCTTTTAGCAACCAACACTGATTTAGGTAGCATAACTATGAAAGTGCCGCTGAGTGTTGTGGGATTCAAACCCAGTGAATGTATTATAACTTATTACCATGTCATATGGAGTTCTAATCATGCGTTATAAATCAATAACCTAGTGAATGATTTATATTCTCAATGAATGAATCAATAGCCCTTGGTATACTAATTTGTTGTTTATTGTTTGTTTCTGTTTGCCTTATTTAGCTTATATTTTGTTTATTGATTATTGTTTGTTTATTGTGAAATTAGGTTGCATGATTATTTTTTGTGACATAAGAGGTAAAATGGATGTTGTTATAGAAATACATTAATTAAAATTTTAAAATATATCTGTGCCTTGAGGTTTGTATCTTTTAATAAATTTCCTTTTTTTGATCTTCTATATATTCAATGGGGTTATGTCATTTGAATCTCAAGTTTTAAATGAATAGTTTAAATAAAGGTTAACTAAGTTAAATAGTTTTCTTTGAGGATTTAGGTTTTTCTTCTTCTTTCATCCCTTTTTATTTTTTTTCTTTGTTTCAGGTTCCAGTCAGATCACCATAGTTCTGCAATCCATAGTTCAGAAACAAACACCAAATCCCATGGGAAGGGAGTTTATCCAAACTCTAGACATTCTCCTTCAGTTGGGCTGCAATGGCGAAGGGAACAGACCGGTTAATTAGAAACATAAAGTAATTCATATAGTTGCAATACAAGCTATTTAGTCGGCATTATATGCAGCAGTTGATAGACATCCTTGAATTCCTGATAAAGTTGGCTCTATCTCCATTCAAACTCGCATACGACGTTGCTGGTTCCACCCATTGTGGCTCTGGAATCCTCGAGTTCATCTCTAAGCTCTCTTATTCTGCTATCTTTGTTATTGCTACTTTTGGGACTTATTTGCCTCAGAGCTGGGGAAAAAGGTCCTATGTCTGAGAAACTGTCGGAGCTGCAACAGAAGGCAGGCACTATAATGTACCTTATGCCAAGGCTCATTGAAGTTGCAGTACCAAGTGAAAAATTACACCTTGAAAAGTTGAGAGAAGGCTACAGCTGAATGTATCACCGACGTCGTTCCTGAGCGTTGTTTGTTTTTGTATACTAATATGTTGTGTGTTATTTTTTTACCATTGAAGTTGGTTTATTTCCCGTTGTGTAGTTTGTGTACTATTGAAATTGGTTTATTTCCTATTGTGTGTAGTTTGTGTATGTGAGTGGACAATATTATTTCTTAGCTAATCTCCAGGTTTTGATTAAGAGACCTCAAGGAGGTTCTCGATTGTTCTTCGGAAAAATACTAACGAATGTTTTACTCCATTGGTTAATTTCCTTAATTTCTCTACCCTCGGTTTCCTTAACATTATTTCTTAATGAATGCTTTATATTTTTTAAAAATAATTCAGTGTGCGTCCCATCAAAGTATGTCTATGAATTTACATACATTCTGAAGTTGCCTAAATAGCTATTGGTTAAATTTTGTAGCATTAGTGGTACAAAATCCATCCAAACTCTTGAGGGGTGCTCAGAGAAGATTTCAAAAGAAGTTAGGAGGTGCAGTGATGATGTTCATGTTTCTGAATCCATGGTTGGGGGGAGGAAGAGTTGGTGACTCAGGTCCTTCTTCCTTTGCATTTTATGTCTCAAATGAAATTAGCGAGGAATTTGGAGGTCGGTGCAACACTACTGATTGTTATCAGCTTGACTATCAACAAAAGAAGTCAAAGTTTTTATATATGCAGGAGGAGGTTCATTGTAATATCCTTCTCTTGCTCAATATCATATAACATTAATTTACTCAAGTCTTCTATGGTAACTTACAATAATTTATGGAAAACTAATCTATCTTTTGTCAAATAATAAGGGGTTCTAATTCATGTTTTTGAGGGGTCTTTATGACATGAACGCGACAAGTATAAAACACAACACGATAACACCAGAGTAAAATGAGGAGAACATGGATACAACTACTTTTGACGCAAAGGAATGTTGTGGATGGAGCTTATACAGGCCCTTGAGAGGAGTTGGGAGTGCCTTTCGGTGTAGTGGCAGACACCGGTCTCTTGCCTCAAATGCTTCTCTCTACCTCAAAACAACACCGTCGAATGGTAGGGATTACAGTTGAAGTCAATGATGGTTTGATTTTTTTTATCTATTTATCTCAATAATTTTATATATGTTGATATTTAAAACATATTTGTAAAAATATTTTATGGGTTTGGTTAACAAATATTTAATGCACTTTGCTGGTTCCTCATCCATGCACACTAGTCGCTGAGGTTTTCACTTCATCCGACCAGCAAGAGTGGTCCGTTTGTCATCGTCGAGGTTTGCAATGATTTTCATATGGCATTTTTGGATCTGATATTGCATCTACGCGGATCAGATATGGCATTTTTGGATCTGATATTGCATTTACGAGACGACATTTTTGGATCTAATGTTGCGGCGCTGGTAATGAGGGCTGAACATGCTCCTGACGGGTTTTTCTCACCCAAAGCCAATATAGGTAGTATATTGAGGTTGCAATCCCTGTCAGTTGCGTAAGTCTTTATTTTATTTTTTTATTCTTTTCCTTTTTAGTTTTGCCTACTAAATTATTGCAGTTATTGATTTGGTGATTAAAATTGTATTTTTATGCTTTTGTAAATCAGGTACACGAACACACGCTATTCGATTTTGAAGATAGACATTTGGGGGTTTCAAGTTAAAGGTACACGAACAGAAGCTATTCGATTTGCGAGGTAATATCTCTCTCTTATACACACACATGTGCGAGATCTTCTTCTTCCCCGGTCTATTTTTTTCATTTTCATTTGTTTCTCTCTCTCTCTCTCTCTCTCTCTCTCTCTCTCTATATATATATATATATATATATATATATATATATATATATATATATATATATATATATATATATATAGTTTCGTCATTTTGTATGGAATGCTTATTTGTGTGATTAATTTGGTGTGTGGTGTTCATGACGTGTTTGAGAAAATACTCAAATGAACATACAACGGTGATAAGGGGCTCATGTGGTCATCCGTTGAAGATATTTTTGAGTGTATATAGCAGTAGGTTCTAAAGGGTGTTTAAATTGAGAAGTCTAATTTGTATTCTTTATTTTTTGTCAAGTTTTGAGACTTTTTTGGCTCTTTTTTATCTCCCTCAACAAAATATCTTTTTATCTATGTTTTTTAGAATATCCGTCATCGAACTCCAAGGCAATACTAAAAATTAGGCATTTCAAAATTTTAACATCATCGAACACTTTTTTAAGATCTATTTTTTAGAAGATTTTTAATGTTTGGGATTTTTTAGGTACCTGCTTAATTTATATCCGTTATATTCTAGAGAATATCTCAGTTAAAAAATGTATATCTGTTAACATCTCAGTTAATTTATGATTGTGGCTACATCTCAGTTAATTACGGGTCACAAGAGTGGCTACATGGGGTCACAACAGTGGCTACATATGAAATTCCATTTTTTCATCTTACTCGGTAAAAAATTTTATTGTAGTGGTATTTTACAATTTCCTACTAGGTTGTGAAATTTTTTATCACATTGTTTCCTATCAGCAACTAAAACCCGCATTTTCTCCGTCCACAATTTCTTTAAATAATGGTATTTAGAATAATGTTATATTGTTTTCTTATTTAGATTTCTCATGAATTTTCAGATGGAGATCCAAACTCAATTGGGGGGGAACATGAATATGTCAACCTTTTTTTGCAACAGGTCAGAGTGATTAGGCAATGGATTTGTGTTTACAAAACTTATAGATTATCTTTACTAAATTTATATAATGGAAACTATTACAAATGTATGAACAACAGTCAACTATTTCAGCAACTATCTTTTTATACATTTATTTCAGAAAATATCTTTATTTTATTGAAATGTTAAAGTAATGCACTTATAACTTATTATTTTTTAAGCAACTATGTTTTTATTCATTTATTTTATCCGTTGAAGATAACCATTGTATTGCAGGCTCTGAATGTGCAATAAATACAATTTGAGGCCTATTTTGAACTGACATAAGAAATTTCAATGCGAGTGCCTCTTTTGAACATTGGCAATGTTAAATATGGTACTAAATTCATTAAAATGTTTAAAGTGAAAAGTTGATGGACCAACTACTCGCATTAGTGTATGGAGATTAAAGTAAATGTAAATTCGTATATGTACTGCTTGAAAGTCAGAACTTTGGATATGGAATTTTTCAGTGGACTAAATATATAATCATACTTTATTTAAAAAAATTGGGTGATGTACCTTTTCCAATTTAAAATCATATTTAACTAATTTTGTAGACCTTCAAATCTATATATCTTAAGGCGCCAAAAGTGCGCATTTGTACAGATGAAAAAAGAAAAAGGAAAAAGTGAGATTTTAAATGCAGAATGGTGAGGCCAATATATTTGTAATCTTACTATAGTATTTATAATTATACCCTATGGCAAAGGCCAAATTAATGGTCTTTCTTTGCAACTAAAAGTCTAGATTTGGATATAATTCTTTTATTGAATTATTATTTTATAGCTTTTTTGGATTTGAAGGTGGAGCAGAGGTATAGACAATGCCACAACCAAATGCAGATTGTAATTTCTTGGTTTGAACAAGCAGCTGGAATTGGCTCTGCCAAAACATACACAACCTTAGCACTCCAAACAATCTCAAAGAAATTTCCCTGCCTAAAATATGCGATATTAAATCAGTGACCTGGTGTAAATATAATTTTTTTCAAAATTTTGAATTGTCTATTATGAAACATGATATTTTCTTAGTTAAATAGTTGATGATATATGCGAGGTCCGAGATGGATGATTATTATTGTTGTTGTGATATTTTGTATTTTTTAAACAGAGTGGATAGTCATATAAACAAAGGAAACTTTGCCCAAATTTTATAAAATATTTGTATTATGAATGAAACTTGAGCAACGTTTTATTGTACACTACTTGGCAGTTTAGAACTTTGTGCGTGATACATATGCATTAGTTTTTTTTTTGAAGTGTGTACAAATGCAATAACTTGATACTTTTTTCAATACAAAATTTTATTTGTTAACATCTCTTTGCTTTGTGTGTTTATAAGTGTTCACATATGCATTAGTATCTCAAACTTGACACCTCAATATGTTGTAAACTTTCTTTTATCATTGTAGTATTTTTTGTTCTTATTAATGTTGGACTATTTATTATTTGTTAAATATGGTGGATAGTCCTATAAATAAAGGATATTATGGTCAATTTTTTTAAACATGCATTTCGGGGAACGAATTTTTTGTCATTTTGCAATTATATACTTTGAAATTTTTTTGCACTTTTGCGATTACATACATTGGAGAATTTTCTTCGTGCCTTCAGGCACAAGCAATACGCTAGTATATATATGTGTGCATGCGCAAATCAATTTTCTCAATTTAAATACTTTGGAGGCAAGATGTTTCCTTATAGCTCTTTTTGTAGATTTACAAGCAATTTATGCCTATGTGCGCGCTCACGCGAAAGGACAAAGTAGTTGAATATTAAAAAAAAATTAAATTTAATGAAAACATGTATGGATAGACATCAAACTATTAAAGTCATAGCCCTAGACTCTTATAATGGATAAAATGATGAAGACGACAAATTATAATCCAATCACGATGGAAATGCAGATTTCAAGTTGCGAGAGAGTATCACATGCAATTCGTAGTAACTTCCTACAAACAAATGAAGTTCCTAACAAATATAAATAATTGTTTTATAAATAATTATTTTTACTCCATCTTTGGGAGTTCGTAACAAATATAAATAATTATTTTTACTCTATCTTTGGGTTCCTACAAACAATATTTGTTCGTACGAAGTTTCTACGAACAAATGTTGTCCATAAGAAGTGGATCTTTACTTCTTATGAACAAAAGTTGTCCGTAGGAACTCTTTATCATATAGACATTATCGTGCTCAGATATCACCACTGTGAAAACATGAGATGGTGAAAGGTAAGAAATCGGTCACTTTTCCTCTTGAGAGCATCCACCACCATGGATGCTCTAAATTAACTACTCATGCTAAAGGAGTACATTAATGGAACATAAGATTACATAAACATAATGTTTGATGATAAATAGAACCATCTGGAGCAAATGGGGGTGATGTTAACCACAGCGACCTTGATGGTCTATACGTTTTTTTTGTGGCTGGTATCTTTGGTCTGAAAGGAAAGAACTGAACCAAAAACCTGAAATCCAACATAATATAGAAACCAAAATTAGCAGAAAGTGAAAGAGAATCACATATGCAAAGTAAGAAAAATTGATAGATAAAGCGACATGTATATGAACTAAAAAATTATACATCCTTGTTATTTGATGAATGCATAAGATTGTTCGCAAATTCTCCCAGTAACTTTTTGTAACAACCCCCATTTTCCACATAAAGGTTGGCCAGACATAATGCGTCGAATATAGGACTTGATTAAAATTTCATAACATTCTTAGCGTCAAACCGTAAAAATATAATTTTCATTTAAAACATCCTCGCACAATAAAACCATGTGAAATATTAAACCAACAGTGAATAAGTCCCAACTCACATAAATCATAAAACACATGTCGCAATATAACTAGAAATAAATGACTGGAATAAATACGTATCGGTCTTATGCCTATACAATCTCTTGAACATAAAAAAATGAATGAAATAAAGAGTAGCAACCTATTCTAGAATCAAAGAGCTGAATTCGCTACTATAGAAATGCAAATGCAAGTCTTATCCTCTGTTAGCCCTAATATTCCTGTCTAGGATAATCTAAGGGGAAAAATAGTTTATAATTTGGGTTATCACCATATAGTTGCAAGAATTAACTTACAAGACCCATATATAATAATGCAATCAATACACATTACATATCACCAATTGTCTCTCACTTGCAGTAAGTATTTCACCCTTCATCTAAGTGTAATACTATACGCATAACTATAACCTAAGCCCAAACATGTAATCTGGTCTTTATGCTAACATAACAATATCAAGGTCCACTAGCCCACATATCATCATGAGGGTAAATATCGACACATGATCTCAGTCCCAAAGACTAACCCCACAATACTACCCCACAAAAATAACATCTCATCACACTACATATTCTATATAATATTGTGTTCATTAATAGTGGTCTACATCAATCGACTACATTGATTCATTCTTAATCAATTTATATAAATATGTATTCTTAATAGATGTGTACGTGTGTGTGTGTGTATATATATATATATGCGGAACTTAAAGGTATCTACCTTCTGTGTCCATCTCGTGCTCTATCGGTAAGTCTAGAGGAGTCCCTTACTAAAGGGACGTAAACAAATCACACATAAGTGGGGCAATCACTACGCAGTATACCCTCTCATTCCCATACCCCCGGCTATGAAAATTTATTCGACCAACTCCCTTCTCTCATCATGAAGCGGTGATCGGGAATGTAGGACCTAAAATAATGACCTGCACTATGCCTAGCCCATCTGTGCCGGTTCGTGGTTCCGGTCCGACGAAGTACGCAATCCTAACCGATAGGCCTTCCACGAACACGGGTATGTTCACAAAAATAATAAACAGATACATATTGCACACAATATGTATAAATAATTATCCTCATAACTACCATAGCTAGAATTCATTAATCTGAAAATAACAATCCTTGTCTTGAATGTTAACACTCTAGTTAATTATTAAATTCACCATTTATTAGATAGTGACACAAATCTATTTTTAATTAGATATACCTTACATGGACAACCTCCCATATACTCGCTTGGACTCGTAAAAATTCCCTGAATGTTTATCTAGTCGTGACCTAGGCCCAAATTCAAATCGATTTGCCCTTTGAGCCTAATCGATTCGCTCTAGTCCGAATAGATTCCCTTTGGGCTGTAAACCTAGATTTGCTAATTTTTTCTACGGGTTTCTACCCCAAAAATTCCATACTCGTTTTTAAGGCTTTATACATTTCAATTATAATAATCATAACTCTATTATAGTCAAGCAAACATGTCTACATCGTTCTATAACCAATCTATGCATGATAACACACCATTTAATTCAAGTTATTAGATCAAAAAGTCACAGGTTGTCTAAACCCAACAAGTTCATAATTCTCATCTACAAATTCCTAGAATAGAAAGATCAGTACATCATTTGAATTCAGCCATAAATATTAAACCTATCACATGGATTCTTGTAGTAGTTTCTCCAATCAAACGATATCAATTTTCGTTTTGTTACCAAGGTATTTAATTCTCAAAACACAATTAATTATCAATTAATTCTAACCGGCCCTAGATCCAAATTTATCTATATTTCAATATCCAATCAAATTTATAACCGAAAATTGGTACTAGAGACATGCATATGAATCAGGAAACATATTATTAAAAGTTTTGCAAGAAATTTTTTTCCTTTTAGAGATAATATGAGCCTCCTATCTTGAACATTTGTTCCTCTCTTCTTCTCCAGCTTTGGTAACTTTCCCAGAAGGTGTAGGGATGCTAGGTTAACTCAAAATTGGATGGAATGTGTATTTATGTAGGGTTGTTAACCTACTAAAAAACTTAATCATGTATCTCCCCACAATACCCAATTTGGAGCCCTGGAATAAGCCCAAAATAACACTCAGACTGGTCTGAAATCTCCCCTAAGGGTATATCTACCCCGCGAACCCAACTTAATATGTTTAAAATGCCTAAGTGAGTTCCTAAATCACTCTAAAAGGACTCAAACAATGTCTACCACAAATTACACATTCTTGTTATGCGAATCATAAGATAATAATAATTTATGTAACATGCAATTAATTATCTACTAATACACACATTCGATATAATCCAATCACATAATCATGTATAATTATATTCAAGAAATTTATTCACGCAATTTATGTATTTTAAATTTACCAATTTAAATGATATAAAAATACGAGGTGTTACATTCTTCCCCTTAATAACAAAATTCCGTCCTCGAAATTCAGAACGTAAATGACTTGAAGAGTTTTGAATACTTCTATCGCACATTATCCTCCCTCTACCATGTTGATTAATCCTCGTAGTGGTTTCCCCACTGCATGCGTACTGAAGGAACAACCTGGGAATGAAATCTACGCTCCCGACAGTCCAGAATGGCTACAAGACTCTCTGCGTAACTCACGTCGGGCGGGAGCTCTATCTCATCAAGATCTATGTGCTAATAAGCTAACTCATCCCTAAGAATCTCCTTAATGTCAAAACATAGAAAATGTCAACGATTCTCTGTAAGTGATCTAGTAAGGCTAATTGATACGCTATTGACCCCAATCTTTTAGACAATAGGGAACGGTCCCACGTATAAGGGAGCCAACTTCCCTTTCTTCCCAAATCGCGTCACTCCCTTCATGGGAGATACCCTAAGTAGCATATGATTACCAACCTCAAAATCCAAGTGTCTCCTGTTTGCATCAACATAACTTTTTTATCGATCCTGGGTGATCCAAATCCTAAACCTGATCATATCCACCTTTTTCGAAGTGTCCTGGATGAATTCCGGTTCGAGAAGCTTGGTCTCCCCCATTTCGAACCAACAAGAGGTCGAATAATAAGGTCTCGTGTATAATGCCTCTAAAGTTTCATCGCGATAGTAAACTAGTAATTATTGTTGTAAGCGAACCCCACCGATGCTGAAAAGTGCGTAAGTACGGTGTGTGATATGGAATAAAAATTATTCGCAAGTTTTCAATTAAACCATATTTAATCAGACTCAATTTTTTAACGAAATAAATATAGCCCCTAAACATGCGTTCAAATTAAGAAGATATTTAATTAAACACATTTTTTCAATTAAATCCTAAAAACATGCATCTAGATGATTTATCAATTAACATAAAGCATGTGACACAACATATCAGGAAAAATCCCCGCAGGGTAAAACCATATTATTTTCACTATAATTTGTAAAGAACGGTTTCATGGATTATAATGAAAATAAGTGTGACATACGAAAATACCCGTAGGTGTCGGTTCCGATGTCGTCGATCGGAATCTCCCGTAAGAATTCAAGATGGGAAGCAATGAAGAAGATACCGGCTTCTCCACAAAATATTCCAAAATGAGTAAGAATAATCTCTTGAAGGTTTATGATGTGCAATGAATAAATGGGAAGAAGTTTCCTTTTATAAGTAAGGCTTAAAGCATAAAAAAAGTTTTTAGGGAAAGAAGGCAGAATAAGGGCCGGATTTTGCTCAACATGTTGCAAAGGTGTTTTGATCACTAAGAGGTGGTGACATCATTTGGAATAGAAATCGAGATTAGCAGCGTCGTTCGAACGCATTGGATGTCGCTCGAACGAGAACACGTGTCGTTCGAACGACATCACACGAGATGTCGTTGTCGTTCGAACGATAGTAACATCTCGTTTGAACGAGCAAGCTTTCTAAAAAAGTCTGATTCTGCTTAGAAAAAATTCTGCATTTGATAAAAAATAATTTCAGACTTTAAAAAATATTTTCTAAAAAATTCCCAAATATTTATGCAAAAATAAACAACTCCAATTAATCATTTTACTGATAGTGTGTCATGGAGTTGTGGGAAACGGTTGAACAGTACGTAACATGTAGCTTGATGCACGAGTGAAGATGATGGATGCATGGATTCGGATAAAGACCGTCGTGCATGATCGTGATGACGTGTCAAATGTAGCGGTATCAGACATACAAACTGTGATCTAGGAAAAACTTAAAAATCCTCGATTCTACCCTGAACATTTATAAAATTATGTCCTTGAAAATGTCCCCTTATGTCTATGCCGGTACATTCATGAAAAATCCGAATTATGAAATCTCCCAAAAACAAATGACATATAAGATAATATCCCCATTGAACCCTCAAACTGAGAATACTAAATGACATGTCTTCAATCAAACTTCAACATCTTCAAATCTTCAACACTTCAGAAACTCCCTAAGCTTTTCTCATCTAGGTGTGCAATCCAATAGATATCAACTTTGTACCTACACACATGAGATAAACCAAATACCCGTGACACGCAACAATTTGATTTATAATGATATGCAAAATTTAAAGATCATTTAAGCATAAGCAAATCACTGATAAATCAACATAATTTCTCCCCCACAATTCATTCTCCCCCTTTTTACGATGTCCCCAAATAGACAGATATGAGAAGCATAAATATGCAAAATGTGACAAAAAAAATCTTCTATTTTTTTGAATTTTTTTAAAAAAAAATCCCTTTTTTTTAATTTTAATTTTTTTTACCCAAAATATACAACAAAGATTATGATAAATGTCACAAAAGAATTTTCTATTTTTGAATATTTTTTTTTAAAAAAATTTATACAAAAATAAGATACTAAAAATCACACCATGGATATAAACTCAAATAATCCAGTCATGGAAATGGAATGTATGGGTGTGAACATATTCGATAAGAAAATAAACTCAATCAATCATATGTGCACGATGAATACGTGAACTCCTAACGAATGAACATTAAAAGAATCCTTAGGTGTAAAATTGTTGAATATAGATGACATCGTCTGATACAAATCAACAAATCAAAGTTAAAGTGATTTCCACACCAATAACGTCCAAAACTATATAGCACTTTTTCAAGATTTTCAAGGACGTGCAAACCCGTTTAAATTTTCCAACCAAACTCCCTCAGATGTATATTTTAAATAGAGGTGATCTAAATTCTCAAACTTTGGAGAATTGAGGTGATCTATATGAGTCTTGGATTCTTGGTAATCGGAAAGCCCCTCAATTGTTTTATTGCTCAATGGTCATTCCTTCTATTTGGATGGCTCGAATTAATAACAAATGGCATTTTTTAGAAATCAAGGCAGGGCTTCTATTGGTGGTGTTTTTAGAACCTACTGGAGCTTTGTCAGATGGCCATTTTGCTCTTCAATTGTTGTCCATACAACCTTTTATGCCGCGATATTATATCTCATCATCGATATTGAATTAACTGTTATGTTGGTTGTAACAATAACCTTCAGTTGTTTCTTATTTAATCTCCCAAAATTGTAAGCCTCCATGTGACTTAAAAGGGGGATAAACTGTCAGCATTGGTTATCTAACATATCCTATATACATTATCATATTTAAAAGTTTAAGCCTCCTTCTAGTTGTTTGATTAATGGATGTTTGCACCTTGAATTCATTGCAGTAATCCACAAGTTGATTTGCAGGCTCAAGATCGTGCTCGTGGGATTGGGTAAAAGAAACAAGTTCTTTGAAACTTCCAGTTCTTCGCTTCCCAGTTCTAACATTGCTCAACTTATCTGCTTCAACTGTAGATCTCTACAAAGGTTCTTCGACACCTCCAGTTCATTCACATTTAATTGGTATCAACAATCTGGACTTTTTTCTTACGATTTTATCTCTCAACATGAATCAATAAACTGTAGATCATATAATTTACACACAGAGTCACTCACACTCACTCAAAACTATAATTTCATACACGCACAACAGGTTTTATGGTTTCATTACTCTCTCATTCTCTCTCAACCAGAATCATTACTATCAATATATTATTTTTGTTGAAGTTTAAGTCATCGTCATCCTCATCATGACAAATTAAGCTAAATAATTATAATGTATATTTAATTTCTTTACAGATAGTGGGGGGAAATTTCAATGGTTGATGCAGAAAGACGACTTTTAGTGAATGCACTAAAAGACCCCGACAACCAGAAGTTTGTTTTACTCTCTGACAGGTGCGAGGATGAATATGCTTATTAAATATTCTTAAATTATAGATGCTTACGGCTTTACGAGGATTAAATTGACCAAATACACGTGTTTGAAAGGTTTAAATTATTGACAGTTCTCTCTTCTCAAACTCCTATTTCTTTTAATTTATGTGTGTTGACATCGATTAGAAGGTAGATAATATATGATATGTCATCTGCCAATGTGTTCCAGTAATTCTTATGTGAGAATATACACAGTATTAAATTGTTAGGACTATAACATCAGTGATATGGATCAAGCTTCTCTAGACTTTTGAAATAACTCTACATGGTAAACAAATTATCCCAAATCTTCTTTTCAAAATAAATAATTGAGACCATGCCACATTACAACAATTTAATATCAGTGATTCTCGATCACATAAATGTATTTACTTGAAGTAATCCACGATCACATTATGGTCTTACTTGAACCAACCATGAAAAATATTAGCTGGAAACAAGTAAAATACATATTGAATATTAGAAAATTATATAGTTTATATATAAGAATGAAAGTTGCCTTCATATCAAATTGAGACTTTGATACAAAAACTCGATGGATAACTTAAGTAATTGACTTAGCTAACTCAAAATCAAGCAGTGACGCTAATATCAAGAAGAACTTTATTTGGCTTCAAATCACAATGAACTATTGGTGTTTGTCAGTCCTGATGAAAATAATCAATTGCATATGCCACATCGGTTTAGCATCCAGAGAAGCTTTAAAATGAGTGTGGTGCTTCTTAACTCTTTTCACATTCAACCATAAACTTTCAATGTTTGTTTAGTTATTGTAAGAAATTAGGTTTCGATTTTATGCATATTTGTTTAATTGTTGTTAGAAATTAGCTTTTTGATTTTAGGCATATTTGGTTTCATTTCATTTTACCTTAGGTTTACTTACTGTAAGAAATTAGCCTAGGTTTACTTGTTGTAACTTGCTGATGTAATGTTTCATTAAAATTTTAGCTAACACATACACTGTGTTGGTAAAATAAGTTCCATAGTATCCATCAAATGTAGTTAACCAACACAGTGTATGCTTTAACAAGTGTAACCAACATAGTGTATGTTTTCTTAAGTTGGTTCACTATATCCACTCACTGTGTATGCCTATAATTTTGGTCTAGTGTTTTAACTCTATGTGATACACCATGATTGCCACCATTACTTAAAGATAAACTATTTATCTCACTTTCACAATGTTGAGGTCAGGATTGTATGCTCATTTAGTTGCATCACTTGAGTGAATTTGGCTATGATTATAATATATTTTAGTTTATTGAAATCAAGTTGGTAATCATTTTTAATTTTTTTAATCTTTTGTAATGATTTTTTTATATTTCATGGTCTCGGATTGTTATCTTATGTCTTTTTAAGTCAATAATAACATTTTATATGTTTTGTTAGCGCGTCTGAGCAGGTGATAATCATTATGGAATTCATGGTCCCTCAACCCAATTTCGAGTTAATGGTGTCGTAAGTTTGTGTCATCTATGCTATGTTTTGCCATTTCAAAATATTATTAAGTTTTTTGAAAACAGTTTCAAAATGAAATTTCTTTTAGTTTGTTAGACGTAGAATATTTGACATCACCTGATAAATATAAAGAAAAATCAGGTGGTATGATAGAATACGATAGAGTAAAATAATAAGTCTCACAAGGCTAAATTGTAAACAACAGTATATCGAAGGCATATCAATTTGTATCATAGTCATCATAGTCATATTGGTCCATATAATCATGTCTTGAGATTTTTATCGTAGTCGCGACAATATTGAAGGCTATTTTAATTGACTAACTATATTTTTGTTTTGTATCACGACACATTTTGGAAACTATGGACAACCATTACAGTGGAACGCCTGGGACAACCATTACAGTGGAATGCCTGGGACAACCTTAATTGATATATATGTGATATTGTTTCATTGAAGTATTTGTTTGACAAATTTGGACTTTTTGAATATCGTACGATTGATTGTTACCCCTTAAGTAGGGTGGATAGTCCAAAAAACAGAGGAGACTCTTTCAATTTTTTTTATTTACACTTTGTTAATTTGATTCACAATGTAAATTCGATTGATGAATATTGTATATTTCATGTTACGTTTGAGTTTTTTTGATGAATTTTGACTATTTTAATGTTTTTTGCCTATTTGTTATTTGTTAAGCAGGTTGGAGAGTCCTATAAACAAAGGAGATTAAGGCCAATTTTTTTAACTAGTGTAATTATATTTATTTATTTAATGATAAATTAATATATTTTTAAATTATATTAATATTGCTAATGGACTGTAACCGTTACAAATCAAAACATTTGTTACAAATATATGACACTCTGAATCCATTACAATGTATTTTGTAAATATTTGCATCCGTTAAAAATTCCATATTTGTAACAGATAAACACCGTTATAATTTAGTAAATCCTTTACGAATAAATAGTATGTGTACCAATTCTAAATCCGTTACAAAATAAACTATAACGGTTTTCGCCCGTTAAAAATATTCATTTTGTAACGTATTTTATCCGTTGCACATTCTGTTAGTAAAATAAATAACGCCAATTTTCTAACGGATTTAATCCGTTACAAATATATTTTGTAACGGTTTTTTCCCATTACAATTGACCTGTTTTGGTGTAGTGCATATGAATCAAGAAACATATTAAAAGTTTTGCAACAAAACTCTTGCCTTTTACATATGATATGATCCTCCTCCCTCGAGCCTTTGTTCCTCTCTTTATCTCCAACATTGGTAACTTTCTGAGAAGGTGTATGGATGCTAGGTTAACTCAAAAGTGGATGGAATGTGTAATTAAGTTGGGTCATTAACCTACTAAAATCCTTAATCATGTATCTACCATCAATACCCAATTTTGGGTCCCCAAAATCTCCTCTAAGGGTATACCTATCCACGGGACCAACTTAATATGTTTAAAATGTCTAAGCAAGTTATTAAAACACTCTGAAATGCACTCAAACAATGTCTACCAAAAATTACATATTTTTATTATGTTAATCATGAGATAATAATGCTTTACATAACATGAAATGAATTATCTACTAATACACGTATTCGATATAATTCAATCGCATAATCATGCATAATCATATACAAGAAATTCATTCACGTAATTTATTTATTTTAAATTTATAAATTTAAATGATATAAAAATACGGGGTGTTACATTTTTCAGCTTTTATAGGCTCAAAAATGTCGTGGGAGGAAATATGGTTATTTTACAACAATCCATACAATTGCCATGGTAAAAGAAAATCCATGGAAAAAATTCCTCAGAATATTTTCCAACCACTTCAACCAAACGCACCGTTGGAATTCCTATTATATGGAATTGGAATTTCATGGATCATAATTGCGTGTTGTAGTGCATGTAGTGTTTGTTACTTTTGTGTGTGTACACGGTGTAGAACTATGTGTGGATTGTTCTGTTGGCTATGTTAGTTGTATCATCATTATAATCCTTTCCTTAATCCGATCACATGTGGTCGAACACATCGATTCTCCTTGTCCATTTTAATCTATTATAAACAACATTTTCATTCAAATTTAAATTTTTAAGATCTCTCCTAATAATTTACTCTCATGATAGCTTAGGGCAGCCCCTTCCTCTTTCACCCTCAATTTCCAATAACCATCCTCTTGTTATAGGTGCATCTACTGGTCTACGCAAAACATGTCTGTACCATCTAAGTCTACTTTCTCTTAAATAATTGGTAAAGGGAGCTACTCCTAACTTTTCTCTCACATAATATTTTTTTAACTTTGTCCTCTCTAGTAATTCTTATCATCCATCAGAGCATCCTCATCTCACTAACATGGAGACTTTGTTCATATTTTTTCTTTAAAGCCCAATATTCCTCTCTATAGAAGGTCGATGGCCTAACAATTATTCTATAAAATTTTCCTTTCAATTTATTAGTTATCATCTTATCGCATAACACCCCAGCTTCTTTTCTCCATTTCATCCAACCAGTTGACATTATACTCCTAACATCCTCATCAATATCCCCACTATTTTGAATCACTGAACCTTAATAACGAAATTTATTTGTTTGGTTTATCACTTTTTCTTGAATCTTTAACTTTATGCTATCAGACGCCTCATTATTAAATTTACATTTCATAAATTCAGTTTTATTTCTACTAATTTTTAGTCCCTTAGATTATAAGGCATTTCTCCAAGTATCTACTCCCATCGCTAAGGACTCCTTTGAAGTGTTTACTAAACTATATCATCCGCAAAGGACATACACCATGGGACATCTTCTTGTATGTCCTTAGTAATACCATCCAATACTACGACGAATAAGTAAGGACTTAAAATCGATCCTTAATTAGGCCCACTTTAATCTTAAAATCATTAGTTTCTCCAAAATGATTCTTACTCTAATCTTTGTGTTATCATACATATCTTCAATAACTTTAATATAACTGATAGGTATTATTTTTCTCCTGAAGGCCGACCATATTATATCCTTAGGTACCCTATCATAAGCCTTTTCTATGTCTATAAATACCATATGTAAATTTTTATTCTTACTTCTACGTTTCTCTATTAACTGTCATAATAAGTAAATAGCTTCCATGGTGGATCTACCTAGCATAAATCAACATTGATTGTCTGAAATATTTGACTCATTTTTTATTCTTTGTTCTATAACCTTTTCTAAATATTTTATAGTGTGATTCATCAGTTTGATTCCCCTATAATTATCGCAGTTTTGTATATCCCTTTTATTTTTCCTCCACTCATCTGACATGTTTCCTTCTTTTAAAATTTTATCAAATAAACATGTTAACTATCCCCTATGCTTACAAAGGTTCTCCACCCCACCCCTATATGGGTATTTGATCTTAGTCAACCTCTTTATTCCTTCCCTTTTTCTTATTAATATATATACTTCTTGTTCAGTAAACGACATACTGTTCCTATATTCAGTTATATGTTCTCAGCATCTTTTTTGGGATATTCTTCATTCAATATTCCTTGAAAATATTATTCTCATCTATCTAGAATTTCTTTATTGTTAATTAATATATTTTGATTTATGTATTTAATAAATTTAACTGGACCTATATCCCTTGTTAATCTATCTCTATTCTTTGCCAATTTATATATCTCGTTTTCACCTTCCTTGGAACCTAATTTACTATAAAGATTATCTAGTGCGTTTTGTTGTGCATTTCTAATAATATTTTTTACTCCACTTCATAATTTCTTATACCCTTCTAAGTCTTCTTGATATTTATTCTTTTGACACTCTTGGAAAATTACTCATTTTTTAACATTATCTTTTGTACTTCCTCATTCCACCACCAAGCCTCTTTTTTATGGATCTTTTTCCTTTAGTCTCTCCTAAAATTTTCTTACCCATTTTCTTAATATCATTATTTGTTCTTGACCAAATGTTGTTAATATTGTTATACCAATTCCATTTCATGTTTAATAATAACTTCTGTCTAAATTCTATCTCTTTGCATCCTTTTAAATCCTTACACTCTATTTTATAAACCTATTTTCTCTTTTTGGTACTTAAATCCTTTAATGACTAAATCTATTACTAATAAGCGATGTTGATTTGTAAAGCTTTCACCTGGTATAAATTTACAGTCTTTGCATGTGTTCAAGTCTCTTCTTATTCTAAGTCAACAATAATTTATTTAAGTGTTATTCTCTCCACTTTTAAAGGTTATTACAAGTTCTTCCCTTTTTTTTCAAATGTGTTTGTTAACGCTAGATCGTATGCCTTAGCAAATTCTAAGATAGTTTTCCCTCCTTCATTTCTCTTACCAAAACCACTATCTCCTTGTATCCTTATATAACCATCCTTTTCTACTCCTACATGCTCATTCAAGTTACCTCCTAAAATTATATTTTCATGCGTAGGATTTATCATAATATTTCATCCAATAATTCCCAAAATAATTTGTTTACATTTTCATTTAAAGCTCCTTGGGGAGCCTAAGAACTTATAATATTCAATATTATTTTGTCTAAGACAATCTTAATGATCATTAATATATCTTTCCATCTTTTGACATCCACCAGTTTATCTGTCATATAGCGATCAACAATAATACCTACTCAAATTCTACTATTATCTCTCCCTCCCTAATAAAATAATTTATATCCTTCTCCTATCTCTACGATTATCTCTAGTTATGAATATGTATGTTGTCTATGTATGTGAAATTATGTCAGCAATGTCTGTCATTGTGTGTTATAGTTTTAGTGTGTTAAATATATTTTTTTAGAATAAATAGTTCTCATAATATCTCTATCAAGTAAAGAGGTTTATCATAACTAGATAAATTCTAGATCTTATTTATAAGAAGGTCAAAGACCAAATACATGTTCTATGTTACTAGATACTGTAAGAAATGAGTATTTAAATAAATATTAAAAGAAACTAATATATAAATAAGGTAATCATCCATAATAGAATAAGGAAATATAAGAAAGAGTTCCTGATCAAGCTCAACACATGGAGATGAGGATGTTTCAAGTAGTAATATGTGAGTGTCGAATGATAAGTCTGCCAGCAATGTGTGTACAAGGGCCTTGAGTTGTCGATCGGCCTAAGAAACCAAATATACCAAAAAAATAAGATAACAACAACAACAACAACAACAACAACAACAACAACAACAACAACAACAATAATAATAATAATAATAATAATAATAATAATAATAATAATAATAATAATAATAATAATAATAATAAAAATAATAATAATAATAATAATAATAATAATAATAATAATAATAATAATAATAATAATAATAATAATAATAATAATAATAATAATAATAATAATAATAATAATAATAATAATAATAATAATAATAATAACCACCACCACCACCACCACAACAACAACAACAATATCTACAAGGGTTATCTATACCAGAATATCTTTTAAAGGGTCAAGTAAAAAAAACTAACAACAAAGAATTAATTCTAAAAGTTGGCACACATTCTTTAGATTGATTCAATGAGCCTAATATGGAACAAACATCATAAAATGGATATTTTTTCACTGATGAATACATTAGTTAAAATGAATAATATTGAAAATGAGTAGGATATATAAATACTAAACTTCAAAGGATATTACAGTAGTGAATCAAAACACAATTGTAGTAGCTAGCATTTTGATGCAATACCACAACCTTAAATTTCCTCACAACATCAAAACTAACCTAGATAAAACTAGTGTGCTTAAAAACTTCACAAATCTTAAGAACAATAAGTAGGAACTAAAAATTTAAGCAACAAGTGAAAAAGAGAGAATGAGATCACTACAATTAACCGAGTTAATAATAATAACAACATAAAATTATAGCAAACTCAACACAAAACACAAATTTGTTCTATTTACAACGACTAAGATATCAAAATAAAATACAAATAATTCTCCAAAAATAAAAATAATCCAATGAAATAGAAAACAGAAAATTACAGAGACATAACATTGAATAGGGTTCTAAAATAAGGGTATCTCAACATGCGGTTCATGAATTTATCCCGTTTTGATGTGGTTTAAGGAGTAAAATTTTAGTAAATGATTATTTAATTTGTTAATATTAGTTTTTGACACAGTTAAACCTCTATGATAAATGTTTCACTAGCCATTTTATAATCGTTTATCACTTAATTAGTTATTTTTCATTAACCCTGTTTTACAGTTGCGTGCATCGACTTGATATTTATCTATAACTGTATTTGTTACGTTCATCAGCTTAAATGTATTGTTCATGAGTATCATTAATTTCGTCTATTTATTTTGTTCATAAATTATGATAAACTATTATGCTCAATGCCTATATAAGTTGCAACTATTATGCTCAATGTTCTCATGCTAGATTGCTTCTTTAGTTGGTCAAAACTTAAAAAGATCATATGTCCATCTTCCATCATATCGTAGGGTCTTAACAAAGTTGAATAAAGCATGATAAGTAAGTATATTAGAGATCCATTAGTATATGATCAGTTCTAATGACAATATATCAGCTCAGTTACATATATGAGATCAGTTAATGAAAAAGAATTATAGAGAATCACCAGATCAATTCAAAATCACCACACCACATCAGTTAAAAATTATTTACCTCATTAGAGAGTCACAATTCACAATGAATAATAATTAAAGAGAATCGATTACAAATTATTATTAGGTTACAAATTATTATTAGGCACACGATATCAGCTAAATATCCTCATTAGTTAAAAATCTTCTCCCTCTTTAGTATATCGATTAGTACATCCCAGTCCCAAACTAGACTACACATTTATCTAACAATGTAGTGGATAATAAAATGTTTTCCATAAAATATTATTGTACCAATGAATACCAGTGAATTCAAAAATAGTGATTGTTAAATGATATATCAATTTGCAATATTCAATTACTTCGATAACCTTAACATCATAAGCAAGAGAATATTACCCGTTATTGTAAATAGATTCAAATAAAATTCAAACGACATAAAATCAGTAAAACATAAATTTAATATAAATGACATTAAAACAAGATGCACACGCAACCCATTAACAACAAATTGTAGTCGTTTCACCATTATTACAACCATATCATTCTTTCTCATTACGTCTTTAGGATCAGCCAACATTCCAACTATATATTACAACTATAGCGTCCTAATTCTCTACCTTTGAAGCCCTAACCCACAGTAGAATTATAGGAAAAAAATCTTCCTACTCTCCAATTAGTCATGCATTATTGAGTTTGACTAACCTTAATTTATGCATCCTTAACAATGCATGAGTGTGTAAGTCAATTTCTTTCAATGAGGAAAATGATTCTATGAATGAGTAAAATATGGAGATACAAGAGAAGAAGCCGAGACGACAACGCTTTGATGAATACAATCAGAATAATTTTGTAACTTGCTGATAGTTGCTTGTAGTTACATATTAAGCAACCGGTCATAGGATGAGAACGCGATTACTTCAAACATATTACTTTGGTACATTATGAGGTGTTTGTGCTTCTTTCCCATACTCTTTATTTTTGTTTTCAAATTTGTGTCTCGTTGTCCCATTTCAACCCTAAAACAAGAGTATACTAGTCAATTTATAAAATCAAGTGTCCGATGCAGACACGATCACCTCCCAGAAGTTTATTTTGTAACTTTTGGGGTGTTAATGTCTCTATGTATTAAACAATTCATTGTTGTTTTTAATCTTTGCACCCTAAAGACCATTTTTAACCCTAACACGATATATATTATTCAATTTACTAAAATAGGTGTCTGAATAAAACACGATCACTTCACACAAATGACTTTGGTACCTCATAAGGTGTTTCTGATTGAATCTAAGCCTCTTGGTTTCAATATTACGTTATTCTCCCCATAATATCATTTTCACCCAAAAACAACTGTATACAAGTTCATTTAGGCTAACAGTTGTCCGATGAGGGCATAGTCACTTCTGGAAATTCGAGTTTTCAATTGGCTCCCCACAATCTCCTATCACCACTATAAATCAATCTGGGTATTTAATTAGCTCACCCTAAACCTCCTATCACTACTACAACTCAAATGCAAAAATAGTAATAATAAAGATCAGTAATTAAGAATTAAAACTACCTCTTATCTGTACCAATTCGGTGTTGCTGTAACTTGAACACCCATAAATTAAAAAAAAAAATTATGGAAGCAACTGATACATATCAAATATCCGTCAATGAAAAACATGTGTATTAGGGGCAAAGCCAAAAATGATGTAAGAACATAACACAAATCATGTACTTCATCCTCTTAAGGAAACCCAATTTCTTCCAACATTTGGACTTTTAGCATGCTATTGCCATACATTTAAAACCTATAGAGAAATTACATACCCCTTGTAAGTGCTCGTGTGATAATCTACGCATAGACATCAACGACTTATTTGTTCCCAATTCTTAAAGTGCATCCATTAAGACTATAATTGCAAGTGGTAGAAATGTGATTACCATATCAAATAAAACAATTCAAAATCCTCAAATAACACAATCCATAATAATTAGTGCTATAAAATAAATTCAATGAATTCAACCAAGATCATTGATACTAACATTGACAACTCAATTGCATAGAATTTCCCTACAATATTGTTTAACAAAGCAAGGTGGCATAATTCATTTAATGTATGAATATTTAAAGTCAATTAATTAAGCATTCTCGTTTTAAAGGATAACTTAGATTTAAGTGAAGAATAGAATATAATAGAATTAAATTAACAGACAAACCACGATTGTTCACTTTAATACTCTAGCACATTCACACGAAACTTCACATCAACCATTGGCAACAAACCTAAATAAACTCCAACTGTCTCAACAAAATTAATCCAACCAACCACTAAAAATTAGAGACCATCATTTTGTTTACATAGTAGTTGCTCTTAAAAGTCCTAATTTTAACATTATTTAAAAAAAAACACAACAATCAGGCTTAAGCTAAAAATAAAGTAAATGTCAAAAAGAAGAATCAAAATTGAAAAAAAAGAGAATGCTGGTATGAACGAATTGGTGAGGGTTGCTTACAAAATTAAAATCAAAATGTTTGCAGGCACACACGCGTAACAACCCAGGTTTTTGAGCGGCTATTTTATATTATTTTGCCCGATGGGCTAATTTTATCAAATAGGGGAAGTTGGGGTAAATATTATTTCCCGTGAGATTTAGGGGTAATATTTACTATGTTTTGTCTATTTACCGTTATGAGAAGGTAAATAGCTTTATATTGTGTTATATGTAAAACGACGGTTATGACCTATATTTAAAGTTGGATAAAATTAATAAAGTAAAATGAAATTGGAACACAAAAATAGTTCACGTCATCTCGAATGCCAAAATAGGGGGTGCGGTTGTTTTTAGAATAGTCGAGATAGTCGAAATAAGTGCCAAGTTGTATTTTTGAGTTTCGGGCACTTTTGTGGGTTATGACTCAATTAAGTGGTTACGAGTCATTTTAATGGTGTATTAGCAATTAAAAGAGGGAAATTATGTTGTAAAACCCGTTTAAGTTCCCCCACCCCTTTTCTTTCTTCATTTGTGTTAGAAGCTAAGAGAGAGAGAGAGAGAGAGAGAGAGAGAGAGAGAGAGAGAGAGAGAGAGAGAGAGAGAGAGAGAGATTGGGAGAAATGGGAGAAAAGAGAGAGAAATGGAGATTTGAGGCTGGATATCGTTGCCACCGGAGGAGGATCCGAGACTACAACCTCGAGGTAAGTTTCTTACTTGCTAGATGTTGATTTAATGTGATAAATTTCTTGTATAGTAAGGTTTTTGGAGGTTTAAACCATTTATGGGTACTTGTTGATTTTGATGATTAAGCCCTTAATCTTGTGTTTTAATTTGATTTGAGGAGAAATAATTAGTTACATGTTGTGTAGAAATGATTTGGGAACAATTGTTGTTGTTGATGTTGGGAGAAATCATGGATTTGGGGTTTTGGGATTTTAGGGTTTATATAACCCGTAGCCCTAACTGGGCAAATTTGCAGGACCGAATCGATTCGGCCCTGGGGGTGAATCGATTCGGATAAGGGGAAGGTTACAGGTCTGGGCGAAGCGAATCGAGAATCGGTTGGGATCGAATCGATTTTGCCATTGCAGAAAGTTAGTTTTTACTCACCGAATCGGTTCGGCTTTTAGGCGAATTGATTCGGCCCTAGGGGCGAATAGATTCGGATCCCCTATTTCTGTGAGATTTTTCCTAGTTTGATTTTTAGCCCTTTTTCTTTTAGTCCCAAGGTTTAAGGACCTTCCTTTGGGAAGTAATGGGGAGTCCTAGAGGGTGGTTTTGGGTAGACTAATGTCCTAGGATTAAACGGGGCTTACCCCGAGGGCTAGTTGCTTAGGTTAATGTCCGTATGATATAGGAGATTAACCAAAAAATATATTGGAGATAAAATGTTAATGTTGAGACAATTGGGAGATACTCCTTGAGAGAGACTCACTTTAATGGTTCATGAAATTATATGAACTTTTGGAGATTAGTTTGAAGTTTATGGCACTTCGGGTCTTAGGTCATTAATAAAATATGACACTAAGAATAAGAAAGACATATGCTAATATGTAGTACTAAAAGAAATGAGTACAAATGATTTTGAGAATGTAAAATTGGATGTTTTCAAAAGGGAAAAAGTAATGTTTTTCATAAATGTTAATTTATGGATACACACCTCTCTAAATCGCTATCATGAGGGAAGTTGCGCGCGCGTGGTGATGCCCCCTGGCTAATGAATGCAGGGTGGATATAGTCCCTAGGCCATATGGGCGTTTATTATACTGCGCTGGTTAGGAGATTCTGGGTGTGGTCTTGACTATCCCGCAGGCATATGGACGCTTCCCGACGTTTGGTAGGATCCCAGGTTGTCTTGTTTGATGGGCCCTGGAAGATGATAGCCATTTAGGGGCGCGTCCGGTGGTGAAACCCGGAGGGGGGTCTTAGATTTTGTTAAAGCATTTTATGATAATAAAATCGCTTTATTAACATTTCCTGGATGGAAGACGGGAAATGGGTTAAATATATTGGCTTTGGATACATTTCCCGGATGGAAGAAGGGTGGTAGAAGCATATGGTATGCAAAAGTATTTTTATGATAATAAAAATGACTTTTGATTACCCTTCCTGGATGGAATAAGGGAAGTGGGATTTTATGAAAAAGGATAAAGCATTTTTATGATAATAAAACTTTCTTTAAAAATGAATTTTCCTGGATGGAAGAAAGGAAATAAAATTGGTAAAGAAATTGTTGAAATGAGATTAATTGGTAAACATTTGATAAAATGTTGTACCATTTATATATATATTCCTAAAGAAAGAATTAGGAATTATGCTTTTAGATGGTGAATGGAGTTATTTATGTTTCTTTGAGTAGCTGTAGATGGTTTCCCATTTAGGTATATATAAATTTTGTGCTGAAGGTCTATGTTGATGTAAAAAATTAGATCGTATCTAATTATTCAATCACAGATAAAATAAATGAAACAAAGAATTTTTAAAGTGGTTCAGCCTTATAAGAATGGCCTACATTCACTGTTATGTTATTGATGAGTGTTTGGGAATTCTCGATTACAAGTTCTATCAAGAAATTCCGGTCCCTTTACAATGAGGATTGTACAATGTATTTATAGCCCTGAGGCTGTAATGTGAAAGGCTAATACATTAAATGATGTACATATGAAAGGGTAATACATTTAATGCCCTTTAAGCGTATGCGTCTGAATGATAAGCATTTAATGAACAATCAAACTGTTGGTTATCCTGCTATTAATGCTTTGTTCCAGGTGCAGCTCGGACTGCCTGAGTTGCTCGGACCGCCTAAGCGTCGCGGTACTCAAGAGTTCCTCGGAGAGTTCTTGTTCCTCGGAGCGTATGAGTTCCTCGGGGAAGCAGTGTTCCTCGTTGTAGTATGATTCCTCGGAGCGTGTGAGTTCCTCGAAAGTGTTTGTTGTTGCCACGTAGATTGCCACGTGTCTTTACTTTATTAAGCCATGTCAGCAGAATAAATTTGGTATCAACAGAAGCCCCCAATGTTTCATAGTTCGAAATTTGAGGAGTGTGGAGCATTCTTTCTCGGAATATGGTAGTTTTAAATGATCCTCCTGATTTTTAGGAGTGTTTCCTTCGTATTTATTTTTCCTTCCAAATTCGTAGAATCAGGCTTTTTTGAATTTTTATGCCCGCTTCGATTCCCGCGCCCCTTTTCGTCTTTTTAGCCGCCGGTAATGTAACCGTCTCTTTTTGTAATCATTACTTTTCCTTTTCCCAAAGTAGAGTATTTAAACGCTGCAGAAAATCCCATCGTCTTCTACTTTTTCAAATTTGTATCTTCGAGTTTTCCGTCGTCTCTTTCTCTCCTGTGTATTCATCTCTTCCATCGTTCGTTGTCATCAGATCCACTCTTTTTCTGTAAGATTTTCTTCATTCTTCTTCATTTCTTTTATTCATCATGGTTTACCCTGTTGAATCTCTTGATAAGTTTCGCTCTGATTTTTCTATTCCCTCCTAGGTTGTTCTGGAAGAGCTTTCTGAGCCTTCTGATTATTTTCGTTTGGGTGAGGGACATTGGTTCCCCAGTCTCTTTGTTGCTGAGTGTGGATTTTCTTTTCCGCCCAATCCTCTGTGTCTGTAATTTTGTCAATATTTTGATGTTGTTCCTGCAAGAATAGCCCCCAATACATGGAGAATAGTTAATGGGGTTAATAGGTTAAATCAAATCCATGGAACTCGCATAGGAATTCCAGAAATCATGTTTTGTTATAGATGGGCAGTTGGTGATAACACCTTTTATTTAAAAACTAGATTTTTAAATAGAGCCTTAGTAGTCAATCTCCCGGATGCCAATAGGGACTATTTTGAGCACGGAGTTGTTATAAAAAATTGGCAACATGCTCCTTTAACTGGAGATGAAGTGTATCAGGGTCCCAGATGCCCTGCCTATGGCAATGGGATAGGTTATTTTTATTTCATTTTATTTATTTTGAAATTATGCTTCTTCTGTGTTTGACAAAATGTACCACTGATATTGTAATTTTTATTTATTTGCAGTTGATAGCAAAAGAAAGTGCCCAAAAGAAACAGACGTTAATATAAGGCACTTAAACCTTATCTGGAGTTTGCATCAGAGTGTTGCCGACGAGCACATTAGGCCAGCCTCGTATTTGCTGCAGTATAAGAGCTACACATCTTCTTTCACTGCTCGTCCGGTAATAAGCGACGCAGAGCCAGTACCAGCCTCTACCAGTTCTTCGCCTGAGTCACACGTTCCTTTAAGTGAAAGGATGAAGAAGAGAAGACCTCCCACTCTCTTCGAGAAACCTGCTTCTAGTGCTGGAGAGGCAAAAATAAGTAAGATTGACGTCCCAGGGGAGGGGACAAAGAAAACTGATGCACCTTCCTCGGCTTCCCCTGTTGTGAAGATTGTCGAGAAGCCCCAAGTGGCTCCGAGCAAGCCTGTTGCTCCAGGAGAGGTGATTGTAATATCACCGACCAAGAGTTCCTCCTTGGTTGGATCTATTCCTGCTCCCCCGAGGAAGCTGAAGAAGATCTCCTCGGTCATTTTGGCTAACACTGTCTCTCAGCCCCCGACTAGTGGAGTTCCCACTTTTGTTCCCCCGAGCTCTGCCATGAGCTCGGTGAAGACTTGGATCATTCCCGAGATCTAAGGTATTGAGGAGAACCTTTCTCGGGACATGGTCAGCTCATTGGTTGCTCGCCATATTGCTTCTGTAAGTCTTATTACTTTGAACTTTTCATCTTTCCCTTGTTACATCTGTCTCTGACTTTCTTTCATTTTCTTTTCACAGTTGGTGAGTTGCTTCAATACAATTTTGAAGAAAGATGAGGCGATTAAAGCTTCAAGCTCCTCATTTAGTGTGGAGGAAGCTCTGGAGGAAGCTATTAAGTCTTTGGAAGACTCTCGTCAGAAGTATGATACCGACAAGGCTGTTTGGGAGAAGAAACTTACCTCCACCGAGCAGGAGAAAACTCAAGTTGTTGAAGTCTCCAAGGGGTTGGAGAAGAAAATAAAGGACTTGGAGGAGAAAAATAAAGAGCTTGAAGGGAAGCTCAAGAATGCTGGGGAGCTTGAGAATAAGCTCAAGGCTGCTGAGGGAGAATTAATCCAACTTCGGGAAGTAAGTCGGCAGAAGGAGGAGATTGAGAATAAATTAAAGACTGCTGAAAACCTTCTATCCGAGAAGCTTTCCTCGGAGAAGTTAAAGAGAAAATTGGCTGTGAAGAAGTCTTTCAGTGCTGGCTGGGATAAGGGGTGGAACAAGGGATTGGCTGCCATGGTGTCGCAAGTAGAATATGGCAGCCTCAAGTACTTTAGGGATGGATGGGTCGCTGCTCTACAGGAGATGAAAGTGGATGAAAATTCTGAACTCTTTCAGCGACACATCCCTGGTCCCCCTCTAACTCCTGAAGACTTAGAAGAGGACGAAGCTGCCTCTGAAGAGTCTTCCATGGTGATGGGAGATCAAGTTTCTCATCCCCCATCCATCCAGCATACAAATGAGGAACTCGCTACTTCCTCCGAGAAACCTCCAGCACTTCCCCAGCTACTATCTGCTCCACCCGAGCAACCTACCTCCTCGTCCCAGCCTCCCGAGAAAGTTTTGGGAGACAAGGAAAAGGTGTAGAGTTGTTCGGGTTTATCTCTATTTTATTTTTCTTTAACAAATGTAATCCTGAACATGTAACTCTGAACCTTGTACTTCTGACCTTTATGATATAATAAAACTTGAACTTGTGTTTTTGCATACTGTTGTCTATTCTTCATGCTTTATTGGTGCTTTTATTGATTACTGCTTTTTCTTTCTCTACTAGTTTCTGGCCAGGATGGAATTACTATCTGCTCATGATACCAAGCCGTTGAGGCAATGCAATGTTTATTTTAAGGCTGGTCACACAGATCTGAGTGCAGCACAAATTGTTGACATCCTTGGCCAAGATGCTTCGAAACAGGCGATTGAGGCCTACCAATACTTGAAGACCCTTCTTGATCGTGCAGTGGCCAACAATGTGGCTTATTATGATATGATCGAGGATCTCCAAGGCATTCTTGAAGACCTTCAGCAACAATACAAAGAATCCACTGCCCTTTTGCATGAGGGGTATGAGAAGAAATATCAACAAATCATTGCCGACAAGGGGTACGAGAAGCATTTTGCTGGCTACGATGTGAGGGAGAAAACTCTGAGGGGTGAGGTCGAGGAGTGCAGACAAATAGCTGAGTTGTTGGAGCAAGAGAATAACAACTTGCAAAGAGAGTTGTCACAGTTGAAGTCTGCAGCTTCCACTTCAAAAGCCTTGATTCCAGTGACTGATGAGGGATTCTCATTCTTGGAGGTCGAGAACGCCAACTTGAGGGACGAGTTGAAAACCTTGAAGAGGTCTGGCCCTTCTACACCTTCTCGTGGTCGAGCAAGAGCTACTCAAGGACGAGCAAGAGCTGCTCGGATTCCTGTCGAGGAACAGCGGACTCAATCTGCCTTAGAGAACCAGGCCTTCCAATTAATGGCAAAGAACCAGGCATTGGCTGAAATGTCAAAGAAGACCAGGGACCTGGAAGATCATCTTTCTGCGCAGAAGTCTGTCTTGTAGAATAAGGAACTCTTCATCAAAAATCTCCACGAACAGTTGGAAAGACTGACATATCAATTCCACAAATAGCCCAGGGAGTTCTGGATGGCTGTGTACAACGAGGCTCTCTATCACTTGGACGATCGTATCCAGAATGCCAATAATGAGGGCTACAAGCAAGGCTGGTTGAATGCCTTAGGTGTGCTGCAACTCGAACAGGGTCATTACCTGTGGTACTACCACGATCCTGGGCTGCTCGACCTACCCGTGCCACCATTAAAACTGGATATGAGTTGGATCCCTGCTCGGGCCATTCCTCGGTGCTTGATTTCCAAGTATCTCGGCGACTACAATCTCCATTCAAATGTCGAGATATCTCGTCCCGAGCACCTCCTAGATTGACCATCCGTGATGAATATCAGGATGTTAAAAGATTTGAACTTTATAAATTCTCCTCTTGCTTTAAATGATCCGCCTGCTGGCGAGTAACCTGTTACAAAAGCAGAGGGGAAGAAACCAATAGAGTAGGAATTTTGATGTAATAGTTAGTATACATTTCATTATCAATGTAATTTATTTTTGGATTTAACGAAAGACTTTCATTTTTGTTCGCAATCTTAATTGCTATTGTCTTGTAATTATAAAACATTTTACATCTGTGCATGTGTATCTGTTAAAAAGATAATAATATTTTGTTATTTGTCGACCAACTTATTGTCGAGTAGTTTGAACTTGTGGTAATTATTTGGCAAAAATAATGTTTTGTTTCTCGACCAACTTAGTAAAAAGTTACGAGTATAAAAAATGTTTAAAATGTTTCCGACCAACCAAGGTCGGTAAATTTTCCTTGTCGACCAATTACAGTTAGTGGGTTTTTATCCCCAACCAGCCATAGTTAGTAGATTTTTTTTCTTAACGAGCAACTTTCGTACTTTTTGGAATAATTTTACCTTCCGGCCAACTCAAGTTGGCATTTTCGAAAATATATTTACTTCCTAACTGACATAAATTGGCATTTTTAGGAATACTTTTATTTCCCGAGGAACATATAGTTTTACTTCCCGTAGGAATACAAGTTTTATTTCCCGGAGGAATACAAGTAGCTTTACTTCCCGGAGGAATACAGGTAGCTTTACTTCCCGGAGGAATACAAGTAGCTTTACTTCCCGGAGGAATACAGTTAGCTTTACTTCCCGGAGGAATATAGGTAGCTTTACTTCCCGGAGGAATATTAGTAGCTTTACTTCCCGGAGGAATATAGGTTTCTTGACCAACCTTAGTTGGCATTTTCGAGAAAAAATTTGAGTAGTCTGAGCTTTGCCGAGTAGTGCCGAGTAGTGTGTAGCACTAGTATTCCCCGAAAAACTTTCAATAAAAAGAAAGAATTCGGCAGAATATCTTCATTTTATTCATCACTGATAATACTTGCGTAGGTGCTCTGCGTTCCATGCATTCTTAAACTCCTCCCCTTCTAAAGTTGTTATTCGGTAAGTTCCTGGTCGAACAACTTCTGTAACTCGGTATGGTCCATGCCAGTTTACCTCCAGTTTGTTGTGCTTTTGAATCACTTTCTTCAGCACATAGTCTCCTTCTTTCAGGTCTCACTTCTTCACTCTCTTGTTGTAGAACAAAGTTGTTCGCTGCTGGTAAGCAGCATTTCTAATGGCTGATCCTTCTCTAACTTCCTCGAGCATGTCTAAATCCAATCTTCTCATTAAGTCGCTGACAGGGGAATTGAAATTTAGTACCCTGTGTGTTGGGAGGCCCAACTCGGCAGGTATAACAGCTTCACTTCCAAACGCTAGCATATATGGAGATTCCCCTGTTGCTACTCGGGGAGTAGTTCGATAAGCCCACAGTACTGGCTGTAACTCGTTGATCCAATTTGCTTTCGCATCGTCCAGTCTTTTCTTCAAGACATTCAGTAGCGTTCTGTTTGTCACTTCAGTTTGTCCATTGCTTTGAGGATGGCCTGGTGCTGAGTGGATCTTCAAAATGTTTGACTGGTGACAATAGGCAGGAAACTCCTCGTTATCAAATTGTGTTCCATGGTCTGTGATGAAGGCATGAGGAAGACCATATTGACAAATGATGTTCTTCCAAACAAATTAGTACACCTTGTCGTACGTCATATCAATGAGAGGCTCAGCTTCTACCCATTTAGTAAAATAATCCACTGCAACGACCAGGTATTTGAACCTTCCTCTAGTCATTAGCAGTGGGCCAACCAAATCTATCCCCCACATGGCAAATGGCCAAGGGGAAGTGATGGGTGTTAACAATGCTCGTGGAGTTCTTCGGATGGAGGAAAAACGCTGGCACTTGTCACATTTCTTGGCATAGGCTATACAATCAACCCTCATCGTCGGCCAGTAGTATCCCTGTGTCATCACCCTTTGCAAAAGCGTCCGACCTGCTACATGGGCTCCACAGGACCCTTCATGGACCTCTTCAATTAAATATTTCACCTCGGTGGGATGCACACATCTCTGTAAACCTGCCATAATTCCTCGTCTATATGGAATACCGTTAGTTAATACATACCGAGCAGCTTTAAACTTCAATTTCTTGGCTGTGAGCTTGTCAGTTGGTAATTCTCCCTCCTCAATATATGCCCTGATGGGATCCATCCAAGATGGTCCTAAATCAAGGGTGATAAAGTTCATCTTCAGATCTTCATCTATACTCCGACCAGCCAACACTTCAATTGGGATTGTTCGTCGTAGCTCGGTACGAGTAGCTGATGCTAATCAAGCTAGGGCGTCTGCTCTCGCATTCTCCATTCTCGGTATTCTGACCAGCTGAATAGCAGCAAATTCCGACACCAGATTTTTTACCTTTGCATGATATCTGATCATTAATTCTCCTTTAACTGCATATACTCCCATCATTTGGTTTACGATCAATTGAGAATCACTGAAAACAATAACCTGCTGCGCCTCCATAATTTTTGCCAAACTAAGACCTGCAATCATGGCCTCTACTCAGCCTCATTATTGGAATCTTTGAATTGGTAACGTAGGGCGTATTCCATGTCGACATCATCCGGAGTGTTCAAAACTATCCCCGCGCCACATCCTGTAATGCAAGATGAGTGTTGATGTAAAAAACTAGATTGCTCTAATTATTCAATGACAGATAAATAAATAAGACAGATTTTTAAAGTGGTTCGGCTAGGAATAAAGCCTACGTCCACTGTTATGTTATTGCTGAAGGTTTACAGAATTCTTGATTACAAGTTCTCTCAAGAAATTCCGGTCCCTCCTGAATGAGGATGATACAAGGTATTTATAGACTTTAGGCTGTACATGAAAGGTTCGATACATTAAATGACATACATATGAAAGGGTAATACATTTAATGTAGCGTGGGCGTCAAGAATATAAACATTCAATGAATAGTTGAACAGTTGTCCGTCTGGTAATTAATGATACGGCCGAGATGCAGCTCGGACCGCCTTAGTTGCTCGTTGATCAAGAGTTCCTCGGAGCGCTAGAGTACCTCGGGGTGCTAGAGTTCCTCGGGGTATACTCGTACCTCGGAGAGAACATGAATTGGTCGAAGGAAATGAACTTCCTTGCTGCTATTGTGCCACGTAGATTGACACGTGTCTTCATATTATTCGTCCACATCAGCATATTAATTTTGGTATCAACAGAAGCCCCCAATGTTTCATATTTCGAACTTTGAGGAGTATGGGACATTCTTTCTCGGTATATGGCAATATTAAATGACTTTCCTGGGTTTCAGGAACATTGTATTCAAATTTCCTTCTCATTTCGCAGCTTCCGCCTTTTTTTTGAATTTTTTATAAGCGCTTCGATCTCCGTGCAGTTTTTGTCCTTTTAGCCGCTGGAAGTTCAGTAGTTTCTTTTTGGTAATCATTTCTTTCGCCGCTTCCCAATGCAGAGTATTTAAACTTCTTAGGTAACCATACCGTCTTCTACGTTTTCCACTTTCTTGCATTCAAGCTTTCTATTTTCTTCTTCTCTCTTGTGCGTTCATCCTTGTTTTCGTTCGTTGTCAACATACGTCCTTTCTTCCTGTAAGATCTTCTTCCTTTCTTCTGTATCTCTTTTATTCAATATGGTTTATATTGTGGAGTCTGTTGAGAAATTTCGTTCTGATTTTTCCATTCCTTCCTGGGTAACTCTAGAGGTTCTTTCTGAGCCTTTAGATTATTTTCGATTGGCTGAGGGACATTGGTTCCCCAGTCTTTTCATTGCTGAATGTGGTTTTTCCTTTCCACCAAACCCATTGTGTCTTGAGTTTTGTCAATATTTTGATCTTGTCCCTGCAAAAATAGCCCCCAATTCATGGAGAATAATTAATGGGGTGTACAAATTAAATTTAACTCATGGGACTCGTATAGGGATCCCTGAAATTATGTACTGCTATAAGTGGGCCACTCTAGATAATATTTATTACTTAAAAACTAGGTTTCTGAATAGGGCTCTTGTAGTTAACCTCCCTGACTCAAATAGAGATTATTTTGAGCATGGGTTGGTCATAAAAAATTGGCAATATGCCCCTTTAGCTGGAAATGAAGTATACAACGGTCCCAGATGCCCCCCATATGGCAATGGGATAGGTTTATTTTTCATTTTATTTTACTTATAAAATTATGTTTTCATCATGTTTGACAAAATGTATGACTGATATCTCATTATGTATTTATTTGCAGTTGATAGCAAAAGAAAAACTCCAAAGGAATCAGAGGTTAATATCAAGCATCTGAAACTTATCTGGGGTTTGCATAAAAACGTTGCAGACGAGCATATCAGGTCTGCATCATATTTGCTGCAGTATAGGAGCTATACAACTTCTTATATTGCTCACCCTGTTGAACCAGCCTCAACCCCAGAAGACTCTTCTTCAGACTCTCATCTTCCTTTAAGTCAAAGAATGGGTAAGAAAAGAGCTCCTCCTGCTCTCTTTGATGACATTACTTCTGCTGTTGGGGCTAAGAGAGGTAAAACTGATGTCCCAGAGGGGACTAAGAAAGTGGATGCTGCACCCTCTAAAGCTACCGAGAAGCCCCCAGTGGCTCCGAGCAAGAAAGTTGCTCCTGTAGAAGTAATTACTATCTCTCCGACCAAGTCTTCTTTGGTTGAAAGTGCTGAACTCCCGTTGAGGAGATTGAGGAAATCATCCTCCGTTAATCTGGCTGAAACTGCCTCCTCTCTACCTGCTGGTGGTACTGATGTTCCAAACATCATTCTTCCAAGTTCTGCAATGAGCTCGGTCATACCCGAGGTCCATGGAATTGATGAAAAAATTCCTAGGGATATGCTGACATCCCTAGCTGCTCGTCACCTTGCTTCAGTAAATTTCTCATACTTTTGGTTTTTCTTTCTTTCTCTAAATGCTTGCATTTTGTATTGACTTTACTATTTTTCTCATCTTTCAGCTGGTGAACTGTTTCAATAATATTGTGAAGAAGGATGAAGCTATTAAAGCTTCAAGCTCCTCGTCAGGTGTAGAGGATGCTTTGCTGGGTTTGACCCAATCCTTGAAGGAATCTCGCCAACAGTATGTTGAGGAAAAAGCTGTTTGGGAGAAAAAATTGGCTGTGGCTGAAGCTGAGAAGGTGAAGATGGCTGAAACCTCCAAGAATTTGGAGGATAAAGTAAAAGGTTTAGAGATTGAACATCAGGAATATGATGGCAAGCTGAAAAAGGCAGAGGAATTGGATGTAAAACATTCCTCGGAGAAATTAAGAAGAAAAGTCGCAGTCAAAAAATCCTTCAGCGCTAGCTGGGAGAAAGGATGGGATAAGGGGATTGCTGCTATGACATCCCAAGTCCAATATGGGAAGTTGAAATACTTCCACGAAGGCTGGGTAGCTGCTCTGCAAGAGTTGAAGGTCAAAGACGATTCTGAGCTATTCCAACGACACCTCCCTGGTCCTCCTCCAGCAATTGTGGAAGAAGAAGAAGATGAGCCTGTCTCTGATGAATCTTCTATGGCTATAGGTGATCCAGTCTCTGCCTATCAACCTTCTGTCACCGAGGACATTTCTTCCATGCCTCCTCCTCCCGAGAAGATTCCTGCCGATCAAGCCGTTGTTACCACCGAGCAACCGAGCTCCTCGTCCCAGCCTCCCGAGAAAGTCTTGGGAGACAAGGAAAAGGTGTGAAGTTGTTCGGCATTAATTCTATCTTTCACTACTTGTAATCGAACAATGTAATCCTTTTGTGATCTAATAAAATACATCTTCGCTCCTCTTCATTGTTGATCCTCTGTCTGCTTTTATTTAACTACTGCTTTCTCTTCGTTATTAGTTTTTGGCGAGAATGGAATTGATATCTGCTCCTGATACTGAGTTGATGCGACAATGCAATGGATATTATAAAGCTGGTCATACAGACCTAAGTGTATCAGAGATTGTTGACATTCTTGGTCACGATGCCTCAGAACAAGCAGTTGAGGCTTATCGGTACCTGAAGGATTTACTTGATAGATCTGTGGCCAACAATGTGGCATACTACGAATTGATCAAGGAACTTCATGGTTCCATAGAGGATCTTCAAAATCAACACAATGCATCAATGGCTTCGTTGCACAAGGATTATGAAAATAGATATCAACAACTTTCTTCTGAAACAGGCCATAAAAAGATCCTTGCTGGATATGATATTAGGGAAAGAACTTTAAAAGGTGAGGTTGAGGCCTACAGGCAGATTGCTGAGTTGTTGGAACAGGAGAACAATAATTTGCAGAAAAAATTGGCTCAGTATGAATCTGCAGCATCATCTTCCACTGCTTTAGTGCCAGTTACTGATGAAGGTTTCTCGTTCTTAGAGGTCGAAAATGCCAAATTAAGGCAAGTACTGGATGACTTAAGAAGATCTGCTGCTTCTGGGACTGCTCGGGGACGAGGAAGAGGTTCTCGAGGGCGAGGAAGAGCTGTTCAAAATGTTGTCAAGGAACAAGGTTCTCCAGTCCCTTCTCGGAGCCGATCAAGAGTTCTTAGTCGCAATGTTGAAGAGGCTCGTACCCAATCTACTTTGGAAACTCAGGCATTCCAATTAAACGTCAAAGATCAAGCTCTATCAGAAATGTCCAAGAAAAATCTATCCTTGGAAGATCAACTTACTGCAACGAAGTCTGCTCTACATACTAAGGATCTTTTTGCCAAGAATCTTCTCGAACAATTGGATAGATTAACCTTTCAATTTCATAAGCCGCCCAGGGAATTCTAGATGGCAGGATATAATGAAGCTCTTGTTCATTTGGATGCTCGTATTGAACATGCCAACAATGAAGGTTATAAGCAGGGATGGTTGAACGCCCTGGGTGTATTAAAATTGGAGCGAGGGCATTATTTATGGGATTATCATGCTCCTGGATTGTTAGACTTGCCTGTTCCACCTTATAAATTGGATATGGCATGGATTCCTGCTCGTTCCATTCCTCGGAGTTTGATCTCTAAATATCTTGGTGACTACAACCTTCATTCTCATGTTGAAGTATCTCGTCCCGAGCACCTATTGGACACTCCTACAATAATGAATGTCAGAATGCTGAAGGACTTGAACTTTATTAATTCTCCTCTTTGCTTGGAAGATTCTCCTGCTGGCGAAGAGCCTGTCTCCAAAGATAAAGGAAAGAAACCAATAGAATAGGTTTTTCAATGTAATAATTAGCACATATGTAGAGTTTGTAATACATTTTTATCTTAATGAAAGAATTTCATTTTCAGTTTTGCCAAATTAGTATAGCTATTTTTCTGTTTGCAAATTGTATGGTTCATCAACCAACTTAAAATTTACAAGTATTAGAAATGTTACTTGATCACTCAATAATAAAGTAATGAGTATAAATGTTTAAAATGTTTCCAACCAAACAAGGTTGTTAAATAATGTTTGTCGACCAACTACAGTTGATGGGTTTTTATCCCCAACTAACCATACTTGGTAAATTTTAAATATTTTTATAAAATGTGTCCGACCAACCAAGGTCAATAATTTTACTCCTCGTCGACTAACTACAGTTAGTGGGTTTTTATCCCCGACCAACCATACTTGGTTCATTTTGGAATATTTTGTTCTTTAAAGAACTTTTTGTATTAATCTTACCTCCCGACCAACATAAGTTGTAATGGGAGGATATTTTTATCTTACCAACTGTAATTGATCATGCTGATGTACACCTCCTAACCAAAGGAGTATTTTTTGGTTCTTTCGAACTGTCCACTAGATATCTTACCAACCGTAGTTGGTCACATTAGTGTCGCCTCCTAACCAAAGGAGTATTTTTTGGTTCTTTCGAACTGTCCACTAGATATCTTACCAACCGTAGTTGGTCACACTAGTGTCGCCTCCTAACCAAAGGAGTATTTTTGGGTTCTTTCGAACTGTCCACTAGATATCTTACCAACCGAGTTGGTCACACTAGTGTCGCCTCCTAACCAAAGGAGTATTTTTTGGTTCTTTCGAACTGTCCACTAGATATCTTACCAACCGTAGTTGGTCACACTAGTGTCGCCTCCTAACCAAAGGAGTATTTTTTGGTTCTTTCGAACTGTCCACTAGATATCTTACCAACCGTAGTTGGTCACACTAGTGTCGCCTCCTAACCAAAGGAGTATTTTTTGGTTCTTTCGAACTGTCCACTAGATATCTTACCAACCGTAGTTGGTCACACTAGTGTCGCCTCCTAACCAAAGGAGTATTTAAATTGTTCTCGCCCTTTTATCAACCGGAGTTGATCGTGGGTCTGAACTATAATCTTCTTCTTGTTATCAAGCAGTTGTTATCAAGCAGCGTAGTGTACAACACTAGTATTCCCCGAAAAACTTTCAACAGAAAGAAAATGGTGAAACATCCTCGTTTTATTCATAATGAAGGAAATGCTTTACATTTTACATTACTGATAATACTTGCGCAGGTGTTCAGCATTCCATGCATTCTTAAATTCCTCTCCTTCTAGAGTTGCTATTCTGTAAGTTCCTGGTCGAACAACTTCCACAACTCGATAAGGTCCATGCCAGTTTGCTTCGAGTTTATTGTGCTTCTGAATGACCCTCTTCAGCACATAATCTCCTTCCTTTAGATCGGATTTCTTCACCCTTTTGTTGTAGAACAGTGCTGTTCGTTGTTGATAAGCAGCATTTCTGATGGATGCTTCTTCTCTAACCTCCTCGAGCATATCCAAATCCAGCCTTCTCATTAAATCGTTGATTGGGGAATTAAAATTCAGCACTCTATGTGTTGGGAGACCCAACTCGGCAGGTATTACAGCCTCACTTCCAAATGCTAACATGTATGGTGATTCTCTAGTTTCTGCTCGGGGAGTTGTTCGGTAAGCCCACAAAACTGACTGTAGCTCATTAATCCAATTTGCTTTAGCCTCACTTAGCCTTTTCTTCAACCAATTTAATAATGTTCTGTTCGTCACCTCAGTCTGTCCATTGCTTTGAGGATGGCCTGGTGCTGAATGAAATTTCAAAATGTTCGACTGATGACAATAGGCAGCGAATTCCTCGTTATCAAATTGTGTTCCATGATCTGTAATTAAAGCATGAGGGAGACCATATCGACAGATAATGTTCTTCCAAATGAATTGATAAACCTTCTCGTACGTCATATCAATCAGTGGTTCAGCTTCCACCCACTTAGTAAAATAATCCACTGCCACGACGAGGTACTTAAACCTTCCTCGGGTCGTCGGCAATGGTCCAACCAAATCAATCCCCCACATAGCAAATGGCCAAGGTGAAGTTATGGGTGTCAACAATGCTTGTGGAGTTCTTCGGATGGAGGAAAAGCGTTGGCACTTGTCACATTTCTTGGCATAGGCTATACAATCAGCCCTCATCGTCAGCCAGTAGTATCCCTGTGTCATCACCCTTTGCAAAAGTGTCCGACCTGCTACATGAGCTCCACAGGATCCTTCATGGATTTCCTCAACCAATTCCTTGACTTCTGATGGATGTACACATCTCTGCAAACCTGCCATAATTCCTCGTCTATACAAAACACCATTAGTTAACACATACCGAGCAACTTTATACTTCAATTTCTTGGCGGCTAGCTTATCCTCCGGTAATTCTCCTTCTTCAACGTATGCCCTGATAGGATCCATCCAAGATGGTCCTAAATCAAGGGTTATTATATTCACCATCAGGTCTTCTTCTATGCTCCGACTTTCTAATACTTCAATAGGTATTGTTCTTCATAGCTCGGTGCGCGTAGCTGACGCTAATCAGGCCAATGCGTCTGCTCTAGCATTCTCCATCCTCGGTATTCTCACCAATTGAATGGCATCAAATTCTACCAACAATTCCATCACCTTTGCGTGATACTTCGCCATTAATTCTCCCTTGACTGCATATACTCCCATCATCTGATTCACAATTAATTGAGAATCACTGAACACCATTATTTGCCGTGCTTCTATAAATTTCGTTAAATTTAAACCTGCTATCAAGGCCTCATACTCAGCCTCATTATTGGAGGCTTTGAATTGGAATCGCAAGGCATACTCCATGTCAATATCATCGGGGGTGTTTAAAACAATCCCTGCTCCACAACCAGCGGTGCAAGACGACCCATCCACGTATAATCTCCATGTAGGTAACTCGTCTTCAAATTTCTTATCTGTCAGAGCTCCTCGGTAAAATATCTGTTGTTTTCTTTCATCATCCCCTAGTATCTTTCGCTCCTCGTCGATCATCTGTTCGCGCCCTTTTACCAACCGTAGTTGGTTTGGGTTTGAATATGATGATTTTTCTACATCCACGAGTCCTTTTACCAACCTTAGTTGGTTTGGACCTGTGTCTGTTGATCCTGTATCGTCCACAGGTTGGTCAGCAAGTACCTTTTGTTCCTCGGGGGTATCAGGGTATGTGAATTCTGCTATAAAATCTGCTACAGCTTGCCCCTTTAATGATGATCTGGGTTCGTACACAATATCATATTCACCGAGTTCTATTGCCCAATACATCAATCTTCCTGATTTTTCTGGCTTGTGAAGGGCTTGTCTTAATGGCATGTCAGTATACACAATGATTGTATGGGCTTGGAAGTATGGCCTCATTCTTCTACTTGCTTCAATTAATGCCAGTGCCAATTTTTCTAGCTTTGGATACCTGATTTCTGCACCTCGGAAAGCTTTACTTGTGTAATAGATAGGTTTCTGGACTCCATTCTCCAATCTGATCAATGCTGAACTAACTGCATTTTCTGATACTGCCAAATACAAGTATAGCTTCTCTCCAGTTATTGGCCTGGACAACAATGGTGGTGCTCCCAAATACTTCTTCAAGTCGTGAAAAGCCTTTTCACATTCATCAGTCCACTCAAAACGTTTTCGCAGTGTTTTGAAGAATGGGAGACATTTATCAGTTGCTCGGGATACAAATCTGTTGGGCGCTGCAACTCGTCCTGTAAGACTCTGTACTTCTTTCCTCGTCGTTGGGGATCGCAGCCCTAAAAGATCTTTGATCTTTTCTGGATTTGCCTCAATACCTCGTTGGTTGACGATGTATCCGAGGAACATTCCTTCTCGTACTCCAAAGGTACACTTCGTCGGGTTGAGCTTCATTTGGTATTTGTCCAATTGATCAAAGGTCTGGACTAAGTCAACTAGATGATCAGTAGCTCTCTTGCTTTTGGTGAGCATGTCGTCGACATAGACTTCCATGTTGCAACTGATTTGTTCGGTAAAAACCTTGTTCATCAGCCGCTGATATGTTGCACCTGCATTTTTTAAACCAAAAGGCATAACATTATAACAATAAGTTCCCCTTGGGGTAATAAAAGAAGTACTTTCCCTGTCTTCAGGTTTCATTTTGATTTGATTGTAGCCAGAGTATGCATCCATGAAGCTGAGCAGCTCATGTCCGGAGGTAGCATCCACTAGTTGGTCGATTCTGGGCAATGGAAAATGATCTTTTGGACATGCCTTGTTAAGATCAGTGAAATCAACACACATTCTCCATTTATTGTTCTTCTTCTTTACCATTACCACATTTGCCAACCAATCTGGATATTTTACATCTTCAATGAATTGGGCTTTCTGGAGCTTCTCGACCTCCTCTTGTATGGCCTGGTTCTTCTCGGGACTAAACACTCTTCTCCTCTGCTTCACAGGCTTGATCTCCTTATTCACATTGAGCTCATGACATAAGAAGTTTGTATCTATTCCTGGCATGTCTTCATGACTCCAAGCAAAAGTATTCTTCCTATTTCTCAAGAAAGTTATCAACTCCTTTTTTATTGAAACATCCAACGACGATCCTATCTGGGTTACTCGCTCAGGATGCTCGTCGTCCAGAATAATATTTTCTGTAGATTCCACCACCTGTCCTTTTACAAGTTGAGATTCATCTCTAGGGTCAAGAGTTTCAATTTCTGTACCTTCATCCACTTGGTAAGTAGTAGTCTTTTTCCTTGATTCTTCAAATTCCTCTTGCTCAGCAGACGAATAATAGCATTCTCGAGCTACTTTTTGATCACCTTTCACAACTCCTACCCCAAAGTTCGTTGGGAATTTCAAACACTGATGTACTGTAGATGGAACTGCTTCGAACTTCTTCAATCCAACTCTTCCCATGATGATGTTGTAGGCTGACTGCACATTCTTATCCATCACAAAGAAGCGTATTCTTTCTGTTCGACAAGCAGGCCAAGTTCCAATGAGTATATCCAACTTGATCGTCCCAAGTGGAAAAACTTTCTCGCCAGCAAAACCCAGAAGGGGTCTGTGATAAGGTTCTAATTGAGATAATTTCAAATTCAAGCTATCAAAGCATGAATAATACATGATGTCTGCCGAACTACCGTTGTCTACTAAAACCCTTGAAATGACCACGTCCTTCATCCTCATTTTGATCACCAAAGGATCATCATGAGGGTAAAGAACACCTGCCAGGACGTTTTTTGAAAAACCAATCACTAGCTTCTCTTTGTTTACCTTCCTCGGACGATCATCCTCAGCCAGATTTATTCGCTGAATATACGAACAAGCTTGAGACTCCCTGAGGTAAGCCTTTCTTTCTGTAGTAAGGTCTCCTCCTCCTGCATCTCCTCCTGTAATAACATTACAATCAAATGACCCAAAACGTATGGAAAATACCTCTCGTTCAGGCTGCCTTGGCTTCTTGGAAGATCAGGGTCATCATCTGGATCATCTTCGTGGTCCCTATTCTTTTTCTCCTCTGCACGATGAGGAGATCTAGATCTTTCTCTAGTTCTATCATCATTCTTCCTCTCACCCCTGCGATCTACATATTTTGATAATTTTCCTCTTCGGATGAGCGTTTCAATCTCGTTTTGAAGGGCTATGCAATTTTTGGTCATATGGCCATGATCTTTGTGAAACTCGCAGTATTTGTCCTTATTCCTCAGATCAGGATTTGTCCTCAGTTTTTCTGGCCACTTGATTTCCTCGCTGTTCTTGATTTCTTCTAAAACATGATTAATACCCATTTTCAATGGAGTATAATTATCGTACTTCTTTAGGACTTCCCATGACGTCCTATTATTCTTGGAGTGCTTGTCACCACCATTACCTTTCTGATCTTTCTTCTTAGACTTGTCAACCTCCACCTTAGTTTCTTTATCCATATTCTTCTTCGCAGGCATAGCCTCCTCTGCATTCATGATTTTGGCTGCTTTTGCCATCAATTCGTACATAGTTTTAGGTGGATCTTTGGCCAAGGTGTAGTACAGCTTGTTAGGTAGTAAACCACTCATCAAAGCAGTGATCGCTGTTTTTTCTTCGTAATCTATGACTTCCAACTTCTCGTTATTAAAACGAGTTATGTAATCTCTAGTACTTTCACATGATTTTTGCCTAACACTTAGCAAGTGTGCCACTCGCTTTACTGGCTTTGCTCCGAAACAAAAATTGCCAATGAACAGCTCGGCTAATTGAATAAAAGTTGAAATCTTACCCCGAGGAAGATTATTGTACCATATTTGTGCAGATCCGGTAAGAGTTCTCGAGAATGCTCTACACCTCATCTTGTCGGGGACGGCATAGATGTCGGCAGCAGCTTGGTATTGTTCTATATGAAGTACAGGATCTGTCTTTCCATCGTACTTAGGGGTCACTACAGGTGCTTTGAATTTCGATGGTGTTGGAAAATCCACAATGGCTTGCACAAAAGGTGTCCCTTGAACAAAAGTTCTCTGTAAAGGGTTTCTCGCTTTAGCCATTTCTCCCAATCTCTCCTCCAACCGTTGAATGGAACCTTTCCATGCTTCATTCCCTTCCTCAGGCCGCCTAGTCCGAGCAATTGATTGTTCTGACATAGCTTCCTGAGATTTATCTCGACGAGTAGCTGGTCGTGATTGTGCTGATCCTTCTCTCAAACCTGATGGTGGAGGTAAACTTCTCGATGGAGCTCTAGGTGGACTCGTATTCCTCCTTGGTCCTAATCGGCTGAAAGGAGACACCCTGCTTAATCTTTCTAAAGCGCTAGTTCTCTCCGGAGAGAGAGTGATACGTTGATCTGTATCTGTGGCCCGTATTGATGAAGTTCGCCCAGGTTGATAAGAAGAATCAGTAGATTCCTCATTGTGATATGACCCAGTACGTCTGGATCGCGATTGGCCATGATCACTCCTTTGCCTTGAATAGGTAGGTGCACTGCCTTGAAGAGTTTGAATGAGTTGCCTCATAGATTCTTGCATGGCGGTTTTTCCTTGAGCCAGATTTGTCATAATTCCGGTCAGATCTGGAGATGCAGATGGATTTGGAAGATTCCCAGTATTTCCAGCATTTCGATTACTGGATTCTGGATTATCTGCCATTGATGATAAATGATTTTTTATGAAAAACGATAATAACAGTCGTTTCCCACAGACGGCGCCAATCTGTTGATGTAAAAAACTAGATTGCTCTAATTATTCAATCACAGATAAATAAATAAGACAAAGATTTTTAAAGTGGTTCGGCTAGGAATAAAGCCTACGTCCACTGTTATGTTATTGCTGAAGGTTTGCAGAATTCTTGATTACAAGTTCTCTCAAGAAATTCCGGTCCCTCCTGAATGAGGATGATACAAGGTATTTATAGCCTTTAGGCTGTACATGAAAGGTTCGATACATTAGATGACATACATATGAAAGGATAATACATTTAATGTAGCGTGGGCGTCAAGAATATAAACATTCAATGAATAGTTGAACAGTTGTCCGTCTGGTAATTAATGATACGGCCGAGATGCAGCTCGGACCGCCTTAGTTGCTCGTTGATCAAGAGTTCCTCGGAGCGCTAGAGTACCTCGGGGTGCTAGAGTTCCTCGGGGTATCCTCGTACCTCGGAGAGAACATGAATTGGTCGAAGGAAATGAACTTCCTTGCTGGTATTGTGCCACGTAGATTGACACGTGTCTTCGTATTATTCGTCCACATCAGCATATTAATTTTGGTATCAACAATGAGCCATCTACATAGAGCGTCCATATAGGTAACTCGTCTTCAAATTTCTGATCTGTCAGAGTTCCTTGGTGAAATATTTATTGCTTCCTTTCATTTTCCCCTGATATTTCTCACTCTTCGTCGATCATCTTTTCTTTCCCTTTTACCAACCAGAGTTGGTCTGAGCTCGAATTTGATGATCTTGTAACATCCACTTGCCCTTTTACCAACCGGAGTTGGTCTGAGCTTGTGTTTGATGATCCTGTAACATCCACAGGTTGATCAACGAGCAACTTTTGCTTCTCGGGGGTATCAAGATAGGTGAACTCTGCTATAAAATCCGCTACAGCTTGCCCTTTAAGCGATGATCTGGGTTCATAAACTATATCATATTCACCGAGCTCTATTTCCCAGTACATCAATCTCCCTGATTTTTCTAGTTTATGAAGGGCTTGCCTCAATGGCATATCAGTATATACAACTATAGTATGAGCCTGGAAGTATGGCCTCATTCTCCTACTCGCCTCAATCAGCGCCAATGCTAACTTTTCCAGCCTTGGATATCTGATCTCTGCTCCTCGGAAGGCTTTACTTGTGTAGTAGATTGGTTTTTGTACTCCATTCTCCACTCTTATCAACGCCGAGCTAACTGCATTCTCCAATACTGCTAGATACAAGTATAATTTTTCTCCCATCACCGGCCTGGACAACAGTGGAGGTGCTCCCAAGTATTTCTTCAAGTCTTGAAAAGCCTTCTCACATTCTTCATTCCACTCAAAAGTCTTTCGGAGTGTCTTAAAGAATGGGAGACATCGATCAGTTGCTCGTGATACAAATCTGTTGAGTGCTGCTGCTTGTCCTGTAAGACTTTTCACCTCTCTCTTCGTCGTTGGAGATCGCAGCCCTAATAGAGCTTTGATCTTTTCAGGATTTGCCTCAATGCCTCAATGCCTCGTGATACAAATCTGTTGGGGGCTTCTGTTGATATTTATCCAGTTGATCAAAAGTCTGACTTAAGTCAACTAGATGATCGGCAGCTTTCTTGCTCTTTGTTAGCATATCGTCAACATAGACTTCCATATTGCAACTGATTTGTTCAGCAAAGACCTTGTTCATCAGCCGCTGATATGTCGCACCTTCATTTTTTAAACCAAAAGGCATAACATTATAACAAAAAGTTCCCCTAAGGGTAATGAAAGAAGTACTTTCCCTGTCTTCAGGTTTCATTTTAATCTGATTTTAGCCAGAATAAGCATCCATCAAGCTCAGCAGCTCGTGTCCCGAGGTAGCATCCACCAATTGATCAATTCGGGTTAATAGAAAGTGATCCTTTGGGAATGCTTTGTTGAGGTCGGTGAAGTCTACACACATCCTCCACTTGTTGTTTTTCTTCTTTACCATCACCACATTGGCTAACCAGTCTGGATATTTAACATCTTCAATGAAGCAAGCTTTCTGGAGCTTCTCGACTTCCTCTTGTATAGCTTGATTCTTCTTGGGGCTGAACACTCTTCTTCCCCGCTTCACTGGCTTGATCTCCTTATTCACATTGAGTTCGTGACATAAGAAATTTGGATCTATTCCGAGCATATCTTCATGACTCCACGCAAAAGTTTGCTTTCTGCTTCTTAGGAAAATTATCAATTTCTATTTTAGTGAGGCTTCCAACGACGAACCTATTTGAGTAGTTCGCTCAGGGTGCTCATCGTCTAGAATGATGTTTTCAGTAGCTTCCACCACTTGACCCTTCACGAGTTGAGACTCATCTCTAGGATCCAGTGTTTCAATTTCTGCACCTTCATCCACTTGATAGGTAGTAGTCTTTTTCCTTGATTCCTCCAGTTCTTCTTGCTCGGCGGATGAATAATAGCATTCCCGAGCTACTTTTTGATCACCTTTCACAACTCCTACTCCAAAATTTATTGGAAATTTTAGGCATTGATGTACTGTAGATGGTACAGCCTTGAACTTCTTCAATCCTACTCTTCCCATGATGATATTGTATGATTATTGAACATTCTTATCCATCACAAAGAAACGTATTCTTTCTATTCGACAAGCAGGCCATGTACCAATGAATATATCCAACTTGATCGTCACAAGTGGAAATACTTTCTCGCCAGCAAAACCGATGAGGGGTCTATGATAAGGCTCCAATTGAGAGAGCTTTAGATTTAAACTATCGAAGCACGAGTAGAACATGATGTCTGCCGAGCTACCATTGTCGACCAGTACTCTTGAAATTATTACTTCCTTCATCCTCATTTTGATCACCAATGGGTCATCATGAGGATATAGAACACCTGCGAGGTCATTCTTTGAGAAACCAATGACCAATTTCTCTTTATTTACCTTTCTCAGGCGATCCTCCTCAGCTAGATTTATTCGTTGAATGTATGAGCAAGCTTGAACCTCACAGAGGTAAGATTTTCTCTCGGCAGTAAGGTCTCCTCCTCCTCCTGCGTCTCCACCTATTATAACATTACAGTCAAATAACCCAAAGCGTATTGAAAATACCTCCCGTTCTGGCTGCCTTGGTCTCTTGGGAAGATCGGGGTCATCTTCGGGATCAACTTCATGGTTTCTTTTCTTCTTCTCCTCTGCTCGACGAGGAGATCTAGACCTCTCTCTTGTTCGGTCGTTGTTTCTTCTTTCGCTTCCACGATCAACATACTTTGTCAGCTTTCCTCGTCTGATGAGTTTTTTAATCTCATTCTAAAGAGCTATGCAATTTTTGGTCATATGGCCATGATCTTTATGAAACTCGCAATACTTTGCCTTATTCCTCTTGTCAGGGTCTACCTTCATTTTCTCTGGCCAGTTTAATTCCTCGTTGTTCTTGATTTCTTCTAGAACATGGTTGATATCCTTCTTCAAAGGAGTATAATTATCATATTTCTTCATTACGTCCCATACCGACCTAGTTTTTGAATGTTTGTCATTACCATTATTCTTATGCTCTTTCTTCTTAGCTTTATCACCTTCCACCTTGGTTTCTTTGGCATCCATGTTCTTCTTCGCAGCCATAGCCTCCTCGGTATTCATAATCTTGGACGCTTTTCCCATCAGGTTCGACATGGTTCTAGGTAGATATTTGGCCAAAGTGTAGTACAACTTGTGTGGCAATAGTCCACTCATCAAGGCGGTAATCGCTGTCTTCTCCTCATAATCAATGACTTCAAGTTTCTCGTTATTAAAATGAATTATATAATCTCTGGTACTTTCGCCAGCCTTTGTCTAACACTTAACAAATGTGCTACTCGTTTAACTGGCTTTGCCCCAAAACAGAAATTCCCAATGAATAACTCGGCCAGTTGAAGAAAAGTTGAGATCTTACCCGGAGGAAGATTATTATACCATATTTGAGCGGATCCGGTAAGAGTTCCCGAGAATGCCCTGCATCTCATCTCATCTGGAACAGCATAGATGTCGGCTGTAGCTTGGTATTGTTCTATATGAAGGACGGGGTCAGTCTTTCCATCATATTTGGGGGTCACAACAGGTGCTTTGAATTTTGATGGTGTTGGAAAATCTACAATGGCCTGGACAAAAGGTGTTCCTCGAATAAAGGTTCGTTGTAGAGGGTTCTTAGCCTTAGCCATTTCTCGTAATTTATCCTCCAGCCTTTGAATAGAGCCTTTCCAAGCATCATTCCCTTCCTCGGGCCTATTGGTTCGAGCAACCGATCGCGTTGATGTAGCATCTTGGGATCTCTCTTGACGAGCAGCTGGTCGCGACTGGGCAGATCCTTCCCTTAAGTCTGATGGTCGTCGAAAACTCCTCGATGGGGCTCTAGGAGGACTTTTGCTCCTCCTAGGACCTAATCGATCGAAAGGAGATACTCTGCTTAATCTTTCTAGCGCACTGGTCCTTTCTGGGGAGAGAGTGATACGTTGTTTAGTATCTGTGGCTCGCACTGACAAAGTTCATCCAGGTTGATAAGAAAAATCTTCAGACTCCTCATTGCGATATGAATTGGTACGCCTAGTACGCGAAGAAGGTGCACGGGTATTTCTTTGAATACTTCACAGTCCTGAATGGGTTGGTGCACCGCTATGGAGGGTTTGTATGAGTTGTCGCATAGTTTCTTGCATGACGGTCTGGCCCTGAGCCAGATTTGTCATTATTCCAGCCAGATCTAGAATATTTGGCGGAGCAGATGGATTTGGAGGGCTTCCAGCATTTTGATTGCTAGATTCTGGAATATCAGCCATTTATGATGAATTTTTTTTGATGAAAAACAATATTACCAGTCGTTTCCGACAGACGGTGCCAATTTGTTGATGTAAAAAATTAGATCGTATCTAATTATTCAATCACAGATAAAATAAATGAAATAAAGAATTTTTAAAGTGGTTCAGCCTTATAAGAATGGCTTACATCCACTGTTATGTTATTGTCGAGTGTTTGAGAATTCTCGATTACAAGTTCTATCAAGAAATTCCGGTCCCTTTACAATGAGGATTGTACAATGTATTTATAGCCCTGAGGCTGTAATGTGAAAGGGTAATACATTAAATGATGTACATATGAAAGGGTAATACATTCAATGCCCTTTAAGCGTATGCGTCTGAATGATAAGCATTTAATGAACAATCAAACTGTTGGTTATCCTGCTATTAATGCTTTGTGCGAGGTGCAACTCGGACCGCCTGAGTTGCTCGGACCGCCTAAGCTTCTCGGTACTCAAGAGTTCCTCGGAGCGTATGATTTCCTCGGGGAAGCAGTGTTCCTCGTTGTAGTATGTTTCCTCGGAGCGTGTGAGTTCCTCGAAAGTGTTTGTTGTTGCCACGTAGATTGCCACGTGTCTTCACTTTATTGAGCCATGTCAGCAGAATAAATTTGGTATCAACAGTCTAATTGGATCTCGACGATCAACCTTGCCTAGAAAGTAGTGTATCGAGGGGGTTTCTTGTTTGGATTTCACTTTGCGAGACACCCCACGCACGAATAGGGTATAGCGTTGAGACTGGGGAGAAGTTTAGCCCTTAGTACTATGTTAAGGGAAATTAAATTAGATGAATAAATACATTAATATTGTACTTAGGGTCTAATGGATCTCGACGATCAACCTTGCCTAAGTAGTAGTGTATCGGGGGGGTTCCTTATTTGGATTTCGCTTTGCGAGACACCCCACGCACGAATAGGGCATAGTGTTGAGAATGGGTAGAAGTTAGCCCTTAGTACCCGGGTTAACTAGAGCATCATCATTGATATTGTGCTAGGTTGCTTTTAGATTGAGAGGTGAGAAATATTATTGTTAATTGCGAGAGATTTACGCACTTAATTGTCATGCATTTTAGTCACATGGGAATCATACCAAACCGGGCCCTGACCCGTCTATAATTCTTTGTTTCTTCACATACTCTTTGCCGTACAGGTGCTCTACCGCATGGACACCCATAATTACATTTCCATTCCGGTTGTCATGGAGCTACAACATTTTGCGGATGTTGTAGGTTGTTTGTATTATATGCTTCTTTCCATTGTACTCTACTGATGATTAGTTCATTTTCTAGGCGTGTTACCCAAAGCACTACATTCATTTATTATATTGTAATAATTGAATTGTAATACTCGGTGTAACTTATTGTATTGGTCTGTTCACCGACAGCTTATTCGGTGATTACTTATCATATTGTCGTTCTTTATTCGTTGATTTTTGATACCCACCGTTTTTGCAAATGGGATTATCTAAGTGTTTTCCTTCTATTTCCAAAATTTTCAAATTTGACAGTCCGTTTCCTAAAATGATTGGTGGTTATCTCGTACTATTATTTTAATCGACAGTGATGCTGAGAATGAACCATCTATGATTCCTATGATTATTAGAGTATTGGGCTGGCCACCTATTATTTTAGAAGGCGGGTTGTCACAACACGAATGTGTATGAAATAGTGAGGGTTTCGTAAGTACGTGCGTGCATATGTGTGTGTACATGTGTGCATCTGTGTGTGTGTGTGTGTGTATATATATATATATATATGTGTGTGTGTGTGTGTGTGTGTGTGTGAGAGAGAGAGAGAGAGGGTACCTTACTATAAGAAAAATCAAAGGTGGGTGTAGTGGGAAGGAGAAGTCTGAAAATGATTTTAGGTTAGGTTAATATGGGGACCCATTTATCAGGGTCCAGGAGAGTACCCGACTAGCTGATCCTGCGAAGAGGAAGTGCCCGACCCAAATCCGCTATCCACAAAGGCTCGTGTATTTCACATACACTCAAACACTTACGAATATACTCAAATTGGTTACCAACAATCTCTAAGGAGATATTCAGGGACACCACGGGTTATCCACACGATTATTGAGTTGCTTGAACAAGTCAAACTCTGATTTTATACACCTATAAATGTAAACCTATACCCCAGGGTGAAAGGGATGTAATTTGAGGATTTAAAGACATTGTAATAAAACAGTAACCTCTCCGTGGATGTAGGTAAGTTGTCGATCCACATATATTCGTTATTTTGTGCGTGATCTTTACTTTCAGCACTTCGTAATTATTTTCATGATATTTCTTGCACTCATAATTAGCACCATCTGTGGGAATTGATTTCTATTCCTGTGAAAACTTTCATCAATCGAAAGTCTGTAAGTCTCACAACAACAACAACATTCCTCGGGTTAGCAATGTACAAGAGGACCCAATCCCACCTAGGTTCAGGTTTGATATTCTCCAGTAAGAAAATCTCAAGTTTTGCTAAGAAAGGTAGCCTTCTAAAGAAATCTAAGGGCCACCTAGGTTTACCCAGATCTTCAGGTTAATAGACACTTATGAAACCAGGCTTCGAGAACAAGAGGAAGATACACGCCTCCAGTTGGAAGAAAATGCTCGCTTGCAAAGGTGGATTGAAAAGATGGAGAGAGATCTCCATAGAGATATAAGGAAGTGTCGTGATAGGACTTCTAGTCCTCAGACGAGTAATACTCATAACCGATGAAGGATCTTTAGGCGAGACCAGAATAGATATGAACATAGAAGGTTAGAGCTTGATTGATAAGAACGTCGTCGATCAGAGAGTGCCACAAGAGTAATGATCAATAGGATGAGAACACCATAATTTTGGTTCGTAAAAATATGGACCAGTATCCATCCCATTGAGGATCCTAGTCTACCAGGAAGATAGATAAAAGAGCTCTCAACACCTAGATGAAATTCCCTTTTTCAAGGGAGATCGAGAAAGAAGAACTCCTAAATAATCTTGTCATTCCCAAATTCAAGATTTATAATGGAAAAAGAGATCCCATAGACCACGTTTGGCAGTATAGGCAGGCAATAACCCTGTGGATCCACAACGATGCCTTGATGTGTCAAAGTTTTCCTTATAGCCTACATGACATAGTAAATAACTAATTCAAGAAGCTGCCTCACAGGTCGGCCAAGAGCTTCAAAGCCCTAGTAAAGGCTTTCACAACTCGCTTCAGAACCAACAGTTCCCAACCTAAAAGGATGGATGCACTACCCATAATGAAGAAGAAGCCATAAAAGAGCCTTCGTGACTACACCAAGAGGTATTGGGAAGTCTTTAATGAGGTAGAGGATTGCTCCGAGAAAGTTATTATTGTATCCTTCAAGATTACTCTGCCAACCACATCTATGCTTCACCAGTCCCTTATAAAGAATGAACCCAGCACCATTGATGACCTAATGGCTCCTATTGATAAATACGCTAAGGTTGAAGACGTGGTTAACTCTAATGCAGTGGATAACGGTTGAGAAAAAGTAATTAAGGGATGATATAAGAGCGACGCTCTGAAGAAAGGGAATACGAATGAGGGTAAGAACGGATCTAAGAATGGGAGTAAGGCTGATCCATCAAAAGCACTCTTGGTTATTAACACAGTCTTTAAGGAACCTATATACAAAATCTTAAATAAGATAAAAGATAAACCATTCATCAAGTGGCCCAAGAAGATGGGTGGTGAACTAACAAAAAGAAATAACGTGCTGAGATGCGCATTCCACATGGAGGGCAGTTACAGAATCTAGAATTTCAAGGATCTGAAGTCACACTTGGAGGAATTGGCCCAAGATGGGCATCTCAATGAGTTATTTGAAAAAAAAATCGAAAAGGTCGTAGTCAATAGCGACCAAAAACTAGATAATGTCCTTGATGATGACATATGACAATAATTTATGGTCATCCATGGAGCATCCAACCTAAAACAGATCCAAGGGAACGCTATTTGGATGGAGTTAGAGAAGGTCACTATTGTCATAGAGATATTATAGATTGACCCAGTAAAAAGCTAAGCGGGCAAGCGCCGGTGACCAGAAGACGTTAACAACACCAAGCACTTCGTCTTCACTGAAGAAGACCTAGTTAGAGTGAGGACTCAACACCATAATGCACTTGTGATAACTCTAAGAATTCTGAATTAGGATGTCGACAGGATGCTAGTGGATCAGGGAAGCTTGTCAGAGGTAATGTACCTATAATTATTCCACAAGCTGAAGTTCAACCTCGCCGACCTTAAGGAGGCCCCAGTCCATTGGTATGCTTCAAAGGGAAGATGAAAATGCCACTAGGAAATATAGTCCTACCAGTTAGATCACGCAACATCTCAAAGCTAATCGAATTCTTAGAGGTAGACATAGATCCCCATCAGAAACTGAAGTGTATCACCGAACGGGGTGTAGTTGAGATGCGTGGTGACCAAGCCAAAGTAAGGAAGTTCTTCATCGCGACCATCCGTCCTATAAAGGAAAAGAAAATAGCATCAAAAGATGCTCCGGAGGAAGCCCAAGAGGGGGCTACACCCTCTAAATAACAATTATGATACGACCGACCTGGAATGGAGGAGACCAGGGTCCACTCCACTTATTAGGTCGTTAAACGCCTAGAGGAAGTTGGAGTCGGTGATAACTTTCCAGAGAGAATTTTTCTCATCGAAACCGCATTTGATGATCACAAAAAGAAAGAATTGATTGCCTTCCTTAGAAGCAATCTGGATATTTTTTCTTAGGAGCCATATGATCTGCCTAGGATTGATAACTGTATAGCCTTCCATCGTCGGCATGTTGACCTGGCCTTCAAGACGATCATTCCCCAAATGTTCCTCGTTCAGGCTAAAATGGTGCATAACGAGGTAAGGAAGCTCCTAGATGTAGGATACGTTAGGGAAGTTCAGTTTCCCAAATGGTTATCTAACCTAGTGGTGGTACAAAAAAGCAATGGCAATTGGAGGGTCTTCATCAACTTCACATACCTTAATAGGGCATGTCCCAAACATAGCCTCCCACTACCTAAGATATATCAAATGGTTGATATTATGGCAGCACATGAAAGAATGAGTTTCCTGAACGCCTACTCAGGGTATCTTCAAATTCAATTGTTCTACCACAATCAAGACAAAACATCCTTTATAACCCCTACTGGGTTATACTGCTATAAGGTCATGTCGTTTGGCCTGAAGAACTCATGATCAACATATCAAAGGTTGGTGACTAAAATGTTCAAGTGACACATGGGAGACACGATGGAGGTCTACATTAATGACATGTTAGTTAAGAGAAAGAACAGAGACGACCACCTCACAGACTTATCCAAACCTTCGAAATCCTCAGGAAATATCAAATGAAACTTAACTCAAGTAAGTTTTCACTTGGCGTCCACTCAGGAACGTTTCGGGGCTATTTGGTCAGCAAAAGAAGAATTGAGGCTAATCCAGATTAGATTGATGTAATCATTAAAATCAAGTATCTATGGACATTACAAGATGTCCAAAAGCTCACTAGTATGTTCGCAGCACTCAACCGCTTCATCTTCAAGTCTTCAGAGTGAAGTCGACCATTCATTCAACTTTTGAAGAAGGACAAAGGCCTCACTTGGAACGATGGTTTTTTAAAAGATTAGGAGGAGATAAAATCCTACCTTAGAAAACCACCTCTATTGGTAATTATCAATGATGGATACTCACTATATATCTATCTCATAGTATCAAATGATGTTGTGAGATAGAAAGTCGTATAAGAGAAAAAATGAGGGCAGTACCCCATGTAATATGCTAGGAAAACACTTCTACACGCTGAACGACATTACTTACCCCTAGAAAATATTGTTTATGCATTTTTGGTCGCCTCAAGGAAGCTGAAACACTACTTTGAAGCTCATTCAATGACAGCGATCACTTCCTACCCCCTCAAAGCTATTCTTTGGAAATCCAATCTCTCTAAAGAACTCTCAAAGTAGTTGGTAGAGCTCGAAAGATTCGATATCCACTTTCAACCAAAAATAAAAATTAAGGGACAAGTCTTGGCTGACTTTATCACCGAATTCACAGGCGACCATCCTATCAACCAACATGAAATGGATCAGTCGATAGATGAAGAAGAACAGTCTAAGGACTCGACCTTGTACATTGAAGGAGCCTCCAATTCCAAGGGGGCGGTGGGAGGAATTGTCCTCATCACACCAAAAGACGTTGTCATCAAACAAGGAATCAGGTTAGTATTCAAATACTCCAATAATGAAGCCGAATACGAAGCACTGATTGTTGGCTTGTGCAAGGCCCAAATGCTGGGGGTAAGGCGCCTCAATGTATTTGGAAATTCAAAATTGGTCTCCAGGCAAGTAAATGGGGATTCAATGAAAAAGATGATAGAATGACAACCTACCTCACCGTAGTAAGAGAACTTATGACATAATTCGAGAAGGTTGACATTGAATAGTTCCCCCAGAGGCAGAACAATCACGCTGACGCCTTAGCAGCCCTAAGCTCAACGGTGGACTCTGATCTCATAAGAACTATCCATATAGAGTTCTTTGCCCAGCTAAGCATCAACCAGATAATGGTCGCTGAACATGTCACGACCCCGACCCCGACCCAAAATTATTAGGGAACGAGTGTCTTAACATGCCACCAAGGCATTCAATATTCTGGATTTAAAAATATCTCTTAAAATAAATGCAACAAAAATATATTCACATGGCCATGAATCATAAACTACTGAAAATTAAGGAATTACATCATTAGAGCTTTCTAAAAGGAGACTTCATATAAGTAATAGTGAGTTACAACTTAAGACAAAATTTAAAACCTATTACATGCTCTATGTGATAAGCCAAACATTTTACATAAAGTAATAAAAAGATCTCTAAAAGTTAAATATTTAACATAGTCCTTTCACATTCCATACGCGAGCCTAATTATTTCCTGAAATATTATTACAACGTCAGCTAAAAGCCGAATGAGATTTAATCTCCAAACATTACAAGGTTTTTCATAAAATAGATACCTATTCAATCAAGAACATAAGGCATATATATATATGGATAGGAACTTATAGTAATACATTCATATGTGGATGACAGTATATAGAAATGAATGGCTAAGAATAGAACGGATGCGACAAAGCAAAGGCAATATCTTTTTCAGGAAATCATATCATTTTAATGGCCAAGTACACTCTAATACTGTTTTATTCCCCGGTAGTTGAGGGTCAATCAAACTTGTTCGTCACAACACCTTATTTAGGGCACACCAGCGATAACCCGACATGGAAGGTCAGTCAGTAAGAGAGTTCCCTTAGACTGAATCTTATTTCCAATATTTAATATCATTTTCAATACTCATTTTAATCGGTATGTCTCTATGGACAAATATAAGCATATCATAAGGAATCAATCATCGGTATCAGATGAATTTGAGAATAAAGGCAGTTAAAAAAATATATATTATTTACACAATATCATATAATTGAAATGCGCATGGAATGTCATAGAGTACTCACCTAAAATGGAGGTTAGAAACTATAAATTTTGAGTCTTCGGTCACATGTTATCTTAAGATGAAAAGAACTTCATCTTAAACTTTCCCACGCTTTATCTCAGTATTTCTCAAGGAATTGGTGTGAATCCAAATGATCCTAAAGTCCATATTTATAGTTTTCCAAAGATATCATAGCGTTGACACGTGTCTAGCTGATCAAGCTTTTACAACGGTGAGTCAGCGTTGACGTGCCACTTAAAGGAGGGGTCTTGCAGTCTTATTTCACCGAACTACGATATGTGTTTTATCTTTCTCTGTAATGACGAAACGTGTTTAAGCTTTATTTATATGGATGACATGTGTAAGCACGAGGTGGAAATGTATTAAGGGTATAAGGGTCATTTTACGCATAAAAGGTCATTTTCGTAGTTTCACACTATATATTTTTAATATTTCTTAGAGGTCCCAGAAAATATTTTATTTATAAAAAGGTCCTTTTATTTTTTATTTTTGTCCCTAATACTTTCTTAATTAAAATCAAGTCCTAAAGTTTCATAAAATTATGTTTTCTACCCCGAAACTTATCATTTAGCTTAACATGTGTCATAAAACTTCATTTTGACCCATTTTACAGTTGATTCTTCAAATTTAAAAATGGGTTTTGTCATATTAAAACCTATAACATCACATATGTAATAATACAACATTTATCAGATAAAAAGTGAGACACAAATAAATAAATATAAATATATATATATATATATATATATAAGTGGGGTTATTACATCCTACCCTCCTTATAAAAAGTTTGGTCCCCAAACTTCACTTACATTAATTTCCAAACATGTTTGGATATCGTTCCTTTATTTTATTTTTCCATTACAATGTAGCTTCCTTAATGGGATGATTACACGATAATACTTTGACTAGTGGAATTACCTCAGTTCGTAGTATTTTATCTATAAGGTCCAAAATTTCTACTGGATGCTCAATGTATGTCAAATATTCTCTAACTTGAAGAGGTTCATGACTGAAGATATGTGCTAGATCTGGGATGTATTTCTTCAGCATTAACACGTGAAACCCAATATGCACACTAGAGAGTTCAGGGGGTAAGGCTATTCTATACGCAATAGCTCTTATCCTTTCAAGGATTTTAAAAGGATCTATGTATCTTGGGCTCAACTTCCCTTTCTTCCCAAATTAGATTACTCCCCTTGCTGGTGATACTCGCAAGAACACATAATCTCCTCTTTGAAATTCTAACTGTCGGTGTCGATTGTTGACATAACTCTTTTGAGGGATTTGAGCGATTCGAAGTCGGTCTTATATAAATTTCACTTTCTTTGTTGTGATCCGGATCAATTCTGGTCCCGGTAATTTTCTTTCCCCAACTTCTACCCAATATGCAAGAGAATGACACCTTTTAGCATAGAGTGCTTTTTATGGAGCCATTTTAATACTTGTTTAATAATTATTATTATATGAAAATTCCACTAACGGTAAATGATCATCCCAATTCCCTTTCAGATCGAGTACACATGACCTAATTAAATCCTCTAAGGTTTGAATGGTTCTTTTAGATTGTCCATCAGTTTGAGTGTGAAAAGTGGTGCTAGAATTCAATTTTCTTCCCATGGCTGCTTGTAGGCTTTTTCAGAAGCGAGACATGAATCTGGGATCACGATAAAAAACAATTGAAATTGGGGTTCCATGAAGCCCAATAATTTCTTGCACATATAATTTAGCTAACTTTTCTAAAGAATGGGTAATCTTAACCGAAACAAAGTGAGAGAATTTAGTTAACCTATCAATAATTACCCAAATAGAATCATTACCATTTGAGCTCCTTGGTAAACCTGTCCCAAAATCCATGGTAATATGTTTCCTTTTCCACTCTGGGATAGGTAGAGGTTGTAATAATCCTGATGGTTTTCTGATGTTCAACTTTTACTTGTTGACAAACCAAACACTGAGATACAAATTTTGTTATATCCCTTTTCATGTTATTCCACCAAAATAGTTCTCGAAGATCTTTATACATCTTGGTATTTTCGGGATGAAACGTGAATCTCATGTAATAACTTTCCTTGTAAATTATCTTAGTCATTCTCCACCAATGTTTGGCTTCAACTTCTAACATGAATTTTCCAAATGAAACCCTTTGTTCATCAGTACACTTAAGAACATCAAATATATTTCCATTTGCATCACCCAACTTTCTGCTTCAGTGGGGTTAGGAGTACCTTCAAAAGATGGAAGATTCAACTTCTTAAAATATTCAATAGTACAACTACTTATTTCAAGATTCCTTGGTACTCTTCTATTATTCACCTGATGCTCCACAATCTTTGTTAGACATTCAATCGCCTTAAATATACCTTCCAGTCCTTCCATACTCGAACAACTAGTTCCCATAGTTGATCTCGCCTTGGTCATTTTCTACAGTCATGGCCAAACGTAAGATGTATTATAATATCTCGAGATTGCAAATTAGAAGAACATTTATATATAAATAGTTATATAGAGTGTAAAACATGTGGAAGGTTATCACATAAGTCGGATATTTAATCATATATCCTATGTATGGAAACACAAAATCTATAACGGTTGAAACTTATGTTCAATAGTCTATGGGTTCACAACATATGCTCTCATGCCACCTCTGTCATGACCCCGACTCAAAATTAGTAGGGAACGAGTGTCTTGACATGCCACCAAGGCATTCAATATTCTAGATTTAAAAATATTTCTTAAAATAAATGCCACAAAAATACATTCACATGGTCATGAATCGTAAACTACTGAAAATTAAGGAATTACGTCATTAGAGCTTTCTAAAAGGAAAATTCCTATAAGTAATAACGAGTTACAACTCAAGACAAAATTTAAAACCTATTACATGCTCTATCTGATAAGCCAAACATTTTACATAAAGTAACAAAAAGATCTATAAACGCCAAATCTTCAACATAGCCCTTTTATGTTCCATCCACAAGCCTAATGTGAAAGCCATTCTAATTAAACATCAGTTGACCAGACCTTTATTAAATTAAAACTGGTTTCTCATATGGTCCATTCTTAGCATCACTATCGAAAACTTTTTAATTACTAACCACTTAGGTGACACTAGACCGAGGCCAAATTTTTATCTTTCTTTAAAATAGACAAATAATCAATGCAAAAAATAAAATTAAGCATTCACAATATACTAGAATCCAACCATCACAATATAATGAATAACAGTTTTTCGAATAAACCATCGGCAAAAATTCAAAACCAAATACTCCATAATAATAAAAGAACTAAAAGACAGAAAACTGTCAACCGAAAACATGTCCATACATGGAATATGAAATAAGATTCTACACTAGATCTAAATGGAAGAATCATATAATCAAATCTTGTCAGCATCCACAATGGTACAACTCCAAGTCCTTGGGATGAAGTCACGCCTGGCATCCCTGTGGATGGACACCAAAAAGGTCTTAAAAATATTTTATAGAAAGTGTTAGTACACAAAACGTTTTGAAAATATTTAGCAAGTGTTTATTACATTAAAATTCGATTATTGATTATACATGTTCACGTACACTCTCTCTTCAGTTTTCCTCACCTATCATCTATAGTGCACGGCTAACGTTCTATACTTTTCCCACCTAGCTATACTACCCCAGCAAACTTGACTAAATTATTCAACCAAACATATCTACAAATCTAAGTTCCCGTATCGCCCATACAGTACATTAATTTATTAACATTTCTCATGTGTTAATTATTAACATAAGTAACATGCCTCACATGTTATCTTTTAAATCACTACATTAAGTTTCTCTCACTTAATTATCATTTTTATGTCCATAATCGTAACTAACATTCACATATGTTATTAGCTGCATCATATAATTAAGTTTCTTGACTTAATTTATTCACACTAGATATACACTATCTAACTGTCTACTGTCACACATAAGTAGGTAAAAAGCACGGTATATATTTCCCACACTATATATATATATATATATATATATATATATATATATATATATATAGGGAGGGGTTCGCAAATGAACCTAAAAGATGAACTTTTTAATGAACCTTAGCAAAATAACACCAAACAACTCATTAATTTTAATTTCCATGTTGTAATCGGTCCGCTCCAGTGGAAACGAACACGCGTGTCGATCGATCCCCAACCCCCTCACCCCCCCGACCCTACACCCCCCACCCCCGACTGCCAACCACCAACCACCACCATGGCAGCCCTTATAACAGCTCTTATGACAGCAGGGCTGCCATGGGGTGGGGGTGGGGGCGCGGGGTGGAGGGGCGGGTGGGGTGGTTGGGGATCGATCGACACACGTGTACGCTTCCTTTGGCGCGGACCAATTACAACATAGGAATTAAAATTAATAGATTGTTAAGTATTTTTTGTTAAGGTTCATTAAAAAGTTCATCTTTTTGGTTCACTTGTGAACCTCTCCCTATATATATATATATATATATATATATATATATATATATATGTATATATTGGTTCGGTTGTTCTATCGACCCCAGTATTATTTATGTTCAATATTGGTCCAGATAGCCCTCGACCCCAAATCGAACTCTCATGTATTGGTCTGGATGTTCCCTCGACCCCAATACATCTAATATAGTTTATATATTCACACCACCTAAGTATTATTATGGTAGGTATTCACACAACCTAGGTATTCACGCTTATATGTTGTATATTTCCCTCGTATACTAGTCATACTAAATTTCTTTACGAATTATCCCGCTTATCGTATTCACACAACTCTAAGGTTCCTAGTTACCCCTTTATAAATTTCATTAGTTAAGCCTAATTCACCCTACTGGTCTACTTCCTCAATTAAAATTCCCTAACTCATTGTAATTCATTATATTTCTCTCGAATAATTTGCGGCACAAAAATCGAACCAATTTCATTCTCGTCTTAATCGTCTCAATAAGACCAAACCATACCCCCATAATGAGCCTACTGTAATATTTTAATCTCTCAATATTACTTTACCAAAGTCCTCAAAAATCTCACAACAACGATTTAGGGATTTAAGTAAAAAGGGGGAAATTTTCAGTTTTCTGGGTAACCGAATCAATTTGCCCTAGGCCAAATCGATTCAACTTACCCAAATCGATTCGCCCTTGTCCGAATCGATTCGAAATGGTTCAGATTTGGCTACTTCATCTTCTTCGTGCATTTTTCACCATTAATATACCCCGAAACGTCATGAAACTTCACTAAAATTTAAACTAATCATTCCTAACCATTTCTACATGCATTAGGATCAATTCCAACGCGGTCTTTACACTAAATCATCACAATAATTAAACAAGAACTCATTGAATCATAAAATCCTCAAAACCTTGGGTTTCGTGTTCTTCTTCAATTTTTAACATAAAACCTAGGTTTAATTCGTATTGATAATTACTTATCTACTGATTATCAGTCCTCTACATATGTGAATCACACTACATGAAATCCCTACCCATAACATGCATCAAACATAACTTCTCTTCCAAGAATGTGTATTATATCCTCAATTCATAAAACCCTACTAACATGGGTGTTATAACTTCAAAATAATTGCAATAAATAACTTACCTATAGGTTTCTAGGGTTTGAAATTGTGGTGTTACTGATGGATTGATGGTTCTCCCTTCACATCTTCACTCCTTAGATGCGTAGGATACAAGATTAAGGTCTAATCCTTCAAGAACAACCCCTAAGCCTTGAAAATTGGTTTCTCTTTTCTCTCTAATGTCTTCCTTTGGGTTTAAATATTTCTAACCCTAGCCTCACGCCTTGGACATCATATATTAAAATTTGAATTTCGTTGGTCCCTTAACCTCTATTTTCCAAATGACCAGAACGCCCTCAATAGGTGCCGATTTGGTCTAAAATTGATCCGGAGCCCAAACAATAACCCCGTGTACACTTTTTTGACTATATCGACCCATTCGGGTTCATTCGTCACATTTAAATTATCATACGAGTCACTAAAAATATATTTCCTTTCTCAACCTCAAATTAGCTGACACGTGACTCCCAGTTGAGATAAAATAAAATACGCATACATCACTCGCTATGCCATATCACATTAATTATCACCTATTTACTATTCACACTTAGTGAGTATTATAACATAATATTAATAAGTATCTATCTCTCGCCTAATATTTAATAAGCATATTTATCATTTAATTAAATTAAATTACTTCACTCACGTAATTTAAATAAAACATATTTTCTCAATTAATTCCCGAATTAATTAAATTATAAATATGCACAAATACGGGGTATTATATACTTCCCCCCTTATAAAGGATTTTTTTCCCAGAAATTTGGACATACATGCAGTGAATAACTCTAGATATTGCTCTCGCATGTCATCCTCCCGCTCCCATATCGACTCATCAGTATTGGGGTGTCCCCACTGAACTCGCACTAATGGCACCACCTTGGACCGCAGCTTATTCTACCTATCATCTAGAATAGCCACATTCCTCTCCTCGTATGAGACGTCTGGCCTTAAATCAATCTCCTCAAGTGGAACGTGACATAAATCTCCCTCTCTCCTCCTGTACTTCTTCAGTGATGACATATGGAACACGTGTAATCGCTGAAGATGCTCTGGAAGTCCCAGTCTGTATGATAGAGGTACCATTCTCTCTATAATAGGAAACGATCCCACATATCTCGGTGCTAACTTCCCTCTCTCATCAAATCTCATAATCCCTTTTATAGGAGATACTCGAACCAACACCTGGTCACCAACCTCTAACTCCACATGTCTTCTGTCGGCGTCGACATAACTCTTCTACCTATCCTGAGCTATCTGAATACATCCTCGAATCAACTCAATCTTACAAGTAGTATCCTAAATCATCTCGAGTCCCAATAATTTTTTGTTCCCCACCTCTAACCATCATGAGGGTGAACGACAATGCCTCTGATATAATGCCTTGAACAGTGGCATGCCGATAATAAATTGGTAAGAGTTGTTATATGCAAACTCTACTATTGATGCAAAAGACTAGACTATCTCTAATTATTTGACCAGAGACAAATAAGTAAATAAGAGACACAAAAGATTTTTAAAGTGGTTCAGCTCAAAGAGAAAAGCCTACGTCCACTGGTGTATATTTCTTTGTATTTGTTCAGTTGTATCTTATTTTATCCCCCCTTTTTGTAGGGATTACAATGTATTTGTACCAGCAGTGGAGTATTAAAGGATGGAATGCCTTTATAAAATAGACATTTACATCTGTACAATGTTCATAATGTATATAACTAATGGCGCTTGATAGCCCCTGTTGGTTGTTCTTCCTGGTGTTGGTCGGTATTTTGCACTGTTGGTCAACATTCTTAAATTCATTATGATAAATAGGCCTTGTTGACTAAAATTAATGTCACGATGGATAACACATGTCTATCTGTGATTATTCCACAAAATAGGATAATTTTTTGTAACAACAAAAGCCCCCAATGTTTCATGCCTCAGGTTATTACAAGAGTATGGAATATTGTGATCTTAAAGTTGCTCGGGCAACAGTTTCGAGTTTTGGTCGGCTGCCGACTTTCCACACTTATAAAGTTAATTATTTGATTATCGTCTCATAATATGTACGCCATTTTTGTAATTATCCATAGTTTTAACAAATCATTTTGGGGAAAATGTGTATTTTCTAGCTTTAGCCGCCAACAATTCAATTGACGCTTCCTTTAATCATTACCTTCACTAATTTCGAGGCAACCTATAAGAGGTGGAAAAATCCACGCTTGTCTCTTACCTCAAAATCTTCTGAGTTTTTTGTTGTTATCTCTTTGTGCTCTCTGTGCAATTGTTTTTTTGTTCTTCAGTTCTTACTGAATCCTCAAATTCTTGTAATAATATTTTCTCTTTCCTTTTTCTTCTTTTTCGAATATGGTTTATTTTGTAACCTCTTTAGAAAAACTTTGAAATTGATCGAAAAAGAAAGTGTCCCAAAGAGAGTGATATCAACCTTAGAGAGTTGAAGTTAATCTAGGGCATTCACCATAAAACTGGGGAGGAGCATACCAGGTCAGCCTCATATTTGTGGCAGTACCAAAAAACCATCACTTTTTTTTGTTTCTCACCCACTATTATTGTGCCTTCACCCCTAATTGATCTTGATCAAGATCCCATCTCCACATCCTCAGTCACTATATCTGGCAGTGGTGAACTTTTTATTACTTTCCCCTCATCTCTAGACTCAGATTTACCTTTTGCTAATGCCATGGAAAAGAGGAAGTTTCCCAACATTTTGGGTGATATTGCTGCTACTGGTTCCTCCAAGCAAGCTGCTGATGGGTCCAAAAGCAAAGAGGATGATGGGAAGAAGCCTCCAGCTAATAAGGAGGATGTTGGGAAGAAGTTACCAACTAAGAAAACTGATGAAATCCATCTCAAGAGGCTAAAAAGAGGTCTCCCTTCTAGGCTGGCAGAAGGGTCTTCAGTCAACACCGATTAACAAAATTTGGTTAATTTATCTCTTTTGGATAACCATTGGCTCTTGATCTTGGTTTGGACGGACAAGTAATAAAGTATGGTACATTGCCAGACCATATGAGTGTTGCTTCTGCACTTCGTCGATCAAAAATTTATAAAAAGGTTGCTCAAAGCTTGGCTATGGTAAGTACTATCATCTCTTCTTATGTTTACTCATTTCTTTGCTACTATTTACACTAACTTGCTTTGTTTTCTTGTTGTAGTTCTTGGTCGAATTTAATAACATGTTGAATAAGGATGATATTATGTGATATTCTTCAACTGAGGTCGAGGAGTCCTTTGATTAATTGCAGAAGTCATTGCTTTACCCCCAACAAGCATTGGCTAATGAGAAGAAGAAGTGGGAGTTTAAAATAAAGGTTGCTGAAGATGATGATGATGTTTCTCGACGGTAGGTTGCTAATCTACATAAAGACTTGGATGCTGAAAAAGTCAATGTTATTACAAAAAAGGCTAAAAGAGCCAAGGCCAGGGAATATTCCTTCAATAAAGTTGGGATACGACCATTGGAGCTTCTTCTATGCAAATTGAATTTATAAAGAAAAAATGCTTCAAGGATGGCTGGTCGGCAGCCTTAGTGGAGGTCGGCACTCCCAAAGAATCTGAACTATTCCTTATACATGACCCAATATCTACTCCAAACATAGATGAGGAAATTGAAGATGAAGGTGGATCAAGTGAATCCAATTTGGTGTTGGAATCTGCCGATCAACACCAATATAGTTGATTCCTCTGCTCCTCCAGCTGGTGGTAATCCTACCTTAACTTCTCCTGCCTCCAATTCTGTTGGGTCTATTCAGATGTAAAGAAGGTGTAGACCAATTGTCTGAGCAGTTTCTTTTTGTTTTATTTTATTTTGCAGTTGTAATTTTTCTTTTCTTCTTTGCTGATGTACTTATACCCAATAATTTATCAATAAAAAAAAAATTCTTTTAATTTACCTATCTTTTCTCCTTACTTCACATACTGTTATTGATTGGAAACTTTTCTTGCTCTTAATAGTTCATGAATAAAATGGACCAATTCTCCATAACTGACACCAAGTTGCTTTAGAGATACAATGAGCTCTTCAAAACTGCTCCCCTATCTTTGACCGAGGAAGAGCTATCAGATTCGCTCGAGGAATGTGCTTTAGATCAAGCCAAGGAAGCCTATCTTTATCTAAAATGCCTCATTGATCGGGCAGTGGTCAATAACGTGGCCTACTATGAAATAATTGAGGAACTACAAGAGAGTCACAGGAATCCAAGGCCCTTTTTCAAACCGAATATGAACAAAAGTATCAATCTTTAAGTAAAGGATGGGGTTTTGAGCAGAAACTGGAGAAATATGCTTCCCATTTCAGAAGATAAGAGTTTTTACTTAATCGTGAAGTGGAAGAAGCTAGGTCTATTACTAAGTTACTGGAGGAGGAGGAGAAAAATAGCTTGAGTGATGAATTGAATGCACTGAAAACTTTCTCTTCCACTACTGCTTTTATTGATGAAGGAATTTTATTCTTGGAGGATGAAAATGACAAGTTAAGGAAAGAAGTGTAGCCACTGAAAAAGACCAAATCTTCTTCATCTTCCTGAGCAAGAACTAGACATGGACGAGCTATGATAGACGAGGCAAGGACACAACAAACTCTTGAAAATCAAGGTGCTTAATTGAAAACCAATAATAAATCCCTTACTGAAATGTCCCCAAAGCTTCAAGCACAATTCGAGCAACTTCTTACTCGGTCTACTCAGTTACAAGCCAAAGATGGGGTGCTGAAGAAGTTGTAACACCAAGTTGATAGGTTAACCTTCCAATTTCGTAAGCAGTCTATGAAAATCTATATAGAGGGGTACAATGAAGATTTTGGACATTTTGATGAGCGATTTAAACAAGCCCAGAATGAAGGTTATAAATGGGGTTGGACCAATTACCTGACAGTACTGAAGGTAGAGAAAAATAGTCCAATCTAGAAATGGTAAGATCCTGGCTTACTATACCTTGAAGATTATCCCTTTAAGTTGTATGTTAATTGGATTTCAGTTAATACAATTCCCCAATGCCAGATTTCCATGTATTTAGGGGACTATGGCCTTCATGACGAGCTTGAAATTATTCGTCCTCCTCATCTGTTAGATCAGCCAAGTAGCAGCAATAGAAGGATGCTCCAAGACTTTAACTTTATCAGTTCTCCTTACACCCTATAAGATCCTCCAACTGGTATGGAGTCAGTATCTAAGGCTGAGAGAAAATGTCCTTTAGAATAATTTTCTATAATTCTGTTATGAACAAAAGCATGTAATTATCATTAAATGAATAAAATGCAATTTATTAACTTATCTTGTCAATCTATGGATGTGGATCAACTTGTCTTGTCAATCTTTGAATGTGATTGCCTTATTTTCTTCATTAGTTCTATTGACATCCTTAAGCATCAATTACCAATGAATATATAGGTTCTACTAGCTTACTTAGATAAAAATCTAAATTAAGCACTTGTTACCCATGTGTCTCCATAGGTTTTACTAATGTACCTAAATTTTTAGGTTCTCAGCATTAGTTACCAGTGGTGTGACCAGGCGTATGTTGAATATGTGTCTACATTCCTCTTAAGGAATCTTCACAACGTTCTTCCTTCACTTTGCCCAGTAAAATAAAGATATTGTTTTATCCTTTTCTTTGTTGACCAAGTTTCTTAAGGACTTAATATCCTGCTGTACTTGGATTTTCATATGCTGCTGATAAAGTTATGTTCATAACGAGCAATTTCTTGCCTGAGCCAACTAACATTTCATATCAACTATGTTGTTGTACTTATTCTGAGTGGCGACCAACAGTTGTGCAACTTTTTGAAGTTTTTTTGGCAACTTAATATATTGTAGTGCATAGCACTAGTACTCCCCATAAAAATAAAAAATAGAAATGGAAGGAATTATCATTTTATTGATATTGAAAATTGATATTACACTGAGTACAATTGATTACATCATTGATAGTACTTCCTAAGGTGCTCGACATGCCATAGATTCTTAAATTCTTCTTCCTCCAAAGTCTTAATTCTGTAGGTTCGAGGTCGAAAAACTGCTGAAATAAGATATGGACCATGCCAATTGGCTTCAAGTTTGTTGTTCTTATAGATAAACTTTTTTAGCACGTAATCTCCTTCTTTTATGTTGATCGGCTTCATTCGCTTATTGTAGAATCGTGTTGCTCGCTGCTGGTAAGCATCGTTTCTCAAAGCTGCATCTTCGCGTAATTCTTCCAACATATCCAAATTAAATCTTCACATTATATCACTCACATGAGAGTTAAAGTTAAAAACTCTATGGGATGAAAGTCCCAATTCAGCAGGTATCACAGTTTCAGTCCCAAATGCCAGCATATATAGGGATTCTCCGGTTGCTGTCCTCGGGTTGTTCGGTATGCCCACATAACAGAATGTAACTCATTGATCCAATTTTTCTTGGCATCATAAGTCTTTTTTTCAACCCATTGAGAAGAGTTCTATTTATAACTTCAGTTTGCCCATTACTCTGAGGATGACCTGGAGAAAAATATAGCTTTTGGATCCGATTCTGATTACTGAATTCAACCGAACAAGTGCATCTGCTCGGGTATTGTCTAGTCTTGGAATTCTGCACATGCGAACTGCAGGTAATGTTGCTATTTATTTTAATGTTTTAGCCAAATACCTAGTCATCAATTCTCCTTTAGCTCCATACAAGCTCAATAATTTATTCACCACTAGCTGAGAATCATTGTGTGCTACAACTTGCTCAGCATTCAGTGATTGGGCCAAACTCAAGCCCACAATGAGAGCTTCATATCCTGCTTCATTATTTGAGGCCTGGAATTGGAATCACAAAGAATATTCAATATCTATTACATTTGGAGTGTTAGGTATAATACCTGCTCCACTACGAGTTGCGTAAGATGACCCATCAACGTACAGGTTCCATGTTGGAATATTGTTGTTAAATGCTTGGTCTGACAAGCTCCCATAATGGAATGTTTTTCTCCTCACTTCCTCATACTTTCCTGACATCTCGTGAGCTCTAAAAGAGGAATCATGTTGCTCGTTAGTAATTTCTTCTGACCTTTCTTCTAATAAAGGTTGCTCGGGGGATTGATTGGTAACAACTTCTTCTCCCAATTCTTGCTCTTTCTGCCCATCTTGTTGCTCGATCACCTCGGGGTAAGTAAAGTATGCAATAAAATATACTATATCTTGATGTTTCAAAGCAGATCTTGGTTCATAAATAATATCATACTCCCCCAATTCTACGAAATTCCTTTGTAAAGGGGGGTGGGTATATAATACCCCGAATTTATGTGTATTTTTATTAAATTAATTTGAGGAATTAATTGAGAAAAATACGTTTTAATAAAATTACGCGAGTGAAGTAATTTAAAATGATTAAATGGTCAATGTGTTTTGATATGCCCAAAGTTCACCTGCCAGCTCATATGCATTAACCTCGGCGTGTATAACGGCCGAGGTAACAATAGCCCAGGATTACCCATCAGTGATGTCGTCCTTCACCAGGTCGGCCACAACCGACGTTGCAAGTACCACCATGATTGGGCATCAGCCGAGGTCTACATGACTTGTGGGGTCAGTTATCTATCAGGTCAGCCACAACCGATGTTACAAATATCACCTCGGTGAGGGCATCATCCGAGGTAAGTATGGACATGGGTTATCCATCAGCATCACCATCAACATCGGCCCTAGCCAACATTACAAGTTTCACCTAAGATCAGTGAGGCCTTGTAGGCTCAACATCAAGTGTCAAGACAACATCGGCCCCGGTCGACATTCCATATATCTAACCTCGGATGGCATCCCAGCCAAGGTCATCATATAATCCCCAGCCAAGGCAGGGGTTGTACTTCACCAACCTCGTACTCATCCAGGCCGAGGTTGGTACCAAGCAAAGATAGCCAAGCATCTACACACACATGTATGGCTTGGAACACGTGGACAAATCCGTTATAACTGAATCATTCCCTCCACATGAGGGAATATTGAGGTCATCCTTACTTAGTTGAGATCGTCCAGATGTCATCCTTGCACTGGTTGGGTCTCCATGCACATGCACATTGTATGCTTGGGGGGTACATTACACCCCCCATGCACTATATATTGAGGTCATCCTCAATATTGTAAAGGATCGAGAATTACAACCCTAAATAAAACTCTATCAATTTACACAGTAGAGAGACAAAGCTTGAGAGATTGTATTCATGGCCGTTAGTGCCTTATTTTAGTGACATTACTCACTCACTTGCACAGTGGACGTAGGCCTAATTGGCTGAACCACTTACATATTGGTGTTCATCCTCTTCTCCTCACCTCCTTCTACATATACACTTGTAATCTCCTGTGTTGCCATTGTTATCACTTGATTGAGCTTGTCAACACCTTATCTAGTGGTGGTGTTTCTAGCATCGTTATTTTGGCACCGTCTGTGGGAACGAGAAGATATAACTCTTCCTTTCCTAGCTTAATCTCACCAGAGACTCTGGTGGTGAACCAGGCCTCACCCCTTGCGTGGAGCTGTTTCACCATTGAAAGAGGTCCTTTAAGGTATTAATCTCACCTTCTTTACAAGATCTTTAGTTTTAACATATGGCACTAGAGTTGCCACCACCTCCTCCACCATCTGGTTCTGGAGGACCCAGTTCCAGCTAGGTGCCACCCTAGTTCGAAGTGGCTGAGATGTCAGCAACCTTGAAGTCATTGGCCGCAACTCAACAAATAATGAAGGAAAAATTTGCACAACTCAGTCAAAATATGATGAGGACACCAGGGGTCTCACCGAAGATGATTAATTTGGTAGCTGTTCAACCCCACCCTGAAGCCAGGGGACCACCCCAGGCACCGCAAAAGGACCAACCTACTCTTCAGCGGAGGAGGGATGTTGCTGAACCTAGGAGTTTACGTCTGGGGAGGAAAGGAAACCCTTTCCCTGAGGATAGGTATGATGATATGGAGGAAGAAGATGCTCAGAGGACTGCTGGGAGCCTTACGAGGTTTCGAATAACACGTTACACCCTATCCAATAGAGCAGAGGTTGTAGGGGCAGAAGAGATGGTGGTGTTCAACAAAGAGGGTCAATTTTTTACTGCTTGAGCAGAGGGTCGACCTTTGAAAGGATCGGCCCAGTCAAGGACCTAAGACAAATGCTATCCAGGTCTAGAAGTGTAGCAGTCTCACAAAGGGAAGATGGGGAACATCGGCCTCATCAGGGCCGACCCCAATATGGTCGAGGCATGGATTAAGAGGAGGTCAATAACCGATATTGTGCAGCATCTGGGGAACCCTCAGTCCACCTCTTGGAGGTGGATGGGGATAACCTCGGCCAGGCCGACATTGTAAGGCCATGGAATCACTCCATCCAGTGCCTGGAAGAGAAGATAGGGAACCTCATCGAAAGCCGAGACCCAATGCAATGATGGTTCTCAGAGGGTTACCCTTTTGTCGCAAGGGTAGTGAACTTCCCAACCCCTGCCAAATTTAAACCACCTACGGTGTCTCGCAAGTATGATGGTAGTGCTAGACCTATGTATCATATTGAGATGTACCAATCTACGGCGTACATTTATTCATTCCCAGATGAGATGAAGTGTCGGTCCTTCTCTGGGACTTTGACGGGAGCTGCACACATCCGGTTTACCTCTTTTCCGAAGAACGCTATTGAGAACTTTAAGGGCTTGGATGAACGGTTCATTCATAATTTTTGTTTTGGGGTGAGACCTCAGAAGAAGACCACTCATTTGTTGTACGTCAAATCAGGCAAGAACAAGAGCCTAAGAGACTACATTGCTAGATTCAACAAAGAAAAATTAGAGGGTGAAGATTATGAAGATAATATAGCTATGACTGTCCTCATTAGAGGACTCCAGAAAGAAAAATTTTTGTGAAAGCTTACAGAAGACCCTCCCATGTTCATAGCAGAGCAATTGGCAACTAAAGGAAAGGTCATGAACGCTGAAGAGACTATAGCCACAAAGTATGAGAATGAGAGCGAAAGTGGCAGCGGGAAGTTCCAAAGGAAGAAAGACGGGAAAAAGAGGTCTGCAGACGATAAGTTTGCACACTATAATCCTCTAACTGTGAGTTGCTAACACATGCTCAACGAAATAAAAAATGACCGATCCCTGAGATGGTAGGAGAAGCCAAAGGCTGCTCCGCATAAGATGAACAAGAACCTATGGTGTGAGTTCCACCAAGAACATGGCCATGTGACAGACAAGTGCTTCGCCATAAAGGATGAAATTGAGAAGATGTTGAAGTCCGAAAAGCTCAGGAAGTATGTCGACGGTAAAGATCCTAAGAGGGGAAGAGATGACCCTAAAAAGAAGAGAAATGACAGATGTCAAGATAATCCCCCAACGATAAGAGATAATGACTCAGATGGTGATGATGAGGACAATCTTGACCTCCTACCAAAAGACGACAATGCCCCTGTAAAGAGGGTTGGTATGATCTCCTTTGTTGTTAACATCATCTATGGAGGACTAGCAGGGGGTGGCTCAGAAGTATCTGATCATAAAGCTCATGTGGAAGAGGCTAAGTCAGTGACCAAAATAGAGGTAGTGAATTTGGCATCTTCAGAGGCTAAGCAGAAGAGAAAGAAAGTGGATATAGATACTCTTATAGTTGGGTTCTCCCGACCTAATTTCAAAGGTATCTTAGCTCCACACGATGACCCTTTGGTAATCACCATGAGGGTGAATGCGTGTGAGGTTCAGAGGATCCATGTCGATGGCGGAAGCTCCGCAGATGTTATGTTCTGGCCCTGCTTTAAGAGCTTAGGCCTCAGCAGAGCAAGGTTTGTACCCTATCATCATCCATTGATTGGCTTCAGCAGAGAGAAGGTACATCCCTTGGGCATGTATGAGATGGATTTACGAATGGGTGACGAGTGCCTTAAGAGGTTGACTAGGAGGATCAATTTTTTGTCATGGATGAAAATGTCTTTTTGGCCTACAATCTCATCATAGGATGAGTAGCCCTCAAGGAATTTGAGGTCGTGCCATCAATGGTCCACCAAATGCTAAAATTCCTGATCCCCTATGGGGTAGGGGAACTGCAAGGTGAACATACCACGACACAAGAATGCTACTTCAACTTGGAGGAAGAGAGAGAGGCACATAAGAGGGAAACAACCACATATAACATTGATACACTTGATCCTAAGGATGAAATAAAGTTATAGAAAGGAGAGGCTGCAGAAGAGGTAGAATCCATCGTCCTCAATGAGGACGAACCGGAAAAAATCGTCCAAATTGGTAAGGCCCTAAAACCCGAGATCAAGGAAGAGCTGATAAGATTTTTGAAGAATAGACAGAGTGTTTTCGCTTGGAGCCATGCAGACATGCCTGGCATCGACCCAAAGGTTATGTGCCACAAAATAATGTGGCAGAAGAGGCAAAGCCAATCAAATAAAGATGAAGAGTTTACTCCAAGGAAAAGTATGATGTCATCAGGGAAGAGGTAAGAAAGTTGGAAGATGAAGAATTCATCAGGGAGATCATATACCCAGAGTGGTTATCTAGCACCGTCATTGTACCCAAAGCTAACGAGAAATAAAGGATGTGCTTAGACTTCATTGATTTAAACAAGTCTTGCCCTAAAGATAGCTTCCCCTTGCCTCTGATTGATCAGATGGTAGATGCCACGGTAGGACATGAACTTATGAGCTTCATGGATGCGTATTCAGGGTATAATTAGATCTTCATGGATGTTAAAGACTCGAAGAAGACAACGTTCATCACCGATAAGGGGACCTATTGTTACAAGGTCATGCCCTTCGAATTAAAGAATGCAAGGGCCATGTATCAACATCTTATAAATAATATATTTGAAGATCAAATTGGCAGGACCATGGAGGTATATGTAGATGACATGTTGACAAAGAGCTCTAAGGCTCAAACTCACGTGGCCGATCTGGAATGAACTTTCGACACTATGGACTTATATAGGATAAAGATCAACCCTGTCAAGTGTGTTTTTGGAGTAGCAGCTAGAAAGTTTCTTAGATTCATCGTCAATCAGAGGTGAATAGAGGCCAACCCCGAGAAGATCAAGGCTTTGCTTAATATGAAGACACCAAGAAGCATAAAAGGCGTTCAGAGCCTCACTGGAAGAGTTTATGCACTCAACATATTTATTTCCAAAGCTACGGACAAGTGTATTCTATTTTTCAAGGTGCTTACAAAGGCCTTCGAGTGGGATAAAGAGTGTGATAAGGCCTTTAAGGAGCTCAAGTCCTACCTTGAATACCCTATGCTCTTATCCCGGCCCATTCTGGGGGATAAGTTATATGTTTATCTAGTAGTCTTAGAGTCAGCTATAAGTACAACCATAGTACGGGAAGACGATAGGGTACAGAAGCATGTATACTTCAATAGTAAGGCCCTTCAAGGGTATGAACAAAACTATCCTCAGATGGAGAAGTTGGCCTACGCCTTGATACATGCTTCTAGGAAGATGAAGCCCTATTTCCAAGCCCACTATATGGTCATCCTTACTGACTCCCCACTAAGGCAAGTCCTCCATAAGCCCGAGAAGTCAGGCAGATTGATGACTTGGGCCATCGAGTTGGGAGAGTATGACATTATTTATCAACCCAGGGTGGCCATCAAAGGGTAGGAACTCACAAACTTTGTTGCTGAGTTCATATGGGAAGTGGCTGAGACTGATAATAGTCCAAAGATTGTAGATGAATCAGACAATAACATCTTTTAAAATCTCTAAAAGGTTGCATCCAGCAGAGCTAGAAAATGAGGAAGACAGGTACCTCTTCAAGCAAGGGACCCTATCAGAGGGGAATTTCTCTTTAAATGAATATGTTTGGAACCTCTTCGTCGATGGGTCTTCTTGTGAAAGTGGTAGAAGAGAAGGGTTGATAGTGTCATCTCCGGATGGTACCGACATTAAATATGAACTTCTATTCAACGTCAAAGCATCGAGCAACGAGTCACAGTATGAGGCCCTGATAGCAGGCCTATCATTGGCAAAAGCTCTTAGTGTTGAACAACTTCTAGTCCACAGTGACTCAAGGTTGGTTGTCAACTAAATCCTGGGAGTATATGAGGCCAAGGATTAAAGGATGGATAAATATCTAAAAAAGGTAAGAACGATGCTAGAAAGCTTCACAAAAGTGAAGATTAAGAGGATACCCCGGTTAAACAACAGTTGTGCAGATACACTAGCAAGGTTGGCTTCAGTAATAAGGACAGGCATCAGAAGGACAGTACCAGTCGAGGTCCTGCTCAAATTGACCATTGAGGAAGAAGAGTTTGTCAGACCTTGCCTCAACTTGAACCTTGGGGACTCTTGGATGGACCCCCTTATCATATATATATCAGATAGGGAGAGCTGCCAGAATCAAAGTTGGAAATGAGAGAGCTACCAAGTTCTTAATAATAGGATATATCCTGTATAAAAAAGGATTCCTATTGCCTCTCCTCAGATGTGTCCATCCCACAGAGGTTCCCCACGACTCGCAGGATGTACACGAGGGTTTTTGCTCCAATCACATAGAAGGAAGACCTTTAGCCAAGAGGATAATTACGCAGGGATACTGGTGGTCGACCTTGGACAAAGATGTTGAATCCTACATGAAGAGGTGTGACAAATGCCAGAGATTCTCCACTATCCCTCATCAACCTATGATGTTAATTAGATCTCCTTGGCCATTTGCAGTATGGGGGATTAACTTGGTGGGACCATTGCCAAGAGCTACAAACAACTATCGATTTTTGATAGTAACAATTGATTACTTATCCAAGTGGGTAGAGGCTGAGACTATGATCACTATCACCGAGCATAAGACCTTCCAATTCATATGGAAGAACATCATATGCAGATACAGTCTCCCAAACACCCTCATATCAGATAACAGAACACAGTTCAAGAATGCTTCCTTGGAGAAATATTGCGAGAGAGTCGGGATCAAGCAGTTTTTTTCTTCTCCTGGCCGATCTCAGGCAAATGGTCAGACCAAAATCACGAATCGAACAATCCTTGAGGGGATTAAGAAGAGGTTGGAAGAAGCCAAGGGGAGATGGACAAAAGAGGTTTATGTAGTGTTATGGTCCTACAGAACAACAGCAAGGACACCAATGGGGGAGACCCCATTTATGTTATCCCATGGCTCAGAAGCCGTCATACCTATAGAAGTAGGACTCCCCACTCACAGAGTTTAGACATATGACCCCGAGAAGAATGGGGAAGAGAGAAGACTCGACCTAGATTTGGTTGAGGAGAGAAGGGAAGATATTGAGATCAGACAGGCTACCTACCAACAGATAATAACAAAGTTCTATAATCAAAGGGTGAAATCAAGATCTATAGCTATAAGAGATCTAGTGCTGAAGAAGACGCTGCAGAAGGAAAATAAGCTCTATCCAAACTGGCATGGCCCTTACAAAGTAGTCGATGAGGATGTACCCGGTACCTACCGGCCAGAAAATCTTAAAGGGAAACCTTTTTCAAACCCTTAGAATTCTTACCACTTGAAGAAATATTACATATGATGTTACAGTTGTCTTCCTGTAATACATGTATCATTTTATGAAGAGAATGTTAATGAAAAGAGCAGTTCCTGTGTCAATACTTTGTTTCATCATGCTTTAGTGGTAAATTTATGAAGTGAAACATCATAATTTGGTGACCTCAAACCTTAAACATCATTAATTTGATGAAATTTATGAGGTGAAACGTCATAGTTTGATGACCTCAGACCTTAAATATCGTTAATTTGGTGAAAAGTATGAGGTAAAACATCATAATTTGGTGACCTCGGACCTTAAACATCATTAATTTGGTAAAATTTGTGAGGTGAAATGTCATAGTTTGATGACCTCAGACCTTAAACATCATTAATTTGGTGAAATGTATGAGGTGAAACATCATAATTTGGTGACCTCAGACCTTAAACATCATTAATTTGGTGAAAAGTATGAGGTAAAACATCATAGTTTGATGACCTAAGACCTTAAACATCATTAATTTGGTGAAATTTATGAGGTGAAACGTCATAGTTTGATGACCTCAGACCTTAAACATCATTAATTTGGTAAAATTTATGAGGTGAAACATCATAATTTAATGACCTCAGACCTTAAACACCATTAATTTGGTGAAAAGTATGAGGTGAAACATCATAATTTGGTGACCTCGGGCCTTAAACATCATTAATTTGGTGAAATTTATGAGGTGAAACGTCATAGTTTGATGACCTAAGACCTTAAACATCATTAATTTGGTGAAATTTATGAGGTGAAACATCATAATTTGGTGACCTCAGACCTTAAACATCATTAATTTGGTGAAAAGTATGAGGTAAAACATTATAATTTGATGACCTCAGACCTCAAACATCATTAATTTGGTGAAATTTATGAGGTGAAACATCATAGTTTGATGACCTCAGACCTTAAACATCATTAATTTGGTAAAATTTATGAGGTGAAACATCATAGTTTGATGACCTCAGACCTTAAACATCATTAATTTGGTGAAATTTATGAGGTGAAACATCATAGTTTGATGACCTCGGACCTTAAACATCATTAAATTGGTGAAATTTATGAAGTTAAGCATCATTAGTTTGGGGACCTCAGACCTTAAACATTGAGAAGAGTGCGCTTGCGTTCAAATAAGGAAGTTGTTTAATTAAACTCAATTTTTATCAATTAAGTCCTAAACGTGCATCTAGGTGTGATTAATGATGATAAAATCAAGAAAGAACATTCAAACACACACAAATGAGGAAAAATCCCCCAAAGGGGAAAAACCTTTTATTTTCACTATAATTTTGTAATAAAACGACTTACACGGATTACAATGAAAATATGTGACGCAAAAATACCCTCGGGTGTCGGCTCGATGTCGTCGGCTAGAACTATCCATTTCCAGTAGGGCAACAACGAAGAAGAGAACGGCTTCCTCATAAATTACTCCAGATGAGTAGATGATCCTCTTGAAGGTTTAAAGATTCACACACATATATGGGAATGGTATTGTGAATCAGAAAGGTTTAGAAAACCTTAAAAAGATGAAGTCTTATTCTGGACTGTTTTCTTAGAATTTTGAGATTGCAGAAAGACTTAAAAATCGTGTAGAAGGTGAACAGATATTTATACGAAAATTGAGGTAGTGGCTCATTCGAACGAGATAGCCATATCGCTCGAATGAAGGACAGATGTCGTTCGAACTAGATTGCGCGACATGCCTATCTCGCGCGAGCGACAGTAAAAGTTATTTGAGCGAGCTCGTCGTTCAAGGAACTTCGCTTCTACACTTAGAAAAAATTCTGCTTTTGATAAAAAAAATAATCCAGACTTCAAAAATAATTTTAAAAAAATTTCCCAAATATTTATGCAGATAAAGCTCCAATAAACCATTTTACCGATAAAGTGTAGTGGAGTAGTGGGAATGAGCTGAGCAGCACGTCGCATATATGCATTGAATTCGGATAAAGGCCATCGAGGATGATCGTGTTGACATGCCGAATTTAACGGTATCAGACATACAAACTGTGATCTAGGAAAAAATGGAAAATTCTAAGATTCTACCCCGGACATTTATAAAATTATGACCTTACAAATCTCCCCCTATGTCTATGCCGGTACATACATAAAAAATCCGAATTATGCAATCAAATGACATACAAGATAATATCCCCATTAAACCCTCAAACTGAGAATACTAAATGACATGTCTTTCAAATCTTCAGCTCTTCAGAAACTTCCAAAGCTTTTCTCATCAGGGTGTGCAATCCAATAACGAATAATGTTGTACCTACACACATGAGATAAAGTAAATACTCGTGACAAGGAACAGTTTGAAATATAATGTTATGCAAAAATTGATGATCAATTAAGCTTAAGCAAATCATTCATAAATTAACCATACACCAAAATAATTCTCCCCCATAATTCTTCTCCCCCTTTTTATGATGTCCCCAAATAGACAGATATGAGAAGCATAAGTAAATGCACATGGAGAATGACACACGGGAATAAACAGTTATTTTTGTATTTTTCAAAAATTTTCACACATAATATAGAACAAAGAATCACACCATGAAAGAACACAAAAACAACCAAGTCGATGATAGCAAAAATGAAGGGGTGTGATCAAATTCGATAGGAAAATCAATGCATACAAACATGACATATGTGCACGATGAATATAGGACACTCCTAACGAATGAACTCAAAATCTTCCTTTGGTGTAAAAAGGTGGTAATATGAGACATTGACTCAATCAAATCAACAAATCCAAGCACAAAGTGATTTCCACACCAATAACGTCCAAAACTATTTCATGCTTTTTCAGGACTTTCAAGGAGCTGGAAACCCGTTTATATTCTCCAACCAAACTCCCTCAGATTTATATTTTGTATAGAGGCGATCTAAATTCTCAAAATTTGGAGAATTGAAGAGGAAACCTAATGGCCCATAGATGGCATATATTGCTTTTTATTGCCTTTAATTTTTTTTTTTTTTTTTTTTTTTTGGGGGGGGGGGGGAGGGGCTCTTTTAACCTCTTTGAACCCCGGATAATAAAATTCCTCAATTTTTGGGTCCTTTTTAATGGTGGATTAGAATCGCAAAGGATAAATGAACCTTTCGCAGCCCTTCCCCGTTTTCAAATAAACACACAGTCTCACCGAAACGGTTTTTACATGCATTCCAATCTTGTCAAGTTTTATCGCATATGGTTAGTTGTATAGACATAATTGAGATGGAAACACTCAAGCCAATATGTGATAAACAAGTCCAATAATCAAATAAAGTCGTGCATGTGTGCAATAAAGAAGATAGGAGTCAAACATGTTGGAAGATATCACTAATCACATCTCAAAAACTCCAAATAATGTAAAGCATATGGATGAAATGATGTAGCGTCTCAAATCTCTATCAAACAGTCACATGGATAAATGGAATGAAATTGTGACTCAGCTATCTTAAATGCTCATCCATAAAAGGTGCAAATAAAATACAAAAATCTTTTTGAGTTTTTCTAAAAAAATTATAAAAGAAAATCCTTTTGGATTTTTCAAAAAAAATAAATAAATATATGTACAACAAAACAATAATACAAATAAAACAAACTAGAAATAGGAAGCATATGATATGAACATGAAAAAGCATCCTATCCTAGACACAGACCAACCCCTCAGTCAACTGTCCAAATCCCCAAAGACTTCCTAAGACTCTTAAATCTAAGGGAATCTAAAGGTTCCGTGAAAATATCGGCTAACTGACGATCGGTGGGTACGAAACTCAGGGATACGACTTTCTCCTCAACTAACTGACGTATAAAGTGCTCGCGTATCCTGATATGCTTTGTGTGTGAATGTTCGACTGGATTGCGGGATATGTGTATCGCACTCATGTATCACAGGAAATAGTCATGGTGTCGTGTGAAATCCCATAATCCTCCAACATTTGTTTCATCCACAAGAGTTGCTTGCAATGACTCCTGACGGTAATGTACTCAGCCTCCGCGATGGACAAAGAGATGGAATTTTTCTTCTTGCTCAGCCAGGAGACAAGAGTAAAACCAAAATAAAAACACCCACCAGAAGTGCGCCTACAACCATCAATATCCCCGGCCCAATTGGCATCCGAATAGGTGTACAAACGATCATCGGTATCAAAGGAATACCAAATGCCGTATGAGAGAGTCCCACTCACGTATTTAATAATACGTTTTAAAGCAAGTAAATATGACTCTTTCGGGGACACCTAATGTCGCGCACAGACTCCAACACTAAAGGCTATGTCGAGACGATTGGTAGTCAAGTAGAGAAGACTACCTATCATAATCCGATACAAGGTTTGCTCTACATCCTTGCCTGAAGTGTCCTTACTAAGCTTGGTAGTGGTACTCATAGGTGTACGTGCATGCTTAGCGGAGTCTAACCCAAATTTCTTCACTAGGTCTCCAGCATACTTAGATTGGGAGATGAACATCCCATCCTCTAGCTGACGAACCTGGAGACCAAAGAAGAAAGTGAGCTCTCCAACCATGCTCATCTCAAACTCACTTTTCATCTCCTCCTCAAAGTTATGAGCATGTTGGGAGCACGTGGATCCAAAGCCTATGTCGTCCACATAGACCTGAGTAACCAAAATAGCACCGTCATCTCTCCTGGCGAACAACGTCATATCAACTCCCCCTCTCTTGAAGCCAGAGGCTAAGAGATAGGAAGTAAGCCTCTCATACCAAGCATGGGGTGCTTTCTTCAAACCATACAAGGCTTTCCTCAGATAGTAGACGTGCTCCGGGTGCTTAGGGTCTTCAAACCCTTTCAATTGTTCCACATAAACCTCCGCCTGTAGAATGCCATTTAGAAAGGCACTCTTGACATCCATCTGATATAACTTAAAGTGCAGATGACATGCGATGGCGAGTAGTAAGCGAACGAACTCAAGCCTCGCAACAGGAGCAAATGTCTCCCCAAATTCTAAACCTTCTATCCGTGTGTATCCTTGAGTGACCAACCTAGCACTGTTTCTGATTATGGTACCATTTTCATCAATTTTATTCTTGAAAATCCATCTGGTACCTATCACATTAGTCTCACTAGGTCGGGGGACAAGTTCCCAGACATTATTCTTTTTAAACTGAAGCAACTCATCCTGCATTGCAGATATCCAGTGTTCACCCTTGAGTGCTTCTTTGTGATTCTTGGGCTCGACTTTGGACGTGTAGAAAAAATGGCTAATAACGTTCTCGAGCTGAGCACGAGTCTTGACCCCTAGAGTGGGATCCCCAACAATGGCAGAATGGTCATGACTCTTGCGAACCCAAGCATGTGTGTCTCATAGCACAGGAGTAGGGTCCACAGAGTGTGGGTGAGGTATAAGTAAATTACTGCCAGAAACATCCTCATCCTTACACTGAAGGCTAGAATCAATAAACGCCGAAGGTTCGTCATCTTGCACGGTGATGTTTATTGACTCCATAACCTTAGAGCTCTTCAGGTTAAAAACCCGGTACGCTCTACTATTCGATGAATATCCTAACAGTATTCCCTCATCGCTTCGGGAGTCAAACTTTCCTAATTTCTCTCTATCCTGTAGGATGTAGCATTTACTCCCAAAAACACAAAAATATGCAAGGTTGGGTTTCTTGCCAGTCCATAATTCATAAGGCGTCTTAAGTGTGTGTGGACGCAGGTAAAGCCTATTTACCGTGTGGCATGCAGTAGACACTGCCTCTGCCCAAAATCTCCTACAAACCTTACGACCTAGAAGCATAGATCTAGCCATTTCCTGGATCGTCCTATTCTTTCTCTCAACAATCCCATTTTGCTGAGGAGACTTCACTGCAGAAAACTCATGTTTGATCCCAATGCTATCACACAAAAGATCTACCTTTGCTTCCTTAAATTCAGTGTCGTTGTCACTATGTATCCTGTTAATAGTGACTCCGTGTTGATTTTGCAGGACATGACACTTGGTCGTTAAAAACTCCACAGCATCGGATTTTTCCCTCAAAAAACCTACAATTGATTATATGGAGAAATCATCCACCATCACGAGGATATACCTCTTACCACCCAGACTCTCAGTACGAGTAGGAACCATAAGATCCATGTGAATAAGCTCAAGTAGACGAGAGGTGGCAATGGAATGCAACTTCCTATGGGGGGATACGAATTTGTTTTCCCAACTGACAGGGTCCACAAATCGTCGAAGTTGGCTTTCCAAGTGATGGTAAGCCACGTACTAGGTCCTTTTTAGCGAAATGAGTTAGATCTCTAACGTTCACGTGACCTAGAAATTGGTGCCACAGATCCATAGGAGTGATCGTGGCTCTATTGCAGACAAGTGAGGATGTGGGCTCAGTCCCATAGCAATTATCCTTTGTCCTCACCCCTTGCACTAAAAGTTTACCGGCTTGATTATAGACATTACATGCGTCCCGATCAAACTTTACAGTCAGCATCGCACAGCTGGCTAATGCAAAGAAGGTTTGCTTTCAAACCTTTGACGTACAAAACATTCTCTAGCTTAGGAAATCCTGGTAACTCTACAGTACCACGTCCTACAATTCTAGACTTGCTCCCATCTCCAAAGGTGACTCTACCATCCTTCTAATCCTTAAGAGAAGTAAAAAATGAGGCATCACCTATCATATGTTTGGAGCACCCACTATCAAAATACCACTGTGAGGTATTATGTTCTTTAAGAGCGACATGAATAACAAAGGCCTTTTTATCTTTCTTAGGTACCCAAAAAGTGGTGACCTTTTGTCTACCTTTGTTGTTGTTGGTTTTAGCCGGAATGTGAGAAGCATTCACTGACGACAAAGACATCCGTCGGAATTCCTCCATCAAAATCTGTGATGTGGTAGCTAAAAACTCAACTCGCTCTCTCAGACTGGTAAATTCATCAGTATGCTGTGGTGGAGCAGTAGTACGTCGTATCTGACCCATACTATAGCAAAACTCCCTTAGATGGCCTTTTCTTTTGCAATAAATACAAAAGAACAAAATCAAAGGCAGACCTTGGTTTGCTTTTCTTGGTCGAACTCTCCTTTGAGGCTTTTGACGATAGCCGTAAGGAGTTGTAGTAAACTCAGGAACTGGTCCAGGTGCAATTTGGGACATGGAAGCACCGTCATAACCAATTCCCTGCCTATCACCAAAACCTAAAGCGGGCCCGAGGAGCATCTTTCCCATCTTCCCAGATCTGTCCTCGATTTGTACCTTGACTTCTCGTGCTCTCTCCAGATCATGAGTAAGCTGGGCTACAAGGGCTTCAAGTTTCTTTTGAGTCTCCATGGAGGAACGGAGCTCACTCATAAGACTATCCACTTGTTTAGTTAAGCCCCCTCTCTCTTTCTCAAAACAACTTTCTCTCTCTCTAAATAAACTCTCGTTCTCAACACAGGCAGACTCTCTCTCTCTCTTAAGGTAGTGCATGTGGAGGACTCTTTTTCTCTCACTTTTTTTAAATCTTCCTCTAAAGAGGTGATCCTAAGAACTAACGCTTTTTTACACTTTTTAGTTTTAAAAGACTCAGAGTATAGCGCGGCGTAGGCGCATTGAAGATCACTCTCGCTCTAACTTGCGTAATCCTCCCCCTCATTCACATCGATCTCACGGTCGAGGTGTCCCTGGGAATCAGGATCCTCATCGTCGTGAGGAGCACTAGAAGTACTCACATGAATGCAATGAAGTTACACTCATGTGGTGACTCATCTCCAGAATCCACCGACTCTACCTCACTATCGTCATTAAGGGTAGCATTAAGGACAGCTTTACCCTTTTCTTTGGTCATCCTAGTAGCACACTCAAAAGCTCTATGACCCCTACCGTCGCACTTAAAGCATCTCTCACTTTCTTTCTTAGGAGGATCTTTAAAATCTTTTTCATTTTTCTTTTCAAACTTATTTTTCTCAAACTTCTTTTTATCTTTAAAATTACCTTTTTTCTTGAATTTGAGAATGCTCTTGAAATTTTTAGCAAATAGGGCCAAATCATCTAAGTCAAAATCACACTCAGAATCTGATGTATATGTCTCTCTTTTTCTAGATGACTCTCCCCTCTTTCTTATTGACCCCTCACTCTTTCTCTCCTGGGAATTAAGTGCAATTCCCTTATCTTTAGACTTGACATATTAAGGAAACATATCAATTTCATATGTTTCCAAGTCTCCTACAAGTTCTTCCAATTTAAGCGTATTTAAAATAGCCATAGAATTTAACACAGTGACTTTAGGGATAAAACGCTTAGGCAGTGATCTAAGAATCTTTTTAACAACTCTAGTATTAGGAATGTGTTCACCAAGATTAAAGCTAGTGTTAACAATATCAGACAGTCTAGCATAAAATTCATCAAAACATTCAGATTCAAGCATGGTGATTGTTTCAAATTGAGTTGTTAAATTTTGCAGTTTAGACTCTTTCACAGCATTAGTACCTTTATGGGTAAGTTACAAAACATTCCATGCCTCTTTTGACGTGGTGCACGTCATTATGCGTTTGAACTCATCAGGTGTGATAGATCCATAAATAGCACTTAAACCCTTAGAATTAAAAGATGACCATTTAAATTCTTCTTCAGTCCATGTAGTAACAGGTTTTAAATTGGTCACATTTTCAAGAGTGATAGAGGGAGGTGTCCACCCTCTTTCAACCAAAATCCAGACACGTTCATCAATGGCTTTTAATGCAGATCTCATGCGGGCTTTCCAATATGCATAGTTTATCCCGTCAAAAACTGGCATTTTATTATATAACTTTTCCATTATGAACACACTCATTTTCAAAAAATCAAATTTTTCAGAAAATTGATATCTTAGAAAAAATTTGCGGAAAATTACACGGTAAAGTTGTGTAACTGGCTCTGATACCAATTTGAGAAGAGTGCGCTTACGTTCAAATAAGGAAGTTATTTAATTAAACTCAGTTTTTATCAATTAAGTCCTAAACATGCATCTTGGTGTGATTGATCATGATAAAATCAATCAAGAACATTCAAACACACATGAATGAGGAAAAATCCCCCAAAAGGGCAAAACCTTTTATTTTCACTATAATTTTGTAAGAAAATGGCTTACACGAATCACAATGAAAATATGTGACACAGAAATACCCTCGGGTGTCGGTTCTGATGTCGTCAGCTGGAACTATCCCTTTTCAGTAAGGCAGCAATGAAGAAGAGAACGGCTTCCTCACAAATTACTCTAGATGAGTAGATGATCCTCTTGAAGGTTTAAAGATTCACACATATATATGGGAATGGTTTTGTGAATCAAAAAGGTTTATAAAACCTTAAAAAGATGAAGTCTTATTCTGGACTATTTTTGCAAAATTTTGAGATTGTAGAAAGACTTAAAAATCGTGTAGAAGATGAATAGGTATTTATACAAAAATCGAGGCGGTGTCTCGTTCGAACGAGATAGCCATGTCGCTCGAACGAAGGACAGATGTCATTCGAACGAGATCGCATGACATGCCTATCTTTCGCGAACGATAGTCAAAGTCATTTGAGCGAGCTTGTCGTTCAAGGCACTTCGCTTCTACACTTAGAAAAAATTCTGCTTTTGATAAAAAATTAATCCAAACTTCAAAAACAATTTTAAAAAAAATTCCCAAATATTTATGCAAATATTAAAGCTCCAATAAACCATTTTACCGATAAAGTTTAGTCAAGCAGTGGGAATGAGTTGAGCAGCACGTCGCACGTAGCATGATGCACGTGAAGATAATGGATGCATTGAATTCGGATAAAGGCCATTGAGGATGATCGTGTTGACGTACTGAATGTAACGGTATCAGACATACAAACCGTGATCTAGGAGAAAAAAGAAAATTCCTAGATTCTACCGTGGACATTTATAAAATTATGTCCTTACAAACATCATTAATTTGGTTAAATTTATGAGGTGAAACGTCATAATTTGGTGACCTTATACCTTAAACATCATTAATTTGGTGAAAAGTATGATGTGAAACATCATAATTTGGTGACCTCAGACCTTAAACATCATTAATTTGGTGAAATTTATGAGGTGAGACGTCATAGTTTGATGACCTCGGACCTTAAACATCATTAATTTGGTGAAATTTATGAGGTAAAACATCATAGTTTGATGACCTCAAACCTTGAACATCATTAATTTGGTGAAATTTATGAGGTGAAACATCATATTTTGGTGACCTCAGACCTTAAACACCATTAATTTAGTGATAAATTATGAGGTTAACATCATACTGTGATGACCTCAGACCTTAAGACATCATTAATTTGGTGATAAATTTATAAGGTGAAACATAATAGTTTGGTGACCTCAGACCTTAAACATCATTAATTTGGTGAAATTTAGGAGGTGAAACGTCATAGTTTGATGACCTCAGACCTTAAACATCATTAATTTGATGATAAATTAGGAGGTGAAACATCATTATGTGATGACCTCGGATCTTAAAGAGAAGTTCATTATATGACAAACAACATTTAAGAGAGAGCATTCATTGAAAGTAGCAAAATCCTCTGAAGAAGATGGTATAACATGTAGTCAGAATTACAAGTCAGATATGCCTCAAAACATGTTATCAGAGTTTACAAAAGTTACATATGAAAAGAAACAAATTACAACTTAAAGATCCACAAATCAAGATCTAAGTATCTGCGGTAACATTAGTCTGCTATTGGCCGACATTGGTCACCTCCACTGTATCATCCTGAAGATTGGCCCCTTCAATTTCCGTAACCTCAATAGTGAAGTCTCTGCAGGAGCAGCATCTTCCTCCTCAACCTCTTGCAAGGCCTGAGCAAAGGGAGAATCACTGAAGCCCAGACCAACAAAGTGTGAGGCAGTTAAGCTCCCTGTATCCTTCTCCTTTGAAGTTGTCCTCTTCCCAGTTGCCTTAATACCACTTTCGAGATATTCAAAGTCGAATCTTATAAACTGGTCAAAGACTTTGTAGTCGTCCAAGATCTTCTCAGAGGCATCCTCAATGGAAGCCTTTACTACAGCATTAACCTTTGCTTGAAGGACGTCATCTTTAGCCTGTAAAGCAAAGGTGTGGTCCTTCTTAAGCTTGGATATGTCCTTGTCCCTCTGCTTCACCTTATTTTCAGACTCGTCCAAAGTTGTCTTCAGATGTTCAACCTCTGCATTTAAAGAGGCTTGCACCTTCTGGGCCTCTTTTCCCTTCTCAATAAGGGGCAACTTCCTCAGGGCCCAGTCAACGAATTGGTGCATAGACAGAATACCCTACAAAACAAAGTCAGATGAATGAGTTCAAACCTTAATCCATTTAAAGTCGAGGTTACACTTAGAAAAAAAAATAGTTTTTACATGGATAGACCTGTAAAGGAAAAACTCGGCCAGTAGAGGGGTATCTAAAGAGTGTAAAAAATGCTTATCTGCATCGGTCATCACAGAGTCGATGGTATCCATTGGCTTCAGACCATGACCTATTAGGCTGTCACTGATCTTAAGCTGCTCTAGACGAGCAGCTAGTGCATCATCAAAGGAAATTGGGATGGCACGATCTCCCTTTTGGGTTTTTCTCTGCCTTTGATCTTTTGAGCTAGCAGCGGTGGATTTCCTCTTCTTTGTAGCGTCGGCCTTGGATGTACTGACATTCTACTTAGGTGGGAGAGGGGGGGAGGCTACATTATGCCATGCTTTCTTCATTAGCTTGATAAGGCTTAGGGCTGACATCTCTCAGAGCTCGTCAGAGATACCTTCTGGGCGTTCTGCAAAAAGAAACATCTGAGTTAATAAATCAGAGGTACTATAACTCAGAGGTGCAACTTGTAAAAATATAATACTTACGAAGCTCGGTTAGAGGAATTCCCCCCAGGCCAGTCTCAGAGAGGTAATAGGGGGTCATCAGATGTTCATACTTGACTAGACAACCGTGCTCCCCTAGATCTTAAAGATCCTTAACCTTTTGTAAGTTATACTGGCTAAGCCCAGGGTCGGCCTTAGCGGCAAGTGACACCTTTCCCCACCTCAAAGGTATCCTTGGATCCAATGATGAATAGATGTAACAAGGACCAAATTCCCATGCCCATGAGGTAAAGAAATACCATGATTTCCAGTTATGATTGGAGGTCTGGGTAACCAACAGCATCTTTTTATCTGACTTCCTAGTTAGGAAGTGATAGTAGATGGGGTGGTTTTTGGCAGAGGATGGCGTATAGAATCCTATGAAGACCCTAACTAGAAGGTCTGAGTGATGGACTGCCCTCTAAAGGACGATAGCCCCAATCATCACCCTCTAGGCATTTGGGGATAATTGCGAAGGGGCTAGGTTGATATGGGACAATATTGCTCTAATTGAAGAATGGATAGGGAGTCGAAAGCCCAACTTGAACATCTGCTTATAGATGCAGATCTCCCCATCTCGGCCATCGAAGGCCCTCTCACCCCTCAGAGGTCTCCTAACTTGATGGAAGGACCTATAGAATAGAGGTGCCTAAAGGCTAAGAGGTCATACTCGGTGACATAGCTCTCTATCTCGGCCGCCTCTGAGGTGTCAGTATCACTTTCATGACCATCATCTTCATCCCTGGTAACGTCGGCCTGGCAGATGAAGGGACACTATCGGGAAATCTTTGATTGAACTCAGCCCTGGTGGCAGCCGACAGAGGGATAGCATCGATGGGTGGGGGAATATCCACACTCGGCCCCATAATCTCGACATCAGAAAAAGTTTGTGAGGTGCTAGCACCATTATGGAATGAGGCACGACTTTGGACCTCGTCCTGATCAGGGACCTGAACTTGCCTGATAGAGAAGTCCATAGCCTCTTGGAATGAGTCTACAGACATAGGGTCTGAGGTAGATGACTCAAACTCAGACATTGGAGAATGGATAATTGGATCCTCTACTGGCTCAACAGGCTTGGATGGCTCAGGGTATCTCACCTTCAGAGGTGGATGGAAGATAGGTCTGAGGGGGAAGGCCTCAGCCCTACGAGCTTCCTCTTGGGCTAGCTCTATCTACCTAATTTTTGCAAAGGTCTTCTCTCTAAGAGAAGGGAAATCTTCTATAAGCTTGTATAGAGGTCTGAGCATAAGTTAGAGGACCCTACACTGTGGACTCTAAACCATAAATAAACAACTGGGCACAACTTAAACTAAGGATCAAACTTGATTTTTGAAAATTTTCAAACCAAGAACAGTCAAGAATTGGTTCACCAGAAAACTCAATGGATCACTAAAAAACTTAAACTACACCGGAAAATGCAGGGCTGAAAAATGATAAAGGAAAGGCAACAATCAATACCTGATAGAGTACAAGATGAAGAGTAGGAATATTGAGTAAAGAAATCCACAAACAGCCTCGATCAAGTTCTTGATGAGAGAGAGAAAACACAAAAGGCTCGGGTGGGAAAAATGAGAGAAATGAAGAAGAAATAGAAAGGAAAGGGTTTAAACCCTCAAATCTGATTGCACGCATCCCAATGCCCATTATTGCCTTGGGATACCAAAAGATAATCGGTCTCATCACACCTTGTCAGGAATACTACCCACTTTAGAAGTTTACACATGTCAAAGAAATATTAGTACATTAGCAAATACAGCCTCAGACATATATACCCCTTAGTCACCTACTTACATAGGTAACTAAGGGCTAGGGGTGATTAATATGGCCAAAGTGCACCTACCAGCTCAGAGGCATTAACCTCGGCATGTATGATGGCCGAGGTAATAATAGCTCAGGATTACCCATCAGTGTTGTCATCCTTCATGAGGTCGGCCACAACTATTGTTGTAAGTACTACCATGATTGGGCATCAGCCGAGGACTACATGAATCATGAGGTCAAATATCCATGAGGTCGGCCATAGTTGCCGTTAGAAGTATCATCTCGGTGAGGTCAACATTCGTGGTAAGTATGGACATGGGTTATCCATCAGCATCACCATCAACATCGGCCATAGCCGACGTTACAAGTTTCACCTAAGATCAGCGAGGCCTTGCAGGCTCAGCATTAAGTGTCAAGACAACATTGTCCCTGACCGACATTCCATATATCTAACCTTGGTTGGCATCCCAGCCAAGGTCATAATATAATCCCCATCCAAGGCAGGGGTCGTACTTCACCAACCTCGTACTCATCCAGGCCGAGGTTGGTACCAAGAAAAGACAGTCGAGCATCTACGTGCACATGTATGGCTTGGAACACGTGGAAAAATCCGTTATAACTGAATCATTCCCTCCACGTGAGGGAATATTGAGGTCATCATTACTTAGTTGAGATCAGCCAAGTGTCATCCTGTCACTGGTTGGGTCTCCATGTACATGCACATTGCATGCTTGGGGGGTACATTACACCCCCCAGACACTATATATTGAGGTCATCCTCAACATTGTAAAGGATCGAGAATTACAACCCTAGCTAAAACTATGTCAATTTACACAGTAGAGAGAGAAAGCTTGAGAGATTATATCCATGGTCGTTAGTGCCTTATTTCAGTGACATTACTCACTCACTTACACAGTGGACTTAGGCCTAAATGGTTAAACCACTTACATATTGGTGTTCGTCCTATTCTCCTCACCTCCTTCTACATATACACTTCTATTCTCCTGTATTGTCATTGTTATCACTTGCTTGAGCTTGTCAATACCTTATCTGGTGGTGTTGTTCCCAGCATCATCATGTTTAATTAGATATTAATTGGGAGTTAAATACGGATTAGTATTACATGATAATATTTACTAAGTGCGAATAGTAAATAATTGATAATTATGGTGATACGGCATAACGAGTGACATGTGCGTATTTTTGCTTTATCTCACTGGGAGTCGTGCATGTAGACTATTTTGTGGTGAGAAATGAGAAATATATTTTAATTTACTCGGATGATAATTTAGAGGTGAGGGATCATTCTGTATGGGTCGAAATAGTTAAAATAGTATACGCGGGGGTATTGTTTGAGTCCCGGTTCAATTTTGGATCAAACTGACACTTATCGAGGGTGTTTTGATCATTTTATAAAGTGGGTTAAATGACATACAAAATTTAGAGCCTTAGATCTGATATTTGAAGATTGGGGATTAGGATTCATAACACAAAACTACTAGAGAGACCATTAGAGAGAAAGGAGAGCTAATTCTCAAAGCTTAAGGAGAAATTCTAAAGGTGGTGAAGATTTCTTGCACATCAAGCCAAATTGGAAGGGAAGATTGGAGAAGAAACAATCAACCCTCAATCAAGAACCACAAAATCAGATTTACCAATTTAAGTAAAGTGTTTATTGCAAATCAAATTCAAGTTATAATACACATGTGTAGGGAGTTTTAAGAATTGGTTGATTCTATTGAAAAACCTTGAATTAAATGTATGAATTGATCACATGTTTGGGTAGGATTGCATGTAGAATGAATCCCTTTGTAAAGATAAAATTAAATTTGAATATATTTCATGATTAACATGGAATCTTTATGGGTTCTTGGTTTAAGAACATGAATCTTGAATGACTTATGTTTTAATTAATGAACACAAGATGTCAATCTGGAAGACTTTTTTATGTAACTTTAAACGTATGCCATTTGAATTGTGCTTCGAATTAGAGTGTAAAAAATACATTCCTGGAAAGGTCTATTTTTGAGATATCCAATGAACTTAGAATCATGTTAATGGGAGTTTTGTAGCAGGATTAATCGAAATTTTACTATAGGGTGTTTGATCTGCCAACATAGTAATCTGCCAGAATTTTGACGTGACTTTAAACGTATACGATTTGAATTTTACTTCGAATTAGAGTGTGAATCATAGATGTACGGAAAGGTATATCTCTTAGCTTTCCAATGAACTTGGAATTAGGTCAACTGAAGTTGTGTAGAGGGAGAAACCGAAATTTTACTAGAGGTTGTTTAATCTGCCAGAAAATTTATGATTCGTTTTGATTGCCAAAAAATGTGAGATTTTTATTTTTAAGCCCCAAATGCCTAAAATTTTACTGGGGAAGTGTTAGGGAACTTGAATAAATATATTTATGGAATAATGATATGTAATTAGGTCTATGATTGAGTGTTGGACTTTAATTTTGTGAGAGAATTAAAGTGGGGATCACAGGCTTGATTGTGACATATTCTAATTCAAGATGATAAGAATATAATTGCGAAAAAGAGTGAGCGAGATTAAATTTGTTGAGTTAGTAAGTTAAAAAGGGTAACTAATGAATTGATATAATAAGGGGTAACTAGGACCCTAAGAGTTGTGTGAATACTCAAATTAATAAGAAAGTGAAATAAATTCGTAAACCAAACAAGTACGGTGAATATTATAGAGAAATATATTACGTACAAGTATGAATAATTTGGTTGTGTGAATACCTACTATATTGATTATTAGGATGGATGAATACCTAAAGTATGCTTACTCCTGTATTGGGGTCGATGATTTTCTGGACCAATACATGAAAGCTCAATTTGGGGTCGATGATTATCCAAACCAACTCAAAGATGAATAATATTGGGGTCAATGATAATGCCGGACCAATATACATATGTATGACCTTTACATTAGGGTCGAGGGATTTCTGAACCAATGTAAATGGTAGGGATATTGGGGTCGATGATAATATCGGACCAATATACATACGTATGACCTTTACATTGGGGTTGAGGTATTTCCGAACCAATGTAAATGGTAGGATTATTAGGGTCGATGATTTTTCGGACCAATAAATCCTTATAGTATATATTTTGTGTGAAATATATACCTTATGATTTTCTACTTATGTGAGATAGTAGACTTTTAGATGATATATAGAGAGATGTACATCTAAATGGTAAATTAAGTAGAGAGAAACTTAATGAGGAAATTTAAAATAGACTGGGAATAGGCTATAGTAAATTAAGTAGTGAAACTTAATTATGGAGGTTAAACAATGATAGGATAATTGGAGTTGATGATTATCCGGACCAATGATTCTTATAATATATGTTGTGAGTGAAATATATATCGTATAAATAATCTACTTGTGTGGGATAGTAGATAGTTAGATGACGTGTAGCATCTGAAAGTAAGTTGAGTAGAGAAACTTAATTTTAAAGATTTAATGTTAGATAGTGGATATCTAAATGATAAAATTAAGTGGTGAGACTTAACCATAGTTATGGAAAGATAGCATGTGAATAATGTTACTAATGTATTAATTAACAAATGAGGGATGTTAATAAATTTATGTACTATATGGTTTGTACGGGAACTTAGACATGTAGATAATTTCAGTTGAATGCTCTAGTCTAATTATCTTGGGTAGTATAGCTAGGTGGGCTAAGTATAGAACGTTAAGCATTCACTACAGATGAGAGGTGAGGAGAACTCAAAAGAGAGTGTACGTGAACATGTGTAATCAATAACTGAATTTTATTGTGATAAATGCTTTCTAAATATTTTGAAAATGTTTTGAATACTAACTCTTGCTATAAAATATTTTCAAAACCTTTTAGGTGTCCAGCAACAGGAACGCCAGACTTGAGGATTTCATTCCAGGGACTCGGAACTATAGCACTATGGATGCTGATAGGATCTTGATTAGACGATTCTACCTTTCTGATCTAGTGTAGGATCTTATTTTATATTCCATGTATGGACATGTTGTCCATTGGCGATTTACAGTTATCCAGTTCTTTTAAGTATTATGGATTGTGGTTTTGAACTTTTAGTCGATGGTTTATCGGCAAGTCTTTCATTCATATATATTGTGTTAAATTGAACTCCAGTATACTGTGAATGTTTTATTTAGTTTTTTCGCATGGTATATTTTATTGTGTTAACGAAAGATAAAATTTGACAACGATCTAATTTCACTTAGGTGGTTAGTAATTAAAAAAAAATTGACAGTGATGATGCTAAGAATGAACCATATGAGAAATCTGTTTTAATTTAATAAATACCTGATCACCCTATGTTTAATTAGGCATGGTGTCACAAATGCCTCGATATTATATGTGTTTGGTTCAATTCCCCTTCAATTTACTACATATTCGAGGAACATTCCATCTTGTACTCCAAACACGCACTTGGTCAGGTTCAGTCTCATCTGATGTTTCTCCAGTAGGTCGAAAGTTTGGCTGAGATCGGCAAATATGATTGGACGCTTTTTTTCACTTTGTCCGCATATCATCCACATAAACTTCCATGTTTTTGCCTATTTTCTCCTCAAATATTTTATTCACCAATCTCTGATAAGTTGCACCTGCATTTTTCAAACCAAATGGCATAACATTATAACAGTAAGTCCCTCGGGGGTAATGAATGAAGTGATCTCCCTGTCTTCAGGCTTCATTTTGATCTAATTATAACCATAATAGGCATCCATGAAACTGAGTAGTTCATGTCCCTAAGTAGCATCCACAAGTTGATCAATTCATGGTAAAGAAAAATGATTCTTTGGGCATTCTTTGTTCAAATCTATGAAGTCTACACACATTCTCCACTTATTATTCTTTTTCTTGACCATAAATACATTGGCCAACTAATCTGGATACTTAAGTTCATTAATAAAAGCAGTTTTTTGAAGATTTTCAACTTCTTCCCGTATTGCTTGGTTCTTTTCGGGGTTGAACACTCTTTGCATTTGCTTTACAAGCTTTGCCTCCTTGTTTACATTGAGTGCATGGCAAAGAAAGTTAGGATCAATCCCTGAAATATTTTCGTGACTCCATGTGAACACATTCTTTCTCCATCTAAGGAAATTCACTAGTTCTTGTTTAAAAATAGGATCCAGTGTTGCTACTACTTGAGTGATGCGTTCTGGCTTGTCATGGTCCAACACAATGTTTCATATTTCTTATACTATTTGGACCTTCACCAATTATGTTTCCTCCCTTGGATATAAGGTTTCAACTTCAGATTCTTCATCAATTTCAGAGGTGTCCACTTGGTAAGTAGTAGTTTTCTTCTTTATTTCTTCTAGATCTTCTTGCTCGACAGATGAATAGTAACATTCATGAGACACTTTTCAGTCTCCCTTTACAACACCTACCCCAAAGTTGGTCGGGAACTTCAAACATTGATGGTCTATAGATGGTAAGACTTAGAACTTCTTCAACCCTACTCTTCCAATAATCATGTTATAGACTGAATGAACATTTTTGTCCATTATAAAGAAATGTATCTTCTCTGTTCGACTGGCTGGACAAGTGTTGATCAACATATCCACCCTAATTGTTCCCAAAGGGAATACTTTCTCACCAGAAAAACCTATTAAAGGTCTGTGGTAGGTCTCCAATTGGCTGAGCTTAAAATCCAAACTTTCAAAGCAAGGATAAAACATAATATCCGTTGAGCTGCCATTATCAATTAATACTCTGGAAATAATGATATATTTATTCCTAACTTTGATTACTAGAGGATCATCATGAGGGTAAAATACTCTTGAGAGATCATTTTTAGAGAAATAGATCACCAACTTATCTTTGTTGACCTTCCTCGATCGATCTTCTTTAGCTAGATTAATTCTCTGTATATACGAACAAGCTTGGGCCTCATTGAGGTAAGCCTTCCTTTCTTCTGTATGATCTCATCCTCTTGCATCTCCACCTGTAATCATTTGGCAATCAAAATAACTAAAGATGAGCATGAATACCACATGTTCTGGTTGCCTGGGCTTCTTAGGTAAGTCGAGATTATCCTCCTCGTTATCTTTATGAGTCCTCTTTTTCTCGTCTTTGGGCTTGCAAGGTAATTTTAACCTTTATCGAGCTCCTTCGTTATTCTATCGATCAATAAACTGGTTCAATTTGCATCTTCAGATGAGAGTTTTAATTTCATTCTGCAGGGAAATACATCGATTTGTTGTGTGACCATGGTCTCTATGAAATTCACAATATTTGGAATTATCCATCTTAATAGTAGGTCTCCTCAACTTCTCAGGCCAACGTACATATTTGTTATGCTTAATTTCCTCCAAAACATGGTGAATACCCATTGTTAATGGAGCATAATTATTATACTTCTTGAGCTGGTCTATAATCCCTTTTTACTTCGATTCCCTATGTTCCTTGGAATCTTTGTGTTCCTTCTTGTCAATTTTGCTCTCCTTTTGTCCCCGAGCTCTGTTTAGCTGCCATTGCCTCCTCTGTATTCATGATCTTATCTGCTTTTTCTATTAACTCGATTATTATCTTTGGGGGATCTTTAGCAAGCGTATAGTTGTGTTTCTCAAAGAGAAATCCACTCATAAGATCTGTTTTAGCGGTCTTCTCTTCATAATCCACAACCAATAATTTCTCGTTGTTGAAATGAGTGATGTAGTCTCTAGTACTATCTCCTTCCTTTTGTCTCACACTGAGAAAATGGGCAACCCTTTTTACTAGTTTGGACCCAAAGCAAAAGTTATTAATGAATAGCTCGGCCAACTAATTGAAGTTGGAAATTTGCCCCTGAGGAAGGCTATTGTACTAGATTTAAGTAGGACTAGTAATTATTCCAGAGAATGCTCTACACCTCATCTCATCGGGAATGACATATATGTCAGCTACTACCTGATATTACTCGATGTGAAGGACAATGTCAATCTTTCCATAATATTTGGGTGTAGCCAAAGGATCTTTAAACTTTGAAGGCGTGTAAAAATCCACAATAGCTTGTATGAAAGGAGATCATTTCATAAAACTTCTTTGTAAAGGGTTCTTGGCTTCAGACATTTCTCCCAATCTATCCTCCAGGCACCGGATAGAGCCCTTTTATGTATTATTTCACACATCAAATTTGTGTGTTATAAATTTTTCATTCCTACTAACTTTTTGTGCTGAACTTTCTTCTTGTGATTGTTGCACGGTGTTGATGTAAAAAACTAGATCGCTCTATTTTTTCAATCACAGATAAATAAATAAGACAAAGATTTTTAAAGTGGTTCGGCTAGGAATAAAGCCTACGTCCACTGTTATGTTATTGCTGAGTGTTTGTGGAATTCTTGATTACAAGTTCTCTCAAGAAATTTCGGTCCCTTACAATGAGGATTGTACAATGTATTTATAGCCCTGAGGCTGTACATGAAAGGTCCAATACATTAAATGATTTACATATGAAAGGGTAATACATTTAATGCAGTGTGTGCGTCAAGAATACAATGGATAGTTGAACAGTTGTTCGCCTGGTAATTAATGATGCGGCCGAGATGCAGTTCGGACCGCCTTAGTTGCTTGTTGATCAAGAGTTCCTCGGAGTACTTAGAGTATCTCGGGATGATAGAGTTCCTCGGTGTGATATAGTTTCTCGGAAAGAAGCACGGTTGGTCGGGAAATGATCTTCCTCGATGCTATTGTGCCATGTAGATTGACACGTGTCTTCATCTTCTTCGTCCACATCAGCACATTAATTTTGGTATCAACACACGGTGTGGGCAGTTTGTCGAGCATCTGATCTAGATTGGGTTAAGCCTCCCCTTGATCGATTGGTCATTGAGTATTCCTCGACACTTACCTGGGAACATTTATGTTCGCCCCGGGTCCCAAATGGTCAAAAGGAGATGCCTGGCTAAGCCTTTCTAAGGCACTCAATCTTTTAGGAGTGAAAGATTGATCATCATAGTGCTCCAAGGTTCTGAGAGAAGAGCTTGCTCCAGGTAGATAAGAGGTATCTCTAGTAGTCCTAGATTGGCTATACCTACTGCTTCTTGGAGGAGGTGGTGTCCTATTTCCATGAATAGGTAAGGAAGGTGACATGGATTGCAAGGTCTGTACTAACTGCCTCATGGTATCTTGCATAGCTTCTTGTCCTTTTGCAAGACTGGCCAGAATTCCAGTCAAAACATTGAGAGTTGGTGGGAAGAAGGAATAGGCGAAATGCTATCATTTTCGAGGCTTGATTCAGGAATATGAGTGAAAACGATTAGAAACATGTTCCCATAGACGACGCTAATCTTTTGATGCAAAAAACTAGACTATCTCTAATTATTTAACCATGGATAAATAAGTAAATAAGAGACACAAAAGATTTTTAAAGTGATTCGACTCAAAGAGAAAATCCTACGTCCATTGGTTTATATTGCTTTGTATTTGTTCAGTTGTCTCTTATTTCGTCCCCCTGGTTATAAGAATTACATTGTAATTATAGCCCCAGAGGGTGTACCAGCAGTGGAATATTAAAGAGTGGAATGCCTTTATAACATAGACATTTACATCTGTACAACGTTCATGATGTATACAACTAATGGCGCTTGATAGCCCCTATTGGTCGGTCTTCCTCGTATTGGTCGGCATTCTGCACTGTTGGTCGACATTCTTGGATTCATTCTGATAAATAGGTCTTGCTGACTAGGATGAATGTCATGATGGATAACATATGTCTATCTCTGATTAGTCCACATAATAGGATAATTTTTTGTATCAACATCTACCAATTGGATGTATCTCTCCCACCCTCCCCCGAAATCTAGGATGCACATCCTCAGTATATCCTCAAGCATCAGATTCGCCCTCTTAGGCAGCCCATTTATCTTTGCGTGGTACATCGTACTCAACTGTAAATCTGTGCCCATGGCTTCCTGAAAGCTCTACCAAAAATATGACACAAAAATTTTGTTTCTATCAGACACAATATTAATCGAGACCCCGTGCATCTTAATAATATCTTAAATGAATAGATGTGCATATTATGTCATCTCGTAGTCCGTGCAAACTGGCAAGAAATGAGCCATCTTAGTCAGTCGATCCACTATCAACCATATGGAATTGTGACCCCGTTGCGACGTAGGTAGCCCAGTAATAAAGTCCATCGAGATTCTCTCCCACTTCCACATGAGAATCTCAAATGGCTGTAACATCCCCGAAGGCCTCTGATGGTCAACTTTCATAAGCATAAAAGTAACACACTTTGAGACAAACTATGATATGTCTCTCTTCATCCCGGCCCAGCAGTAGTGTCTCCTCATATCCTGCTACATCTTATCCCCATTAAGATGTACCATAAATATGGAACTGTGAGACTCAATCATAACTACATGTCTCAATTCCTCATCCTTGGGCACTACCAATCTAACGTTAAAGCGCAGGCCTCCCTCTGAGCTGAATGAGTAAGACTCTCCATCCTCAACTAATAACTGTCATACCCTGTCCTGACAAAATTGATTCTCTACCTGTGCCTTCACTACCTGCATAACGATCTCGGGAGTGATAGTCATAACTGCCATGTACGCTCTGGCAACCCCCTCTTCCTGTCGAAGCCCACTCCACTTTGCTTTCTACACTTCCGCTAACTCTCTAGTGGGTCATCGGCTCAACGCGTATGCAACTACATTAGCCTTAACAGGATGATATTGTATATCAAGCTGGAAGTCCTTCACGAATTCTAGCCACCGCCTCTACCTCATGTTCAGATCCTTCTGTGTGAAGAGATATTGAAGTGACTTATGATCCATAAACAAAGTAAATTGTTCCCCGATAGATAATGTCTCCATATCTTCAATGAAAATGACCACTGCCAACTCGAGATTGTGGGTGGGGTAATTCTTCTCGTGAGGCTTTAGCTTCCAATACGCATAAGTTATAGCTCTCTCCTCCTACTACAACACACCCCGAAGTCCTTGGAAGGATGCGTCAGTATAGACCCGGTACTCCAATCCTTCCCTGGGGAAAGCAAGTACTGGTGCTGATGTCAATCAATTATTTAGCTCGTCGAAGGACAACTAACAATGGTCGCTGCACACAAATGGTACTCCATTACGAGTAAAGTTTGTCAAAGGTCCAATAATATTTGAGAACCCGTTGATGAAGCGATAGTAATATTCGGCCAATCCCAAGATGCTAAAAATCTCGGTCGGTGTCGTGGGATGCCCCCACTCCCTCACTGCCGATACCTTACTTATATTTATAGCTATGCCCTTATCGGACACTATGTGTCCAAGAAACTTTACCTCTCGAAGCCAAAATCCACACTTACTAAATTTTCCGTATAGTTGACGATCCCTTAACGTCTACAGAACCATATGTAAGTGTTCAACGTGCTCCTCCTCTGTACGTGAGTAAACGAGGATATCATCTATGAATACTATCACAAAATGATCCAAAAACTTCTAGAATACTCTATTCATGAGGTCCATGAACACTGCAGGCATATTGGTGAGCCCAAATGGCATCAGCCTAAAATCGTAGGATCCATACCATGACTTGAAAGCGGTCTTACGGACATCCTCCTCCCAAATATTTAACTGGTGATAGCCTGACCTCAAATCGATCTCGGATAAGTACGCAACAACTCTCAACTGATAAAATAAATCATCAATCCTAGGTAATAGATAATTATTTTGTATCTTCACCTTGTTTAACTCTCTGTAATCCATGCACAGGCGAAGTGAACCATCTCTCTTCTTCACAAACAATATTGGAGTACCCAAAGGCGATGTACTCCGCCGAATGAAACCTTGACCCAAGAGATGTTGAATCTGCTATCTTAGTACCCTCATCTCTAAAGGATCCATATGATATGGTGCTATGGCAATTGGTCTCGTGCCCGATGCTAAGTCGATGACAAACTCTATTTCTCAACTTGGTGGCAGCCCGAGTATGTCCTAAAGCACGTCCTCAAACTCCTTCACCACTGGAATTGAGTCTAAAGGTACTACTATCTCCTGTGAGGTCTCCTCCTCAATACAGTATAGGTGAGTGTGTTATCCTCCCCTAGGCCGAGGCATCTCCACTAGGAACATCTCATGTCCTAGGATGTAGAACACTATAGTCCTCTCATAGCAATCCACCATCGCTCGATAACTCGCCAACCAATCCATGCCTAGAATCACGGCATACCCCTCCATGTCTAACACTAGGAGGTATGATGCTAGACTCAGTCTCCCAATCAAAATATAGAATCCTCTACATATCAAATGTATTAGCGAACCACTACCCATCGGTGACTCGACACACATAAGAAGACAGTCGGCTGTCTATAATAAGCCAGCAGCTCATGCAAATCTGGTCTTAATAAAAGGATGTGATGCTCCAGAATCAAACAAAATCCTACCGTCAAGCTCGTGAATAGAAAACTTTCCCACTACTGCAGGTGGTGCCTAAGGTGCTGGAGGCATTGGTATATCCCAAACATTGTATACGCGCCCGTAGTGCATTGAACCCTGTTGCTGCTGTGGGTCCAGTGCTGGTGCTGGAGCTATTGGAACCTACTTCCTCTATTGGGTACCCTTCCATTATGCCCTATGTCGTTGTGTACAAGCTCTACTCTTGTGATCTTGCTGTCCACATGTGAAGCACTGACCCTAGAACTGTCTCTGCCCTTGGCCATGCTAGCCCTAATAGCCTCCCCTAGTTCCCTTAACCTTGACGTCCCTAAGGAACCTATCACTGTTGGGGACCCTGTTGGCCCTGTATGTCTGATCTCTGTTGGGGTGGTTCCCCACTACCACTACTCCCCCTTGAATTGCCCTGATGGCTAGTCTATGATCCTTTCTTTCTTCCTTTCGCATGGAAGTGATAATCCTTACATTATATAAGTGTGGCATTGATAATGTCAGTAAGTCATCAATGCAGGATTACGAATCAAATGTTGCCTAATCCTCCTGGCCAACCCATCCATGAACTTAGTCTTCTTACTCTCCTCGTTGCTCACCTTGTCTAGAAAAAATTTAACCAGGCAGGTGAACTCCTCCTCGTAGTCAACTATGGAGCGATCACCCTAACATACCTCCCCGAACTTCCTCCTCATCTCTGACTCAACTGCCGATGAAAAGTACTTGCGATCAAATTGTATCCAGAACTCTGAAATAGTCATCGAGTCTCTATCCTCAGCGGTGGTCACCGACTCTCACCACTGAAGGGATTCCCCTATTAATCTGAAGGTGGATAACATCTATTTATGTACCTCACTGCAATCTAACATGCGCATATGGCGTTGAATGTTCTTCTTCCATTGGCATGCCCCCACTATATCTGTACCGCCCTAAAACTCGGGCAGGTGGGCCTTCTGGAAGGTCTCCCTGATGTTATGTCAAGTGGGTTGCCCTTAATGGGCCTGAATAGCTGGTGTTGCGGGCTCTTGTGCCTAAGGCGGGGGGAAGTGGGTTGTTATGGCCCTCATATCTCTCTTAATGGTCTGTGCCACTATCACTGCCACCTGAGTAGCAGAAATCATCTCTGGTGGTGGTGGTACCTGCTGCTCCTGAGGGTCCTCCCTAACCTCGCCTCTGGTTGCTGCCATCTCGGCTCACTCTCTTCTCGGCGGCATAAGAAAATAGAATTAAATTGTATAAGTACACAGTTTATACAAAAATCTAATAGTAGAAGAACGATATCTCAAGCATGGAAGGATAAAACAACAATCCTAACAATAGGGCTCTATGTCAAAATAACGATTTGCTAAAATTGTTGTAAGCCATACAGATCCTATGGACATTAGAACCTGATGCTCTGATACCATATGTGACACCCCGTCTAATTAAACATCGTTTGATCAGGCCTTTATTAAATTAAAACATATTTCTCATATGGTCCATTCTGAGCATCACTATCGAAAACTTTTTAATTACTAACCACCTAAGTGAAATTAGACCGGTGCCAAATTTTTATCTTTCTTTAAAATAGACAGATAATCAATGCAGAAAAATAAATTAAACATTCACAATATACTAGAGTTCAACCATCACAATATATAAATGAATAAGGGTTTGCCAAATAAACCATCATCTAAAATCCAAAACCAAATATTCCATAATAATAAAAGAACTAAAAGACTGAAAACTATCAACGGACAACATGTCCATACATGGAATCTGAAATGAGATCCTACACTAGATCTAAATGGAAGAATCGTATCATCAAATCTTGTCACCATCCACAATGCTACAGCTCTGAGTCCCTGGGATGAAGTCACGCCTGGAGTCCCTGTGGCTGGACACCAAAAAGGTTTTAAAAATATTTTATAGCAGTGTTAGTACACAAAACATTTTAAAAATATTTAGCAAGTGTTTATTACATTAAAATTCGGTTATTGATTACACATGTTCACGTACACTCTCTCTTCAGTTTTCCTCACCTATTATCTATAGTGCATGCCTAACATTCTATACTTAGCCCACCTAGCTATACTACCCACGCTAACTAGACTAAAGTATTCAACCAAACTTATCTACAAATCTAAGTTCCCGTATCTCCCATATAGTACATTAATTTATTAACATTTCTCATGTGTTAATTATTGACATAAGTAACATGCCTCACATGTTATATTTTAAATCGCTAAATTAAGTTTCTCTCACTTAATTATCATTTAGATGTCCACGATCGTAACTAACATTCACATATATTATTAGCTCCATCATATAATAAAGTTTCTAGAGTTAATTTATTCTCTCTAGATATACACTATCTAACTATCTACTCTCACACATAAGTAGGTAAATCGCATGGTATATATTTACCACACAATATATATATATACAAATAAATATATACTTCACTATAATATCCTCGTATCACACATCAAGGATTAATTGGTTTGGATGTTCCTTTGACCCCAATTTATCATGTCATTCACATTGGTACGGATAGCCCTTGACCCCAATGTAAATGTTATTTATATATATATATATATATATATATATATATATATATATATATATATATATATATATATATATATATATATATTGGTCCGGATGTTCCATCGACCCCAATATTATTTATGTTCGATTTGGTTCGGATAGCCCTCGACCCCAAATTTAACTCTCATGTATTGGTCTGGATGTTCCTTTGACCCCAATACATCTAATATAGTTTAGATATTCACACCACCTAAGTATTATTATGATAGGTATTCACACAACCTAGGTATTCACGCTTATAAGTAGAATATTTCCCTCGTATACAAATCGTACTAAATTTCTTTACGAATTTCGACTTATCGTATTCACGAGTATTCACACAACTCTAAGGGTCCTAGTTACCCTTTTATAAATTTCAGTAGTTAAGCCTAGCTCACCCTACTAGTCTACTTCATCAATTCAAATTCCCAAACTCACTATAATTCATTATCTTTCTCTTGGATGATTTGTGGCACAAAAATCGACCCAATTTCATTCTTGTCTTAATCCTCTCAATAAGACCAAACCATACCCCCATAATGAGCCTACTGTAGTATTTTAATCTCTCAATATTACACTACCAAAGTCCTCAAAAATCTCACAACAACGATTTAGGGATTTAAGGAAAAAGGGGGAAATTTTCAGCTTTCTGGGTAATTGAATCGATTCACGCTAGGCCAAATCGATTCATCCTTGTCCGAATTGATTCGAAATGGTTTAGATTTGACTACTTCATTTTCTTCATGCGTTTTTCACCATTAATATACCACGAAACCTCATGAAACTTCACTAAACTTTAAACTAATCATTCCTAACCATTTCTACACGCATTAGGATCAATTCCAACGTGGCTTTTACACTAAATCATCACAATAATTAAACAAGAACTCATTGAATCATAAAAAGCTAAAAACCCTAGGTTTCCATGTTCTTATTCAATTTTTAACATAAAACCCAGATTTAATTCGTATTGATAATTACTCATACGCTGATTATCAATCCTATACATATATGAATCACACAACATGAAATCCCTACCTATAATATGCATCAAACATAACTTTTGCTTCCAAGAATATGTATTATATCATCAATTCATAAAACCCTCCTAACATGGGTATTATAACTGAAAATAATAACGCCACTTAAGTTGTTTAAAAGATTTAAGACAGTTTAAATGGCTCTGAACAGTTTGTTTGAGAAACTCCTTTTTTTTTTACAAAACAAGTACTAACACAAGATGTGTATAAAATTTATGAATGAGATACGTCAGTTATTAAGTATCCAAGTTTTGAAAAACAAAACTAAATAATTTCTAAATTAGCATACAAGTATAAGGTGATGAGAAGAAGATGAAACATGCAAGAACACAAGATTTTAACGTGGTAAACCCCCCACCCAATTGGGGAAACATCCATGGAGGTCTCTACACCTCAAAAGCAAAATCCACTAAAAAGAATATATGTTACAAGCAATATAACAAACTAAACACACAATCTGAGCTATTCTAGGTCAAGAAAATATACCAGCTCCGTTAGGCTATTCTAACTTCTCTGAAGGCTCTGATGTTGAAGTTGTTCTCCCAGCTTTGTTCCTCTTCTCCTATTTAGCTTTCAGTCGACTCTAAAGTCAATGATATCTCTACCAACACTTATTTTGTGTTTTAGTGTGAATAGTGTAAGTGGTGAAGTGCCTAAACATATGCGTGCAACACACACATATACACTTACACAGACAATATACCTATCAAATTACAAATTTTATTCTAAAATGCAGATAAGATTTCTAAATCTCGGTTTGTTTGAAAATCTCAGACTTCTGATCTTTATTTATATCCACATATTTCGAGGGAACCTTGATATCAAAAGGAGCCAAGGTCCTAAACACTTTATTTATTTTATTTAACACGCATGCCGAGTTTCGTTGAATCGAAGAATAAAAAATTTCGACTTTTTTACGATTTCACAAGTGTAAAAATAGCTTTTATTTGAACGACCGTAAAAATCAGCTTTTTCGCGCCTCTTTTGAATTGATCATCAATTTTCACCAAATTCCATCATTACCTACAAAAATTTCAGTAGGAAACTTTTTTCACAAATTAGCACAAGAATATTATAAAATTATCAAAGTGCCCATTTGTGACTTAAAATTGCCATTTTCAATATGATTTCAATCATTTTCGCATTTTTTTCTCTTTTTAATAAAATAGTCCTGAGAACTTATTAAATACACTAAAATGGGACTAACAAAGTATAAATTTGGGTATAAAATATAAAAAATATACAAAATATACAAAAACTTGCTATCAATTTTATAAAATACTGCAAGTGCACGGGCTATTATAGAATATCAAGTGTAAGTACGGGTCGAACCTACAGAGATTTGTCAATTTTATTTTTTTTTTAAATTAAAACTGTCCAACTAGATCAAATGGGGTAGAGAATAATTATAAATTACACTAAATAAAAGCAACTACGATAAATGAGAGTAACACGAGAGATTTTTAAACAATTGAGAAATAAGTAGGATTCGAGGTCCATTTATCACATAATTAATATTGCACAATAATATAAAGTTGTCATTCCCTTTTTATAACTCAAATTAAACCGACTCTCGCCGCGTTTAATTCGGAAAATATGACAGTTGTGTCTGAAATATGTTTAACGTCTCTAATAGACGACTAAAATTCCTATTCCCTTAGAAAATATAAGTTTTAAAATTCGCAAATGTATTTAAGCATGGACTATCAAAATAATCAAAGTGCAAGCATAATCCATAAAAAATTACTATCTTTAAATCTCAAAACTTGATTTGACAAAATAATCTTGAAGGTTCTAAAACACACTCTCGTGTTGCTTTAAAATGAATACCGAATCTTCAAAAATAATTAAAACAAGTAGGGAATAAACAACGATAAAATTAACATGACAATATTAGCTAACTATGATAAACTTCACCCTACTCCTAATATAAGAATCAAGCTACTATAATGAAAGAGAAATTGCAAGAATGAGTAGAGATCTTCATTAATAAACCAAACTTACAAATAGTTCTCTCACAATAATCTTCAATCCTCTAAAAAATGATGAAAACTTGGCTCTCAAATTGATTACAATCACTCAAAGTTGCTCCTCAAAATCCTCCACGAAATTCCTTTCTAATTGTCTACGAAATTATGAGCCCAAGGTTACTTTTTATAGGACAAGTGCTGAGGTATTTGAGTTGTGGTGGGACTCTTTCTGATTGTCTGAATGGTGTTGGTAGCTATCTCTCCACCGCTTTAATCTTTGGATCGTGATAAGGGACGAAATTTCCCCCACTCAAAATTTGTTATCTTTTCTTAATGAACACGCATGCCGAGTTTCGTCCAAATCGAAGAATAAAAATTTCCAACTTTTTTACGATTTCACAATCAACTTTTATTCGAACGACCGTAAAAATCATCTTTTTCGCTCCTTTTTTTAATGGATCATCAATTTGCACCAAATTCCATCATTACCTGCAAAAATTTCACTAGGCAACTTTTTTCACAAATTAGCACAAGAATATTATAAAATTATCGAAGTGCCCATTTTTTACTTAAAATTGCCATTTTCAATATGAATTCAATCATTTTTGCATTTTTTCCTCTTTTTAAGAAAATAGTCCTAAGAACTTATTAAATACACTAAAATGGGACTAACAAAGTATAAATTTGGGTAAAAAATATACAAAATAATACACTCATCAAATACCCCCAAACCTAAACTTTCTTAGTCCTCGATATAAACTAAAATTTAAAATCGAACTCACTTTCGTAGGAATCACGATTGCACTTAGCATGTGCAACAAGCCGTTAAACCCCTTGGTTACCCTAGTGGACGAGTTTTATCTCGTGAGGATTTGCAGTGAATATACCCACAAAATTCAAAAAACTTGACTCAATACAAAAGACTCAAAAGTAATATAACCAAGTTTGAATGCAAACTTCATAAATATAGTAGAACTTCACTTTTCAATCTCAACTTATCGTGTGCGTGTGTATAGAAAATATAACCGTCCATTTCAAAAGATTGATCGTTACATTTCTTATCCGAAAGTTCATTTTTATTTCAAAATCTCACGGGATGCACACACAATCGAACACTCGAAAATGGGTTATTTTCTCTCGGTATATGTGAATAAAAGAGTAAATTTACATGAACAAATTTCACATATACATTATCAAAAACAAATTTTTGTTTTTTATAATTAATGAATATGATCTCATGAATGAAAAATCGATTACTTGTTAAAAACGTTGAATCGCACAATATATACTATTCATCTTCTCTACACACTATAACTAACTTCCCTTGAGATCGATTAGGACTTTCTTTGGTTGTATTGTAGGCTCGGGTATGGTTAGAAAGAATGGTTTTTTGGAGTTCAAAATTTCTGAGAATATAGAGGTTTTTTGGTAATTTGACTTTAAGGCGCTTTTTCTTTTAAGTTCTATTTTTCTTTTCTTCTTTTTTTTTTCTTTTCAACTCCATTTTTTTCATCTTTTTTTCTTTCTTCCTTTCTTCCCTTTTTTTCACACATAATTCTTCTGCAAACTTTTTTTTTTGGCCCTTTTCAAACCGTAATTATTACCCTAGTATTCTTAGAAAATGGGTATGACTTCTTTTTATGGGTTTTTAACTCTCAGTTAGAGTTGGGCAGGATAACGAGTTTTCAACAAAAGGCTTATTTTCTTTCTGGCTCAAATGGGCTTGAAATGGAATAATGTAAAAAGGTCGGTTTAGGCCTAATTTTTGGAGTTTCAAACGATAGCCTAATCTCATTTCTCAAGTTTGATTAAGTTGATTTGTGTCTCAAGACGACTTACTAAGACTTCTAGTGCTTAAGATTCACATTTTGACTTTTTATTTTCAATAATCGAACAAAACAAAGAATTTGAGATCATCAACGAATTTATCACTGAAGGAAAGTTTGAGCTGTTTTAACTCGGATTGATTTAAATCTTTCTAAAACGATGAATGCCACAATATCTCATGGAGCTAAAATCTCCACATTTATTCGTGAAGCATATTAACTTTTACCTCAATATCCATTTTCGATCATATTATTCGGCTAATGTGTACAAATTTCATAAGTTGAGAGATCCATAAATCAGTTATATATTAAGAAATCGTTTCAAAACTCAATTATATTGAAAATCTTTTTAAATTTTTGAATTTTTTCTCATTTTTCTTTTCAAAAATGTCATCCTTACCCCCAAACCTAAATTTTATATTGTCCTCAATGTATACTCAAATAAAAATATGGACAAAGAAAATAAAGTAAAGTAAAATGATGATACTATGTTAGCTAAATAAATAACAAAAAGAAAAAAAATACACAAATAATATACAAACACATGACAATTACCATCATCACCATAAATTAATAATCGAAAGAGTTGTGGGTCATTCCAATTAATAAACTTTATAGCACTAAGTGCCAAAACATCATAAATTTTAGAGAATGACCGCGCAACACAAATTTCAACCATAAAACCATGGTCATAATGGTGTGCACCAACATTATGAATAATAAACAAATTTGACTCGCACAAATCATATGCCGATACATCACATGGGGGTAATAAATTTCAATAACGATTCCAATATTTACTATCCCTTTTTCGAAAATAATCACGTAAAATTGGGGATGCATACTCCACTCCTAAATGTGAGACTTTATGAAAAGTGTGGGAAGAAAAGGTATCACGGGGCGATACGCTTTCTTCGTCAAAAATTGGCGGACCGTCATAAATCTTGAAGTGTCACTAAAATTGGATGACGAATCCTCAAATAAATTTTCCCACATATAAAAAGAAGCAGCATTTTTCTCAATTAAATTAGGAGAAAAATCTCGACAAGAATCAACATTCAAATCATCACAAGTATTACATGTGTCAAGATTGTCAATTTTTTTCTCCTCACAAAATTGATTATCTCCATTTAATTCATGATTATTTTTAGAAATAGCATCATTATACAGTTTGTTTACCTCTTTCCAATTGATAAACTTTGGTGGACAAATAGTAATTACAGGGGTTGGATTCTCATCCATACCTTCTTTAATTTTTAAAATGACTATTGACCCATCTGATTCAAATTGAAAGACGTAGTCATCTAAATTTTTAGTATTTTGGAAAAACACGTCCACATGATCAATTGAGGAATATGAGAAAGATGACGGGATAACAATATGAGGATCGCCCATTGTAACTTACAGCGCACGATTTTTTTTTTTTTTTGAATTTTTTTTAGCAAAAGAAATTATAATTGACTCAAAATATAATTAGATAGTCCATACTCTTTGACAAGGGAGAATTTAAAAGACGACAAACTACGCTTATCACCTCAAATCCCGCTTTTTTCTCCAGGTAGGTAGTCGGTACAAAGACTCATTAAAAACCACCAATCCTAGAAAAGGTAAAATGGAATCGATTTGATAAGTTCGCATTGGAGTAACTTTTAATTCTAACCTCGTTAAGAGTTTTTGCCTTTGAGTCAATTTATGCAACGTACTAATTTAAATGTGAAATTAAACCACCTAGGAGCACACAAAAATGTACCTTCGGCGTGGACTTTTTACGGTCACTTGTTGGCATCAGGCCGAAGTTTAAGTTGACGTCGAGGGGGGGGGGGAAATTTGCCTACGTTTCAGTCGTCCCCGAGAGTTCCTTGTACTCGTGGCAAAATTGCACAAGTTTCTTCAGTTCGCCCACCATTGCACACTTTTCTGAATTTTTCTTCGCTTTTTCTTTTTTTTTTCTTTTTTTTTAAAGTGCTTAAAAGAAAAAAAACACAAAAGAAACTACATCCAACGTAAAGTGCGACACACAAAAAAAAAAGAAAAAAAAATAACAAATCACACTTTATGAAGCAAATTTTTTTTTATAATCTATAAATAACAAAATTACTAAAGGGAGTAAAAATATATTTTTTTTTCGTTTTTTTTGGACTACCTACTAAAAACACGATTCTAGAAATTTCCAAAAAAATATTTGTTTTTTTGAGTTTTTTTTTTTGTATTTTTGGATAAAGTAGTGCAAAAAGTAAAAAACAAACTAGTCCAAAAGTCACAATTCTTAAACTTGTTGTCAATTTTATAAAATACGCAAGTGCACGGGCTATTATAGAATATCGAGTGTAAGTACGGGTCGAATCCATAGAGATTTGTCAATTTTAATTTTTAAAAGAATTACAACTGTTCAACTAGATCAAATGGGGTAGAGAATAATTATAAATTACACTAAATAAAAGAAACTACGAGAAATGAGAGTAACACAAGAGATTTGTAAACAATTTGGAAATAATTAGCATTCGAGGTCCATTTATTACGTAACTAATATTGTACACTAATTTAACGTTGTCATTCCCTTTTTATAACTCAAATTAAACCGACTCTTGCCATGTTTAATTCGAAAAATATGACAGTTATGTCTGAAATATGTTTAACGTCTCTAATAGATGGCTAAAATCCCTATGATGATGCTGAAAATAGCACCACCCTTCAAGGTGTTTGTAAGCTCAATTCAGTGTTAACAATGGCAGTATAAAGGTATATAGTAGAAGAAGGTGAGGAGAAGAGGATTAACACCGGAATATAAGTGGTTCAGCCAATCAGGCATACGTCCACTGTGAAGGTGTGTGGTTAATATCACTGTATGAGGGCATTAATGGCCATGAATACAAACCTCTCACGCTTTCTCTCTCTACTGTGTATTTAGACAGAGTTTCAGCTAGGGTTGCTAATTTCGGATCTTTTACAAGGTAGATGATGACCTCTATATATAGTACCTGGGGGTGTAGTGTACCCCCCAAGCATGCAATGAGCATGTGCATGAGGATCCATCCAGTATGAGAATGACACATGGCTGATATCATGCAGGTAATGATGACCTCAATATTCCCTCACATGAGGAGAATGATTCGGTTATAACTGATTATGTACACGTATTCCCAATAGAGCATATGCTGATAAGAAATCGGCCATCCTTGAATGGTCCTAACCTCGGTCTGGAAGAGGACGGGGTGGTGACCTTGGTTCAGTGGGATAACCGAAGTAAGACATATTTAGCTATGACGTCGGCATGGGCCGAGGTAGTGGTGGCAAAGCAGGAACGTCGGCCGATCCCTAGTCGAGATTGATGTTGATGATGGGATGGCAACCTCTTCATCTTCCGAGTCGAGGTTGCAATCCTTGGAAGACCAGGTGGATAATCGCCCCTGGATTATGGTGACCTCACCTGCCAAGGTAGCTAGCAACGTCGGCCGTGGCCGACCTTGCCTAGGACGAGACTGCTAGTTGATGATCCAAGATCCCTCTAACATCGACTATCTCCATGGCCGAGTTTGATGTCTCTGAGCTGAGGGGGTATATTCAGGGCATATCAATCACCCCCTAGACCTTAGTTACATGTGGGAGCAGGTGACTATGGGGTCTACAACTCCGAGGTCCTTTTGCTTTGTACCAATGTTCCTTTTTTGACACTTGCCAATTGCTGAAGTGGCTTGCGTGTCTAACAAGTGTGTTGATGTTGGTTATCGTTTGGGCTCCCAAGGCAATGATGGGCCTTGGTACGTGTGCAATCATACTTAAGGGTTTAACCCCATTTTTCTTCTCTTTCTTCCTCATTTCTCTCCTTCTCCTGATTTGGCTATTTCTGTAACTCTCTCTCTCTCTCTACAAAGCTTGGCTTCTTCGTTATTTAGGATTTCTGTGTTTCTTCAAACCTCTCTTCACTCCACAAGTCTTCACGTATCATCTCCACCTTAATCTGCCACTTTTTGCCCCTTTTATTCTTGTCTCCTCAATTTTCGACAAGAGTTTTGGGTTTTTCGGTGACTGCTTGCATTTTTCGGTGGTACTTGTTCTTGCTGTTCTTGGTTGTTTTTGTTCAAAGTTTAATAGTTTGATCTTTAATTCAATTTGCCAATCATATTTATTTAGGAGAGTCATAAGTGTAGGGTCTGCCTCATATGCTCAGACCCCTTTACTAACTCTTAGAGGAATTACCCTCTCTTAGGGAGAAGACCTTAGATAAAATTAGGCAAATAGAAAGGGCCCAAGAGAAAGCTCGTAGGTCAAAGGAGTTCCCCCTCAGGCCTATCTTTCCACCCCCTCTGAAGGTCATATACCCTGAGCCAACCGAACCAGTTAAATCAGCAGAGGCCACAGTTGAACCCTCTCTCATGTTTGAGTCTGAGTCGTCTACCTCAGATCCTATGTCTGTGGACTCTTTTCAAGAGGCCATGGATTTTTTTACTCGGCAGGATCAGGTCCCTGATCAAGTGAAAGTTTCTAGTCGGGCATCGTCCCACAATAGTTCAAGCACATCGCACTCTTCCTCCGACGTTGAGGTTGTAGGTCCTAGCGTCGCAGTTCCACCAATTCTTGAAGCTATTCCTCTATCAGCTGTCATAAGGGATGAGTTCGCTCAGAGGTTCCTAAGTGGTGTCCCATCGTCTGCTCAGGCCAACATTGAACTAGATGATGATGATGATGATGCTGAGAGCGATATTGACACCTCTGAGGCGGCTGAGATAGAGAGCACAGTCACCGAGCTTGATCTTCTTGCCTTCAGGCGTCTATATTCCATTATCCCTTCCATAAAACTCAAGAGACCTCTGAGGGAAGAGAGGGTTTTTGGCGGCCGAGATGGTGAGATCTGTCTGTACGAGCATATGTTCAAGTTGGGGTTTTATCTGCCCATTCATCCCATCATTAGGGCTATACTTTTTTATATCAACTTAGCTCCTTCTCAGTTATCCCCCAATGCTTGGAGGGTGATACTTGGAGCTATAGTTATATGGAAGGCAGTCCACCACTCAGACCTTCTTATCCAAGTCTTCACCGGGTGTTACATCCCTTCCTCTACCAGGAATCATCCGAGATATTATCATTTCCTAGCTCGGAAGTCAACTAAGAAGATGTTACAAGTTACCCAAACTAGTAACCATAATTGGAAGCCGAGGTATTCCTTTGCCTCAGGGGCATGGGAATTTGTCCCTTGTGTCCCCTCTTCAAACTTAGAGCCGAGGATACCCCTGAGATGGGGCAAGGTGTCAATGGCTGCCAGGGCCGACCCTGGGCTAAGCCAAAATAATCTTCAAAAGGTGAAAGACCTTCAAGATCAGGGGGAGCATGGTCTGTTGGTCAAGTTCGAACATATGATGACCCCTTATTATCTCTCTGAGACTGGGCTTGGGGGTAGTCCTCTGACAGAGCTACGTAAGTGCTTATTTCATTATTTCAGCAAGTTAAACCTCTGAGTTTTTTATGTCTATGATTTTTTAACTCAAACCTTTTCCTTTTGCAGAGCGCCCTGAAGGCATTTCAGACGAAGTCTGGGAGATGTCTGCACCGAGCCTGACGAAGCTGGTGAAGAAAGTAGGCTTAAATGCACCCCCTCCCCCTCTATCAACATCAAGGACTGAGGCTACCAAGAATAGAAAACCTTTCGACCTTGCCCCTGAAGATCAGAGGCAGAAGAAAAACAAGAAGGGGGATCTTGCCATTCCCATTTCTTCTGAGGAGGCATTGATTGCTCGTCTTGAGCAATTGACGATTGGTGATAGTGTCATTGGGCATAGTCTGAAGTCCCTGGATGCTATCGGCGATATCATGACTGAGTCTGACGAGCACTTTTATCGCTCCCTGGATAAGCCTCTACTGACTGAATTCTCTCTTCACCGTTCTATCCAAGTAAGATCTTTAACTTTTTGCTTCTGAATGTGTAACTCGGCCTTTAAACTATATCATACCTTAAACTGACATCTTTGCACATGTTCTTTAGGGTCTTCTCACCATGCATCACTATATCAACTGGACCTTGGGAAAACTTCCTCTGATTGAGAAGGGCCAAGAGGCCGAGAAGACTGAGGCCACTTTAAACGCTGAAGTGGAACGTCTGAAGGCTGCTCTGAAGAAGGCTGAAACCATTGTGAAGGGGATACAGAAGGACATGGACAAGCAGAGGGAAGATCATAACGCTACCCTGAAGGCTGAGGCTGACTCTCTCTAATGTAAAGTCGATGTGGCTGTCAAGGCTGCCTTGGATGATGCCTCCGAGAAGATCTTAGAGGAGTACAAGGTCTCTGATGAGTTTGTCAGTTTCGGCTTTGAATATCTGGAGAGAGGGGTTAAGGCTACTGGAAAATGGGCTGCCATGAAGGAGAAGGAATCAGGGAGCCTTACAGAAGCTGACTTCATCGGCTTGGGTTATGCCAACCCTAAATTTGCTCAGGCTCTGCAGGAAGTTGAGAAGGAGGGAGGTGTTGCACCTGCCGAGACTGTCCCCCAAGGTGACACCATGACGGAAGATGTTGGTGCTCAAGACGACAGGGTGGAAGTAGCCACCCTCGGCCAGGGAGATGCAGACGTGGTACCTAACCCTGAGGCTGCAAACACTTGACTTCTTTGTGAAGCTTTTATCAATTTTAATTTCTCTGAAGATTTGTAACCTCTGACAAACTCTGTTAATTTGTATTTTGTAACTCCCAACTTTAATCTATGTCAACCTCTGAGGAGGGATTTACTTCTTAAATTGCATAATTGTTTATTGAATGATTCTTTTTGCCATGCGATGTGTGTTATAAGGTCTGAGGCCATCAACCAAGATGTTACCCTCATAAATAATTTTCACCGAATTAATGATGTTAGGGTTTTGAGGTCATCCAAATATGATGTCTGACCTCAGACCTTGTCACCAAATCATGATGTTATAAGGTCTGAGGTCATCAACCAAGATGTTACCCTCATAAATAATTTTCACCGAATTAATGAAGTTAGGGGTCTGAGGTCATCCAAGTATGATGTCTCGCCTCAGACCTTGTCACCAAATCATGATGTTATAAGGTCTGAGGTCATGAACCAAGATGTTAGCCTCATAAATAGTTTTCACCAAATTAATGATGTTAAGGGTCTAAGGTCATCCAAGTGTGATGTCTAACCTCAGACCTTGTCACCAAATTATGATGTTATAAGGTCTGAGGTCATCAACCAAGATGTTAGCCTCATAAATAATTTTCACCAAATTAATGATGTTAAGGGTCTCAGGTCATCCAAGTGTGATGTCTGACCTCAGACCTTGTCACCAAATTATAATGTTATAAGGTCTGAGGTCATCAACCAAGATGTTAGACTCATAAATAATTTTCACCAAATTAATAATGTTAAGGGTCTGAGGTCATCCAAGTGTGATGTCTGACCTCATACCTTGTCACCAAATTATGATGTTATAAGGTCTGAGGTCATCAACCAAGATGTTAGCCTCATAAATAATTATCACCAAATTAATGATGTTAAGGGTCTGAGGTCATCCAAGTGTGATGTCTGACCTCAGACCTTGTCACCAAATTATGATGTTATAAGGTTTGAGGTCATCAACCAATATGTTAGCCTCATAAATAGTTTTCACCAAAGATCACAATGAACCAAGAATTGACATGGAAACTGATCTTCTCATTAACAATCCCTTCATAAGATGATACATTTACACAAAAACTCTTGCAACATCATATGTAATACTTTTTTAGATGATCAGCATTCCATGGGTTGGAGAAAGGTTCCCCTTTGAGGTTTTCTTTCCTGTAGGTCCCGGGTACAACCTCCTTAATCACTTTGTAAGGACCATGCCAATTTGGTTGAAGCTTATTTGCCTTCTGCAACGTCTTCTTCAACACTAGGTCGAGTTTTCTCTCCTCCCCATTCTTCTCAGGGTCATAGGTCTGAACCCTATGAGTAGGGAGTCCTACATCTGTTGGTATGATGGCCTCTGAGCCATGTGATAACATAAACGGGGTCTCCCCCATTGGTGTCCTTGCCGTTGTTCTGTAGGCCCATAACACAGCATAAACCTCTTTAGTCCATCTTCCCTTAGCCTCATCTAACCTCTTCTTGATCCCATCGAGGATTGTTCTGTTAGTGACTTCGGTCTGACCGTTTGCCTGAGGTCGGCCAGGAGAAGAGAAAAATTGCTTTATCCCAACTCTTTCGCGGTATTTTTCTAGGGAAGTATTCTTAAACTAGGTTTCGTTATCCGAAATGAGGGTGTTTGGGAGGCTATGTCTGCATATGATTTTCTTCTAAATAAATTGGAAGGTCTTCTTCTTTGTAATCATGATCATCGGCTCTGCCTCTACCCGCTTGGAGAAGTAATCAATGGCCACTATCAGAAATCGATAATTATTTGCATCCCTTGGCAGGGGACCCACTAAGTCAATTTCCCATACTGCGAATGGCCAAGGGGAACTAATAGACGTCATAGGCTGATGAGGTTGATGGGGGATAGTAGAGAATCTCTGACATTTATCGCACCTCTTTACGTAGGCTACAGCATCTTTGGCCAAGGTCGGCCACCAATATCCTTGCGTGATAATCCTCTTCGCCAAAGGTCTCCTTCCTATGTGACTGGAGCAAGAACCCTCGTGTACCTCCTGTAGGATGTGGGGAACTTCTGTGGGATGAACGCATCTTAGGAGAGGTAATAGGATCCCTTCTTATACAGGACATCTCCTACTATTGAGAACTTTGCGGCTCTGTACCTCAATTTCCTCCTTTCTAACTTTGACTCTGGTAGCACCCCCTCTCTGATATATCTAACAAGGGGACCCATCCATGAGTCCCCTAGGTTTAAATTGAGGCAAGGGTTACTGGCCTCTTCTTTTTTAATGGTTGCTCTGGGCAAGATCTCAGCAGGGACCGTCCTTCTAATATCTGTCCTTGTTGCCGAAGCTAGCCTTGCTAATTCATCTGCATGACTGTTGTTTTGCCGAGGTATTCTCTTCATTTTTACCTCTTCGAAGCCTTCGAGTATTGTTCTCACCCTCTTTAGGTATTTGTCCATCCTTTCGTCCTTGGCCTCATAAACCCCTAATACTTGATTAACAACTAACCTTGAGTCACTTTAAAGGATGAGTCGTCTTATACCAACGGTCCTTGCCAAGGAGAGGCCTGCTATCATGGCCTCGTATTCTAACTCGTTGTTTGACGCCTTAAAGTTAAATCTACAGGCATATTCGATATTGGTACCATCTGAGTCTGAAAGTATCAGGCCCGCACTGCTTCCACTTTCACAAGAAGACCCATCGATGAAGAGGTTCCAGATGTCTTTATCTGATGAGAAACCCTCTTCCAATATGATTTCTTGCCTGAAGAGGTACCGGTCTTACTCATTCTCGGTTATTCCATCTCTGACTCTCTTGGACATAACCTCTTCCGGGTGTCGAAAGACATTGTTGTTTGTCCCTTCTCTAGTCTCTAGATTATTCTCAACCTCGACCTCTTTTCATGTGAACTTGGCGACAAAATTTGCAAGTTCCTGCCCTTTGATGGTCGTCCTAGGCTGATAGGTAAGGTCATACTCCCCTAGTTCAATGGCCCATGCCATTAATCTTCCCGACTTCTCAGGTTTATGGAGCACCTGTCTTAGTGGGGAGTCAGTGAGGACGACCATAGAATGGGCTTGAAAGTAGGGCTTCATCTTCCTAGAGGCATGTATCAAGGCATAGGCTAGCTTTTCCATGCGAAGGTAATTCTGTTCAGATCCCTGAAGGTCCTTACTGTTGAAGTATATGGGACTTTGAACCCCAACATCCTCCCGTATAATGGCCGCACTTATAGCCGATTCAGAGACCACTAGATAAACAAACAGCCTCTCTCCCTCTATTGGTCGAGATAAGAGCAAGGGAGATCCAAGGTATGACTTGAGTTGATCAAAAGTCTCATCACACTCTTTGTCCCACTCGGAGGCCTTTCTAAGCACCTTGAAGAATGGAAGACACTTATCGGTTGCCCTGGAAACAAATCTGTTGAGCGCAGCCATTCTTCCAGTGAGCCTCTGAATGTCTTTGATACTCCTAGGTGTCTTCATATCGAGCAAAGCCTTAATTTTCTCAGGGTTTGCCTCTATTCCTCTTTGATTGACGATGAATCCAAGAAACTTCCCAGCTCCTACCCCGAAGACACACTTTGCTGGGTTGAGTTTCATCTTGTACAGGTCCATGGTATTGAAGGTCTTTTCCAGGTCTACCACGTGAGTGCAGGACTTTAAGATCTTCATCAACATATCGTCTACACACACCTCCATAGTCTTGCCTATTTGGTCTTCGAATATCTTATTCACAAGACGTTGATATAATGCCCCTGCATTTTTTAATCCGAAAGGCATCACCTTGTAGCAATACGTCCCTTTATCAGTAATGAAGGCTGTCTTTTTTGAGTCTTCAATATCCATAAAGATCTGATTATAGCCTGAATACGCGTCCATGAAGATCATGAGCTCATGTCCTGCAGTTGCATTTACCATCGGGTCGATCTGGGGTACCGGATAACTGTCTTTTAGGCAAGACTTGTTCAGGTCAGTAAAATCTACGCACATTCTCCACTTTTCGTCGGCCTTGGGCACAATGACTGCATTTGATAGCCACTCCGTTTATATCACTTCCCTGATGAATTCAGCCTCTTCTAACTTTCTGACCTCTTCCTGAATGACGTTGTACTTCTACCTAGAGTAGACTCGTCGTCTTTGCTTTATTGGTTTTGCATCCTTAGATACGTTGAGTTTATAGCACATGACCTCGGGGTTGATGCCAGGCATGTCTGCGTGACTCCAAGCGAAGACACTCTGCCTCTTCCTCAGGAAGCTTATCAGCTCTTCCTTGATCTCCGCTTTTAAGGCTTTTCAGACTTGGACGATTTTTTCCATCTCTTCCTCATTGAGGACAATGGATTCTACCTCTTTCGCGGCCTCTCCTTTCTTTAACTTTGTTTCATACATGCCCAGTGGATGGACCTTTTCACCACTAAACCCCATTAACGGATGATGATAGGGTACCAGCCTAGCTCTGCTAAGGCCTAGGCTTTTAAAGCAGGGCCAGAACATCACATCTACTGAACTTCCTCCGTTTATAAGAATTCTCTGCACCTCACATCCGTGAAATCTTGTTGTGATCACCAAAGGGTCATCATGTGTAGTTAGGATGCTTTTGAAGTCGAGTCGGGAGAACCCAACTACGAGAGTGTCCATGTCTACCTTCTTTCCCTTCTACATAGTCTCAGAAGACGTTAGGTTTACCACTTTAAGTTTGGCCACTGATTTGGCCTCTGCCACATGAGCTTTTCTGTCAGCAATCTCAGAACCACCCCCCGCAAGTCCTCCGCATATGGTGCTAATGCCAAAGGAAATCATACCAACCCTCTTCACTGGGGTGTTGTCATATTTTGGCGGGAGGTCTGGACATCTTCGTCATCTCCGTCTGAGTCACCATCTCTTCTTGCTGTGGTATCCTCACGACACTTGTCATGTATCTTCTTTTTGGGGTCTTCTCTTCCCCTTTTGGGAGCTTTACCATCAACATATTTCCTCAACTTTCCTGACTTCAACATCTTCTCAATCTCATCCTTCAAGTCGAAGCACTTGTCTGTTATATGGCCATGGTCTTGGTGGAATTCACACCATAAGTTATAGTTCCTCTTATGCGGAGGAGACTTCAACTTCTCTGTCCATCTTAGTGATCGATCATTCTTGATCTCATTGAGGATGTGTTCGCAGCTAACCGTAAGAGGGGTATAACGCGCAAACTTATCATCAGCTGACCTCTTCTTTCCATCCTTCTTTCTTTGGAACTTTCTGCTGCTACCGCCATTCTCATCTTCATACTTAGCGGCCATGGCCTCTTCAGCGTTCATGACCTTCCCCGCAGTTACCAATAGCTCCACCATGGACTTTGGAGGGTCTTCTGGAAGTTTCCACAACAACTTCCCCTTCTGAAGACCTCCTATGAGGGCGGTCATGGCAATATTCTCTTCGTAATATTCAACCTCAAGTTTTTCTTTGTTGAAACTAGAGATGTAGTCTCTCAGGCTCTCATGCTTGCCTTGCTTGACGTACAACAGATGGGTGGTCTTATTTTGAGGTCTTACCCCAAAGAAGAAATTATGAATGAACCGTTCAGCCAAGCCCTTAAATTTCTCAATTGAATTCTTTGGAAGAGATGTAAACCATGTGTGCACAGCTCCCGTCAAGGTCCCGGAGAAGGCTCGGCACTTCATCTCATCTGGTATCGAGTAGATGTCCGTCGCTGACTGGTACATCTCAATATGATGTACAAGATTGGTGCTAATGTCATACTTGGAAGTTACTGTATGTGGCTTGAACTTAGCTGGGGTAGGGAAGCTTACTATCTTAGCCACAAACGGAGAGACCTCTGAGAAACCTCTTTGCAATGGATCCCGACTTTTGATGACGTCTCCTATCTTGTCCTCAAGACGTTGGATGGAGTCATTCCATGGTCTTGTAACGTCGGCCTGGCCGAGGTTATCCCCAGCCACCCCCAAGGGGTGGACCGAGGGTTCCCCAGCCACGGCACAACACCTCCTATTGACCTCTTCTTGGTCTCTTCCTCGTCCTGGTTGGGGTCAACGTTGTCTCTCTTCCTTTTGTGAGCCTGCTGAACTTCTCGACCTTGACAACCTTTGTCTTAGGTTATTTACTAGGTCGATCCTTTCAAAGGCTGACCCTCTGCTCAGTCGATCAAAAGCTGATCCTCATTATTGGGCTTCGTCACCCCTTCGGCCTCCACAATCTTGGCTCCGATTGGCAGGATGAACTGTGTTTTTCGAAACCTCACATGGCTCCCAACAGTCTTCTAGGACGTCTTCCACCTCTAGATCATCATATCGGTCCATAGGGCAAGGGTTTTCTTGCCTCCCCAGGTGCAAGTGCCTAGGGTCAACAAAGTCCCTCCTCCACTGGGGTGTAGGTTGGTCTTTTCGCGGTGCCTGGGGTGGTCCCCTGGCATCAGGATGGGGCTGAACAGCCACCGGGGTGATCATTTCCGGTGAGACTCCAGGTAGCCTCATCATATTTTGGATGAGCTGTGCAAATTTCTCCTGCATTGCTTGTTGCATTGTAGCCAAAGACCTCAAGGCTGTGGTCACCTCCGCTATTTCGGATTGGGGAGGTGCCTGGCTAGAGCTAGGTCCTCCCGCACCAGGTGGCTGAAGAGGTGGTCGTAATTTCGGTGCCATATGTTAACACAAAAGAGATGGTGTAGTAAATGAGATTAATACCTTACAGGACCTTTTTCAATGGTGAAACAGCTCAGCGCAAGGGGGGAGGCTTGGTTCACCACCAGAGTCTCCAGTGAGGTTAAGCGAATAAAGAGGAAGAGACAGCTTCTCGTTCCCACAGACGACGCCAAAATGATGATGCTGAAAATAGCACCACCCTTCAAGGTGTTTGTAAGCTCAATTCAGTGTTAATAATGGAAGTATAAAGGTATATAGTATAAGAAAGTGAGGAGAAGAGGATTAACACCAGAGTATAAGTGGTTCATCCAATCAGGCCTACGTCCACTGTGAAGGTATGTGGTTAATATCACTTTATGAGGGCACTAATTGCCATGAATACAAACCTCTCAAGATTTCTCTCTCTACTGTGTATTTAGACAGAGTTTCAGCTAGGGTTGCTAATTTCGGATCTTTTACAAGGTAGAGGATGACCTCTATATATAGTGCCTGGGGGGTGTAGTGTACCCCCCAAGCATGCAATGAGCATGTGCATGAGGATCCATCCAGTATGAGAATGACACCTGGCTGATATCATATAGATAATGATGACCTCAATATTCCCTCACGTAAGGGGAATGATTCAGTTATAACTGATTGTGTTCACGTGTTCCCAATAGAGCATTTGTTGATAAGAACTTGGCCATCCGTGAATGGTCCCAACCTCGGCCTGGAAGAGGACGAGGTGGTGACCTTGGTTCAGTGGGATAGCCGAAGTAAGAAATGTTGAGCTATGACATCGGCCTGGGCCGAGGTAGTGGTGGAAAAGCAGGAACGTCGGCCGATCCCTATCCGATATTTATGTTGATGATGGGATGGCAACCTCTTCATCTTCCGAGCCGAGGTCGCAATCCTTGGAAAACCAGGTGGATAGCCGCCCCTGGATCATGGGGACCTCAACTGCCGAGGTAGCCAGCAACGTCGGCCGTGGCCAACCTTGCCTAGGACGAGACTGCTAATTGATGTTCCAAGGTCCTTCTAACATCTGCTATCTCCATTGATGAGGCTGATGTCTCTGAGCCGAGGGGGTACATTCAAGGCATATCACCCTATTCCCTTAGATAATATAAGTTTTAAAATTCGCAAATGTATTTAAGCATGGACTATCAAAATAATCAAAGTGCAAGCATAATCCATAAAAAATTACTATCTTTAAATCTCAAAACTTGATTTGACAAAATAATCTTGAAGGTTCTAAAACACACTCTCGTGTTGCTTTAAAATGAATACCGAATCTTTAAAAACAATTAAAACAAGTAGGGAATAAACAACGATAAAATTAACGTGACAATATTAGCTAACTATGATAAACTTCACCCTACTCCTAATATAAGAATCAAGCTACCATAATGAAAGAGAAATTGCAAGAATGAGTAGAGATCTTCATTAATAAACCAAACTTACAAATAGTTCTCTCACAATAATCTTCAATCCTCTAAAAAATGATAAAAACTTGGCTCTCAAATTGATTACAATCACTCAAAGTTGCTCCTCGAAATCCTCCACGAAATTCCTCTCTAATTGTCTACGAAATTATGAGCCCAAGGGTACTTTTTATAGGACAAGTGGTGAGGTATTTGAGTTGGGGTGGGACTCTTTCTGATTGGTCGAATGGTGTTGGTAGCTATCTCTCCACCTTTTTAATCTTTGGATCGTGATAAGGGACGAATTTCCCCCCCACTCGAAATCTGTTATCTTTTCTTGCTGAACACACATGCCGAGTTTTGTCCAAATCGAAGAATAAAAATTTCCAACTTGTTTACAATTTCACAATCAACTTTTATTCGAACGATCGTAAAAATTAGCTTTTTCGCTCCTTTTTTGAATGGATCATCAATTTGCACCAAATTCCATCATTACCTGCAAAAATTTCACTAGGCAACTTTTTTCACAAATTAGCATAAGAATATTATAAAATTATCGAAGTGCCCATTTTTTACTTAAAATTGCCATTTTCAATATGAATTCAATCATTTTTGCATTTTTTCCTCTTTTTTAGAAAATAGTCCTAAGAACTTATTAAATACACTAAAATGGGACTAACAAAGTATAAATTTGGGTATAAAATATACAAAACAATGCACTCATCAACACAGTTATTTCAAAAAATGTGAAATGTATGAAAGTGTAAAACCCCATTCAAGATCTTAAGTAGATCTAAGTTTGGTTTTTCTCCGAAACTGAAAAAAGAAAAAGATTTGTTGGTTCTGGTTTTAAAATAAACATTTAACAGTAAAACAACCAACAAATGAAGATTTCTTGAAGAAAGAAATCAAACTAAGTATGTATACGTGTTTTGTATCATACGCAGTTTAGATCTACACTTTCTATGAAGGGAAAATGAAATCCAAACATTGTAACTTAGTTGGACAAGAGATTAAAGACCATAGAGGATGGATCTTCACATGATAGAACACACTCAAAGTTACAAGGGTTTTTTCTGAAGAAAAATTGCAAGAGTTTGATTTAAGGTTTGATTTTCTCTCTCTCTCTCTCTCTCTCTCTCTCTCTCTCTATCTCTTCTTATTTTCTCAAAAAATACAACTGATCCAAAGATTGTAAATGTATAACACTTGGTCTCTATTTATACAGCGAAGAGAAGGATTTGGAAGGGTTGGTTGAAACCAACGGATGAGATTGATTCTCATTTAACCGATGTAAATCTAAAGGCTGAGGGCGCACCATTTTTAAACGAGCTCTCATTGGTTATCTCAGTCGACACAAGGATTGATCCAATTACATGCAGGTCATTGATTAACAATGATCGAACGAGCAAGATTGAATCTTAAGGTTGTGAGAGTAAACAAACACAAATTTAACGGGTAACTAGCTAACACATGTAAGGCAGGAACAAACCAAAAACGCGTGTTTTTAAAACTTTTTAAAATACAATTTGTTACCACAAATGCTTCTTCCGATTTTGGTTTCTACCCAACCAAAGTTTTTAGGAACTAATTGATATTACAAATAATCCCACAACATTTTAAAATCAATTTTTAATGTTAAAAAAATATTTTATAAATTCCTAAAAATTATTTAAAAATCCTAAAAAGTATTAAAAAAATATTTTAATGGGAATTAATACTCACACACCTAATATGACATGAATGCAACATATAAATGTAATCCTAGGTACAGTGTTGATATTATACCTTTGATACTAATATAGGAAATATCATGTAGAGTCTGAGGTTCTTTGGTAGACTAGGGTATGACTCAAATTTTGTCACTATTTCCAAACTAGACTAGCACTTATATAATATAAACTCAAATGAGTCAAAGATAGTGCTTCAATATCCCCCTTTGGAAATATGAGACAAAATCTCCTTTGAGTCATCGAGGACTTATAGGGATACTAGAAAATAAGAAAATCCTATTCACATACAAAATTCTATCTACCCTATATCCTAGAAAAGAAAATTACATTACTCAACTAAATACAAACCAATACCCTAAGAATATTCTGATAAAACGAGGTACCGATTTCCTGAAAATAAGAAAACTAAGATCAAGTATTTTAGTTGAAGTAATCAAAATAATGTTAAAGTGGACTCAAAGTTTCTCTCCCATTTTGTCTCAAATAAACAAAGGGTAGGAACAAACATACATGAACAAATAAAATATAAAGAAGATAAATATTCATCAATAAACAAACATTAATCGGGTCACATGAAGGATCTCCTACATAAAACAGATATAGGAGGTGTCTTTTGTCATTTATGAAACAACCGTGTCCTATATCCTCAAAGATCAATTATGAGCTCTAATATGACCGAGTGATATTTATGAGATGACAAACATTTATTCAAGAAATATCATGCCAATAGATTTCCGTAAAGACTCAAATATGATATTATTTAAAGTTTTTGTGAACAAATCAGCTGATTGAAGATCGGTAGGCAAATACATAATTTCTAACCTTAGACTCTACTAATTCACGGATAAAGTCATATCGAATCTTAATGTGTTTTGTGCGAGATTGTTTCACGGGATTTTGGAAATATTAATTGCACTTTTATTATCACAATATATGTTTTAACATCTGTTTTATCCTAAGTAATTGCGAACAATAACTTTGAGCTGCAATGTACTCTGATTTAGCAGTGGATAACGATGTATAATTCGGTTTCTTATTAGACCATCCTACTAAATTATTTCCAATATAATAACAGGCTCCAGACGTACTCTTATTGTCATCAGAACACCTTGCCCAATCAGCATCGATGTAACCAATTACAGTGGTGGATGTGTCATTGGTGTACTAAAGTCCTAAATTGAGAGTTCCTTTAACATATTTAATAATTCTCTTAACACGGGATAAATGACTCTCTTTAGGTGCATTTTGATATCTAACAGAGACACAAACAACATACGCAATGTCAGGGCATGAAGTAATGAGATATATTAAGCTTCCTATCATACTACGGTAAAGAGTGGGATCAATAGATTTCCCATGTTCATCCTTAGACATTTTTACGGGGGTACTTATAGGTGTCCTGGAATCTTTTGCATTTTCTAAATCGAATTTCTTAAATATCTCTAAATCATATTTGGATTGTGAAGTGAATAAACCTTCTAAATTCTGTTTGACTTGAAGTCCTAAAAAGAATTATAACTCCCCCATAACAGACATTTGAAATTCTCCATGCATAACTTTGGAGAAATTTTCAACTTCGGTTAAGGATGTTCATCCAAAAATGATATCATCTACGTAGACTTGGGCTATAACAATAGTTTTATCAAAATGTTTAACAAATAGAGTTGGATCATTACCACCTCTCCTAAAGTCGTTGTTTAATAAAAACGTAGACAATCGATCATACCAAGCATGGGGTGCTTGTTTTAGACCATATAAGGCCTTTCCAATCGAAAAACGTAATTCGGATGGTGAGGGTCAATAAACCCTTTTGGTTGTTCAACATAGACTTTCTCAGTTAGAATGCCACTAAGGAACGCAGATTTCACATCCATTTGGTAGAGAGTGAAATGGAAATGACAAGCTATTGCTAAGAGTAGACGAACATATTCAAGGCGAGTTACTGGGGCAAATGCTTCCTCGAAGTCTACTCCTTCAATCTGATAGTAGCCTTGGGAAACTAATCTAGCCTTATTTCTAATGACCATCCCAATCTCATCTATTTTATTTTTGAAAACACAGCGTGTGCCAATAACCTTTTTATTTTTTGGCTTGGGTACAAGATACCATACGTCATCAGTGATAAATTGAAGAAGTTCCTACTGCATAACACTTATCCACAAGGAGTCACTTAGGGATTCATTTACATTTTTTAGTTCCACAAGAGACACAAAGCATGCATAATGATCAAAATTAAGTAGTTGGGATCTTGTACAAACAGGCTTAGTAAGATTACCAACCACGATTTCTAAAGTGTGATCTTTAGAAACCCAGTTAGGTACTTAGGGCATCTCAGTTGGTAAGGGATTAGCTATCTCTAGAAATTCATAGTTAAAAATATTTTCAGACGCATCCACGATAGTTGGTCCCGTGGGTTTACTCTCAATATTAGTGTCACTAACACTCACATTAATGGATTCCATGAGGGTTTTAGTTCGAAGATTATAAACACGATAGGCACTACTATTTGGAGAGTAACCTAAGAAAATGGCTTTATCTCCTCTATTTTCGAATTTGGACAAATATTCTCTGTCCTTACATATATAGCAAGCACTGCCAAAGGTTCTAAAATATTTTCGGTTAGGTTTCTTGTCGTACCATAATTCGTAAGGTGTCTGTTTGGTATCTTTTCTAAGGTAGATACGATTTATGATGTGGCATGTAGTCCTAAAATCTTTTACCCAAAAATACTTAGGAAGACTTTTGGCATGAATCATAACTCATGCCATTTCTAAAATAGTCCTATTCTTTCTTTCACCTATACCGTTTTGCTAAGGGATTTTAGGAGCGCTAAATTCGTGTTGATAACCATTATAGGTACAATATTCAGTTACTCCTAAGTCTTTAAACTCTCCCCCATGATCACTACGGATATGATTTACTTAACTATCCTTTTCATTCTCAATACGTAGAAGAATTTTTAAAAATTCTTGAAAGTTGTCGGACTTTTGTTTAAGAAAATCTTTCCAAGTAAAGCGGGTAAAATCATCAACCATCACTAAGATGTAGCTATTTTCACATAGACTACCTGTTTTAGCAAGACCCATTAGGTCCATATGGATAAGTTCTAGAGGTTTAGTAGTCAAAACATCTTTGACTTTCCTATGGGTAGACTAAACCATTTTTCTTTTTTGGGAAGGTCCACAAACAATTATTTTATAGACTCAATCTTAGGAAAATCTCTAACTATTTCTTGAGAACACAATTTACCAATGCTATCAAAATTTATGTGACTCAACCTATCATGCATAATCTCATTGTCATCCATTTCTGCAATGTTACAAACCTCGTTATTTGGATTACCTTTATAACAGTTATTTAGAGTACAAAGGCCTGAAATAATGCAGTCACCATTTTCATTTAAAATTTTGCAATTATTCTTTGAAAATGTGACAGTATAGTTGGAGTCACAAAACTATGATATACTTAATAAATTTTATTTTAGACATTTTATTAGAAGAGCATCTTCTAAAATAGGTAACCCTTATTCATGGAGAGTCCCTTTACCAATGATCTGGGCTAATACCCCATCTCCAAACAAAACTTTACCTCGAGAGAAGTTAGTTTTCTTTAGAAGTTTGGTTTCATCCATGGTCATGTGTTTAGAACATCCTGAATCTAAATACCATCCAGATATTGTGTGCTCAGCTTTTAAAGCACTGATCACAATATTGCATTTCATCTAGGGTCTTAGTTCATCCTTCCAAACCCAAATTGCTCTAGGTTTTGAAAGTTTGCGCTAATTAGCTTGAATAAGGTAAAATTTGCGAGCATTAGCCTTCTCTTTTAAAGATTTTTGCGCAAAATTATTTTTCTCAAATTTTTGAGCATTTGGTTTAGGCATGAATTTAGGATTTCCTCTTGTTGATGATCTTTTAGTATTAGATCTTTTCTTCCTATTACGATAGTTATAGTTCTTATCTGGTTGCCTAGGAAGAATATAGTTATTTATGTCTTTCCTATAATGGTTGAAATTATGATAGACACGTGAACTAACAACAGGTTTGTATAGACGTTTGGAAAAACATCCATCAAGGGAATGTCCAAAGACATCGCAGTATGAGCAATAAAGATGTCTCATAGGAGGCGACGTATCCTTAGGAAAATTATTAGATAAAGGTTTGTCTAAAAATTGAACTCTAGCCTTATTCCTAGAAGGTACAGGTTGAAAAGATGAATCATTTTTCCTAATTGGAGGGCAGACGTATTTAGCCTTATGTTCAACGTTAATCTTAGAGGTACTGGCCTCACCAATGTCTATCTTTTATTGTTTAAAATCAAAGTTATTTTTCAAGGTATGAAAATCTGGACAGGTTTCAATAGGTCTTTTTTGCCACCGAACACAAACTTGATAGTTTCAAGACTTTTTGTTTATTTGTTAGTACTGGGGCAAAATCCTATTCCAGTTCTGTCATCAAAATTGGTTTTACTTTTAGAAACAAAGTCTTCAAAATAGTTTGAGTTATTTTTAAATTTTGCAAATTTTTTTAAGACTGCTGATGTCTTTTCTTTAGTTTGTTCCAATTCTAACAACGTCCCTTTATATTTATTTTCGTGAATTTCATTTGAGCCAGATAGTTCTTGATTTTTTGAGCAAAAAACTTACTCTCATGATCTAGACATTAAGAGGTGTACTATTCAGCATTCTGTTTGATCATTTGGATTAGGGCTTCTATTTTCTGGGTAAGGTCCTTGACTACTTTTCCATGTTTAGTACTCTTCTTGAGGGTTTTCATGTATAGTATGTTAAAAATCTGGGAGGTCCTCATTGTCGGAGTCACTAAGTGTACAGTTTGTAGTGTCCCCTAGCGATTCATTTTTAGGACTCACGCACACATTTTCATTGTCAATAGAACGTTCCCTTTGACTCACACACACGGTATTAGATTTACTAGTAGTATTCTCTAGTAACAAAGCAGATAAACTATTGGGGACAATATCATTCAACATAGCATGGTTAGAAATACTACTATCAAGTTTAGTACTAGTCATAGGTTCATCAGTATAAATGCTTTTGACAAAGAATGACACACAGGGGTCAAAAGAATTAGATGACTCAGGCTCATCAGCTTTTGATTCACTTGAGTCATCACAGGTCTTGCACAAATTGGCCCTATTATTTTTGTTTTTATTTAAATTGACTCTACAGTCATTTGCCATATGTCCTAATTTCCCACATCTAAAACACTCAACATTTTTTAGGTATTTTCTAGGCTTGTTTTGGTTATCAATCTAGTGTTTGTCCTGTCTTTTCTCATGAGGCCTATTATTAGAGAACTTTGGATAATTAGGTTTGCCTTGTCTATTTGCAATTTATTTCAAAATTTCATAATTTCCTTGAACTGTTTAGACTTTAAGGCAATGTGATTATCAAAACTGTCTAAGTTACATTCCTCATCAGAGTCTAAGTCAATTTCAGGAAAATCAAACTCAGGTTTTGTCAACTTAGAGGGAAAGACAAGATTATAAGTGGATTATTTCTTTTGGGTTTGAGTTAATTTCTTCTTAAACTCTAATTCCATTTCCACTGTCCTTAGCTTGCTATTGAGGAGTTCAGGTGTTAAATTTGGATTGTCCATCTCTTCAATAGCATTGTGCTTATTGTCAAATTTTTGTGGAAGTGACCTTAGAATTTTGGAAATAATTTCCTTCCTACCATAAATTATACCATTAGCATGCAACTTAGTCACTATGTATGTCAGCCTAATGTAGAAGTCATCAAATGACTCAGTCTCAGTCATGACTAAAGTGTTATACTTCTGGATTAACATTTGGGTTTTAGCAGCTTTAACACATGTGTCTCCTTCGTGTGCAGTCATTAAAGTGTCCCATGCTTCCTTAGAGGTAGTACAGAAAGATATCCTCTTGAATTAGTGTTAATTGATAGACATGAATATGGTATTTTTTCCTTTATTATTATTAAGAGAGGTTTGTTTCTCTTATTTGGTAAATTCACTTAGTAATTTCCTAATCCTCACAGTACTTCCTTCTGCGGCTGGTTTAGTAGGAAAAGTGTAACCATTTTTAATCGCATCCCAGACATCATCTCCCAATGTACCTTGGATGAAAGAAACCATCCTCACTTTCCAGTAAGGGAAGTTGGTTCCATCAAAGAGTGGGGGTCTGGATAGGTCACCTAATCTCTCAAATTACTCGTAAATTGTTTTGTTTTGAAAAAAAAACAATTTCAAAAACTCAGGATCAAAAAGATTTTGTAAAGACAAAGCTCTAATACCAATTGAATATAATAATTCCACTTAAGTTGTTTAAAAGATTTAAGACAGTTTAAATAGCTCCGAACAGTTTGTTTGAGAAACTCCTTTTTTTACAAAATAAGTACTAACACAAGATGTGTATAAAACTTATGAACGAGATATTTTAGTTATTAAAGTATCCAAGTTTTGAAAAACAAAACTAAATAATTTCTAAATCAGCACACAAGTAGAAGGTGATGACAGGAAGATGAAGCATGAAAGAACACAAAATTTTAACGTGGTAAAACTCCACCCAATTGGGGAAACATCCACGGAGGTCTCTACACCTCAAAAGAAAAATCCACTAAAAAAGAATATACGTTACAAGATATATAAGAAACTAAGCACACAATCAGACCTATTCTAAGTCAAGAAAACATACCATCTCAGTTAGGTTATTATGACTTCTCTAAAGCCCCTGATGTTGAAGTTGTTCTCCCAGATTTTTTCCTCTTCTCCGTTTTAGCTTTCAGTCGACTCTAAAGTCAATGACATCTCTACCAACACTTATTTAGTGTTGTAGTGTGAATAGTGTAAGTGGTGAAGTACCAAAACACATGCATGCAACACACGCATACACACACACACACACACTTATACAAACAATATACCTATGAAATTAAAGATTTTGTTCTAAAATGCATATATAATTTTTGAATCTCAGTTTGTTTGAAAATCTCAAACTTGTGATCTTTATTTATATCCACAGATCTCGAGGGAACCTTGCTATCAAAAGGAGCCAAGGTCCTAAACACTTTTTATATTTTATTTACACAGTTATTTCACAAAATGTGAAATATATGAAAGTGTAAAACCCCATTCAAGATTTTAACTTGATTTAAGTCTTGTTTTTCTCAGAAACTGAAAAAAGAAAAAGATTTGTTGGTTCTGGTTTTAAAATAAACATTTAACAGTAAAACAGCCAACAAATGAAGATGTTTGAAGAAAGATATCAAACTAAGTATGTATATGTGTTGTATATCACACACAGTTCAGATCTACACTTTCTATGAAGAGAAAATGAAATCAAACTTCGTGACTTAGTTGGAAAAGAGATTAAAGACCAGAGATGATGGATATTCACACGATATAAGACACTCAAACTCACAAGGGTTTTTTCTAAAGAAAAATTGCAAGAGTTTGATTTAGGGTTTGATTTTCTCTCTCTCTCTTCTTATTTTCTCACAAAACACAACTGATCCAAAAATTGTAAATGTATAACACTTGGTCTCTATTTATACAATGAAGAGAAGGATATGGAAGGGTTAGTTGAAACTAACGGATGAGATTGATTCTCACTTAACCGAGGTAAATCTAAGGGCTGAGAGCGCACCGTTTTTAAACGAGCTCTCATTGGTTATCTCAGTCGACACAAGGATTGATCCAATCACATGCAGACCATTGATTAATAATAATCGAATGAACATGATTGAATCTTAAGGTTATGAGAGTAAATAAACACAGATCTAATGGATAACTAGCTAACAGGTGTAAGGCCATCAAACCAAAACCGCGTGTTTTTGAAACTTTTTAAAATATAATTTGTTACCACAAATGTTTATGTCGGTTTCGGTTTCTACCCAACCAAATGTTTTAGGAACTAATTGATATTACAAATAAGACCACAACATTTTAAAACCAAATTTTAATGTTAAATTTTTTTTTATAAATTCCTAAAAATTATATAAAAATCCCAAAAATTATTAAAAAAATATTTTAATGGGAATTAATACTCACACACCTAATATGATATGATTGAAACATAGAAATACAATCCTAGGTGCAGTGTTGGTATTATAACTTTGACACTAATAGAGTAAATATCATGTTGAGTTTGAGGTTCTTTGGTAGACTAGGGTATGACTCAAATTTTGTCATTATTCCAAACTAGACAAGCGCCTATATAATATCGACTCAAGCGAGTCAAAGATATAGGGTGCTTTGATAACTTCAAAATCAATGCAATAAACAACTTGCCTCTAGATTTGTATGATCTGAAATCGTGGTGTTGTTGATGGATTGATCGTTCTCTCTTCAAATCTTCACCCCTTAGATGCTTAGGGTACAAGATTAAGGTCCAATCCTTCAAGAACAACTCATTAGCCTTGAAAATTGGTTTCTCTCTTCTCTCTAATGGCTTACTTTCGGTTTAACTGTTTATAATCCTAGCCTCAAGTCTTAAACATCAGATATAATACTTAGAATTTCGTTGGTCCCTTAACCTCTATTTGCCAAATGACCAGAACGCCCTTAATAGGTGCCGGTTTGGTCTAAAATTGACCCAAAGCCCAAACAATACCCCCGGGTACTCTTTTTCAACTATTTCGACCCATTTGGGTTCATCCATGACCTCTAAATTATCATCCGAGTCAATAAAAATATATTTATTTTCTCAACCTCAAATTAGCCTACATCGACTCCCGATTGAGATAAAATAAAATACGCACATATCACTCGATATGCTGTATCACATTAATTATCACTTATTTACTATTCACACTTAGTGAATATTATAACATAATATTAATCAGTATCCATCTCTCGATTAATATTTAATAATCACATTTATTATTTAATCACATTAAATTACTTCACTCACATAATTTAAATAAAATGTATTTTCTCAATTAATTTTCGAATTAATTAATTTATAAATACGCAAAAATACGGGGTATTACATCTAATTATTTCCTGAAAAATTATTACAAAGCCAGCTAAAAGCCGAATGAGATTTAATCTCCAAACATTCCAATATTTTTTATAAAATAGATACCTATTCAAGCAAGAACATAAGGCATATACATATATGGACAGGAACTTGTAGTAATAAATTTATATGTGAATGACAGTAGGTAGAAATGAGTGGCTCAGAATAGAACAGATGCGATAAATAAAAGGCAATATCTTTTTCTTTCAATCATATCATTTTAATGGCCAAGTAAACTTTAATACCGTATTCTTCTACCATATTATTCCCTGGTAGTTGAGGCTCAATCGAACTTGTTCGTCACAACGCCTTATTTAAGGCACACCAGCGATAACCCAGCTGGTAAAGTCAGTAAGAGAGGTCCCTTAGGCCAAATCTTATTTCCAATATTCAATATCATTTTCAATACTCATTTTAATCGGTATGTCTATATAGACAAATATAAACACATAACAAGGAATCAATCATCGGTATTAGATGAATTTGAGAATAAAAGAAGTTCAATATATATATAGTTTGCATAATATCATCGAATTAAAATGCGCAAGGAATGTCATAAAGTACTCAACTAAAATGTAGGTTTGAAATTGCAGATATTGGGGCTTTGGTCACACGTTATCTTAAGATGAAAAGAACTTCTTCTTAAACTTTTCCATGCTTTCTCTCAGTATTTCTCAAGGAATTGGTGTGAATTCAAATGATCCTAAAGGCTGTATTTATAATTTTTCAAAGATATCACGACATTGACACATGTCTAGCAGATCAAACTTTACAATGGTGAGTCAGTGTTGACGTGTCGCGTAATGGAGGGGTCTTGCAGTCTTATTTCACCGAACTGTGACACGTGTTTTATCTTTCTCTCTAACGACGACACGTGCTTAAGCTTTATCTATATGCATGATATGTGTAAGCATGAGGTGTCAAGCACAAGGTGGAAAAGTAATAAGGGTCATTTTACGCATAAAGGGCATTTTGGTAATTTCACACTTTTAAAAATATTTTTTAGAGGTCCCTGAAAATATTTTATTTACAAAAAGGTCCTTTTTATTTTTCATTTTGGTCAAAAATACTTTCTTAATTAAAATTAAGTCCTTAAAGTTTCATAAAATTACATTTCCTATCCCGAAACTTATCATTTAGCTTAAGATGTGTCAAAAAACTTCATTTTAACCCATTTTACAATTGATTTTTCAAATTTAAAAATGGGGTTTGTCATATTAAGAACCTATAATATCATATATATAATAATACAACATTTATCAGATAATAAGTGAGATGCAATTGTAATAAAATAAACTATATACAAGCATATAAATGTAAGGTCATTATAGAACAAGTCCTCCTCATAGAGAAGGCCCCTAGTTGGATGGATCCCATCATCGCCTATCTACGAAGCGACATACTGCCTGATGACAAGAGAATGGCTCATCAAATGAGGATGAAAGCTACCCGTTTTTACCTCGACCCAGGAGGAAAGCTCTACAAAAGACCATTCACAAGCCCTTACCTCCAATGCATCGACTCGTAAGACACCGAGCAAGTTCTTAGTGAACTTCACGATGGTATTTGTGGGAGTTACGCAAGAGGGAGGTCATTAGACTTTCGACCAATTAACTAAGAGTACTGGTGGCCTCATATGCAAAAGGACGTAAGCACCTATATCCACAGATGTGAAAACTGCCAAAAAATTCTCTCCTATAATCCACCAACCATCTAGCGAACTAAAATCTCTGACAAGTCTCTGGTCATCCGCGCAATGGGGACTAGATATCATAGGACCGCTACATACTAGACATGGAAATTGCAAGTATCCGTTGATCGGCATAGATTACTTCAACAAGTGGGTAAAAGCATAACCATTGGCAAACATTCGTGACGCTGACATGACCATACTTTGGGATACTAAGGATTGTCATCACCGACAAAGGCAAGAAATTTGAAAGCAGCTTTTTTTAAGGTTTCTGTGATGAGCATGACATCAAGCACCACTTCAGTTATGTGGCATATCACCAAATCAATGTTCAGATATAAGCTTCCAATAAGACCATGATTGATGGTCTAAAAAATAGGTTGGAAAGTGGCAAGGGTACCTGGGTGGACAAGCTCCCATATGTTTAATGGGCTTATCGCACTACTCCTAGGAAATTGACTGGAGAAACACCCTTCACGATTGCTTATGGAATAGAATTATTATTCCGCTAGAAGCAGGTCTCCCTACTATAAGGACCACCTTGGTCGATCATAGCCTTGACGATGATACATTACGAACTGAACTTCACTTCATAAAATGAGCAAAAAGAATTGGTTATGATGAAGCTGGCTTCCTATCATCCGTAACTGGCCAAGCACTACAACAAGAAATTTAATTCGAGAAAGTTTCTGGTAGGGGACTATGTCCTAAGGAAAGTCCTTAGAAGTACAGTTAAACCATCAGATGGCAAGATGGGACTAAACTAGGAAGGACCTTTTAAGGTGATAAGGATGGCCTTCAAGGAGAGTATCACTTGGAAATGCTAGAGGGAAGGGAGATACCAAGAGCATGGAATGCAGCTGATCTCAAGAATTTCTACTTTTAGTCTTCTTTATCTTCTCTTAGCACACTTAGTTTATGAAATTTTTTATTTAAAACTTATATTGATTGCAAGTTATCATTCAATGAATAAAGTCCAGTTGGCTCTCGCACTTCGATCTCATATATAGGCTACTTTGAATTTCTTAATTGCATCTCAGTATTATGCACCCTTTCCAAGTGATAACTCCTCCAACCATAGGAAGATATCATCTTTGGTTAACAGAAGGATAATTAGTATGTCTTAGTTAAAGAATTCCCTCGTTCATTAAAGAGCTCCTGCAGATTAGAATAATTTGTTCAACTTGTTTCAATAAAGGAATCTCATGTGCCGATTAGGGTTTACAATAGTTATAACAAGTTAAAAAATGTTTCAATTACTACAACCCTTAAGTCTTTGCCATAAACATAATAGGCCTCACGAGTTACCTCGATAATAACAAAAGCCCTACAGAGGATCCTTAGGAAACAAAGCCAACTTAGGTTGGTCACCAATTGCGTTGGTCACAAAAAGTCTTCTCCGACGGATGGCCCATCAACCAGGCACATTCTCATCATCATCTCACTTAGGCCTAAGGAAGTGTGATGACAGAACCTAAAAGGTAAAGTAAATGGAATGATACTGCTAAGGCATATTGGACTGGGAGAATGATCAAACACATGATAATAAATGTCTACCACTTATTCTTAAGATCATTTAGTCGACTGAAAAACCCAAAATGATAAAACCTAATTACTAGCCCATTTAAATGGCAAAAGGCTTAAGATGGTCAAACATTATTGCTTGGTTAACAAAGATCTTAAGTAGTTGACGAGCAATGGCTCTTTCCAGTTCAAACATAAAGGAAATTATTAGCGCATATTTTGTCAGCACATGTTAAAAATATGAAACATGTTAATAAATTATGCTTTATATTGACAAAAATTAGGAAGTACGAGTACATCAAGAAAAAATATACAAATACCTAAGACGTTTCAGGACGGCGAGTAAGGTAATCCGCAATACGTTCTCTTCGACTATCATCTTGGTTAGGATCAAACTCCTCCACATCGTCTTCAGGGTGAACATCCAGGAGTTAGGCAGTGATAACATAAATCGGGATTCACCTATCATCCTTTGAGAAATGGTTATGAAAGTAGGCTGCACACTCTACAAAGGACGGATTCCTTAGGTGTATTGACCTTCCTAAGGGCACTCACCAACCCATGAGCGAATGCGAGGTCCTCTGCCTCCTTCAAACTTGCTAGGGCATCAACCCAACCCGCATTATAACCATCTGCCCAGGTTTCTCAGGGGCCCATCCTGAACAAGTGTCTTAGCCTCGTGTTGTCTCTCTGGATTCTAGGTGCAATCATATATTCCCTTCGGACATCTCCTTTCAGCTTTGTAACATCCTTCCTCAAGGAATCATTATCGGTTTGGAGCACTTCACCCATTTGGCCCACTTCATTTGGCTCCATGAGTTTAGCTCTCAGACCATTTACCACATCTTGAATTGAAGAACCAGTATTCTTCATGACTTGAAGTTCGTCCATCAACTTGGCGACTAGTTCGGACGGATTTTTGTACTTCTCAGTCCTCACCCTTGGAGACTTGTAAATTTTTATAAATGCCTTGCGATCTTGATGACTAATATTGGGTCCCAGGATCATTCACAACTTTGAAGTTGGGGGAATATAGTCCTCGTCAATCTAAAAGTAACATAATAAGTAAGGTTACAAACAAATATCAGTATTCATGGAAGGAATGGATCAATGTAAGCAAAAGGATTCTCTTTCATTCAATGGTAAAAGGGGTGCCAAAGGCCAGTATTTCCAGAGAAAAAAAAAGATTATAGGGAATCAAAAAGTTGAACAGAACAAGGAAAAAACTTTAAATCTAAAAGCTCTACATCTTCACTTGCTCAGATTCAACCACCACCTTCCCCTTCTCGATAGCCCCGTTGTCTTAATCAATAGCCGCTCTAACCTCAGCAAACAGGATCTCAACGTGGTTATCAAGCTGATCAATAATCTGCTCTTCCTCTTCAAAGGGGTTGGGTTGAGGAGAATGAAGGTCGAAAAGCTCATAATCAAAAGGAGTCCCCGCAGCTCCCAATGCTTGGTCTCAGCCTTTTTTGGATACTTTTGGCCTGGTCATTATGACCATCTAAAAGAGTTGTAAAGTCTGACAAGAACTGCACAAAGGAAAAGAAAGCCAAGTCAGTAGAGAAAGAAGAAAAGTGTAGGAAAAAGATTATAAAGGGATAAAGGGAAGAGAATAACTAAAGCAAGCCCTTGAGCAGACTTAAGATCAAGTTGGGACACCCCCAACCGTGAAGAACGGTCGTGATCAGTAGCGATAATATCCCCAATCAGGAGATCAGGGGCAAAGGCAGGAGTGTTGTCCACATTAGCCCCCTCAGCACCAGTAAAGAGGAAAGGGACTGCAGGGGCCTTCAAGTATAATTTTATTTTCGTCTCCTCCCCCTTATTCTCTTCCTCTCTATTTCTTCCCCTTCTTTATTCTTCTATTTCTCTTTTTCTTTCCCCTTGGCACCTGGGCTAGAACCACTAGCCCTAGGGAAACCTACCTCCAACCTCTTTAGAGACTTGAACCGATAAGATAGAATTTCTTGATCCTTATTATCATCTTTCTTCTTCTTCTTTTTCGTCTTCTTCCTCTTCTTTTTCCCCCTCCTTCTCCTCTAAGTTAATTATTTCAAAAGGCCTAACTTCAAGAACCTCCAAGTCAGGGACCTTATCGACCGGCCGAGCAATAAAGCTATTGGTGGTATTTTATATTTGAGAAAATAGGCTGCGGACCTTAGATGCTCACCATCTTAAATCCTCTCATTAATCCTCCAGGCCTTCAAGAAATCAGACGCATTTACCTAACTCAAATCAAGCTCCTAAATTTTACTGAGAGCTGCAAAACAAAAGAAGGAAAACATCAATTAGAAGATAGAAAAAATAGAAGCATCGAACAAATGAATAAAAGAAGAAGAAACAACAAGAAAATAGAAAAGGAAAGGAAAGAGACCGATCTGATCCTCCCCCAGTCAAGGACCCAAGGGCCTATGTACCTTTCGCCCTCAGGTAGGGGAGGACATTGCCAATTTCTGGCGATAAACCCATGCTCCCAGTAATCCTTGTGAGAATCTATGAGGTTTACTACCATGACTCTATCAGCCTTCCTGGTCTTCAAATACAAAATGCCATCACTGGTGTGTGACCAAGAATAGTAGTAGCAGATTTCAGCAAGACCCAGTTTGGTCACATACAGCGTGTTTATTCTATGCACCCCATTCACAATCTTCCCAAAATTAGGGGCACACTGAGCGGGGACAACGTCAAAGTATTTGAAGAATCTAAGAAAAAAAGGATTTGGAGGAAATGTTAACCCATCTTGGGTGACCAATAGGGTGTGAATGCTTCAACATCACGAACATCTCTAAAAAGTGGGGCATAATCGATTTCAACCCTGTTCGGAATATTATAGGTTTTTCTAAACTCTGCTATTGACTTGTTATCTAATGACGTTATGGATGATATAAAAGAGAAAAAAACCTAACTACAGTCGAAGAACAATCGCAGAAGAGGAAAACTAAGAAAAGATGAATAGAAGTTACAAGAATTGATGAGAGCTCTGACAAAAATGAAACCCTGAAGAAGAAAGCACTGAAAGCTCAGTAGACAAAGTAAAGCTTGAAAGACAGCTGACAGAGGAGATGTATCTCCAGTTTGAAGTTCTAGCGAACCATGGAACACGACATCTAAAGAGGATTTTTGTGCTTCATTTAACTGCCCGGACAAGCGTGCCCTCACTTCTTCAACGAAACTACAAGTCCACCATAGTGTTTGGCACAGGGCGAGTGTACCCTTATAAGTTCTCCAGAATTGTAAAAATGTTACTCCGATATTGAAAATAGAGTTTCAAGTCATGGGCTTTCAATTGAGTTAAAATTTATTAGCCCAAACATTCAGCCCAAATTTTTTTGGGGCAATTGTGGGACCCATTTATCAGGGTCCAAGAGAGTACCCGACCAACCCAGCCTACGAAGAGGAACTGCCCTGCCTAAATCCACTATCCACAAAAGGCATGTGTATTTCACATACACTCAAACACTTACAAATATACTCAAATTTATTACCAACAATCTCAGATGAGATATTTCGAAACACCACAGGTTATACACGTGATTATAGAGTTACTTTAACAACTCAAACTCTAGTTGTATACATCTATAAATGTAAACCTAGACCCCAGGGTGAAGGAGATGTAATCTGAGGATTTGAGAGGCACTATAATAAAACAGTAACCTCTCCGTGGACGTAGACAAATTGTTGAACCACGTATATTCGTTGTTGTGGGTGTGATCTTACTTTCTGCACTTCGTAATTGTTTCGTGGATATTTCTATTGTGATATTTCTTGCACTCACAGTTACTTTGGAAAAAAGTGTTCCAATCTGAGATGGGGCATGAAGAGTTCTCCCATTTCTCCTTCGCACGTATAAAATTTTTGGTAAGAAAAAAAAACAATGATATATGTTATCTTACCACATATGCATATTAGATTTTAACTAAAAACAGTTATAATATGTACCATTTAATATGACTGTTATATTTAAACTGTCATGTACATTAGCACTAATATTCTTATAATGACAGTTTATAATTAATATGTCACGTAAATAAGAGTATTATACTTTAAAGGACAATTTTTTTAAACTGTCATAAAAGTGTATTTTTCTTGTAGTGGGTTAAGGTTGTAAGTTTTTTACTTTTTTATGTAAGCATATATAACATAATCACATTGTACTCTTGCACAATTTCCAATACTCAATTTTATTTAATATTACCTATTTTATAATATAGATTTAAAACACATATTTTCATTTACTTGCTTAAATTTTGAAATTAACTTGAGAAGATAAAGAAACGTGAGAGAAGTTTTGATAACGTAGGGAATTATGTATTTAAATAAAAAAAGTTTAAACATTCAAACATTGCGCGAGTTGCAAAGTAGTTGAAGTCTAAAACTCCTATTGTTTTTAAAATACTTATGTTTTTCTTCTTTATAGAGTAAGCATTGTGCACTAATTATTGCGTTCGCTCCTATTCTTAGAAACGCGATTATTTTTTTTTCTAATGGAGGGTGATTCATCTTGTGGCAATTTGCACGCACCTCAGACCATTCCCTCCATATCGAACAAGGCTTGCAAAACATAGATTACTCTTCACGATTCGTAACCCCAAGATTATATTGACAAGCACTCCATAGTAATCCACCTAGGGTCGACTTTGCGTATAAGCAAAGTAGGCGGTCACCTAGAGCTCCCGATTAATCGGGGCCCCCTCTGGAAAAAAAAGGTTTAAAAAAATCAGTTATGGAAAAAAATTAAACTTCTTACTTAAAAAGGCTCCCCAAAAATAAACTTGTTCCATTTAAAATAATTTACAATATAAAAGACCCCAAAACAAAAGGATTAGAAACTCATTTATAAGCCCAATTATATAAGTCCAAACCCACATACTAAATCCCCCAAACATAATGCCCAACCCAATCCACTCACTTACCCATCTATTTTCTAATTTTAAGTCTCTTTTTCTTCTCTTCTCATCCATTTCTCACCCACTTTATTCTCTTCTCTCTCACATTACTCTACTAATAGCAAAGAAAGAACACAACCCCCGAAAAAATCTGCAACAAAAATACCCCCTCCCCCTTTTTTCAAATAACACCACTCATAAAAACAAGGGTTAAAAAATCTAGGCTTTCAATTTCTTCAATTTGAGAAAGTTAGAGATTTTTTGGGAGACATACTCAAGCATTTGGAGATTGGTTGGAGCTTGTGTGTGTAAGTATTATTCGTTTCCTTTGTTATATATTTTTTACTATGTAAATTTTTGTTACTAATATTTGTGTTGTGTATTTTTTTTTATAGATTCCAATTTGTTATTTAGGCATTTATAAATTATAATTTGGGATTGCTTTGAAATTGGTTACAAATCAGGTTTTATTGTTCTTCGTTAGCATTTTTCTTTAATATATAATATTGTTGTGATTAATTTTTATATTTGTAAATTACACTTGTTGTGTGATTGATATGTCTACTAGAAAATATCCCTCCGATCACGAAAAAAAAAAGACAAAAATAAATTGAAGAAGAAACATCAAAATTAGTGAAATTTTTGTTTGATTTGAACAAGTTAGAAACTATAAATAATAATATTTTAAATAGTTATTGTATTAAGCTTGAAAATTATTTAACACATGACAATAGTTGTGATATTGATGGAAATCAATTATTTTGTGAATTGAAAATTTAAAGACGTCTTTACCTAAAGAAATTAAAAAAAATCAATTGGGGTTTTGGAATATATTAAAATAATGAATTTTATTTTTTCAAATGCTTGGATTGCCTATAAAATAATTTTGAGAATACTCGTTACGATTGTCTAGGGCGAAAGAAGTTTTTCAAAATTAAAATTGATAAAATCTTACCTTCGTTCTACCACATCACAAAAAAAATTAAATGGATGAATCATGTTATCATTTGAAGAAAGTTTGTTAAAAACAATTAAATATTGGTGATTTAATTAATAATTTTACATAAAAACATAGAGAAGAATACAGTTTTTTTAATGGGTCAATTATTAAATAGTCCCTACTATAAATATATATTTTTTAAAAAGGACACATATTTTTAGTTTAACCCATTTAGTCCCTCAAGCACTCAATATCCTCTTATTTTTAGAGGTCCGCGTCAGCGGCACTCCCTCTCCAAAATATGTGGCAAAGGACTTTTTGAGGCAAAATATAAAAGTTTGGACTAAATGAGTATTAAAAAATGTCCGAAAAACTATTTGGCATATGTCCCTTTTTTAATTTGATTTTCTTTATATAAAGGACACCCAATTAATTACTCGCCTAAAATCCCTAAAAACTTCTTAGCCGGCGTCGAATCCACCTTACAAAGAATCCATTGGATTTGGAAACCCAATTATTGGCTTGCCCAGTTCCACCTGTCTAGTTGTGGAAGTGAAATGGTACATGAAATCAATATTATCACGCAGACAAACTATTGTAAAACGTAACATTAAATGTTTTTTGAATTCGAACGTTTTTTTTTTTTTTTTTATCTGACACGAATACGATATTTGTAAAACGTAACACAATAAGACTAACCTGATTTCTTAAATTTTATGCTCAATTAAATAAAAATAAATATAAAAATTCAAATAAAAATACAATTGATATGATATCATGATCAATCGAGTCATAATTTTGACATAATCATGACACGACTTCATGTTAAAAGAATCAATACTATATTAATTACATACGTAATAAATATTACTTATCTTACATTGTAATTTTATGTCCCAAAATAACTATTTTAACATGATTAATTGAGTTGGGATGATAAGGGAAAGTTTATATGAACCAACTTTGTGACCTCCCTAGCCACCGCATCTTTCTTTAGTGTTTTGTTTATAACAATTAATACAAAAATTGTTTTTTATATAAAAAAAAATATTTTTTCTATTAATATAAAAAATAGTTTTTTTTTTAAGTAAACAATTTTTATTAAAATTAAAACATATATTTTTTTCATAAATAAAAAAAAATTATCAACATGATATCGCGATTGATTAGTGTCGCTGGCGTGGACGCACATTCCCGGAGCCACATCATTTGTTGAATGTGGGTCCGCACCAGCAATACTAATTAATAACGATATTTTTTCATAAAATATCGCGATTAATTAGTGCCACCGGCGCGGACGAACATTCCCAGGCCCACATTATTTGTTTAATGTGGGTCCGCGCAAGCGGCACTAATTAATCGCGATCTTTTTTCAATAAAATATCGCGATTAATTAGTGTCGCTTGCATCCCGGACCCACATCATTTGTTGAATGTGGCTGCGCCAGCGACACTGATTAATCACGATATTTTTTTAATAAAATATCGTCATTAATTAGTGCCGCTGGCGCGGAGCCACATTCCCTGATCCACATCATTTGTTGAATGTGGGTCTACGCCACCGGCACTAATTAATCGAGATACTTTTTCAATAAAATATCGCGATTAATTAGTGCCGCTGGCGCGAACCCACATTCCGAGATCCACATCATTTGTTGAATTTTAATAAATATAGTTTCTTTAATTAAAATGTTTTGTAGATTCCCGGATCCACATTCCCGAATTTTAATAAATATAATTTTAATTCCCGGACCCATATTCATGGATCCACTATTTAAAATGTTGTTTTTAATTAAAAAAAACTGTTTTATAGATTTTTTTTATTAGTAAATATAGTTTTTTTATTTATTAAATTTATCTTTTTTAATTTTATTAAAAAGTTGTTTAATTTTAATAAAAGGTTAAAAACTGTTTTTTTTTAATATGAAAACTGTTTTTTTTATTTTATTAGGAAAACTGTTTTCTTATATAAAAAATTATTTTTATATGAATGATTAAACACAAAAGAGTAAGCAAAAAAAAAAAGAGATATGCGATCGCTAGGGGAGCTATGGGGCGATTTATGTAGAACCTGTCGGTTGATAAATATGTTGAAAACTTAAAAATATGGTCAATCTTGATAGTATATTAACTACATAAGTAATAAATATTACTTTATCTTACACTGGAATGTTATGTCCGTAGATATTACTTTATCGGTAAATATTACTTTATAATACTTTATAGCATATGGCAAAGAAGAAACGCATGTACACACTGTGTCCCTATTATCCGCTTAAATGGACAAAACAAATAATATTTGAAAATGAAAGAAAGAGAAAGAGACTAATTCACATTCCACATAGTGAAAACCTCTCTCCTCTCCGTCCTATCACTCTCTCTCCTGCGCATGTTAAACATTGTCATGAAAATAAGGGTGTAACATTTTATTTTGAGTAATGATACACACACACCAAATTTATTCCAAAATTATCGAAATTGTGCTTTAAAGCACATTCGGTAATTTTTTCGTACCCAATTTCGGTGCATACATCATTTTTCTTTTATTTTTAGAGTAATATTGAGGAAAGACTGAGAATATGATTTGAAAAGACCCGACACCTATTCACGTATTATTCACAAACAGTTTAAATGGAGCGCACTTTATTTAAGTTATTATCAATGATACATGGAGACACCTAACATTATCATTATTTTTAATGTTATTTTAATTTGACACGACGTGATAAAAAATATTTTAAAATAAACATGATATAACACTTGATGGTAATATTTTTTACTAGACATTAAAAAAAATCATTTAGACAACGATGCTACACGATTAATAAAATTTTAGATATTCAATTAAACAAAATAGTATAAAAAAATATGAGTGAAACATAAATAGCATTGTATAACATGAGTAATACAAATTATAATTTTAACACGTCATAATATTACATCGTTCCGAAAAAGCCTCACACGAACATGAGAGCCTGCGTTAATTTCAAATGATTTTTTTGTCATTTCATACACAGTTTAGTGTAGTTTTTAGGGTAGGATTTTTTTTTTTTAATTTTTTTTTTTATTTCTAGTGACTTGAGTGTGAAGTAGATTATATTTGTAAGATACAAATTGTGAGTTGAGTGACATTTTTTGTAGTGTTGTAAAACTCAGATTTGTGGGTTACTATTCATGTCAAGTTGGAGAAGTTAATATCAAACTCAAGCAGACTCAGTTTATTTATTTATTCTCATTCTATTTTATTTATTTTGCTTCTTATTGTGTCATTATTACATTTTATATGTAATAATACCAAAATGAGAGGCTAAATACCCCATTCAAGGGGTGAGATGGAACCCTTAACTTAATTATTTTTATTTTTGATTTGTTTATTTATTATGCCCCTTTAAATATTAATATTAAAATTTTACAATTTATATTTACGGCTCGAGAGGGGGTGAATTATTTTTGAGAGAAAATTGTAAATTCATATTATAATATTTATTCATTAATTAAACTAGAGATAGCCAATTTTTGAATGATATTGCAGTTTGAATTTCTCAACTCTAACTTTTTTTTATTTAAAATGCTTTTAGTAAATTTTCCCTAGCGGGTAATTTGTTAGAAAATGTTTAAATCTAATTTTTGTGGGTATGTGAAATTTAAATATTAAACTTTTAAAAAAACTATATGTAAATTTACATTTGCAACGAGAATTTATTTGTGAATTTATATATGTTTTGGGGTATTTCAAATAAACAAACTAATTTATAAAAATAAATACGTTAAGTAGTGAGTTTAATTCCTTGAATTATCTCATAATTATTTTCTCCTCATATTTAGCTCACTTTATCATTTTCTTTATTTATTAGTGTAGTTTTAATTTTAGTTCATAATTAGTAGTATAAATATCCCTTCATAATTGTTTTAAAAATCATACTTGTTTTCACTTTTTTCTTGTCCACATTAAGGAGCGCGAATTGACCACTTACTTGCCGATATACAATTTTAACGTGTTTGTAGGTACGAAAAGAGATTTTTGATTGACGGTCTTTACTTTACAACGACATATAACTATTCGGTCCCCCCTCTCTGAAATAAAGAGTCTTCTTTTATAAGAGATTACGTGGGGCTAGGGTTGAGGGTAGTTTAGGGGAAAAGGGGTAAAAATTAACATGTGACTTTTATTTTTGGAGATTGTCAGATGCTTGGGTTTTGTGAATTGGGATTGGCCGAATTTTGGAAAGGTTGGCAGAGAGGTGTAAGAGGATTTTTGCAGGTGATAAAATCATTCTTGGAACATGAGTTTAAAAAGTGACCTGGGTAAATGGGAAATGAATTTGATCGAAGGTAAGGATGTGGGATTCGACCGCTGGGTATTGGGGTCGATTTTTGAATGGTGGTATGGGGTTCTCGGGTTTATGGGTATTTGAAATCGGGCTCGGGTAGTGGTTTTTTTTTTGACAAAATGGGTCTGCCATGGGTGTCAGGTTATTGCTTCGGGCATCCGGGTTGTCGTGGTTTCACCAGAGATAATGTAGGGACTACCGGCAGGTGTTTAAGGGTTTGGTTGCTGCCGGATTTATCTTGGGTATGGATGGACTTGGTTCCAGGTTTGTGGGTTCTTGGTGAGTGGTTCCGGTATAAGGAGGATGGGTTTATGGAATGAAGCGCCGGAGCTGGGAAAGGCTTCGGGTTATGGTGGATAGAAGGTCCAATGTTTGGAGATTAGGTTCGGCCATGGCCAAAATGGTCGTCGGAGGTCGGTAGGATGAGGGGTAGTGGCCGGAGCAGCTCCGTCGGGTAGAGGAATAGGCTATGGGGGTTTAAGGTCGCCGACGGATCACGAGTTGGATTTTTGAATAAGGTAAGCGGGTTCTTTTTGTGGTCGATTTTGGCTTGGTGGTGGAGATGATGGGAGGATAGACTTGTGTGTGTGGTAGTGTATGGTGGGAGAAATGTGTGTGTGTCATTTGTGCCAAAAAATTAAACTATATTCAAGAATCAACTAAAAATATAAAATTAATAAAACTAAAAAAAAAAATCTAACTAAAAATTAAAATCCTAACTTAATAAAAAATAATATTTACAAAACTAAAATATTACAAATAAAAGACTAAAATAAAATATTACAAATAAACCTAAATTAATAAAATATTAATAAAATTAAACTAAAAACAAAAACTAAAAACAAAATATCAAATAAAAATAAAAATCACACCTATTATATAAAAAATATATATAAAAATAGTCGACGCACAAAAACTGACTCTAATATATACAACTATACGCACAAATAAATCCTAAAATTATACGCGAGTCAAAATAAAATTTAAAATCAATTCTAAAAATTATATTCGACACAAATAAAAATCTAAAAAGAATAAAATTACAAACTAAACACACACAAGACTAAGGTGATGGCTTTGGCTCGATTTAGGTTTAGGTTTTGGGACAGGTTTAGGTTACGAGACTTGGGGTTTAGCTCATGTAACCGCGTCATTGCCACATTTGATGTACTGACCACTTATTTATATTAATTGCCTCGAATTAAGCTTGTTTGACACCGCAATTACTTATTGACCTACAAAACAAAAAAAATACAAACATAAGTCCGATTTTATCGAGAACTAGTCAGTAAAATGCGTCTATTTGGGGTATAAATATAACACTTTAGGGTGCTTATCACACCACCCCAAATAGAACATTGCTAGTCCTCGAGCAAAAATAGAAAGAAAGAAAGGAAAAAAAATAAGAAACCAAAAGTGTGTCACTTTCGCGGGTACAAGCGATTACACTTAGCATGTATAATAAGCCGTTAAACCTCTTGGTTTCCCTAAACGACGAGTGTTTCCTTGTGAGGATTTGCAGTGAATATACCCACAAAATTCTTTATTTGAATAAGGAAGTTAATCTCATCTTTAAACAGAGAAATATCGTACAATCTATCATACGAGAAATGAACTATGAAGTATATTAAAGTAAACTCACTTAATACCTAAGGCAATTCTAGAACTCAACGTGCGTAGTGTGAATCATTTAAAATGATTTTAATTATCGTAAGAGTAGTTTGTAGATCACCTTTTAAAATCAATGCTTCGACTTCCAAATTTCACCGAATATCTCTTTCTCAATTGATCTCTCGAGATTTGGGTAAGTGTATCTCTCTTGTGTGTGAGGATGTGAGTAATTTTTAAAAAAGTTCAAACGTCTCACACACATATAAGAAATAATGGACATAAGAATGAATTTGCTCTCATAAAGAGAATACAAATCACTAAATCGAGAATGTCGAGTTATTCACCACGAAAATTTTCAGTCGCCCAAACACTTAATTGAGGGTAAATGGATGTTAAGGGATGAGAGGGAATGATATGGGTAATATGGATGATATAATGATTTTTGGGATTTTGAGAAGAGTGGACAACTTGAACAATTAATATCTCCATTTCACAAAATTTTGATCGCATGCTTTTCCTTTTTCAATATATCGCTATTTTTTTCTCTTTTTTTTTTATTTGCGATGCTTTTTATGCGATACAGTTCGTCTTTTAGAGCACAAATGAAGACATTTTACATATATAACTTCAAACACTCTATTCTCAAAAACCAAGGGTGGCGATGGAATAATGATATATGGATGGTATGAATGATGTGGTAATATAGAAAATGGATGGTGGGAAATGGAAAATGGGTAGGATTAGTGTTCGGGACAAACGAGAAGCCACATGTTTCTTATAACTCGAAAGTGGTGTCATCCTCAGTGATTATGCCAAAATTTGAAGAATAATGAGATCATGTAACGATTTAAAGTACGGTATCCATAGGAATGCGATTCAACTTCTGACTCGAAGATTGAATAAAAATTCTCAAAAATGATGAAAAGCTCAAATCTCAGAGTGCACTTAAGGCCATAAATGAGCGTGTTTGGTTAGTAGCAGAAAAAGGGTGGACACCACTAATCACGACAGAGGGTAATGCCATACAATTAAAACCTATCGAGTCATGGACTGAAGCTGAACACAGACTTGCACTATATAATTCTAAAGGTTTACATGCTATTTCTTCGTCTGTCACACCAAAAGAGTATAATTATATTACAATGTGTGAAACGTCGAAAGAGGCATGGGATGTGCTTGCACTTACTCATAAGGGAACTAGCACAGTTAGGGCGTCTAAACTCCAAAATATCCCCCCCCCCCCCCCCCCCCAATTTGAGACAATTAAGATGTTAGAGAGTGAGACGTTTGATGAGTTTTTACACCAGATTGTCCTATATTTTCAACTTGTCGCTTAACATGGGGGAAAAATACCCGACAACCGAGTCATAAATTTGTTTAAGGTTATTGCCTAGTAGATTTGATCTAAAGGTAACCATTTTAAACTCCTTTGGTTTACTTGACTCAACGAAACTAGAAGATATTGTATGCGATCTATAAACTTATGAGCTTGCCATGTTTACCTACAAGAAAAGTGCTAAAGAAAGAAAGGGCATCGCTTTGAAAGTTCGGAATAAGGAAACAAAAGTTTCGAAGGATGATGAATTCGACATCGATTTTGAAGATGTAGACTTGTTGGCAAAGAAGTTCAAAAAGTTTCTTAAGTTTCAAAATCAATTAAAAGATACCAAAAGACTTGAGAAATTCAAGAACAACAAGGTCGATCACGTCCCTAATAATCTAAGTGAGAATGATAAGAACGATAAGTCAAGTAGGTATTTTGGTTGTGAGGGTTATGGCCATAAGGTAGAGGAGTACTCCACTTGACTTAAGAAGGATGAAAAGAAATCGATTGCATATATTAAGTATAACTACATCGCGTTATGGTTTGTCATGTGAGCGACGACGATAAATCTTCTCATGAAGATACTTATGTGAATAATAATTACAAGGCCATAGTTTGTGAATATGAAGAGAGTGAGGGTGATGCGAGTGAGAATGAGGAGATATATGTGAGCGAGCTGCAAGTTTCCTTCAATGATAAGAAACGGTGAGGGTGAAGAGGGATAACTTGAAGTTGCAAGCTAAGCTCAAAAAGAGTTCCATAGAAAATAATGATGCATTGATTGAGGATCTTAGGGTACGGGAAAAAACTCTTCGCGAGAAACTAGAGTACATCGAGGGAGAGAGACGTAGTCTTCATGGTTTGATAGAGGCTATGAAGAAGGATATTTCAGATTTTGAGGAATCTATGCATTTTTTCGAATCTAGGATTAGTGAGCTTGAGCAAAGATTGAGAAATTCGAGTAAGGTGAAGTTTGATTTGGAGGATAGGTCAAAAAATTTGGATAGGATTTTAGGCACTATCCAAATCAAGGATGATAAGTGTGGTATAAGTGTCGCTGATCATATTACTCCCATTCCCAAAGATAATACCAATCATATGAGAGAGACAACTATAAATGTTAGGAGAGGTCCACATTAGGGTCACATTACTCGTCGTGTTTACACTTGCACTTATTGCGATAGGAAGGGTCACCTTAGGCGTTATTATTATGACCTTAAAAATGCTCCTAGGAAGTTTAAGAATAAAGTATTTTCGGTTCCCAAAACACCCATGCGTCATTATTCACCTACTTGTGTTGGGAAATCGAACTTTGAGGCTTTAGTAATTAAACATCGTGACTCTCATTTACTTTCACATGATACTTCTTAGGATATTTGTTATGGATGATTGTGTTACCCATGTTTGTCACACGCTAGTTTTGCTTCATTATATATATCTTGCTAGTGTTATGACATGATTATCTCTTTGTATTATATTTTTCATTTATTTGAGTCTTATGATAAAAATACAAAAAAAAATTAGCTTCTCATATATTTTTTAGAAAATAAAAAAGATTTTATTTTTAGGTCAAAAATATTTTTTGAAAAACACAAAAAACATTTTTGGTTTATTTTTGTGTCGCGAGTTTACATGTTTGATCTAGCATATTAGTGTGTTTATATCCACATCGTTTCATTATCCATGTGGCTAGGACATTTGGTCATAATTGTAGATGCTTAGAATGATCTTAACCACTGATTAATGGCGTTGCTTCGAAGTTAATTTGCATTTGGATTCGACTTTATATATATGGAATCGTACACGCATGCACAACCTTATATGAATGTTTGACTTCTCATGCATCTATGAGTTTAGTGAGATGTTTTCCTCTCAATTTTGTCGTCTATGAGAAATTGGACATAGGAAGAGGTGTGCATGTAAGAACCGTTGCCCGTGAGGATTTGTTTATCATTGAAAAAATGATAAGTATACATGGGAAAGGGATGGGAGAGTATAACGAACTCGTCGTGAAAGCCACCTTTTAAAAGAGCATAAGATAAAATAAAGGCATTTAAAAAAGATCATATATATACCAAAAAGGGCCAATAGTATTTATCTAAGGAGAGAAAGTAGAAATCTCAAAATAATTAAAAAAAGAAATATGAATATATGAGGGTGTTTGGATGGAAAACTACAATGGGCTTGCACCATGAATCCTAATGTTGAAAAATCGTGTCATAACGCTATTTGTTTAGTAGAATCGTTAAAATTCTGGATTTATATGCGTGATGTTTGCTTAGTTCATTAAGTTTAATATATTAATAGTCACATATGGCTAAAACTTAGTTTGATGTTATTTAACTATCAATTAGATCTTCTTAATGGTTTGGATGTGTTTAAGTTGCGATTCATTTGTTGTAGTTCACGCCCATTAATTTCGTACCCATGTTTATGCACATTGATACTATGTTAGCATGTAAATCATATTTTCAGTTTTGAGTCTGTTTTGCTATTGTTTCGTACTTCCAGTTGCTATTTTTAGAAAATAAATCACAGGGGAGATCCTGTAGATTTTTAGAGCTGGAATTGAATGTTTTTGAAGTCGTTAGAATGACTTGTGGCTGTCGTTCGAATGATATGTCACTGTCATTAGATCGTCTAATCAAACAACCTTAGAAATGAAGTATAGTAAGTGTCAGATATGATTGCGAGATAGGTTATTAATAGGTCGTTAGATAAATGCTTTGCCCCATAACATTCTGTTTTGGGTTGTTTCTTAGCCTGGATCGAACGAGATTTTTTATTATTTAAACGATATAGGTTTGTTGTTCGAATGACCTATGTTGACTTTTTAAGTCTTCGTTCTGTTTAGTACCTGCTTCGTATATATGTTGATATTACACTGTTTTGGTACTTCTGGGTTATTTTGAACAATTTGTATGAAGTTGATATGGACTATTCATGCTTTGATTGTTATACTGTATTGGTATTGTTTATTCACGTCATTCTTGATATTGATGATTCATACTTGTGATTGTTTGCTATCTAAGATTTGAGATATTCTGATTCATTATAGAAGGTTACACCATGTTTATCTAGATATATTTCATATGATTATTCCATGCAAGATATTCATGTCTATGATTATTTTTCTCACCAGTTATCTATTCGTGGAAAAAAGGGGGAGAGATAGATATGTGATGTAGGGGGAGATGTTTGCTAGTATTTTACATTGGTATCATAGATTATTTATATATCATTTGTTCCTCCATACTTAACTTGGTATTTCTTTATTTAGTGTGTTTAATGATTATTCAGAGATTTTAAGACTACATCACATGGAGACAGTTCATGATACTGGTCTGACATTTGTTTACTAGATCATATCCTGTATTTTTTTTAGGGTTTATGGGATGGGATTTAGGTCACTCGGCTTGACGTCCCGACTTAGGCATCTCACGTTTTTGGTTTTGTCTCGAAATAGCCAAAGGGGTAGATTTGTAAGGACAATTTTCCAAATAGTGTCAATTTGTATGTATTGGCATTATTCCGGATAAAAACCAATTATAAGTCATAGATAGATTTTATCTTGTCATGATTCCCATATAGTCTATGACATTGTGTTGAAGACGTAACGGCCAAGCTTCAAAGATAGATCACGCCATAGTTTTGGTGCACGTTTCACATCTTCACATTGGTTTGTCGAGATTCTCGCAGGTATGGATGCATATTGGTTTATGGACACTCGGTAAATATTTTCTAAGGATGTTATTTTGTTTAAAATGTTTTTAAATCGAGTTTTTCTGAGATAATATTGTTTAGATTCATATGGATCTTTCCCTTGTGTTTTGAAGGATCAAACGACATCTCGAGTCATTCAAACGACATGTTAAAGTCATTCAAACGATATGGACTTCTCATTCCAACGAGATGGCTATATCATTCGAACGACATGCCAATATTGTAAAAATGACGTGCCGACTTAAAGTTTTTATTTAAGGCCTTTTTTCTCAGAATTTTATAAGTGCAAAACATAAAATAAAAAAACATAAACTATACGTTTTTTGCAATTGTTTACAAATGTTTCCAAAGTTAAAAAATTCTTTGTGTTTACAAGATGTGAGTTTACATACCATGTGTCCTAGAGATCTCGTGTTTGCACCGAGGTTTCATTATTCTTACATTAAAGAACTTGTTTTTGTGGAGTGTACTTCGTACGTGCTGATTGCGGTAAATAAGTGTAAAATGCCATGTGCGATACTGATTCAAATGGATTCAGAAATTTCTAAATCAAACTTATTTAATTGGATGTCTAAATTTTCTCAAACTAAATGTCAATTTTATTCAGCCCCTAAACATGCATCTATGTGTCAAATCAAATCAATAAATTAAACCATGCGATGATTAAGCTGACAAACACAGATTTTCGGAAAAAATCCCCGAAAGGAAAAAACCTTTTTTATTTCCACTATAATTTGTAAAATTTTATTTAAACAGATTATAATGAAAATATAATTGACATATGAAATACCCGCAGGTGTCGGTTCGTCGTCGTTAGCCCCTGAACACTGCAACACTCCCTATGACATGCAGTCGATCAGCCCAGTACCTCCCGCAAGTGCCACCCATTATCAGGCCAGTGCCTTCCAAGGCACCTAATGTAGTAGCATAAACTCCCAGCAAATATGTCTTAGGTTACACAAAACAACTCACACAAAAGTAATTACGGTTTTTGAATTGTAAAATAAAATCTTTGAACCCTTAAAAATGGTTAGCGAACACCAGAAAAATATATTCTATCAACAACAGTTTTTCTCCACGCCAAAAATAATAGTCTGACGCTCAATATATAGCAGCATTTAAGGTGATGACATGTCAAGCTAAAATTCCTATCGTTCGAACGACATACGCTTTCGTTTGAGGGAGACAACATATCGTTCGAACGAGATATGCTACCATTTGAACGTCAGTGGCACTGATCCCAAAAAGTTTTCAGACTTTGAAAATAGCTGGAAACCTTAAAAAGCAAAACCTTTTATGGGATCAAAAAACTTTTATATAAAAAAATCTTTTATAAGAAAATGTTTTTATAAAAACCATTTATAAAAAATTCATAAAATATCCCAACATTTTTAATGTGAAACGTAAATGGAACTTAAACATAATTTTACCAAACTCATCTTATTGGGCATGAATGTTGAAGTCTTCTTGAAATTAGGATCGTCTTTTGTAGATGTTAGCTACCTCAATCTTTCTACGACTTGTAGCAGTATACGACATAATTAATTATGACGAACAATATCCTTACAAATCTCCCCCTATGTCTATGCCGGTACAAAATAAAAACATCCAAATTATCAACTTAAACTGATCAATACAAATCTACCCTCCCAAAAACAAAAGTGAAAAGATAAAATGACAAGTCTTTAAACTTTGCTTCAACAATCAACTCTTCAAAACTTCAAGCTTTTCGTATCAGGGTGTGCAATCCAAAAAATCTTCAATTGTACCTACATACATGAGACAAAGAAAATACCTCGTGACGTATTGCGTTTGAAATGAAATAAGCATAAACATGAAAGCCTAATCAATTTATCTCCCATAAAGTCATAATTCGTTCTATCCCCTTTTTATTTGTCCGAAATAGACAAGGAAAAGAATAAACAATATAAATCAAATCGGGGTGTCATGGTAAAACAAGGAAAATAAACTATTTTTGATTTTTCAGATTTTTAATACATAAAAGAAAAAATGATGTTACAGAAATCACACACCATGAATTTTCATTAAGATAACCAAATCATGGATACGGAATGAATGGGTGTGAACGAATTCGACAGGAAAATCGACTAAATCATGATATGTGTGCACAATGCATAAGTGTACTCCTAACGAATGAACATCAAAACAGTCCTTAACTGTAAAATTGTTGAATTTAGATGACATCGTCTTAATCATATAAACAAATCGAAGTATAAATGATTTCCACAGCAATAATGTCCAAAACTATGTAATACTTTTTCATGACTTTCAAGGACGTGCAAACCATTTTAATTCCATCCAAACTTCCTCATTAAAAGATAATGCTTTTTATTTTTTCTTATGAGGTGATGTAACTAAAACCTATTGGCCCATTTTTGTCATATATTACTTTTTATTGCCTTTTAATTTTTTCGGGCTCTTTTAAACCTCATAGGACCCCGAATAAATTTTAATTCCTCACTTTTTTAGGTCCATTTAAACGGTGGCTTTATTGCAAAGGAAAAAAAATAAATACCTTTCGCAACCCTTTTTAGTTTTTTAAAATAAATCTCATAAACTTTCAAATGGTTTATAATATACACAAATTTCTTGTCAAGTTTTATCGCATTTGGTTCGTTGTCACTACAAAAAAAAGTTGCTTTTAATACCCTATTTTTTGAGACAGACAAAATATAGTCTTTAAAACATACTTTTTGAGACGGATATAATTAGCCGTCTCAAAAACTATTATTTTTTTAGACTGCTAATTATGTCCGTCTCATAAGAGGTCACTTGTTGAGACGGTTAATTATTTTCGTCATATAAAGTAAGTCAAATGAGACTGGAGAATATTTGTTGTCTCAAAAGATACACCAAATAAGACGGTAAAAAAAAATTATGTTCGCACCATTATCATTTTTCATCTCCCGCCTTACTTTACCAAAAAAATAAGATGAAAAAAAATAGGAACACATGCTCACCATCTCTCACAAACCCAATTGGCCCCCTCATGCTCTCACAAACCCAATCGTCAACCCTTGCACCATTTCTCCTGTCACTTTGAGACGGGTCGATAGCCACACCATTTCGGTACTCACCATCTCTCCCTCCCTCTCTCTCTCTCTCTCTCTCTCTCTCTCTCTCTCTCTCTCTCTCTCTCTCTCACACACACACACACACACACCCACCCACACACACACACACACACACACACAGTGGCGCACACACGCACATGTAGCGACGCACACACGCACACAGTGACGCGTACAAATCTTCAAAGTTAGGGTTTTTAATTTAGTTTTATGTTGGGTATTTAGAAGAACCAATACACTCTTTAAATTTAGGGTTTTCATTTTCATTTTCAATTTATTTTTCTATTGTGTATTCACCCTGGTTTTCAAAAACTTGATTATTGATATATTTATTAGGAAAATGTAATTAAAATCAATTTATTGTTTAAAAACGAAATTTTCATATAATCTATTATTTAAAATTCAAGATTTTTATATTTATCTGCAATATGTTTGAGACTGCCAAAAATCTGTATAATCTACTTTTTTTCGTTCAATTGTATTCGGAAATTCAAGACAAAGCTAAAAAGAAGTGATTTAAAGAGTAAAACAAAATTGGTTGGTGATGATGACTAATATGTGCCACGTGAAGAAGAAAATGGGCGTAATGATTCAAGCGAGGGTGAAAATTGGTATGTGTCTTGTGAGTTTTTTAATGTGTAAATGTTTAGTGATGTAGATGTTAATTAGTTGATTGTGTGACTTCTTATTTGATGTTTTCCATTATCATGCGTGCATTAGTACTTTAACATTTCAAATTTGGATTATTCGATTTAGTTAGCCATATTAATACTTAAATTGATGTGTTGAATTATATTGTTATTTTAATATTGTTTGTTTCCCCTTTATGTGATAATCTCTTTAGGAATTAATGTTTGTCATTATTAACCTCTTTATCTTTTTATCATCTTACTAAGACATTATGAAGATTTTCTCTTATTTATATTATGAAATATAAATTTATTAACAGTTTTTTAGATTCATAGATGGGAACCATGAATAAGAGTTGGATTGACTAATGCAGCCGTTGAATACGTTAATGGGATTGACGGGTTTTTTAACTATGCATATGCAAATAAAAACATTGAGACAACAAAAATCTATTGCCCCTATAAGAGATGCACAAATCGAGTGTACCACACTTGACAAACTGTGAGAGATCACCTTGAGATGCATGGTTTCGACAAGACTTATAAGGTTTGGATCACCTTGAGCAGAGTTTTTGTTTTCTAAGATACAAAATTAATGACAACTATATGATATTATATTGAATTAAGCACAACATTAGGCTTTTGAAGAAATTCAATGCCTATGGAAATGGATTTAAGATGATTTTTGCTTCTCTAATAAGCTAATTGTAATATTTGCAATTAGTATTATTATTATTAGTTGAAGCTTGAAGCATGTATAATGTTGTGATATTTAATCTAATTTAGGAATCAAGATTTGGTTGTTTTGTATATGTTTATGCAACATAACAGTGTATATCAAAGGGCAAATACTGAACTTTACTTGTTGCATTGTGCTGAGTAGAGGTGGAGTTTTCATTTACTGTGTTTTAAAAAGGACAATAGCCTTATTATATTAAAATAAGAAGAATATTAGACTATGAAGAAATTCATCATTATTGAGCTAGATTCAGAAATGTTTTGCTATAACTATAGTAACATTTACATTTTTTCTTTCTTTCTAATATTTTTGTATTTGAAGAGTGAATTGAACTTAAATTGAAGTATTCAAGGTTTATAATGATATTTTGATCTACTAAATGGAGATCCGAACACTCAATATCTAGTTGTATACAACACGATAATGTAGATTAAATGACAGATACATGACTTTACTGGTTGAATCGTGCCGAGTCGAACATAGCTTTTTTCATTTACTAGGATTAAAAAAGGGTAACAACTATATGATATTAAATTAAGTCAGGCTTTGGAGATAATTGAAATTTAGTGTTTATATTGAGGTGGATTTAGATGGTATTTGCTTCAAATATAGTAGTTTTCTAACTAGTTCTTCTATCACGTGCATTATTCAGTTTCTTTTGTTCTTTTGTAGTACCTTTTCAATCAAGAGTGATTTGAGCTTAAACTGACGTATTCATTGTTTGGGATGGTATTCTCATCTGTTTAGGGAGATCCGGACACTCAAGATCTAGTTGTTTATGATAATGGAATTACATATATGTTTATAACACAACAATGAAGTAAGTTTGCTTGTGTGGGTCATTTTGTAGTGGTTTAATACACCAGAAATTAATATTGTTGCCTTGTTTGTTCAGGTGTTTTTAGATGTCGTGGAGCGTGTTATTATACTTGTCATCAGCAATGGGAAAATTATTAGATCAGAAGTTATTGGGGGAATTAAAGATGCAGACATATTTGAGGTGATTATCAACCCGCATGTTATATTTCCTTGCTATTGGTGTTTTGTTGTCAGCTCTTATTTTTGTAATTGTTAGGGCTATGCATACATAGATGCTCATTAACTGATTGTAATAAGTTCCCTTTATAACTAGTTTATATGCTTCTTCAGATATGTACATCTGAGTAGAGTTTCTCATACTGTCATTGATGCGTGTCTTGCTCTCAGCTTACCTTTATAGTTATCATACTTCATAAGTGAACTATAATATTATTGGTTGGGAAGACTCTACCACTCTTCTAAAAAACCCACCTAGGAACGCCTAGGGTTGAGGCTTGGGAGAAACGCCTCGCCTTATTCTTGGTAAAACGCTTAAGGCACACTTTTTTTCTAAAAACAACAATGCTTTAGTGAAACGATATCGCCTTTTAAAGAATTTTTTTATAAACTGGACCATTATCTTATCCAAAATAATCAAATTGTATTTTAATTTGCATATATTTAGACATATTTTTATGATATGTACAATTTTAGTATTTTAGTAGCCTTGTTATGGTTACAAATATTAAAATATTTTAAGAAGGTCTAAACGCCTTTTTACGCCTAAGGCCCGCCTAGGCTTCTAAGGCTTAAGGCTTGACCTTCACGCCTCGATCACGTCCCGCATTTTTTAGAACCTTGCTACCAAGAATATTTATTTTATCAACAAGTTCTTCTTGCAATCAACAATACACAACCCTTCTAACGTTGCCTTGTAGCTACATTAGATTCCAGAAACTGCATAGATGCATCATGTTTTATGTTGGTAGACGTGATAAATTTTAGGCCACCAGGAACATAGAATGGTCTAATTTTTTTAGACAAGTTAGAAAAAGGTATAGAACTTAGTAGCTGAGCATATTAAGCTGACTGAGATGTCTAACAACCATGAGGTCAATATTGGAGTTTATGTTAAAATAATAGAGCAAGCGATGCAAAATGAGATGTCTAATAACCATATTTCTACTGTTTTTTTATTGAAAAACATGGAAATTGCTAATATGAAATAAATTAAAAAAACTATGGCCCTAATTGTTAATATACAGTGTCATAATTGACCTGTCTCTGATGTCTACAAGCACTACTACATTACATGAAATTATACGCCATTTCCATCGCTCTCATCGATGTAAAAATTGATAACAAAAACATCGAAAAGGAATACACTACCCTAACCCAAGGTTTTTTTCTCGACAATTATTAATTGAATAAATCTGTTAAATTAGTTTCAAAAACCAAATTGTGACTTTCTCCTCCTTCTGCCTTCCCCATACTATTCATTCCATTTTCTCAGCTCATTCATACTCGCAACATTGTACTATACCGATGACCCCACCTTGGTTTTGGATTGGATAAAACCATTCAATTTGAGTGGTGCTAATACTGGAGACACGCCATTTCTGTGTCCCTTCTTTTCTTCCTCTAAAAGTTCTTGAACAGGTTTATATGCTGCAGCAATACAAAGGTTCTTCAAATCACTGCCCAAGTATCCTTCGGTTACATTTGCTATATTTTTTAACTGAAATACAGGTTCTAGATTCTCTTGATCACAAAGTATTTTAAGTATATTTAAACTATTATCATCATCTGGTAGGTCAACATACATCCTTCTTGGTAGATGGCGAATGACAGCATCGTCAAGATCGAATGGTCAATTTGTGGCACCAATGATGAGGATTCTTTGCCTATCTTTTGATCTCAACCCATCCCTGGCTGCCATAAATTCATTCTGCATTATTCTAGTCACTTCTTGCTCAAAAGAACCACCATGAGCACCAGCAAGCTGTCAACCTCATCAATAAAAATAATTACGGGAGCTAGCTTGCTGGCAAAGGAGAAGAGGGCTTTGGTATGCTTTTTAGCATCTCCAAACCACTTAGATTTAAGTGTGGAGCCAGTTATGATGATAAAATTTTCCACTACTTCTGTTGCAAGCGCCTTTGCAAGAAGGTTTTTTCCTGGTTCCAGGAGGCCCAAAAAGCAATATCCCTTTGCAAGGCCGCAATAAATTTCCACGAGAGAAAAGCCCAGGTCTTCACATTGGGAGATTAACGAGTTCATTTAATGCCATTTTCACATCTTCAAGAGCACCAATATTGTCAAATTTCACATCAATTTTGCCAGGAGGAACCACTGATGAAACAAAATTTCTCTCATACTCATCCTTAGCAAGATTCGTCAAATTTTGTGAAGATTTCTTAGATATAGTTTCCTGCTCCTTTAACCTCAAAAGTGAAATTTCAAGGCTTTTGCGAGGCACGTACAATCTTTTCCCCCTTTATTGAAGGAAGGAGACATATTGATAAGTAATGATTTTTAGCCCAGCCAAAAACCTTCTGAGCTTTTTGCTTTATCAGTACTACACCATCGGTATTTACGTGCAGGAGTAATATGCACAACAGTTCATGTTCCTCGAGGACCTTATGTAGTTCATTTATAAAGCTCTGCGATATCACAATTCTCCTATCTTCATAAATCTGTTTATTGAATGTTCTGAGGGTATCTTCATCCTTTTGAGGGAATATACACATAATGTTAGTGAATAGCTTATGAATTTCAGTATCTTCCGATATTTTTGTAGGTTTTATTCCCTCCATAAGTCGCTTCAATGAAAGAGGCAACTTATCAAGGTGACCCAAATTTGGAAGTATCATCGTAAAATTTTCTTTCTCCTTTAACCTTGGCTCAAGTTTATTCTGCCCACAAATCAAAACAACATATCATGGTAACTGATCAAACATTTCCTCCACCTTTGGTACCCATTCACCTAATATACCTCACCGTGTTGACCACTAAGGAAATGTATCCCATGACACCTTTATTTTCTCCCATGGAATAACCCTCCGCAAGAACTTATTTTTAAATCTTTCCCATCTGGTTAGAAAATGCGTTTCCTTCTTTTTACTCTCAATTGCCAATTTCTCGTTATGACAGAGAAGAACGACGAGGATAGGGTTGGAGATTTCTTATTCGAGCTTGGGATAATTTCTCATGTCAACCATCCAAACACAGCGAGATTGGTTGGGTTCGAGCTTGTGATAATTTCTCATAGCGTTCTTCTATTTGGTTTCTTTTATGGTGAAATTGAGGATGACAATGGGCCATTAATTCTTATGGGGAGGATATCGCCTATACTGACAGTGAAGCTGAGGAGTCTACTAACTCTGATAGTAAAGATTATGAGGATGACTTCATTAATGATGATTTTAACATATTGCCACCTTCAAATGTCCCCAACAATGAAGTGCGAATTGAGAAGATATTTGATGATGATAAACTTGTCAATGAGAACCGTGTCTCTAAATGACCAAAAAAGAAGAACACTAAGCCAAATGAGTCTGATGACATTTCCTCTCAACAACAAATTGTTGTAAAAGATGAAACATGTATACCAATCTTAGAGAGTGAAGATGAGGATGGTTTTCCAGTATCTTTTAGCGAAGAAAAGACAGAAAAAGTTAAAGATAAGACAACAGTTGAAAAAATGAATACAAAAGATGAACCTGCTCGTATAAAAAGTGTGAAAAGAAAAATTAATGCGATTAACAGAAACTGACCAAGGACTTGATTCATCAGTCCAAACTATTGAAGCACTTCTAGATAATGATGTTAAGAAAACAAAAAGGAAGACAAAAAAGTAAAGGGTAAAGAGGGAAAAGAACATGAAACTTGTGGTGATAGCAAGAGACATATCTAGCCTGAGGCAACTACCAGGGGCATAGAGGAGATTCTGGTTGTTAAGAAGGAAAATGATCGCGGACTAAACACTGAAAGAAGCCTTGATACTGTGGCAGAACCTTCAAGGCTTCAAAACTATTTCAGTTTTTTGAGAATTTTTATGGAGGTAAGAAAGGTTTTGTCAAACATAATCTAATAAATGATTTTAATTGGTTATTATAACACTGAACTACACTCTGATGTTTTTCTGGTCTTTGTGAAATGCAGCCTATATTCTTTATCATAAAACCTAGGGCTTTTTGTGTGACACCGTGAACGAAATCTAGTTCCTGACTATGGTTCTTCTTTGCATATGTTCTCATTTTAGTATGTTATTCTCATTCGTATTTGTTAAGGATGCTCTAATGTAAGAGTGATAATGATAATTAGGGTAGTTAAGGTTTTATAATTTGGAGTGTTTTGGGGTATTTTATAATTTTTTTCTTACATTTAATTAATCATCACTTTTATCCAGCTAAAAGATATGGCTGAGAGGCTGCCACCTGGTGTTTATGACAACAACATTACGTCGACTTACTTACTAAATGACTTGGAGCCAAAAGGCATTCATTATCTGGATTCAAATAGGGAGTGCTACTAAAGATATGATTTGTTGAACAGTTCTTACCTGGAATCGCATAAGGGAATGGACTCTGCCTTGGAATGGATTCTTATTTGGCATCGCCCAAGGGATTCGCTGAACAACTCTTACTTGGCACCTCCATGAAGTTATGAGTCAGTTATTAAATCTCTCTTTCCAATCTTCTCAATTTTGATTCATAATATCTTTGATTCACCCTATTTAAAATCTTGATTAAAGATTAACAATCAATGGAAAATAAAGTTACCTAGTTGTGTCACTACTGTTATAAAATCTATTACTATTATAAAATGCTTTACAAGAGATTAATTATCTTATCTATCCAAGTTGTCCACCGCCATGATGTTTGCTTAGTGCACATCATACTTTTTATGCTCTATACCTGACCATAATGGTAAGAAATTTACTAGCAGATCTATTTTCTTTTGGTTGATGTCTACATAAAAATTCACATTTTTAATATTTCAAGAGGCTTCAAGTAAAATTTTAGGAATAGTATAATTTACTCCTTGAAAACTATTTCATTAAATTGAGATGTCCAGCCTTATCTAAACATCATCAATGGATGAAAACCCAAACAACTTCACATAGTTACATCTCCCGCAATCCTTTAAACTGACAAATCAAGTGTCCAAACTCAATAATTAAACAACCCACCCCTCCCCTTCCCCCTAATATGGTATGGTTCATCTTCAAAACTCATGCAATGACATAATCGATTGATTTAGACCTAAGTTATGGAGATCACCACCATGTAAGATCAAGACTAATTGTTTCAACGACATTAGCGCACCGACGTCAACCCTTCATAAATCCTGTGTGTTTTAATACCTATTTTTCCTTCTGCCTGCTGCCTTATGACTTATTGTATAAATCTTTTTTGCTATATTCAATTCTTTTCCTCAAATCAATTTTCTTTACAAATATCATTCCTATTTCTTATATGAAGATAATTATCATGGATGTTCATTGTCAATATACCATTTAGTAGTCAATTGTGGATTTGAAAATAAATAAAAACAGTTATGAGATTAGGTATATTGTTCTAACTGAGAAACCAATCCTTCATTTACAATATGGATACACAACACACTCTAACATAGCTTCAACTTCATCATCAATGTTATTCATCGACCTTCATTAACAGAAAAATCCTTTAATAGAACCATTATCAGAAATTATGATCACCTACCAAGATGACATTACATAATTAAATTCACTCAAGATTCATTTCAAAAGCACTACACTTTTTCCTTCTCAAAATCAGAATAACAATATGTTGTACCTAAAGCCTATGATCCACCATATTCTATTTTTTAAACTTATTTTAGGACCATTTATTTAAATTTAGAGTATTATCTCTTTTAAGGTTTATGCTTCCACAACTACAAAGATTATTGGTGCAAAAAAATATGTTATCTGGAGAAATTCCCAATATATTTAGTGATCTCACTCTCAAAAATATTCTCATAATGGGTCAAAACCAGTTCTCTGGTGTAATCCCTGCCATTATCGAAAAATGCCATCATTTGAACATATTGAGCCTCGGGATGGAATCAGCTACATCGTATCATTCCAATAGATATTTTTCTTCTTTCTGGATTAAGCTATTTGAATCTAACAAGCAATGTAAATTCAGATTAAGGTAATGGACATTTCTAACAACTTGCTGTCAGGAAAAATTTCAATGACTATAGGGGCCTTCTTAATCTTAGTTGTTCCTTATAGTTGGATCTGAAGTTCAGTCTGGCAAGGAAGCATTTTAATGGATTGATATCTCCACAATCAGTGGTCAAATTAGTTATGTTGGAGAGCTCGGATCTCTCTTAGAGCAACCACTCTAGACCAATCCCACATGATCTAGAGAAATTCTCATTTCTCCATAAATTGAATTTGCCACTTACCTCCAATTTTGAAGCAAATTTAATCAGCTTTAACCCTTCCCGAAAAATTTCATAGGTGGGTTTCTTTCTTGTGAACATCTCAAGCAGCAGAATTCCAAAACTGTAGACATCCCCTTTTTATTGAGGCATTTCTGCCCAAACCACACTCTACAAAAAATAACACGACATCATATTAGGATATATACTGAAGACTTTATTATTTCACATCAACAAATTATTGCGTTTCGACTGATGTGTGCCCTAAAAACACGTTAAGAACTCAAATATAGAAAGGACAATACTTAAACAAGCATTTGATAAAAGCATAACAAAACCGATTAACTATTCTAGATAAACTCATGGTGCGAATTTAACTTAAAAGTCATGAGTATTTTGTCAGTGTTGAAATGTCTCTTCGACCAGTTCTGATATCAACATTTATAACTATCTCTCAATGGCTTATCATATAAGACATTTATTTAGTCATTAGTACTTATTTAATGTTTCCAAATTATACACTCATACATAGTATAATTCATGTCCTCGATTTAAGTCATTACGAAAGATCTATACAAGACAATGTGGTCAGTCAAGCAGACCTTACTGCTAATCATATAACGAACAGGAATACATACGCCTGCTTATACTTTGGTAACCATTTAACCTCTATTCTTCGATGGGATATGTATTACGCATAAAATAAGATGCTGAAGAATACGACCCAGGCTTATACCTAAACGACTACTATTTTTAATACTGCTCATTTCAGGCATGTTCTTTTCAAATATTTGCATATCTTACTTAAAGTTTGTTGTATCTATCGATGGTTAAAATATAGTTTATTGTTCAATTAACAATACAAATTAATATGTTTACTTGTATTTCTTATTAGAATTGTAGGAACAATGACAAGTTTGGGTAGTTATTTCATTTCAAGCCCAAAGCTCAAATAAACGTAAATGAATGTCAAACTTATGCACAATATAGTTTTTCTTTCGATGAAATTCTTTGCATGGATATTGGTATTCATATTCATGAATATCTTTCCTTTTCAGCTTGTAGTTCAGTCAATGAAATGATTCCGAAACTGAAATCATCACATTGCTTAGTTACCCGTAACACATCGAATCAGTCCTAAACTTTCAAGCATTCTAATACTATTTTATCTTTTAACAAAATGAAATAAATATTCTGATATTGGGGAATCACACCTTTTTTTTTATGTTGGCATAAAGGCATAATATATAAGGAACTGTTTTGTGTAAATGCTCACAACTGACTTAAGGTATGAAGTTGTAAGATATTTTTTATTTTCTGCTAATTTCTTCTTCATATGGCGTATATGATTTTGGTTCCTTATGCAACTCTTCTAAAGTTAAATATATGAATAACTAATTTATGTTGTTAGGCTTGATGCAAAATCAATGGAGTGCCATTAAATGTTCTCATTAGTGGAATTACTACTCAAAACATGGCAATATGTCTTTAGGATACTTCAATTGGATTGATCGGTGATACTCAGACCAAACTGACACAGTTGGATAATTCAAAGTTCTTCAATGAAATGCTCATCGAGTAGGAGCACTGTACACTGTTCAGGTGAGGGAATCACCAATTGGGGTTGATTTTATTTTACAATTGCCTTTAGCAAAAGGGTCGGGAATGGATAATTAAAGTCCTTTGTTGCGAGAATAAATATCTAAATATTTATTTCTTTCGATATGTTGAACAGTGATATTATGTGTTTCAATTTCTTCTACGTATTGCTAATCACATATGCGATAAAAAATTTCAATACTGAATAGTTTCGTTTGTCATTTATTCGTGTTTTCCATTACTATGTTGATTTTTCAAAATCTAACGTACAACTCACGCATCGCGCGGGTTTCCAACTAGTTATAACTAAATTGCTTCATTGATTCATAAAATACTATGTTAAGATTGTATTAGAAATGAGAAAATGGAAATTGAAATTGAAATTTTTATAAGTGTATCAAAAAATGATTATAAATATAAATAAACTAGTATTTATGTGTGAGTAGTTTCTTTGGGGCTTAGGGCTTCAAGAGAATGTGGCAGTGTGTTATGACGTGTATGGATTGGTGTACAGGTGGAAATATGTCATTGTTTTTGGCAGCTGAAATATGGTTCATAGGTACATTTTATTTTTGTTTAGTTTAATTCCTTATGTGATCATTACATTGGTAGAGAGTACATTGTAGAAGTTGGATCCAATTTACACTCCTGATTCCATCCATGTGTGACACCAAAGAATTGACGCTATTGTTTGATTTTAGAAAGTATAGAGAAAATTTATAACGTTGTATTTTGGCAGGAATCATTTTCACAGTCTAAACAGATTCAATGAAGAAATCAAGAATGCATCTGCGGTAATTGAGAAGTTTAACAGAACATTGTCCCATGAATATAAGATAAACGAGGATTCGAACATGGCATTGTCGCTGCTGCTTTAAGAGAAGATGCAGAAACCACAGAATCTTCCGATCAGCCGTAATTCCTTGTTTTGCCTTGTAAGCACTCTTCATTGGAGTCTTTGATATGGACTGACCATACTTTAAATTGCTCAATTTGTTTTAATTCAATTTAATAGTTAGTTGTTAATGTGTGTGTATTAAATGGTTATTAGGGTAAAATGAAAAAAAGAACCCTGAACTACGTAGTTTGGTAGTATATTATTGGATATTAGTTCTTTAATATTTTTCGCACTACGTTATTGTTTATCCTTTCTATCCGGTTTATGGCAATTGAACTTGATATGCGATAATTACCTATATATATTGAGAGATACTCGGGTGGAAAATTCTCTCTTTAAAGTAAATTTTCAGTGGTGGTGGTGAAAATTTGCTATGGTGGTGGTTAAAATATTCTGTTGGTTGGTGCATAGTATTCTTAGAATCAATTTTATTATTGAAAACAGGTTGCTACCTGTGGTTTGCATGAATAAACAAAGGAGACTCTGCCAATTTAAAAAAAAATAATAATAGTTAGATATTTATATTATTTGTGATGAGAGTATACTATATTGATTCATTGCACATTGTAGTGTTGACGAGTGATATATTAATTTTGACATAATTGACACTAATTTTTTTTTTGTAGGACATGCAATGCTAATCAGTGACTATGGAGGTCGTACGTTTTAAGATTACGGGATTACTTTAATATAAGCATTTCGTGTTTTGGAGTATAAGAAATTAATGTATTTTTGTTCTCAAGTCGAATATTTGAACTTAGTGTTGTAATTTTTGTTTTGATGAATATTTGGAGATGCTTGTAAGTACTCTAACTATTGTTGAATGAAAATGATTCGTTGTGTTGGTTGCAAATTATCTTATGTGTTACATTTTATGATTATTCGTTGTGTTGTGTTGTCTTAAATGTAATTCAATTCTATATTAAACTTTAACAATAGATTTTATTATCCACAATATATTGGTGTAAAAATTTTAATCCCTTCACCTCTTTTGGGATGGTTAAAACTGTCCCAAAAATATATTAAAGACGGTTATGTTGTCGTCTCAAAAAGATCTTCTAAAATAGTAACCTTTTGAGACATATTAATTCCCGTCTCAAAAGGACTTTTTTGGGACACCTCTCTTGTCGTCTCAAAAGGGTCTTATAAAATGATGAGTTTTTGAGACATATCTGTTTCCATCTCAAAAAACTCTTTTGAGACGGCTATGGCATCACAAAAAGTATTTATAACCCCCTATAAAAAAGACTCCCCCTAGCCGTCCCAAACAGCGTCCCAAAAAGTATTTGAGACAGATAAATCATTT